>JASKOS020000014.1:2072500-3272500 GCA_030770465.2 Perdita meconis | reverse complement strand
TAAATACGTCCTCCTTAATGTTCCAAGCCACTCTCGGCTTCCCCTTTTGCTCCTTTGTTTTAAGTTAATAAATCAGGCCGGCGGCTGGTGTATTCGTTCACGGAGGTTTGTGTGCAATAAAGCTCCGGATATCGCTTCGGCCCGGTGCGTTAGCACGTTCCATCGCATTCCAGGCTGCTGGAATCTCCTTAAAAATATACATACTTATACTTGCTACTTGGACTTTATAAACACGCTCAGCTACTCAAGCTTTTGCTATAGTATATGTTTCAGGGATTGTAGAATTTTTAATATCCAAAGTATTCTAATTTTTGAATAGAGGAGACCAAAAAGTGCGGGCATTGGGTCATTCACTAATATTGTTGTCCTTTGACATTTTTTGACTATGTAAAAGTGAAATTACTAGGCAGTGGATTTTTATGCAAAATAACGACGTGCGTTACGAAAAGTAGCACGTTTCGATTCTCTTACGAAAAGTAGCACGTTTTGGTTTCCCGCGAAGAAAAGCACGTTTCATCGTTTCTGACGAATATTAGCACGTTTGGGCTTCAGCCGCGAAAACTAATACATTTCAATACTTCGCTACGAAGATTAGCACATTTGGATTTCAGCCGTGAAAACTAATACATTTCACTGCTTTGCCACTAAGAATAGGGATTTGCAGCGGATTTTTATGATTTTCCAGAAAACTGTTATATACATGATGTTTAAAATACATACTAGGAACTTAAAATTACTATTTTCAAATCTTTCATCTTTCAGAACACTTTTTACCAATCATAGTTTATTTTACAAACTCATGCATTGAGGACCGCTCTTTCCTTATCAAAGTTCATTATTTTTCTCTGTTATATTTTCTGTATATTCTGCTATTGTTCTATTTAAATGTTTTCTTTTGTTTCAATGCAATAAAACAGTTCTTATGTATGAAGTCTTAGTTTTATAATGTACAATACTATGGTACTCTCGGTACTAAAACATAAAAGATGTCTATAGAGTAGAAAATTAGAATGAAATTAGAGTTGTAAGGCGAAACATGCTACTTTTCGTAGCTAACCACCGAAATGAACTACTTTTTCGCGATGAAGAATGAAATGTGTTACTTTTCGTAGCTAATCGCCCGAATATGCTACTTTTCGCGGTGAAGAACGAAACGTGTTTCTTTTCGTAGCAACGAAGACAAACGTGCTGGTTTTCGTAAGAGAATTGAAACGTGCTACTTTTCGTAACGCACGTCGATAAAATGTTTAGAAACACATGTAATGAATTGAAACTTGAATAACAGTATGTCTTATTTTTTAAATATGTCAATTGTAACTCGAACTATATTTTGTACTTGTATATTTTGGCATTTGTCAACAACCTCGAAGAGTTTTAGAATACTTAAAATCAGAGCTGCAGAGTCGGTAGTCAAAATTCACGACTCCGACTCTGACTCCGACTCTCCAAATTATAAATAGTTAAAAGATTGTATTATACTCTGAAGTATATGGAACAGGTAACTCACATGTAACACAACACAACAGTTACTTTCTTAATTTCAGGAAATAGTTAGAAAATGCATATCAGTTTGAGGAAATATTCTTTTCATTCTTTGTAAGTGTAGCTGTAAATTTTGAATACTAACGAAAAAGTTTTTATTTTTGAAAATTAATATGATCTCTAATATTACGTAGAGATACTTGTGGCTTTTAGGGCTGTCTTTCATCTCTTTGGCACTGAATGAATCAATTCTCAAATATTAGCAATTTATTTATGTACATATACATAGACTAATTAACAATTTTTTTTACATAAAAAAAACTTGTCAACGATTTATTATAAACAAAAGAGTCAGAGTGAGAGTCGGAGTTGGAGTCAATATAGTTTTTTCTAAAGAGCCCCATACACTATACTCTAGCGGCCGAGCCATCACATACATGCGTCTACACATCTTCACTTTTCATGCGTCTTATGTGTAGACGTGTCTGTGTGACGGCTCGGCGAGCCGTTCGCTCAAGCGGTTTGCCAGTATATGGGACTCTTTACTCCGCCTCCGACTCCAGTGACCAGAAATTGTTCCCAAACATCGACTCCGTCTCCGACTCCGCAGCTCTGTTTAGAATTGTCATATATAATGTATAAATCTGCAGTCTAGTAATTACAATTACAATTAGTTTTTATTACCTACGCGCTAGAAATTATTGTTTGCAACCATTCTTCACGGTTCAAATAATTTTTAGATCGCTTTATTGAAAGACTCCTAATTTTTTAAGTAAATTACTGAAACGAGGAACAATATAATGAAATAGAAACGAAAATATGAAAATTAATTTTATCGAAGGAAAAGAATTAAATACAGGTAATTTTAAATGTCATTATTAGGAACGAAGTGTAACGGATACAAGATTTTGATGGACATTTAGATATGTATTCATACTCAGTTTAGACACAGTTTTATGTTTTCAACGTTATGAGTAATGTTTAATATTGAACTAACATTATGAATATTAGGTATAACCATACAATAATTTTTATAGAAAACAGGTAATAAACAAGTTTATTTTTCTTACCTATTCAGGTACTTTCATTGAAAAATTACAATTAAAAATATAAATTAAATTGTAGTTACAGTAGAACTTCGATTAATTATCCGGTTCACTGTCGAAGCTAAAACTTAAGCTTTTATTCGATGTAGAATTTTTTAATTTTTAGTATATCATCATTAAGTCAAACCTCAAGTTTTAAAAACTTAAGCTTTTCTTCGATGCAGAATTTTTTAATTTTTAGTGTCAAACCTCAAGTTTTAAAAACTTAAGCTTGTCTTCGATGCAGAATTTTTTAATTTTTAGTATATCATCATTAAGTCAAACCTCAAGTTTTAAAAACTTAAGCTTTTCTTTGATGCAGAATTTTTTAATTTTTAGTATATCATCATTAAGTCAAACCTCAAGTTTTAAAAACTTAAGCTTTTCTTCGATGCAGAATTTTTTAATTTTTAGTATATCATCATTAAGTCAAACCTCAAGTTTTACTCCAAATTTAACTGTGTTTTTATCGCTAGTGCGTTGAATAATTAGAAACCAGGAAAATAGAAGCAGAAAATAATTAAGAGTTTGTTAATTGAGGTTCTGGTGATAAAATATTAACAAATACGCATTGCGAAAAAGTTTTAGTCATCAATTATCACTTCTGACGAATAAGCAGACAAAAGTCTTACTTTAAATAATACAAAATGCTGTACTTAGAATCACTACTTGGCATCCCTATCATGAATATAAAACAATTTGATAATTGTATCAGTATACATAATCTTTACTGTTTATATAATAATAAAATAAGTTGCATGAATCATGTAAATTTTAAAAAATGGGTTCATTAGTTTAAAAGTGAACGAACAAACGTTATCAATATGCAACGAGCAAATGACCAATTGAGGAAACGTATTTGTGGATTTATTTTAAGCAATAGTAGAATTAGGGTTGAAAAAATTGCAGCATATCGCAAGGTAAGCATTGATACCGACAGTCTTAATATTCACAGTAAATTATATTTTCGCAAAATACGTAAAGGTGGGTATCGAGACAGATTACCGACAATTACGAAGTACCTACATCTTGCATGTGCAGAAAACTTAAGAAACGATATTTAATCGTATAAGACGAATTTTGGGAAAGGATTGTAACTTGTACTGAGACTTGGAGTGTTCATTTGATCCTCTAAAATCTAAAAGAATCATTACGTCGAACGAAGTATGGCAGCAACGAAGGAGTCGAAATCAACACGCAACTGTTATTTAACAACATATAACAATGAATTATATTGAAAAATTGGAAAGTTATAACTAGATGGCGAATATGCAGTCAATTGTGTAAATTCATATTTTCAAAGACATAGAAAAAGAAAACAATTTAAATAAAAATATCTTTTACCTTCTAAATATTATAAAATGTATTTTATTTTCGATAATTCATGTATTTTTGCATCTATGTACATCCTTATATATTTGTGCCCATAATTATGACAGTGGTCTAAGTCAAAATTTAAAAAAAAATGAGTTTATCAGTTATTTCACACCACATTATTTTAAACTAAATTTATTCAATGTAATTTTTAATATTTTTCAATATGACTTAGACCACTTTCATAATTATGGGCACATTTTAGTACATTTAAACTTGCCATAAATTTATGAACTTCCACAGTTTTTTTACTTATCGAATGATTCTTGTAGATCATGCGTGACTCTAAACTGAGTGAATGAGGCAATCTATAGCCGTTTGACGCACTGGTTTAATTTAAAAAAAAGCACTCCTCTATATTTGTCTAATTTCCTTTGCTAAAGTTTCACTATCATTATTATCACCGCTTTATCGTGAAACAGCAATTTTGAGTTTGGAAGATTGCACAAGAGATCGCAACACGCGCTAAGTCGGTTTCACGGTGGCAGGAAGCATCAGGCTGCAGCAGGGATCGCGAAACAATGCCTCGAAGTTCGAGGTCTTCGACTAATCGGCGACGTTGAACTGCGGCTTAGCGCGCGGCGGCGCAATTTCGCGAAGATTAGCGAGCAATCAGGCCCTTTCACGATGGATTCTCTCCATTCGATTCAGCTATCCTCGGAACGGTTAGGCGCGAGGGTAGACCCCGTCCGCTTGCCACTTTCTTCGTGAGGAACATTCAATTTAATTACCACCGTGGAATGGCACGAATTCAAGTTCTTGCTCCGAAAGCTTAGTTCAACGATCTGAACGGCTTGGCCGTGGGGAGACGAGGAGGAGGAAGAAACGATTCATCTCTGCTCTTTTACACGCCGCTACTTTTCAGACTCCCTTCTGCTTTCCTCTAACTTTCTAAGGCTGCCTTCGATTGCGTAACGTTTACGCGGAATTCGTGGCTGCTCAAGTGCCTCGAGAGCTCTTTGAATTCGTTTCAATCAATTGTTAATAGCAAGTCAAAGGAAAAATCATGGTGGAAATCATTATAATGGAAATTTTACGAAATAAATAAGTCCCGATGCACGCATCTGTTGCTTAGAATTTAGATTTTAGACGGTTAGAAACTTTGCAGATTCACGGCAACGTAACAGATGACGCGTCTAGCGAGATTCAAGATCGATCCTCGCAATTCAGCAAAACATAAAATTTTGAAAATGTTAGATCCTATACAAAATGCAGCACTACGAATTGTTACAGGAGCTTTCCGTTCTAGCCCAATACCAAGCATACAGTATGAATCAGGTAAAACGTCCCTGCACCAAAGAAGAAAACTACTAAGCTTAAAATATGCTATTGCAATACAATCCACGCCCAATAATTCAGCCTTTACTAATACAATTGCTTCAAGATTTAATCAATGTAACACAAATAAAACCAATAAGACTCTACCTCTACCATTTTACAAAAGAGTTAGCAAATATCTCGATGAAATGAACATTGAACTACCCTGCATAGCAGAACGAAAACTCCACCGAAATCCTCCATGGATTCTTAAAACACCACAAACAAAGGTACTTGAGTCAAATGATGAAAGTAATTTAAACGAGGATAGTATGGACACCAAATACATATATATTTTAACACAAAGAATCAACGAAAGATTATTCTATATAATCAAAGACCAAACCTTGACTGTTAAGTATGCAGTTCCAGGAGAATTTAATAAATTGACAGGAGATATACAGGGTGTAACAAAAATGTTGCAGTTCCTTGAATGGGGTGATTCCTGAGGTGATTTTGAACAACTCTTTCCTTAGCGAAAATGTTAGGTGGGGCTTTGTTAACGAGTTACTAACGAAAAACACCGACCAATCGGGAAGCGTGTACAGCGGATTAATGATGACGCGGACGATGGCAGGCCAATACTACTCACCGCTGGAGCCCGCGCTGATATTCATCCACTGTACTCGCTCCCTGATTGGTCGGTGTTTTTCGTTAATAACTCATTAACAAAGCCCCACCTAACATTTTCGCTAAGGAAAAAGTTGTTTAAAATCACCTTAGGAATCACCCCTTTTAAGGAACTGCAACATTTTTGTTACACCCTGTATATGCTATTCTTATAGCAATAGACCAAGCAATTACGAACAAATATACAAACACCATAATATTTACAAATTCGTTAATCGCGCTAAAGGCTGTCACAAATAAAGAAACATCCAACCAATTTATAATACAAATTCAAGATATGATTCATGAAAACTATTCCAATAATACCATCACTTTAGAATATCTAATACCAGGAACCAACAGCATCATAGAGCAAATACCAGAACAAATTCAAATATCCGATATTAAATTAAAATTCTTATACCAAGACGTCAAACAGGTTATTAACAAAATTATCAAGGAAGATTGGAACATCATTTGGAACACTAAACACACGAAAATTCATGACATAATCCAAGAATTTAATTTTAAAATACAGGATAGTTCACTTAGTAGGAAAGACCAAGTCGTTTTAACCAGATTGCGAATTGGCCACACAAACATCACATGGACATCTGATGGACAAATCCCTACCAAAAATTTGTGAAGAATGCAATACTCCAATCACAGTGAAACATCTTCTGTACGAGTGTGTAACATTCAATAACCTTAGAAACTCGGGTAGCACCAGTGTAAAAGAAATGTTAACCAAAAATGAGCATATGAAGAAATTAATAGATTACCTAAAAGAAACATCAATCTATTAAAAAATCTAACTGAGTAAAATTATACAGGGTGTAACAAAAATGTTGCAGTTCCTTGAAAGGGATGATTCTTGAGGTGAATTTAAACAACTTTTTCTTTAGCGAAAATGTTAGGTGGGGCTTTGTTAACGAGTTATTAACGAAAAACATCGAGCAATCAGAGAGCGCGTATAGCGGATGAACGGCCGTTCAGTGGCTGGCCCAAGCTACACGTAGCGTTCACGGCTGATCTGTCGCTATGCGTGCGCTGTGATTGGTCGGTGTTCTTAGTTAATAACTCGTTAACAAAGCCTCAACTAACATTTTCGCTAAGGAAAAGGTTGTTTAAAATCACCTCAAGAATCACCCCGTTCAATGAACTGCAACATTTTTGTTACACCCTGTATAATAATAGGTAATAATAGTATAGCCTAAGTTATATGTACGATGTTTGTAACCAAAATTTTCAGTATATAATATTAATGTGCAAGTATTACCTTATGTAAGATGTATGTAAGCCTTAATTCTGTGTCGCTAATAACCATAGCAGTTGATGCGACATTAAATAAACGTATTATCATCAAGATCGATCCTCGCAAGTGATGACCTGACTATCCTCCACCGCCAAGCTGCGACGCAACACGATCTATCTTATTTTATTATACTCGGTGACTACGAACACATTTCGACCATTGTCTCGCTACAGGTAAGCGCAGCTGCAGTCAAAATGCTTGGACAAAAGGCCGAGCACAATGTTGCACCGCCGCTCCTTTAAATTCGATTCGCTGCTATTGTTTTCTCGGTTAATGACTTAAATTACGGCTGAAGAACGTCGAATTTGTGAACGTTTCAAAGACTTAATTAAGTGCAACCAGACAGATTATTGCGGCATGTACTTTACAATTGCTAATAAACTTTTACTTCGCGGTGCTGTTGCGTCAATGGCCAAGAAATGCTTTTCAGATTACAAACAATCAGTTTCACTCGAGTTTCTTGAATTGTCATTCAGCAACTAATGAAGATCCGTAATAAAGAAAATATGAAAGAATCGTTATTATGAGATTCTTGTTTCTTGCGTCACAAGGCGGTGCAGAAAAATATTTACATCTACACGATTTTGTGGAATTGTCTAAGGAAGGCGCACAATCGCTCGTATCCACGAAATATTTCCGAAAAGAGAGCATTCCGCAGGCATTAAGAAGGCGAAGTCAAGGATGCCGCCGCGTCGGTTTCCCCCACCAACTTTTAAATCCGAGTAATTCCTCCTTGCGGCAAAGTTATCCACGGCAAAGTAGTAAGTTGTGGAATGCACAACTTCATAATTTGATCGCTGCGGGTTCGACGGTGGTCGGGGTAATTTGCAACGAGGCACGCGTGAAACTTCACGATATTAATTTGAATTTATGCCCGACTTGCGTCAACCGTGGCCCCATCTCGCGTCAGTCGCCAATTTCCGGCTTATCACTGCCAAAGGGAAATAATCTTCGACGCTCTTTTTTTTTTTTTATCGCAGGTTTCGCCGTGGGGGATCGAAGCGTTCGTTAACAGCGGGGCTTACCGAGCTTCCAGCATTCAGACTCAGAAAAAAGTGGCACCAGAAACGTAAAGGATTGGCTATTATTTTTTCGTGGATAACGCCTGCCTCGCTCCCCTAAGTGATGTACGAGCCTTCCGATGAATTCCTGCGAAAAACTTGATAAAACGGCAATTTTCGTGTCTTATTTCCCGGACGATCGTTCAGCGTTCCCGTTAAGAAATGTGACTGGCGAGGGTCTCGGTACTGTGACCTTATTCGTCTCTACTGTGTTTCCTGAATTAGCGAAAAACGATTCAATTTTTAGATTCGGAAATTTCTTTGGAAATTACGCAATATATTTTCAACGAATATAAAATTTGTCAAAACAGGCCAGTATAAGAAATATCTCTATGATAAAATACCATATTCATCCCCACATTGAGGAAAATAATGTTCCAAAGTTTACTACATTTTGTACTAAAGTAGCAGGATAAGTTCACGTATGATAAAAATCGCAACTCAGTGTAGTAAAAGCATTTGACATTTCAGCCTTTCCTAAGAATGTTTGCTACACTGTTTTCGGATTTTCGCCCCATGTTCTACTATCCTGTTACTTTAGTACAAATTTAGTACTTTATTTTTCTCAGTGCATTTTGCAGACTTAATATGTGAAAGTTGGCATACACGATCGTTTCAGAGATTCACTGCTCATGGTGACTTGGTGCCTTCATCTGTTTACTATTTAGAGTCATAAATGCATTACGACAATTCGAAGAATCTGCAGAAATTCCTGAACGCCTTCTCAATCGTGTTACAAATTCAAAATTAATTTACTTCAATCAATATAGAAAATTATTTCCAATCTCGAAATTGTACTCATAACTTTTAGAGTAATGCGGAGGAAAAGTTCCTAGGGTAAACACACCAGTAGATGGACGGTTTAGTTGATTCCGAACTTTATAATAAGATTTTGCTTACAAATATTTATTTTATGAAAAAAAATCGGATGCCTTGTACATAAGAAAGTGTAAATTTAAAGAAAAAATTAATTTGTATGAAGGAATTCATTTATTTAAGCATAAAATGACGAAAATTGTACACACAGCCTATATCACCAGTAGATGGACGGTAGATCTAGTAAATAGACAGCTTATAACCAGTAGATGAACGTTTGAAAGAAATTTTGTATACTCGTACAATTTATTTATTGTTTTTATTTTATTTAATTATAACAAGGAACATAATTCAAGGAAAAATGAGATGTTATATGTACTATATAACCCCTTTTATTGGCAGTTTAGATCAATTTTTTCTAATATTATTCTCTTAGAAACTGTATTTAGATTTTCTTTTCAAGTTTCTTCAGTTTGTTTCTTGTTTTATCTCTATTCTTCTTCCTTAACTCTAAAATTTTTTCCAGCATTCCTTTTTCTTTATTTTTGAGTTTTCTTCTCTAATGTTTGCTTTTTCTTTTCTTTTCATTTTCTTTCTATTTTTTTTTCTTGCTATTTCTGTACCTTATTTTCTTCACTTTTAACCTTTCGTTGCAAAATTCTTCCTTTTGCTTCTAATTCTTTTTTACTTTCTCTTCTCTAACTTTATTATGATATATTCTCCGTTTGGAGCATCTAATAGCATATGGTAATTGCTGTTTGTTGCTTTTTAACTTCCCGATTTATAGGGAAGTTATTGTATTTGCCCCTAAAATGAAAAATCGATTTTTTAACAGATCTCCATGTTTCAAGGTCATTGGAGTAATTTTAGACTATTTTTAACAAATTGTTCGTGTGTGTGTGTGTGTGTGTGTGTGCGTACGTACGTACGTACGTACGTATGTGATCAAATTTTTCGTTAACGTTTTCTAAAAAACTAATAGTCAGATCAAAATGGTTGATGATGCAATCGATGTGTATCAATGTAACTTAGAGCTGAATAGATTTTTTTCTAATTCGGTCCAGTAGTTTTTTAGTTTTTTTAAGAAAACTTAACAGAATAACGCAATCTAAATGGGAGAATATAAATTTATGAGAGAATAACTAAACTGAAATAATATATATACATATATTATTACTATTATTATATTTATATAACACACACACACAAACACATATATATATATATATATATATATATATATATATATATATATATATATATATATATATATATGTATATATACAGGGTGTCCCATTTTAATCCGCCACCACGGCTAACTTAAGAAATATGCATCGGATCAAAAAACATCCCGAACAAAAGTTTGATGGTTTGGAGGGGGACATCTGATCCTGTCAAAAAAATTTCACCCCTACCCCCCTGGGGGGAGGGGGGGATACTTTAAAATTTTAAATAGGACCACCTACTTTTTATTGCAGATTCGGATTCCAGGCCACAAAATATGTAGGTTTTATTTCAAACATTTTTTTTCATTCGCGATAGGTGGCGCTGTAATCGCGAAATTTCGATTTTTCGCCTATCTCGATTTTTCGCCTATATATATATTACAATATATAATTATAATGATATAATTGTGATAAATACATATATATGAGTATATTTATACACGTATAAATATATATATACTTAATAACTACATATTGAAAACAAATGAATATACATAATATCCATATACACAGCACACACATACATACATATATACCCCAGGGGGTACGGATGAAATTTTTTAACAGGGTCAGATGTCCCCCTCCAAACCATCAAACTTTTATTCAGGATGTTTTTTGATCCAATGCATATTTCTTAAGTTGTCCGTAGTGGTGGATTAAAATGGGACACTCTCCCTATATATATAGATGTTCGTTTAATGCGACGTCATATAGCAACAATGTTGATAAGTAGAAAACTATTAAATTTCTCCGAATACGAATAATTTTCTAATTAGTGACAATTAATAATGGTAATAATAAATTACAACTCGCAAATCGGGAAGTTCTTTGCGTGGCCCGTAAAGGGTCACACACAAAATAAACATGAATAGCTACAGGCATCACTACTCGTGAGCGAGTGTAGCGAGCGAGCTACAATAACTCCACTCGCGAGCTCGCGAAGCGAGCGAGCAACACGGACTCCACCCGCGAGCTCGCGAAGCGAGCGAGCAACACGGACTAGCTAGTTTTAAAAATATTTTTAACTGGTCCCCTTGATGGCCAAAGTAAATGTTTGTCCCAAATGTTAGTATTATTGTAAGCTGACATAGAACGAGATATAGTTATTGTAAATTCTTTTATAATAATGTACCTACCTAAACGACTAACAAGAAAAGTATACAATAAAAAACACATATCTTTTTCAAAAATATATAAATTAATAATGTGCAAACTTTTTCACTTGTTTATTTAAAAAAAATCAGCTTGGCAAAGTTTCATATAGTCCTGTCCATCTACTGGATTTAGGTTGGAAAATCAATACCAGTACATGAAAAGTTATTTTTCTAAGTTTTACCATTATATTTATTTTTATTTATACGTCTGTTAATAAATTTTGAACGTTATTGACGCAATTATATATTAGAAGCCTCTTAAAAATACGTCCAAACACACTGTTCGGTTAAATTGAAGCACGACTACGCTGAGTAGTCTCTAATAAGGAACGAGTGACTATTACATGGCAGTGAAGTACAATTGAATTACGAAATATTTTATCGCTTATCAAAAAAGTTTTTAATAAAAATGCCAGTTTTATATAATAACAAATGTTTCTTCTACACTATAGAAAAATAATAATATACCTAAAACATCTAGTTTTTTATAATTAGCGATTAATCTACGATCCGTCCATCTACTTGCGTGCTTACTCTACTTAAGGTGTGAACTTACCTAAAATTTTTGGTACTACGCCTAAAATCTGTCGGATGCTCAACTCTCCGCTAACAATGATTCAGAGTGTTAGCTCGATAATTCCTATCTCGTCGTTGTTTTTGAAAATATCTTAGTTACTCATATCTTACTTTAGTCACTAAGGACCTAAGTTCACTCTCTCCTCACTAAATTCTAGTATATGTATATTATATACATAGCTCTCCAAAAATTCACAAGCTCTCATTCAGATCTGAATCACTAACTCATTTAGAACTCATTCATAAACTTCACCAATAACTCTGTCTCTGTAATTATCTCAATCCTGTACTACAGCATACTTACAAGGGACATTATTTAATCCATACACGTCGATTTGATGCGCTTTTAGTATGATATAGAACTCGAACAAATATTTGACACGTATCTTTTTTTTATCGGCGATCATCCATGTTGAAGGGGTGAAAATCTCCCTCAAAGTTTGGGATGAAAAACACATTTCATCGAATATTTCAGCCAGTATTAGAGCTAGACTAATTATTCAAACAACGATTTGTCCGTTTTTAATGGATATTTTATTACGTAAACAGATTTGCAAAAATTCTGTTCGTTTCAGAACAATTAAAAATTTTCATACTTTCGCAAATTTTTTTCATATTTATTCTATCGAGATTGGACATACAAACTATACATATATCTAGACAAAAAATACATACGGATAAATGGAAACTAAAAATTCTAATTGAAACTATAAATTCCAATTTATCCGTATTGTTTGTTTACATATGTACGAGTTTGTGTGTACAAATGATGATTCTGCATTGTATGACGATGAAGCGCAGTTATTATTCCACGCTGACGATTTTACGTTGCTCTGTTGTTTATTAACAATCGTTACTACCAACTGCCATAACTCTAACGCTTAAATTTCTAAACTGTGAACTTTTGCCCGCCGCAGCACGAAGTTTTGTCGTACGCTAGTCTGAACCGCTACAAAATGAAGGTGTGTCGAACATTTGAATACGGGAAATTTTTTATCCTGTCACATAAATATTTCAACGTGTGACAGAGACTTCCCGTGCCAATTCGAAAACGAAATCTCACATAACAGACGCGAAGACCTGTCCCCAACCGAACGGACTGAAAGATGTGTAAAGAGATTGTTCGCACAAAGGCACACGTGCGCGTATTTGTAATCCAAGACGCTAATTCGAGTCGCGAGTCCGTGTTATCGAAGCAAGGAGGTCTTTTAGCTCTACTTCTCTTTGGTAGCTACATTGAGCGGGGCTAATAGACCGTCTGCAGCACGCATGTCGTTTTGGGGTCCAATTTTACTCATTACGCCGTCTGTACCCGTGGTTGCTGCGCCTTTCAAAGCGAGCCTTCAAAGAACCGATAGGAAGATAACATCAATGGCAAATAGGACATGATTCATAGACGTTGCGGCGGACGTCTTTGACGAACTCGCTCGGTCACGTTAAGCATGAACGCGACGCGATATTTCAGTCGAGCGAAAGGAGTCACTAAGAAATACCTAATGGCAGAAAAAAAAGTTTGTTCGAAGGTAATAAAGAAATTTATCGGGAAGCGAATTCTCACTACACTCAGCAACATTTTTTCATTCTTTCGCGAGGCAGGAACTTAATTAAAACAAAATGCGCCGTTACGAAGATTTTATCCGTTCCTTGTTTCCAGCTGAACGAGCTCGCTCCTAAAGGGCACTAAAATTTTTTGGCTTACGCCTGCAACTTTATTAAAATTCTACACCGAATACTCCCTCGGAATTGTATGTTACGTTGGAACCGTGCGAAAAAGAGTCTTATTCATCGTTTCCCTTTTTTTCCCTTCCTTCCTTAATTTAGACGTCGCGCGGCTTTCTTTAATAATTTTCCCGATAAGGAAGGAGTAGAAGGCGGATTCTAATGAACAGAGAGCTACAGCTAACTCGAGTTTCGAAGAATGATGCAAGAATTCGCACGAAGTTAAACGATTATTCAATAAATTCAGCCGAGTGTATATATCTGCTTATTGCTCGTCTGAAGCGCTTGTCACAATTAGGAACGAACTAAATGCTTTCATTACTGGAGCAGAAAATCGCAGTTTACTCCGACAGAATTTATTCTCTGATCTGTATTGATTAAACACTTTTCGCCGCTTTTACTAAAAATTATATGCTCATAAAAATTACTTTTTGAAGAAAATGAAGCTGTTCTGCATAGCGCAAGACAAATACCAGGGCCTTAATTGTAGCTTCAATCGATTCTACTTTTCTCTAGGAAACGAGGTCCATTTATCACTTAATGAAGCGTTTAGAAATCAGCTAGCCGTTACGTTTTATAATTCATCAGAAATTCGTCTCTCTGATGTTCACTTATCGCGTTAGTCGATCATTGTTTGATTTGATGCACGATAATCAGACATCAAAATAATACGCGGCGCGGATGAGCTTCAGAAACGGCAAGGGAAAGCACCCTGGGTAGTTCGATCGGTGGTGACACTTTTATGCCCGCCGCATAAAAAGCTCTGGTAATCAAAAGCTCGTTAAGATGATTTATAATTTGCCAGTGCATTTAACTCTCCCTCGCGCGTCTGCCACGTATAGACGTTTTTTTATATATTGCTCAACACACCCTACGGCCATTTTCGTTGGCTTGTATTTTTGCGATCAAGGGTGGCTGACGGGCACGTGGTATCATAATGCTTGCGCCACGAAGGAGAGAAATTCACAAAACTTTATATATGCGATATACGCAAGCACAAGACAGTATTCGAAATGGACACTATTAAAATAACTGCTTTAAAATGGAAACTGTTGCTAAAATACTCCAATTAAAAAGTCTTTATTAGGTTTAAGAATAAATCGTGTAATATTCGTTTAAAAATCGTTTAATGTTTAATGTATCGCAATTAAAATTGGAATATTCAAAGAAAATGTATGACATTTATCTATCTTTTGATTTTTTTATAGCTCTTAGACGGATTTCCATAAAAAACAATTTATCATTAAAACTAATAGCTTTCCTAACTTGAATGAATTAATTTACTTAATATTTTTTAAAAATATTGATTTATAATATAAAATAAATATGTACTTCCTGTACATTCAGAAAAAAATATTTTTTTTATCTGAAATAAGTATTTTATGTACATTTAAATAATACAAAGTGATCCACCTCTTTTTAATATTAAATGAATGTATATTCAATATTTTACGTTGTTGCAATTCAAACTCCAATAAAATTTTCATTCTAAAAACGGTATCTTTATTTCTTTTCGCTACATTTTATATCTCCTTGTTGTTTAAAAATGCTATTTAATGGCTTATTTAATAGTGAGTAGTATAATTAATATTATTTTAAATTTTATACAGTTTTTGAGTTTGTACATTTCTCCTTATTTTGGGAAAATTACCGGTGCTTTTGTCACGCAAGACGTATTTAAACGGAATACGCCAATAGGAAAAGATAGAATATAATACTAAATAGTGAAAAATATTTTAACACCTTTCCAAATGTTGAACTTTTAAATCAACAGTATGAAATATACTCCTAATTAAATAGCTGTTAAAATGATGATAGATATATAGGAAGTAGCAGTTGTACACAGTAATTGCGTTTCGATGAATGATGGATAAGAATAGGTATTCTTAGCAATTTAAACACAAGGGAAGATTGTAGTTGGTGTAAGAAATTTGTGTTCTAAATAGGTATGTTGAGAATAATACTAACGGTTAACAATCTCCCAGACAGATATCCAAAATCGATGAAAATAAAATAATACTTTTTTCAACAAACATATTATCAACTTACGTAGCTGATAATACGAGCACAATTTATACATATTTCAGTTTTTCATAAAATTCGATTAACACACTGACTGTCGCACACTTGCCAGAAAATTCCAAAATATAGTCATTTCAATCTTTTCGTTCTCATCCGTTGTGAACTAATCTCGTGTTTTATGGTATTACCAAGTACATATTGATACTCGATTTTAGACTTCCATATTTTTACCTTCATTAGCAGAAACCTACAATTCAAAAGTTTCATTTGACAAAACATTTCCGAAGGCTTAAGTACTATACAGAGATCATAAGTGGCCGGATAGATTAAGTTAATTCGAGCAGCTTCAGTCACACGAATTATCATTATTGCTTAAGTCGATCACAACAACTTTCTTAAGTGATGGACTTGTGAATGTAATCGACTTAGCCAATAATAACAACTCGTGTAGTTGAAGTTCATTTAACTAATTTGATTAATACGGCAACTTGCGATATTTGCATAGGCTGTTCTTTATTTACAAATATATTAAGACCAGGGTTGGGCGGGTACCCCAAAATTTCGGGAACCCGAGCCTCGGCTCGGCTTTTGCGATGACTCAGGTCGGAATCTTTATGATACCCGGGTACCTGAAGTCAAAGTCGGGTCGGGTAGTGTTCCGGTCGGGTAGTGCTCGGGTCGGGTGGTTCCTCAATCTGATTTATGCTGGATTTTTTGTCACCGACAATACTGGCAATATTATAAATACAATTAAATCCAATATAGAATGCAGAAAGAGCAAAATCTGATTAAAGAATCATCCAGCCCGCGTCATAATATTCAGGTTCCCGACCCGACCCGATTTCGACATCGGGTACCCGGAAATTTCAGGTACCCGAGTATCGCCAATTTTCAGGTCTCGACGGAGACTACCGACCCAACCCGAACCCGAAGTGTTGGGTACCCGCCCGCCCCTACTAAAGACAAAAAGCAGAATGGATAAATCACTGTCCTACCTTCTTTCTTGAGTAGATAACGCGACAACGATAAAAGGTAAACTTTGACATTCACTTCGCAAATATACTAGCCTTTACCATCGTGTTTTTATCACCATATCATCTTTACCCCCGTCGAATGGGGGTTTAGGCAGTATCCGACGAGGGGAGAACATAAGCAAATTTACAGTGGGGATCGAAATGTTAATTATTCTGTAGCGATTTGGGTCAACCTAGGAAAATAACGTCGAATTAGAATGTTTGAGCGGCGCTAGGTAAACGGTGCTCCGATCGACACGAATTCGAGAGAGAGAGGGGGAGAGAGAGAGAGAGAGAGAGAGAGAGAGAGAGAGAGAGAGAGAGAGAGAGCAACCGTTTTCACAAACCGCGCATCATTATCACCCACGCAACGCAGATCGCAACGGTTTCTCGGTGCAATTTTGCCTGGTTACAAGCTACGCGACAACTAAATATAATAAATCACTCTGAACATTCGTTTCAGCAACGACCGAATTTATGAATACTAATGGTCCTTTGGCTGGTACACGAGGCTCCAATTACTTCCATTCCGATCGAAATTAATAAACCCACCGTTACCCAAATATTTCAAGTAATTCTCAGTTCATTAATAGAAGCGGTCGGCGTTCGCGTAATTACGAAGTTTCGCTTTTAAGGAAATTAATGAATATACAGGTAGGATCAGACTCTCGCCTCGTCGTCGATAAAAGTAAAAAAGTCCAGGCGAACCGTTAACTGTCGAAGGGAGGGTGGCCCGAAACAAACGAATCGAACGGTAGGTATCGCCATTAGAATTCGCGCCTTCTGGTCGCCCCATAAAATCGATACGTTTTTTCCCTCCCTCCCTCAAGGGGGTGTGCTACGTCCGAAACGTCAATATGGCAATAAATACATAAAATGCGAGCCTCGAACACGATCGTCTATGGGATCGGTAAACATGTCAGCTAAGAAGTTGCGCGAAAAGTGCACTTCCTGGAGAACTTTCGAAGCACTTTATCGGGATTTTCTCAACGCGAACGGGCTATACGGAGGCAGTCGCCGAACGAGTCCATGCCTGTCGACCCCGAGACAATCCGCCGTGTGTGGCCGATAAAAAATGGGCTTGCTTAAATTCACCGTCAACTCCCGCGAACCAGACTTCCTTCGACGCCGAGCGAGCGCGCGTACCCTCTTTGAAGAGTTTAGCCAGCCTCCACCTGACGATAAATAATATTGCGATTGCCGTGTAGACCCCTGCTCCGTACGGAAAAGTAATGAGAACTTTGCACCTTACGGTCCGGGCTCGATGAAATATCGGGTAGCGCGTGTAGAACGTCGTCTGGATGATTTAAAATGCATGTCCCTTCAGAGGTATGCTCGCGTGGCTATCGCGTCGATCCGTAAATCAGCGAACCGTTCCGCGAATCCCTAACGCTTCGCGATTTCGCGAGTCGGGGACGATTCTTAGGAAAGCGAGGGTCGTTTCTTTCTTGAGAAGTATTAAACCCTCGCGATGTCGTTTGCGAAAGTATAGGGTGGAACTGCTTTTTTTTCTCTACTTCCTTCTGCGTTTCTACTCGTAATATTTCTAGCTCTATTTCCTAGGTTTTACTGATCCTAAATTGTATAAAATATCTAAGATTCGTGAAGAAATTGTTTTTTTATGTAACACGTTTCAGAAAGTTCAGAATGAAATTGTGTATCACTAAATACCTATCACTTTGGTTCTTTAATTAAATGCGTCTGATATCATTTCTGTAATTACTTTTTCATAATTTAATGATGTACACAAACCAATGAAGTTATAAAGTAATATATATTTGTATACCATGCAATACGTAAAACGCTGGAAATTGGAATACTTTAGAAAAATATTAGAAGATGGGAGACTTTTAAAATTTTAGAAGTTACAGTCTTGTTAAATTGAAAATTATAGAGATAAAATGTTTCACTTATCTAAAGATGGATAGATATATGTATATACAAGAATAGATGGGACAATAAACATCTTCGAAATTCTGTAAGATTTCGAAAATGTATATTGTAACAAATTATTAGAAGATTGTGTAACGTCACAAATCCTCGCATGCCACAACCAATCGTAAAGTCAGAGAGAAGTGTGAAGAGTAATAAAATCAGCGAGCGCTCGATTTCTTCTTGTTCTGATCGAGGTAAGCGCTTCTTCCTGTCTCCCTCGTGTTCAGCATCTTTGTGAAAATCCTGCGCGGCGCGTTGTCTCCTGGTGACGCAATCTTGACGAATGGTTCTTTGCGTTATTCGTTCCATCTTTAAAGTATCGAGGCGTAATTAACAGCGGGATATCGACTCATCATGCGGTGTGCCTGATGCCATGGTGTAGTCGACTGGTACAGAATATATTCCTTAGCTCTCGTTTTCATAAGAATCTTGTAATTTATTTACGTTCCCGCAGTGAGGATCTTCCGAAAACCTTTTGCCTGGTCTTCCCTCATGTTCACATCCAGCCCAGAGATGGGCAAAATCTTTATCTAAATAAGAATTTCGAATAACGAATAAAAAATAAAAAAAATTTATTCGTTATTGAAAGGTTCGAATAATCTAATTTATATTTATTCGAAGCAACGAATAAATTTATTTATTTAACGACTAAAGATAATTTTTTTACTCGAATGGCGTTTCATCCGTAGCGTCGAATAAAATTTTCATCTTTATCTTCATCTTTATTCGAAGGTTTATTCGAAAGCTTCGAATAACTTCCGAGTTGCGCCGAATGGGCCCGAATGAGCCCGAATGAGCCCGAGTGGCACAGAGTGACGAATAACGAGTGACGAACGGCTCTCGGTATTTAACACCCGGCACAGTGCTCGGTGCCACTCGGGCTCATTCGGGCTCATTCGAGCCCATTCGACACAGCTCGGAAGTTATTCGAAGCTTTCGAATAAACCTTCGAATAAAGATGAAGATAAAGATGAAAACTTTATTCGACGCTACGGATGAAACGCCACTCGAATAAAAAAATTATCTTCAGTCTTCGAATAACTTCTCATCAAATAAAATAATTACCTTGTCTTCAAATAAATTCTCATGGAATAAAATCGTTTATTCGTAGTTTCAAATAACGAATAAAAACAGATTATCTTTTATTCGAATTTTTATTTAAATAATTTTTTTATCTAGATAATGCCCATCTCTGATCCAGCTCCTCTCCGCGGTTCATGCAGCTAGTTCAGACGAGATCTTTCGCGTGCTGAGCCTCTTCATGCCGGTATCTTCAGATATTTGGCGCCAAACATATTTTGTTCACTTAAAAAAGGCACGAAGAGGCTAGCTTAGGAGCCGTTTCCATTAGAGCGTCAAGCCAAGCGCCGAGCTAGGGATGCCTGTTTGGGCCTTTCGCAGGTAGAAATGCTGGCATTACTAAATAGGCTCTGCTCGGCTTGTCGCTCGACTCGGGGCTCTAATGGAAACGGCCCTTTAGACTTTTGCGAAGACCTCTGCTCGGTTTCATAGTCCGAGTTCGCGGATCTCATTGTACCCTACACAATTCAGTGAAATATTTGATGTATTTATTACCTTATTTTAAATTATGTTTTAATATTTGAATCTATTTTGTCATTGCGATCTTATATCCATGGATATAAGACTAATCGAATCAATCTTCCATCAATCTTCTTAATTCGAATCTTAATCCAAAGAATGGCCAAGTTACTCTCAGAAGCCACGCAAAACATGTACTTGGTTCCGAGTTGACAAAGAGAGGCATGTACCCCCAGGAGACATCCACAGGCAGATGCATGTTTTCACGCACCCTCTACGTCCGAGGCACTTTTGTTTCGATC
The DNA here is from genome assembly GCA_030770465.2 of Perdita meconis. NCBI lineage: Eukaryota > Metazoa > Arthropoda > Insecta > Hymenoptera > Andrenidae > Perdita > Perdita meconis. The sequence continues at coordinate 3,251,955 of JASKOS020000014.1, read as the reverse complement.
GCACTTCCAAGAGCTGGATCAACCCATTGATTACGATTTCACCACCGATCACTTGCTTCTATCAGTAGAAGCAGAGGATGTCATCCGAGATGAAAAACGAGTTTCCAAGCAAAGAAAATTAACAAATGATAGCTTGGCAATTGTAGATTAATTGTTAATAGAGATTCTAACCGCGCTGGTTAACACAAATCGTAACCAGGATTACTAAGGGAAGGTTACTATAACATGTTGTAGCCCTAAGGGAACGGTTCCCAACTACTAAGCCCCGATCAAGGTGTATTATAGAGGTGTTTCGGCAAAGCACCTCTGTCTGGTTGATTTTTTGTTATCAATAGATGGAAGATCCTCTGGTCGCCACTAGGGGCGCTATAGTCAGAACTTCGCGTTTGGTATGCATGTGTGCGAATGAAGTGCGTCACAAATGATCACAGTGCTTTACTCGCGCTCGGTCTCCTCGTCACTTGAGCTCGCTGAACCAATACGAGCGCTCCCCACGGATGTTTCTACTCAGACGCTCTCTAGCGGTCGTTAGAAGATCTTCCACCTAACTTGCAACACCTGTATAATACACCGTGACCCCGATGTACACGAGCGACACGAAGTTGCTGCGATCATCTCTGATCATTGCGATTTCATGTCAGTGACGTTGTTCGATTTAATTGTATTTGTGAGAAACAGTAGTATGCAGAATCGCAGCGACTTTTTGTTGCTCGTGTACATCGAAACTAAAAACCGCAGATTATTTAACCGGAACTAGAACCCGATTAGTAAGGGAAATTTACGGTAACCCGTATTTACTCCAATACGGGTTACATAATCCAAATTGTAATTCGGTTACTAAGACTGGATTGCTGTAATCTGTACTACACGAAATTTGATCAAATAAAGCGTTATTGGTCTCTATTTTCTTAGATGCAAGATATAAAGATATTAATCTAAGTCTATTAATCTAATATCTCAAGACCGAAAAGATATTGCTATTTTTCATCTAATGAATACGTGGCAACGGTACGAAAGATTAAATTATACATAGCACTACTACTAAAGTTCCAACAAGAAATCCTCGATCTATATCTACGAATGATATAAAAAGCCTTTTATCAAAAAAGGACAGCAAATTACAACCAAATGAACCAAATTCAGCTTTCAATATTGTTGTTACATTAAATGCTTTTTCTGGTTACACAGACAAGAAAACATTATACAATATTGGAACAAACATATTTTCGGGTTTAAAATTTTTTTATATGATTATAGAACTAGATTGAACCATGGTATTTTAGATAATATTACGATTTTAGGAACAAATGATTTCGAATAATTAATATGTCTGTCTATTCGTTACATAAATTGTACTTATTTTATATTTTACATTGCATTTTGTTCTTTTATATATTGTACCGTATTATTGTTAATATTCATATATTACATGACTATATGTATATGTTAAATATTACGTTCTAATTTTAGAGTTATATACTATTTCCTGACAAATTTGGTTTTGGGGTAACTATACCGGTTATGTTGCAAGATAGTATTTTTGTTCTTAGCAAATAAATTACTTTACAACTGTATATTATAGGACTATGATGTATGTTCGTAGTTGTATCATAACTGAGTCACGTTGTCTCAGTATCTAGTTCCCAAGTTATCTAACTTCATGTACTGCAGATTACAGTAACCCTGCTTAGTAACCGAATTACAATTTCGGTCATGTAATTCGATCATTTTTGTAGCTGGAAACCGTTTCCTGCGGAGTAATACGGGTTACAATAACTTTCTCTTAGTAATCGGGTTGCGGTTCCGGTTAAGTAACCCGCTCCGTTTGGGTTTAACGGGTTATCTGTACCTCGATGTATCGGGTTATTTAATTATGCGTGTTACAGCGACCGCAACCAGTTAGGGTTACGGTTAGGATTTCTGTAAGAATTGAATTCAAATCGAATTGAAGTAATACTGTCTAACAGTAAGTCGAGTAATACTTTGTTACGATCCTGAATCTAGGTGTCTTAAACGAAAGCTAATTCACTTACACTAAATGTGGTCACGACGTTTTCGTTCGACGTGTCTCCTTTTAATATTTCTTTTAGCTAGATCCTAGAGGAGAAATCAAATTTATTAATAGATTAGACTGCCCACTTCTGGAAGCAGAAAGCATCACACGGGGCGATTCGAACCATCCAGTGTCAATTCACAATAAGCAGAGAAGAAAATTAGACTCGATTAAGAAAAAAAACTCGATTAGCTTTATATACTTTACAGTTCTATCCAGCAACGATTGGAACATCCACTGGACCTCGGTAAGATGTTCGTTACTGACTGCTCCTAGTGACTCCTTATCCAACCCTTATCCGTTCAAGTTCTGGGTGTAGGCTCGATATCCCCGGGTCACTGCTGTATCCACTCCAGGTCCAGGATGTCCAATATCCCTCCGTGACCGCCCTAGGGATCCCAAACACTCGTGATGGCCAGGGCGGTCCTAGAAGGCGATCCGCTACAGGGCCGCGGCGGATCATTGCAGGCTGAGGAATTTCGCGATATCCGAGTCTATTTATATCAACAGATTGACGATTATTTCAAAGTCATGGAATTCATCAGATCGTGCGAAATTGAAATTTCTAATAAATTGTTGACTGTATCGACAATTTTTGTCATGGGTACTTTTAATAACAATTTTGCAAATCGTTTTGTGCAAATTGTTAATAATTATTATTCTTAACTTAAAAATGATAAAGCTGCTTAAAATTATTACATAGTTTTTAAAAGGTCTTTTCACATTATATTATGGTTCTTGTGTTCTTTTGATTGAATAATTCAATAGATATTATTGGAATGTAATAATTATAATATTTTTTACATTTTTTTTATCGATATCCTGGAGAAGTAGTCGTGAAATAATGTGCAGCTTATTCTTGAAGAACGCGGGAGTTAGGAACGCCAATCCTCCACGTCGTCGAAAATCCACATAAAATTTTTAGCTAATTCAAATGATTATAAACCAAACTATGTTTAAAAACTATAGGTATTCTAAAATATATGTAGTTATTCCTAGGATTGATCAGTGAACAGTAATATCGATGAAAGTAGTTAAATTGAATATTGACGAACTCACATTCACACTTGGACTTTGGATACATTGGTGTTAAAAAAAAATGTTTCCTGTATTTATTTGTTTATACATTTTTTTATAATCCATAGTAGCATACGCTTTATTTATTTAATAAATAGGATCTTTTATAAAAAATAAACTATATATTGCACAAATAATTTATAAATCACTTTTATACACAGTATACTGAACAGTACTAGAAGTTTTAATACTTCGCTACAAATTTGTTGTTAAGTAATCATAAAAAACAAACTTCTGTCTTTTTGTTCACCGTACTTTCAGTTCTTTTTCCATTCCTATTGGACTTTGATGGATATTACAATTTAATGAATCCCATAAATTTTCTATTGGATTTATGTCAAGTGATTGTGGAAAAGATGTAATATTTTACAACTTTTGTGCACTGAGTAGTTTTCAACAATTCTTGATTTAGATATATTTTAGATTAACGTCCTGTTAAAATTTAAATACATTACAAATGATCTCAGGATGATTATAATTGCTCCTATTATTTCTTAAATAACAACATATCTAAAATTTAATATCCAAAACTGTAGTATAGATGGTAATATGCATAATTGCTACATTTTGCAAAGCAAATACTTATTTCGTAAAGGTTTATATACTAAATGCCTTTCACTCAGAAAGGGTTGATAGTGTTTCTGCGTATCAAACGCGTGGGATTTCAGGTATCAATACATACATACACGTACACAAAAATATGAACACTCATCTGTTCTCAATATGTCGTTTTACACCACTGAAGCTGTAACAATAGGGGAGGATGATTTGCTTTATGTTGTGAAAGAGACGTCAGAGAGTCTGCGTTTAGTGAGGCAAAAGAAACCCTCCCATGGGCGGCTGACAAGAAGTAAGATTATCTTCAATAAATCTTGTAACCGTTCGGCCATAAGGACATTTTTCCACGTTTCGAGAGAAAAACGTTCTTTCTATTGAAAGAATCCACGCCGAAACCTATATCCACCAGCAATAATACTCCCCACGCAAATCACATTCCACATTTATTTCAAAATTAATAAATGCAATATTTGCCTGAGTTTATTATTTCTTGTTATTCATAACTTCTATCTCGACTAGTATTCTTACATCGGTAGGTAGATCCAGAATTCATCGCGATATACAAGCAGCGTGGTATTCCCGCTTATCCAATGGCGTCAAGCGCGATGATCTTCAGAGATAGCATAGTAAGAGAAGAGAAGAAGGAAGAACGAAAAAAAAAGAAAAAATAGGTACGGGCTGTGCATTCTAGCGAGAAGACCGTCACCGAGTCTGCGCTTACTAGACCAAGAGAATCCTCTCTATGCGCGTCCGGATAAAAAATGGGATTGCTTAAATTCAGCGTCAACCCCAAGAGTCGGCCCCTCGGTTCGCAAGAAGTTTGGCGAACCATTGCGGCAATAAATAATGCCGAGCACGCCCCTTTCGTCCCATAGACCACGAACGGACCAGGAAAGTAATGAGAACTTTGCACCTCCACCCTGCTGGGTATAACGTCGATTCGTACACGTATCGCCGATTTAATGTACACTTGGGGGATCGTTGCGTTAGTTATTATTTACTGCGAGTACATAAATTTAATGGGAGAAGATAGGGTGAATGGTGGGGGATGGTGGAGGCCTGCGTAGCCACCACTTTAATGGCACACTCACCGCGAACCGCAGACGTCTCTATTAAAAAGTGTTTTATCTTGATTTATTCTCGCCTAGAGAAATTGCCGGAGATTATTGCGTTGGGGGGAGGGGGAGAGATGGGCGCGAAGGGCAGCGAATAATTTTATTATGCCGCTGATAAACGCGAACCATTCCACGAGATTGCCTTATTAAGAAAAATTATACAGCCACTCACGGTGATATTAAATTTCTAATGAGACCCGAAACGCTTTTTTCTCTTCCTCTCCGCATCCGACCCGTGTTACTTAAGGCGATTACATCGCGGAAACTGTGTCGCTTACCCAAGTCGTCCCCGATATTATTAAGACCGTCCTCGTCGGAGTTTCGTGCGCGCCTCTTCTGCTCCTCGAACCGTGATGAACGCGTTAATTTATTATCGTTCGCCTCGAGAAAGCCTCTGGTCGTTGATTAAGTGGCCTGCGTGATTAAGCTGAAAGCACGTATGATTCATCGCGGGGCTCCAGACAACACAAACAACAGTGACCGAACACGCGTAATCTTGATTAAGAAAGCGCCACGTTGGCTGACTTTCCCGCGGATCAAAAACGATCGAGCCTCTCGGGTCGCGAGGGCCACGGGCCGTGCGAGAAATTCCGTCGGTTCACGCGATCCAAAAGAAATTAGCGAATTCGATTTAGAAGCAACCGGTTGCACCTCTGGGCGGCTGCCGTTTTCAACGCCCGACGATTTACGGTCCGTTCCGTCGAACCGTCCTCTTGATTCGATCATTTCTCTCCCATCTCCCTTCGCGATTCGGCTCCCCGTCACGGGACGAGGAAGAAAGCGAAACCAACCCCCATTTTTCTAACGCCCACGAACCCTTCTCTGCGCCACTGGCGTATACGTACCTCGACGCTTTTTTGCGAGCGAACGTATTACCCTGCCCCTAACGTCTCCATCCTCGTTCCTTGACGCGTTTTTCAGAATGCGCTGTCGTAGTTTATCGAGTCGCAAGTTTTTCTTCCCCTTTTTCTGTCTCCCTTTCTCTCTCCTCGAACGAGAATCAGCAGAAACACCCCACCTGGATCCATAATTCATACACCCTCCAGCGGCCTTAAACGATACCCACCCTCTGATTTCCAATGGTATCGCTCTATTATACGTTCGAACCTGCTCGTGACCATGTTAGTGAACCGTGACGGTTCCGGCGACTATGATGGCTGTCAGTTTCGAAGGCGACCATGGTGCCCGTCATAGTTGCACGCGCGCTGACCACGATCCCCGGCCGAGCGTTTAGGCACGATTTCTAACGGCGCGGCGCCGTTTTATCAGCCCTTCGCGTCCCGAAAACAGAAGAGGGGTCGGCGGATTAAACCAGATGCGTCAGCGATTTCCTACTGACAGCCGTAATAAGTCGTCTGGTTCCGGAACAATATGATTTCCGCGAGAGATTCTATCGTGTACAATGATGAAGGGACCTCCACTCCCGGAAAATTGGTTTGCGTGTTTATGCGCCGGTTAAGGCGGCTCGTAAGCGAGCGTGACTGTTATTTTTCGGGTTGAAAGAGTTCGATATCCATACGGACGCTTTGGCAGCTTGCCTGCACTTCTCTGTCTCGCTCTTTCCTTATCGTTCGGTAAACTTTAAACGCCAGGCTAATCCGTTTTCCGCGATCGTGGAAACGTTTATTGCGAAACAATGCCGGTAAATTGTGAATTTCGTGGATATCGAATTCGGATATTTCCTGGCATTGTTCAGGTCACTAAGCAATGGCAATTTGTGAAATTTTTCAAGTAAGTGGATTGCTGCAAGTTGATTTGCTTTACCCTTTTGCGGGTTGGGAACAGATTTCGTGATTTCTAATGTGCAGAGAGCTTGCTGCTTCTTAATGCTGACGTATTGACACTAACTCCTTTTCCACGGGCATGAACGCTATAGAGTATGTATGCAGTATATTCGTAGAAGTAGCTCGGTTGAATCATTGAATATCATGATTGAAATTCAGAAAAAGAAAGAATGTATATCGTCACGATAATTTTTTTTCACTCAAATTTTTGATTTTTATTTCCATGTCTTATTATTTATTATTATGAATATAAAAGAAGCTTGTTACTTATTAGACAAATACAAAAACAAAAACAATAGTGTGTTTTTAAGAATAATCTAATTTATTATATAGATTTTATAACAGAACTTTGCTACTTATTAGATAAAAATAATTAAACAAATATGAGAAATTCAGATTTGAATCCTTATTTAAAAAAAAGACAAATAATTAGATTATTTCCAAAAAGACACTATTGTTTTTTTGGTGTTTATAAAATAAGTAACAAGCTTCTCTTAGATTCATAATAATAAATAATTAGGCATGGAAATAAAAGTAAAAAGTTTATGAGTGAAAACAAATTTGAAAAATCGAAAAAAAATTATAAGTTATGTTTTTTTACAAAGTTTTTCAAGAAAATCGATTGACATAAACATTTTTAAAAAACGGACTCAAATCGCAAAATCCAAAAATACAAATAAAATAAAATTGTAATAAATGTATGTATTTTTTCATATGGTGGTCAAAAGAAAGCTTAAAATTTGTATTTATTGCTGTAGTTAGCAACATACATTGCGTATTTTTCATAATGAAGCGTCGGTGGGGTTGCCCCTCGTCTCGTGCAGTCATGGAGGTCGAAATACGTATATAAAACACTTTTATTTACAACTTAACATCTCTTTGAGGTAACACGATTATTAACAGTTTTACTATATAACTCAATATAACTCCAATACAACGATAAATAACGATTTCGATAATGGCGAATGTTGCGTCGCAGAAAATTCGTCGACACTGACAAAAAATAGATCACCTGCTTGATTGTTGCCTTTCAGTCGGCGCGAGCTTCGGTGGGCCGCAGCAGTATACAAGGTGCTCGCAACTGTATCATATTGATGATACATATTCATTTCCGAAACGTATTTATTCATGTGTGTAATTTATATTTTGAATTTTTTTACGTGCCACTGTATTTACGTTCATATGCTGCAGTTATATGAATTTTATTTATATGTACGAATTTTTATTTCCTAGTTTCTGATTAATTGAGCTCCAGCTGAGTCAACTAAATTTTGTAATACAAGATAATTATTGTACCAGCTCTCATAAGGTATTTAATTGATTTCATGTTAATATATAACATCAATTTCCTGCATTTATTTGTCTCTTCTGTATATCTATAAATGAATGAATTCACTAATTGTAAGTACAGGAGTGCACGACTATATAACTGCTCGTTTTCCACACGCTCAACTGCTGGCCAAACATCCCTGCTCCTTGGTTCGGCTTGCTGATCGCTGGGACGGTACGCGAGCGAAAGATTGACACTCGGATAATAATAAAGGCATAAAAAAGGACCCAGAACTGAGCCTGTGAAGTAAGAAAAAATTGAGTCCGTATTTTAATCAGATTTTAATAAAAGCACCACCAATCGATTCCTTGTATTCATGATAAAAATGCTGATAATGCATGATAAAAATGATATTGTGATAAAAATGCCACCAAACACGACATACTTCAAATTTTTATAAATTAGTTATACGAAAAAAGCAGTTCTCGCACTTTTTAGCCAATTCTAATCAGAAAAACATAAGGAATCGATTGGAGTTACTTTTGAAGGGATACGATGCATAGACGAGCAATCCATAATTTAATTGCTGTCATGAACCATCCCTGAAGGGTCGCTCCGCGCTTAGGACTAGGCGTTGATCAGGGGCGCGGTACTATATTAAAGTATCAATTTATGTATTGCTCTTTTTACGCATCGTATCACTTCACAAACGGTCACCATTTCGAACATCTTCTGTAATCTAAGAAAGTTTATTTTACTACCACATTTGACCTTGCATGACCTTCAAGATAACTTAATGAAGTCGTCTCAACACCCACTATCACATCGCAATAAAAAAAAACAACATTTCATTTAAAAAAATGAAGATGACCTTGAAATCTTTGTACCGTTTAACTTTTGTATATAACATTATTATTACAAATAACGGAGATATTCAAGGTGGACGTAGTTATTGCCCCACCCTATATATGTGTGAGGGAGCGTTACATACATAGCTTCAAATGAACTATACCTTAGATAAATAAGCATAGCAGAAACCTAAGTATCCGAATGTGTGTCATATACATTTGTACATATAAACAGATTACAATATAGTAGCGGTTCGTGTACACATAAGTGTATTAGGTGCAAAGTCTCATAAGTTTCTGAATTTGCAACATGCATCTGCAAGTATTTATAAGTATGCCCCCTCCCTACCTCCAATTACAAATCTAACCCAGAACTAACCAGGACGTCCAAAATGTCTAATCCAAGCCTAACTTAGGCCTGACGAGTGTTGGGACTCGATATAGAAATTGCTATATTTATGAAAATTATTTTGATAATAACATTTTCATAAATACTGAGCGACGGCTAAAATCTTCCGCAAGTCACTTAGGAGGATGACCTTGACAACATATGCCAAGGTCAAGGTCATCCAAACTGCCTCTCCTAAACGTAACTGTTACCAAAATTATCTTATAAGTATATAATTATAATTCTAAACCATAATACTACAAAACATTATAATCTATGACCAAATTAACTCTTTGTACTATAAATTATCAATATTTTCCACGATTTTTATAAAGTGTAGCTTATCTCTTTATGCCTTATCAGCTTATTAATTACAAAATAAGATTTTTGATAAAACTTGTGTCAAAAATTGAAATATCACTATTATAGTCATGAAACGTATCTCCTATTCAAGACTTATTAGGTATTGTCTCATTGAAGACCATAAGTGGGTATAATGTAAAATAATCTTAAAACACAAAAAATAATTAGTCATGCATACTTATTAAATACGTTCATTGCACTTGAAAATAGGATTTTTTAATGATATAACACTTTAACATTTAGTGTATAACGTTGTCCGGTAAAACGATATAAACAAAATTGTAACCGACGATTATTCTTGCTTTAAAAGTAAGACTGCAATGACGTTTGCGTCAAATGACAAGGCACTAGATAGCGTCACTGTACACAGGAAAATAATTTGCATGTGCAATGTGTTTAGAGTTTAGACAATATATTGAGTCCCAATCAAAACCGGTCCCTTTCATAGCACCTCTCCCCTACATATGCTTTGTTACATTTACAATTTTCAGGGCAAGACTGTAGAAAAAAGGGTAGAACTGTTTTTATTACGCAGCACATAATAAAATAAATTCTGAAAGTAACAACAATTACCTAATATGTTATATCGTAATATTCTGAATAATTTGAGTCATAGAAGAAAAATGTGCATGCTGCAAAATATAAAAACAAAACAAGTTCATTTTCTACAAAACAATTTGCTACAAACTTTCCATTCTTTAAGTGTCAAACAGTAATCATTATAATATACTTGTCTCATCACCAACAAAAGTGTTGTATAGTTAATAAATCCCAGCTTTCTCTGCATTTCCCAAGATACCCAGCATCCATATTCTACACAAAACTCGACACCACTTCGCAATCAAACAATGGTTCATCTTAAAACATTGACGGTTCTAATTTATCGGATGGAAGCGGAAAACAAAAGGTGCAGAGTACACAGAGAAGATTACACAGCGCTGGAGATACATTCAACCAGAAAAATTAGTTTGCGTGGACTCACCTCCTTTTATAACTGTTGCTCTTCCACGAAACCGAACCCGAGTCCATCGCCGGACCGGTATATGTATGTACATACATTGGCAGTTTGCCCTGTCGGGTCCCGGGCACAGTCAATATTTTGGGCAGGTCCCGGTTCTGGTTGTCGTAGGTATTATGTACCGCCTTTCCTGGATTCCTTCGTGCACAGTCATGGCAGGTAGAAAACCGTAGAAACGCTCAATTGACCCCGCCGCGGTTGGATTCGAAGGTGTCCCTTGCGCACTGGTCTCCTCGTACGCAACACGCTCCTCTCGTCTTTGTGGTCGCCACGATTGTGTTTGCCGACAACGGGGGTGTCGAATCACATCTAAACAGGAGATATCTTATTTCTGCGACGCTTCATTGGACGACCCGTCTCACTCTTTCCACCGCAGATGCTATAAATTCCTCGATAGATAGAGATCCCCATCTTTATGGATACCCGCTTTACGACTTTAACAAATAGATTTAGATCCCGCAGTTTAGGGGCTTTTGAATATGGCCGGGTGGTTTCGATTTTCATCGGTAGATAACGGATGATCCACAACGCATATTGTGTGGAGTGTGGAGGATTTCTGAAATCGAAAAACAAAGAGATCCGTCGACAAACTTTTTATAGAACTAAACAGTAACTGGAAATCTTTAGTTTCCAAAGAGGATGAATTTCAAAGCGTGACAAGGTACAAGAAATTAAAATGTTTTGGAGTAGAAGCAACATTAGGAGGTCTAAATTATTTGATTACCACACGTCATCCATATATGGATGACAGCTTCATGTTCAGATTAATTTATATTATTGTGAATGCTATTAACTTTGGTTATTAACGAAAACTATATTAGTAGAATAGGAGTAGTTATTATAAAATAAGTAAACTAAATGAATTAAAAATAATCTTATTTGAAATTAATCCATTTGCATCGCAACTATAAATACGCAACAATATAACTTCAAAAACTGAAAAAATTTAAAGTCACGGAAAATACCGCAGTTGGTGATCAATGACAATTACGTGTGAATTATACCGCTTATAGGCGCAAATGGGTTGAAGTTACTGCATATTCTGAAGCAAATTTAACTTCTTGTCCTATACAACGTGTGACACAAATGACACGATGATTATATCAAGCGTAGAAATAGACAGCATACATACTGTTTAAAATAATTCACATATTTTTAGCTTAAAAGAACTTGTAGGGCAAAAGGTTAATTTTTAATTTACTCTTCACAGGCAAGCTTACTTTATTACAGACCGTTAATTTTAATTACATTTAAGCTTAATTTTTATTCCGATAGATCCTCAAGAAATTTGAAACAATTCTAGGGTATATTTATCAAAATCTCTAGCTAAAATATAAAGATTGTCCTAGCTGAAGGGAGCCATTACAAACAGAATAAAAAAGGAATTCTATGAAAGAACAATATTTTTATTGAGTCATTGTTCTAGTTGTTTTCAAAGTCAGCAGTATTTTTTATGAAGAAAGTGTGTAGATGGCCTCCACAATCATTCATTAAGTTAAACGTTAAACACATCACCTATTCAATAAAAGTGAAGGTTCAAAGGATTCTCAAATGAGTTAATATTGAAGTCGAAAACTAATTACTATAACTTAAGATGCAGCCAACCCGTAACTTATACACAGCTTATTTAAAAGAATATTCGACAAATAGAAATCATATAGAATATATGGGGTGAACGGTTAGCAAAACACATTCGTTGGACAAAATAAAAGTCATGTGACTTTTGAAGCGCTATCTCGGGTATATACCTTGTAATGTATAACCAGAGGGAAATTAAATACCAATCTATGCATCACCATTGTACTGCGCATACAAGTAAACATACACCAATGCAAAAGATATGTTCGAAGCTACCTCAGAATCAGTCGTCTACAAGCCTTGCTGAAATATAAATGTAATTATCACTTTTCTTCGAAAAATATACGAAACTTTTGATTTATTTTAACTTTTTACTTTTTGTAGAATAAAGTATACAGCGTGTTTCGTTTAAGTGGAAACGGTAGAATATCTTACGAGGACTTAATATTATAAAAAACATGGCTTTACAAAAGATGTTTGACACAAAAGGGAGCATTATGTGGTCTTAATCAATTTTCTGTAAATGTAGTGGTAGGAGAAATGTTCCAGCAAAATCAATTTTTTTAAATGGAACCCTGTGGTTTTTTATTCATAATTTTATAAAGATTGTTAAGGTGAATACAATGATATGTCACATGACATTGTTTTGTACAGTAAAGTGTCATAAAATTAGATTTAAAAATTTCGATGGCTTACGAAGAACAATTACAGTGTCATATGAACAAATGACACTGTAATTCCTGTAGTTTTTTTTTTAACGTTGGAAGACATATTGAAGGATACAATATTCGTACAACTTAAATAGTGCTAAGTAAAAACTAGAATTCATTATTTATGATCAGCTTTTCATATTTGCTGTAATATTGGCATTGTTTCCATATCGGAAAAATTTGATCAAAGGCGGAAAAATCGGTTATTAGTTCAGATGATCAACAATACATTGTATTCGTCTTAATAATCGCTATTATGTGGGAAACATAAAATATTCGAAACAAATAATGAAGGGTGCCATAAATCAGGCTTTGCTACCTGTGTCTTGACTGGAGAAAAGGCCGGTATAGGGCACTGACTGTGTGACCGTCGACGGGAGCAGAGCTCCGAGATTATACTCTCATAGATAGCTTTGAAAATGAATTAGCTTACTACAGATCAGAAGTGGGATAGACGCACGTGTCTGTGAAATTAAAATTTAATTTGCGAATAGTAGAGTGCTGTGTCCGGTGTGTTCGACCAAGTGCATTAGTGCAGAAGCTGGACGATGTAGTAACCTGTATCGTTGATTCGAGTGAATGCCGTAAATATGGAAGCTATTCCTGAATTTAACGCAAGAGATTTTGGTAAAAATGCGACGACATGGTGTGATTTAGTTAAATAAATCACTAAAGACGTTTCAAGACAACAACGACTATGTTTGGCTACTCATTCTTTGAGAGGTGCTTCCTGAGATGGTAAAACTTTGTTTGCTACTGGTAACAGAATATGAGGCATCGAAATCGGTGAGTGAAAAAGTTCATTATAAAAAAAAAGTATAGGATGACGAGGTATCAATTGCACGAACACTTTTCCTGGAAATCTTATTAATTACTGTTAGTTGTGGCGACATAACAGAGCTAAGAACAAAGGCCACGGAAATTTTACTTGAGTAAAGATCCTAATACAGGGATGCTTGATAATAAGAAGCAATTATTGTTTATTTATGATTGTAACATTACATTTGATAGAATGGCCGAACAGATTAACATGTACAGTAAAGTTTGGCAACAATGTATGGATGAGTCACAAATGGGCTAGTACCATACGACCATATCTTGGGAAAGAATATATTAGATTCCAGAGGGTTGAGGATGGTCACTGTTTCGGATGGGACAACAAAGCTTAAAAGTGTTCCACAGGAGAGTCAACATCCTGGAGAGACATCGGATCCTGTGTGCTGCCTTTTAGGGGAGGTAGACGAGGATGCGCGCAGCGGTTTAAGATGACTACTGAATCGGTATAAGAATATGGTTGCAGTAGAAAATAAACTTCGGCGTGTAAGTACGGCAGAGATGAAAATTACTCTTACGAAAGATCAAGCGGTGAGTTACCATCCATATCGTTTGTCTATTATGAAACGAGAAAAGGTTCGTAATATTATTTCTGAATTATTACGTGACACTTGGTGTGCGTGCAATGTTGAACCCTTGTTGGGTAGGATGAAGTGTCGTTTAGACTTGAGTACGATTATTATTGTGTCTTTGACTAGGTGTTTGAATTATCACGGACTCCCTAAAGCGTTGTGACGTCGGAGAGAGTGATCAGAAAGATGTTCACGAATTCCGTAAAGCGCTATGTCGTAGGACAGGTGATTTTTGATGGTGAGATGCCTATGGACTCCATAGAACAGGATGCATCGGAGAGATGGCATAGGATAGCCATAGATACTGTAAAGTGCGGTGCACATGATTATGGTGGCATGAAATAATGCCTGTGTAAAAACTTTTCTATTAGGTGCAGGAGGGTAACGTCTAACGCCAAGAACCAAGTAAAGCGCTGTTTATGTCTGTATTCAAGAGGATGGCATTATATAGTTAGATGAGACGACCACGGACTGGGAAAAGTTACGAATATTTCGTAAGCCTAGTTTTCGACGAATGATAGTAGTCGGCCCTGGTGAATGAGAGTAACCAGAAGAGGTGAATGATAGTAGCCTAGTTTTCGACGAATGATAGTAGTCGGCCCTGGTGAATGAGAGTAGCCAGAAGAGGTGAATGATAGTAGCCTAGTTTTCGACGAATGATAGTAGTCGGCCCTGGTGAATGAGAGTAACCAGAAGAGGTGAATGATAGTAGCCTAGTTTTCGACGAATGATAGTAGTCGGCCCTGGTGAATGAGAGTAGCCAGAAGAGGTGAATGATAGTAGCCTAGTTTTCGACGAATGATAGTAGTCGGCCCTGGTGAATGAGAGTAACCAGAAGAGGTGAATGATAGTAGCCTAGTTTTCGACGAATGATAGTAGTCGGCCCTGGTGAATGAGAGTAACCAGAAGAGGTGAATGATAGTAGCCTAGTTTTCGACGAATGATAGTAGTCGGCCCTGGTGAATGAGAGTAGCCAGAAGAGGTGAATGATAGTAGCCTAGTTTTCGACGAATGATAGTAGTCGGCCCTGGTGAATGAGAGTAACCAGAAGAGGTGAATGATAGTAGCCTAGTTTTCGACGAATGATAGTAGTCGGCCCTGGTGAATGAGAGTAGCCAGAAGAGGTGAATGATAGTAGCCTAGTTTTCGATGAATGATAGTAGTCGCATTTAAGTTGATAAACAATATTAATCAGTATTACCAATGATGGCTCATATCTGTTCTGATTCGCACAGGCAATTATACGGTCGCTGAGTGTTCCAAGCGGAGGCTGGGACCCCAATATTTTAACCAAAAGAGGTGAATGGTAGTAACCTAGCTTCAACAAATAAGTGTAATGGTCATCGTGAAAATTGAGGAGCCATTCTGGGTCAGGAAGGCCGAGACTAAGAGCAGTCGGAGTCAAGGACATTTGGACTGAGTGAACGCTGGTTACACCCTCAGTTGAGTAGGGCCCCTGGCAAGGCTGGCAACCAGTTAAGGTCAGACCTTCCCTCTTCTTTACTCACACAGCCCGGGCCGGTTCGGATCGCCCGGATATGTGTGACTCGACCCTTACAGACGAGAAAAGACGAAGGACATCTATATTTTTGAAAGATTGTCGATTGAGGTACATTTTAACAAGAGAAGAAGATAACCAGTCTGAGGACAGACTTATGGTCAGTATGGCCGAATGTGGGAAACATAAAATATTCGAAACAAATAATGAAGGGTGCCATAAATCAGGCTTTGCTACCTGTGTCTTGACTGGAGAAAAGGCCGGTATAGGGCACTGACTGTGTGACCGTCGACGGGAGCAGAGCTCCGAGATTATACTCTCATAGATAGCTTTGAAAATGAATTAGCTTACTACAATTAAATTATAAATAAAAAAGTATAGGGTTTCATTTAAAGAAACTAGGATCACTATCAATATCTCCCCCAACATTCCATTTACAGAAATTTTACTTATATCACATAATGTGCCGCTTTATGTCGAATAACTTCTGTAAAAAACATTTTTTTGATAATGTTAACGCCTCGTGAGTTATTCCATTGTTTCCAGTTAAACGATACACCCTGTATATTTCAAAAGTAGGAAAGTTAACCTCTTTAAATCGGTATTACTCACACCTCTTACTAATGCATTGTTGTCAAATATACGCTGAGACGTATAATTGCTTTTACAATCGTTGTGGTCGAAAAACCAAAAGGGCATGTTTCTTTCTAATTCTATTATATGTATGTTACTTTTCTTTAAAATTTTATAGTATTTCGTTAAACATAAAATAAAGTAATGACTTCTTTATGTAGGGGCGTTTTGTTATATGGACGACACATTTTACCCATGTATACAGGGTGTCCCAAACTAAGTGCGGGAGCCGTTAAAGGGAGTTTCCTGGGGTGATTCTAAACAACTTTTTCCTTTGAAGAAATGTCCTTGGAAGCTTTGTTAACGAGTTATTAACGAAAAACACCGACCAATCGGGGAGCGAGTACAACAGATTAATGATGGCGCGGACGATGGCTAACCAATACTACTCACAGATGAAGCCCGCGCTGAAATTCATACACTGTATTCGTGCTTCTATTGGTCGGTGTTTTTCGATAATAACTCGTTAATAAAGCTGCAACGAAAATTTTTGCTAAGGGAAAAGTTGTTCAAAATCACCTCAAGAATCTCCCCTTAACGGCTCCCGCACTTAGTTTGGGACACCTTGTATATCCTTTGTATCTGTTACAAGATGCCTAACTTTAAAAGAAGAATAAATAACTATTTGTTCTTACTTCTTATTAAGTTTTGTTCATACTTAGAGAAGAGTTGTAAGGAGAAATGAACAGTTAATATGATTCGAGAGATTAAATAAAGTGATAAAAAAATATATTTCGTGTTGATTTTTCTTCTATAGTTTTACCCTAAACTATATGTAGCAGTTTGTAAATTTATTAAAACAATTCTACTCGTTTAAAATATTGGAGTAGACATTATCGCACCACAATTTGGTATCTGCACAACATTAATTAATAGAATATTCGATTTTTTTAATAATTAAGACTCAAAGAATAGCAAACGATAGATCAATCCTATCGGTGATCTGACTGTTGTACACCCACCGAGAGTTAAACGAAACAAATTCTTCCGTATCACAGAACCCCACAAATGATCAGAGTATCGGCAATAAGAGGGAGACTCACGTGACACGGGGGTGTCAGGTATCGTGTCCCGGGAGGAATTGGAAAAATGGTGTTATTGTTATCGCTTTGGCCCATCTCGTCCCTAACGGAAAGCAAGTAATACCGCGGGCAAACACTGTGGAACGCAGATTCGGCACTCGTCAGAATAATCTAGAATCTAGACCGATCGAGGAGGTGCGGGAGGCGGCGCGGCGTCGCGGCGCTGGTTGCCTTCTGTTTGGATAATACACACAGATAGTCGGATAATTCACTTGTCTCGTCGAAAATGAAATTACAACGGCGCGCGCGGGGGTGGTGCAGTTATGCAAAACCCGGCAGTTGGCGAAATGGCGACGCGGCGGCCGCGAGGCAATGCATAAAAGCAGCGCCGGCGTATATTATTTTACATTTCCCAGAGGGTCTTCCTGTGGGGATTCTAGGGGGTATGGTAACGCCCCTTCACCCTCCGAGACCCTTCGCATCTCCCACCCGTTCTATCCTCGTAGGATTCGACCCTTCCGAAACTTTGCTTGTTTATAAATTTATATTCAATAAAACGATGCTACAAAACGCGTCTTTTGTGAACTAAAACGCGCACGAGCCCCAGGTTACACCGACGGAATCGAGTTTCGCGAGAGAAATCGCTGGGGACGAATTCACGTCCAAACAGAGGATTACGTAGGGGCAGAAAGGTAACGATAACGAGTCAACCTCTGTGCTATGTAAAGAATTGGGAGGTTGGTACGGTCGCTGAGCAGACACTCTGTTTACTGAAATTTACGTTAATCCTAACCAGACGAATTTTGCCTGCTTGCACACTCGGGTCTGGTTTAATCGTTCAGTTGATCCAATTATTATTAGTGTAGTATTAAGGAACTGTACAGTGATCTACTGGACTGGCCGTTCAAGGCTACCATTTTCTTTCACTTTTTCAGCGAGGAATGGCCCTACGATGGTTTCTGTACCCGTGTGAAATATTATGAGTGTAGGAGTTTTCCTGTTGCGAAAAACATCGGCGCACAGTGGCCAGAGACCCAGAAACCTGAGAAAAATTCAATAATCTATTTTATATACTCAAAATGTAATTTTTTAAGAAGTTACACCAACAAAAGGCTATTAAATGTTTAATCAAGTCTTGGAGAGGCGTATAATGGAGAAGAAGAAAAGAGGAAAGCGATTAAGCACAGTAACACAGTTTACGAATCTAAATCTATTTAAGTGATTTTGTTTCAATAATTTGTACGGTCAACTTGTTGATGTGCTATGCCCTTACCGATTTTGATGACCTTCAAATATTTTATAAAGTACAACATTTTGAACAACTTTTTCCTATCCATGTTACCGCCGCTCGGCTTTGGTTTCTAAGATATTCGCAAAAAAAGTGATTCTTGCCGCCCTCCCCCAAAACAATTGACGGATTTCTACCTGATGTGATGTAGGTACTTGAAACTAATACTTGGTTTTATAATTATACGTCTTCCCATACAAATTGCGTGCCGTTTCATTGCGTATCATATAAATTTAAGTATTAGTTTCAAGTACCTGCACCACATCAGGTAGAAATTAGTCAATTGTTGGCGGCAGCCCCTCCCTCAAACCTTTTCCCCGCTAAGGAATCTAACCCAGATCTATTCCGATCACTTTTTAAAATATTTAACTTTTTTGCGAATATCTCAGAAACTAAAGCCGAGCGGCAATAATATGTACAGGCAAAAGTTGTTCAGAATGATAACCTTGACAACATATTTCAAGGTCATCAAAATCGGTGAGGTAGCCCCTATTCTGCATAATTACCAAATCTTTTTGTGTATAACTCGAAAACTAGGGCCGACCGCCGGTTACATGTATAAGAAAAAGTTGTTTAGATTGATCAAACAAAGTGAGTAAAAAAACTCCCATTAAATCGGTGAGGGCGTAGCACATTGATAGGTTCACCATTTGTACAAAATATGTTAGGTAAATGTTTATTTGGCTTTCTGATGGACGTTTCAGAGATTAAAAATGTGTATTCTACCATATTAGTCGAAACGATATAAATTATAATCATTACATAAAACTGTTATAGCGATTTTTATTTATTTTCAATATTCTTTAAAAATATCTTGAAGTATTTTATAAGTATGTGTAGGAGCAAAAACGTGGGCCGATTGGATGCCTGGACCGGGATTCGAATCCGGATCTTTCACTCTCCGTGCGACTGCTTTAACCAATTAAGCTATCCAAGGCCGACCGACAACTCTGATTCTCCTAATCGTTATAACTGAAACGTAAACACAAACATAGTCGCCGATTGCCTACATATGTTAAATTTTTATTAAGCATTTTCATATACTTTAAGAAAGGATTAAAGATGAAAGTGTTTCAATCATCAGGATAACGGAACATTCACTTGCATAAAAATTGATGTCACATAAGTAATCTACCATAAAGTATTTTAAGTTGTACGATACAGGTAACTGTTTGCTATTAGTTACTAGCACGACTATTAATTACTTATCGATTGGCAAAAATTGGCTAAATTTTCTTGGAAATTATCGAAGGTATACACAGGGTGTAACAAATGTACGTTGAAATATTTTAAAGGGTGGTAGGGGACCACAATTGGACCACACAATGTCCGATCTGTTTGAAGTTAACAAATCTATACGTTAAACTAATACTCAAAAAATTCTAAGATGTCATAAACACATTGACAAACAGCAATAGAGCGAAAAAGTCTTAACGCACTTACATGTATCTCTTATAGTTTAACTGGTAAAAAATTGGAAAACTCGGGATGTTTCTGAGAAAGCGCGTCGGCTATGTACATATGTATACGTATGTGGGAAATGATTTCAATCCGCGTCAGTAAAAGATATTTATTACGTCTTCTCGTTACAATAGTTTTATCGATTCTGTTCTTCTTTGATTCCGATCCGCATAACCATGGTGGAACAAGACAAGGTGAACCATTCCCGAGATGCGCAGTGTTCAAAAATAGTGGGGGAACTGTCAACCAATTAGGCTCTGACCCAAAACCTGGAAATCCAATATGGCTGCTTTTGTACGCATGCGTAATGATACCTCCGAGAGATAAAGGGGGTAGAGGCATCACGTGACTTTTCAGGATTCTATAACCCTACTAAAACGATACCTTTACGAAATCTCACTTTACGCCTTCATTTCTCGTGGAATCAAAACAAAATACAGCTCATTTTGTAGTTAAAGATGCCTTCCAACGCAGGCTGTTCCTCATATTGCTCAGAACACTATTTAAAAGACATAAAACTATTAAATTGTTTGTTACGTTTGAAATACGCGGGACAAGTTTTGGGTCAGTCGCTTATTGGTTGCCCAAACCATCCAGCCGCCATTATGCGCAATGGTTCACTGTCTTATTTCACCATGCGCATAACAACCTGTCCACGAAAATCTATCCGAACGGCCAACAGCGAAGACCTTGCATTAGGCTACGATCATACTTTTCTATCACGCATCTCTTACATCCCAAATATACAGGGTGTAACAAAAATGTTGCAGTTCCTTGAGAGGGGTGATTCTTGAGGTGATTTTAAACAACTTTTTCCTTAGCGAAAATGTTAGGTGGGGCTTTGTTAACGAGTTATTAACGAAAAACACCAACCAATCAGGGAGCGCGTACAGTGGATGAATGTCAGCGCGGACTCCAACTGTGAGTAGTATTGGCCCACCATCGTCCGCGCCGTCATCAACTTTTTCCTTAGCGAAAATGTTAGATTGGGCTTTGTTAACGAGTTATTAACGAAAAACACCGACCAATCGGAGAGTGAGTACAGCGGATTGATGCTGTAGAGATAATGCAAATGAGCAAAGAGAGGGAATATAATCTGGATTAAAGGACCAAGACAAAAAGAAAGTAGTGCATAAAGTCGATAAATTTAGTAAATAACTATTACTATATGTTAACAAAAAGTATAAAATTAAAACATGTAAGTGCAACATAAAATAGAAATAAAAAATATGTAAGACACTTTGTATGTACCCTTCATAATGCTATGATATAATTGTAAAAATTATTTATCGTACAAGATATTAACAAACTGAAAAATTCTGAAACTACCTTTTCTAAAAAAGGGATATGAATTCTATGTATATTATAAAAAGATAGAAACGTATTTCCGGAAACGGAAACTCATCCCATTCAAAGATAATAGAGTTGTATACTAGGCCCCATCTTGATCAAACTGATGGGAGAACACGATAACTCGTAATCAACCCTTCCCGACATTTGCCAAGTATATTAACAAGTTTCTACCTGATCATGATGACTCGACGCGACGATTACGCGTCTAAAAATCGACTGCGGCAAATTCTCGGTTACCTTTGCGCAACTGTGAAGTCCTGAATGTAATAAATGATCTCTCCTCATCCCGCTTCCCCCGTTCGGTTTGGACCGGCTCCGTTACGGATGGGGAGGGGGCGGTCATGGAATAAATTAAGTATTCCGCGAAGGGCGGACAGGCTCGTTTGCCTTTTGGAGCAGGGGTATAGTTTAGTTTTAAGGAAAGTGCCCTGGACGATGGACTACCTCCTGGGACGTCTGAACAAAAGTCCGGGGCGAACACTTTCTCCAATAAAACGAGAGGAAAAGCGAGACGGAGCGGCGGGAGGGGAGCGAACACACGTACGCCAGTCGAGATAATAAATCACCTTGCGCGGGATCTTGAGGGAAATTCGGTGAAATCTCATCCATTAGGATTAGGAATTCGAAAACACTGGACGAGGCTGCATCGGTGGACGGGTAGGGCAGCCGGGCACGTTCTGTAAATACGCCCGGCGTATTTATTTGTTGATATTGCACGAAAAACGCCCGAAATTCCACGCGTTACGAAAACAATACTTCGGACTTTCCCTTCGTCGACTTGGAGAATATTTACCCCTCGACCGTTCTCTACCCTCTTTTACTTCCTAGCCTGCATATTTTGCCGCCGTTTCGGTAATCTGGAAACATGTACCTGTATTAGTGATTCCGCTCCGGAGCATATAAATCGAGACAGAATTCGATTAAATGATTCTCGAAACAGGAAGGGGAAAATTGATAAACGGCGAACGTTGTAAATTGCGGTTCGCGCTTTTGATTGCAGGACGACGCCTTGAAGATTCGTGAACCAACGAATAAAGCATTTTCGTGGGTTCGAACGTAGGGCGCCACTGGTCCCCAAGGGAAACGTGGGGAAAGTTTCAGTGGTAATTCCATTTGTATCTAATTTAATCGGAATCTTGATCTTGGCCGTACTTCCACGCGCGAGTATTGTAAAAATTAGAGGGCTTAGCCAGGGGGATTGCGTATCGTATACAGGGTGTTTCGCAATTCGTGGGAAATCTCCGAGATACAGGTACTAGACACAAAAATAATAAGAAAAGTTCTTATGCAATATTCTCGGAAATGGTTAGTTTATTAGTTACACGCGGTTTTACATTTCGTAAAATGCTGACGTAACACTGCTTCATCCCCTTTAAAGCCAGTGACCGCGCTTAAAGGCCCAGGCCTCTCTGGGCCTAAGTAGGCCTCGGTGACTCGCAACGTGTATCGGAATGAGATGTTCCTTCAAATGAAAAATCGCATATTTTGTAATTAAAAATTGAAATTATGACGAATGTAACACAGCTGATACTTTTCCACGATGCAGGGACCCAAATCGCGGTCACTGACCTTACAGGGGATGAGCCTTTGTTATGTGCCTTTACGAAATATAAAACTGCGTGTAACTAATAAACTAATCATTTCCGAGAATATTGCATAAGAACTTTTCTTATTATTTTCGTGTCTAGTACTCGTATCTCGGAGATTTCCCACGAATTGCGAAACACCCTGTATACAAGCACTCCTTATTATGCACGCGTTGTAAACCCATGCATTATGATATGGAACACTAAACCGAAATGAATATCCCCAACAGCTTTACGCATATTTAGCGAATATTCGGGCGTTATGAAATATGTAACGTATTCGCATTACTGTGCCGCTGAATGATCCCATAGCTTGTAAACCGCTGACACGTTCGCTTTCGGATATTATAGACACATTATCAATGAATATTGAAATACTGAATTTCTGGACTATTGTTACCAGGGGTAGTTAGGAGGGTGAATCAAGTATAATCGAAACTTTTTTTTTTGACATGTTATTTTTCTACATAATCTCACTGAAGAATGAACTTGGCCGCGTTTCTAGCCAATTGTGCACGGACAATTCTACACCTTGAGCGTCGTCAAAACGTCCTGCCAAGTCTTTCTTGAGGGGCATGGGAGCCGGGAGGAGGTGCAAGGGGATGCACTTGCACCCCCTCGTTTGGAAGAAAGAATACACAAAAAAAATATATTTGCGTGTGCATACACGTCGTTTTGTTTGTTTGTAATTATCACAGGCCAGGGGCCTTATTGCGTAATGAGAATCGTAATCGGTTCCATTTTGACGTTATTATACATAGATTATTATACTTTTTATAGTAAGCACGTCAAATCAAGTTTATGAATATAATGTATACCTAGATGCGCCCCCCCTGAAAATCATTCTGCTGGCACCTATGTTGAGTGCTCCAAAACTGTGGTAGTCACAAGGGGAAAATCTGCTGTAGGGCAGGTGTTGCAGCTTTTTCAAATAAATTTTTTTTAAGCGAAACTGGCTCATCGGCAAACGAAGCGAGACATGCTTACGTGAAGTGTAATTCTGCTTCATGACAACACTTGGCCACATATCGTTACATTGACCCGAACAAAATTTTAAAAAATTTATTGGGGTTAAATTTATTAGTTAAACTGTCTATTTAAGTTCGGGTTCGAAGGCAATCTCTTATCGTGGTTCATGGATTATCTATATCGCCGCACTCAACGGGTTAAAGTTAGAGGCTGTCAATCACGTTTAATGATTGCAACATCAGGGGTGCCACAAGGCTCACACCTAGGCCAGCTGCTTTTTATTATCTTCATTAACGACCTTCCTACAGTTTTTGAATGCCAGTCACTTTTATATGCAGATGACCTCAAATTGTTTAAAACTATAAGAGATTACTCCGATACCACAGTCCTACAAAGGGATCTGGACAGGCTTGGACAGTGGTGCTCTGAGAATAAGCTGCATCTTAACAACGCCAAGTGTCAGGTATTGCGTTTAACACGCAACACTAATGTAGTTCAACGTGCGTACAAACTAGAGCATTTTACCATGTTCGCAACCAGCAGCATATGCGATCTAGGGGTTATCATCGACTTCCGACTTTCGTTTAATACCTACATTATTACCACGATCAATAATGCTACTAAAACATTAGGATGTATTTTTCGGTTTGGTAAAAATTCAAAAAACCTTTTACATTTAAAACACTGTACAGGGTGTATAAAAATTATATGTCACGACCACTATAGCGCGGTTCTACACCCTCGTTTTGGTGGAAAATGATGCATTAAAATGATGTAAGTGTTTTGAAAAGGTCTCATCGTGAGCTTTAACACTGCATGATCAAAAATGGGGTGTTCTATTTAAAAAAATCATGTTGACCTTGACATGACCTTGACCGTTTCTCTGAAGGTCAAACGGATACGACTGTTCAATAGAATTCTTAAAACCCTAAAACATTGTTCTAAAACATTTTTCTCAAAAATATACTTTTTTTGAAATATTTGACCGTTTCCATACTTTTGGCGCACCCTGTATATTCATATTCATATAAGATCACGAGTATAGACTTGCCACGTGGCGCGCCGGCCGTCATCGTGTACTCGACTTACATCGAATATATTCCTTTATTCTCGTTTTATTTAAAATTCAGTATCGTTATTTGCGTTCCTGCCATGAGGAACTTCTGCAAAAACCTTCGCGCTTCCTTTCCTTCCCTCTCGCGCACACCGAACCCCTCTCCGCGGTTCGTACAGCTAGTTCGGGTGAGATCTTTCGCGTGCTGAGCCTCCATCTTCGGATACCTGGCACCCAGCAGTTTTTCGGATTTTCTAAAAAGGCATGAAGTGGCTAGCTTTGGCTTATATTGAGACCGCTGGTTCGGATTCACAGCTCAAGTCCGCAAATTCCGTTACACTGTCTACGTAGCCGACGCTTTTTCCCAGAAACATTTCCGATATTTAAAGCTTTACAAAAGTTACACTATAAAAGATACAATAAATTGCATTAAGACATTTTTGCTCTATTGATGCTCCTCAATGTATATACAAAATTACAAAATCCTTCGATTATTAGTTTCGTGTAAGGTCATGTCAACCTGGAGGCATTATTACTACAAAATGGAGGCAGATCAGACGCTATATTATAGGACTTTTTCTGTTCCAATTTGATGTTCCTGACCATCCCTTAAAATAATACTACAATACACAAAGTTTTACACCTTGTATACAGGGTGTCACCTCATTTTGATATCTTCATTGTTCCTGTACTATTGCTCATAGCAAAAAATGTTTCATATGATAGTTGAAAGATATTTTGGGATACGCATTTCGTTGTTATTAGTTCTTTGGTATGTGAACGCGTAAAGGTCATGTGAAGGTCAACACTTTTTTTTTAATCGCATGATGTATTTTTGTGTCACTATTACTACACTTATTTTTTACTCGGACTTGGATACGTCAATGTATATTGTATATTGGTACAAAGTTCGTATATTTCCCGCATAATTCTTGAAATAAGGTCCTGTACCCCTCTGTATTGGTTTGTATTTTACTATATGAGACAAGTTGTAGATTGATGTTCGGCAATTCTACACTCTAAGATGCTATATCGTAGTATTTACGTTTTATGAAGGGTAAAAAATAGATATCAAACTGAATGAAGTATTTTTTAATTATTTGATAGAACGGAAGAGGGTATTTCGTGCGTTTTTTGACTCATCTTTTATGAAGGATCACCAACTAAGTTCAGGTGGTCCGTTGGCTCGCTCGTCGCCACTCGACGCGTCTGTTCAGCTCACACTTAACAGGATTTCACCGATGCTTCTGTTTCACCGCTTAACTTGCCCCTTTGAAATCAAGGAAGCAAAGACGCGTATACGGTGTACAGAGCGCAGAAGATTCATGTTGGCGACGCGTGCGAGCCCGGCATCGGGTTCTGAAATATACGGTGACTGCGTCGGGCCGGCGTCCATCCCCTCCCGTCCACCCCCACAATACCATCAGCGGATCGAGGGACAGGAGTGCGATCATGTTAACCCGATGCTTCGTCACCCTCGGCGCCACGTTTCGAGTCAAGCCGGTGTTGAAATTTTGTTCGATGAGCGAAGTACACGCCGGTTTAATTTGTAGTACAGCCGGATATGCGCGGTGTGGGTGGCGAAAACGTTGGTGGGCGGGCGTGGCGAATGGTCGGACGGTAGTCAAATTTATTGAAACGCAACCCTGTTCTCCTCTGGTCCCTAGGAGACTCTGGATCCTGGTATTGCGCAACCGTTTGCCCGATGGAGTCCGAATTTCAGTCGGTATCGACTTGCCGCGCGCACCAAGGACTCGCGGGGTTTGTTAAGGGATATTCTACAGCCAGTCTGACGACCGCGCTGTATATATTTTGTAATTTAATTGCCGTCGGAGAAGATGGAATACTCCGCTAGGGAATCAATTTAAATTCCACGGAACCTCGTCGCGATAGAATTTAAGTCGTTAAATTAATTTGTATCGTGCCGCGTCCGACGGGGTCGCGAAGAAAGGTTCACGGTGCGAGCTTTCTTCATTCTAGTGGGACGTTGATTCAATTTTCCCTACAAGTTTTGTCGTTTCTCGTGTGAATAATGAGAACTTTGAACGAGGACAGTGTTCTATTAGTAGACAGTGGATCTTTATGCAAAATAAAATTTTTACAAGCACAAATAAGGAATTTAAACTTGAAAAATAGTGTGTTTATTGTTCTAAACATTCTAACGTGAACAATATTGTTGATATTTTGTATATTTTGGCATATGATAACAGCCTCGTAGATTTTTTACGTACTTAACATTGCCATAAATCAGTGCTGAGTACAATTCAAATAAAATGTTACAATCTGAATAACGATTGTTGTGGATTTCGGAGTGCGTGGCGGTCGAAAAATAAATCACACTCTTTTAATATAGACAAACGAAAAATGATAATGTATTTGCAATAGTTACAAAAACAACACAGTAACTGTACTTTCGTAATAACAGAAAAGAAAAGTGAAAATTAAAGTGGCAACGTGCTCTCAGCCAAAATATATAGGAAGAATGTGTCGCATGTGTTTTTCAATCAGCTGTAGAGCCATGTGTATGTGCACACATCGGCACACATACAAGCAAAAGTCGCCGCTCCAACTGTTGACGTTGAATCAAAACAATCAACCAGAGGTGTTAGCTGATAAGGAAGAAAGCGCTATATCCAACACTCCCTCTCGCTTTCTTCTGAAACAGAAAATTTCTATACATTGTAATTGCATATCTTTTCGATAAGACATTTGAATTTCTCTCTGGACAACGCTTTTGTTAATGGGTCTGCTAGTTGATGGTCGGTTGATATGTGTTGAATGTCGATTTCTCCCTCTGCTTGCATATCGCCAGTGTAATGATACTGTATATCAATATGTTTTGTTCTCTTCGATGATACTGGATTTTTTACTAATGTGACAGCTCTCTGATTATCACATTTCATTGGTGTTCCTTCTATTTGTTTACAGTTCAAATCTGTTAGCAGTCTTCTTTCCCAGACAGTTGCTTTCGTCGCAGCACATAAGGCGATAAATTCAGCCTCAGTAGTCGAAGTAGCTGTTACGGTTTGCTTTCTTGAACTCCAAGCTATAGGTCCGTTGTTCAAGAATAATATCCAGCCCGTTGTACTTCGTCGCGTGTCGACATCTCCACCCCAATCGGCATCACTGTAAGCAATCAGGTCAGCATTATTTGAATCTAAATCAAAAGCAATTCCTTGATTTATTGTACCCTTCAAGTATTTTAATACTCTTTTAACTCCTTCCCAGTGTCGATTCAATGGTTTCTCCATATATCTGCTAAGAACACCAACAATATACGCTATATCGGGTCTCGTGCAGATCATCAGGTACATTATTGATCCGATCGCTTCTCTGTAAGGGAATTTTCTCACTTGCTTCGATTCCCCTTCTTCTTCTTCTTTTGAGAATCTTATGCCAACTTCTGTAGGCGTGGAAACCGGTGAACATTCAGTGTGATTAAATCTCTCCAGTATCTTTCTCGTGTACACACTTTGGTGTACTATCAGTTTCTTCGAGCTTTCGTTTCTTGTAATTTGCATTCCTACGAAGAATTCTGCCATCCTGTAAGTTATTTCGAATTCTTGGTGCAGGTCTTTCAATAGTTTCTCGATAAATGAAACGTCATTTCCACAAATTAGTCCATCATCTACATATAGAGCGAGGTATAATACGGAATCTTTGGATTCGTGAATGAAGATGCATGGATCAGCTATTGATTGTTTCAAGCCACAATTTGATAAGAATTCTACTATTCTCTTATTCCACTGTCTAGGGGACTGTTTTAGTCCATATAGACTCTTCTTGAGCAGGCATACCATGTTCTTATCCTTTTCAAAACCATATGGCTGACGCATGTATATATTTTCTTCTAGATTTCCATGAAGAAAGGCGGTCTTGACGTCGAATTGGTAGGTTTTCCAATCTTTAGCTGCTGCTATACTCAATATTGTTCTAACTGAATCATACTTTACCACCGGTGCGAACGTTTCTTCATAGTCGACCCCGTATTTTTGCGAACAGCCTCTCACAACCAGTCTGGCTTTATATTTGTCAACTTCACCGTTTGCTTTGTACTTTCTTTTAAAAACCCAACGGTTTGCAATCACATGATCACTTTCTGTTCGTGGGACTAGAACCCATGTTTTGTTCTTCTCCAGTGCAGTGAGTTCCTCATCGATTGCCTCCAGCCATTTGTGTGAGTCTTCAGCTTCCATGGCGTCATCAAAGCTTGCTGGTTCAAATTGAGCTACACAAACTTCTGCCATCGAAACTGCATTTTGAGATTCCTCTTCATTTGATTTTGAAGCTTTTCTGGTTTTGTACGGGCTTCTCGGAATGGGAAGTCTCGGATTTCTATATTTCTCACGTTCTTCGCTCGCTGATGCTCGGTCTTTGTTCTGGTCTTCTAATTGTTTCCCTTGCATTTCGCCTTGATCGCTCCGTTCTCTAAGTATGGTCTCTGTTATATCATGCATGTGACAGTTCTGTTTTTCATCAAAAATCACGTCTCTTCTGATCAGTAATCTTCTTCCTACTGGATCGAATACTCTATATGCCTTACTATCATCGCAGTAACCTAGCAACTGACATTTTATTGAGTTTTTATCCCACTTGGTACGTTGTTCCTTTGGCACATGAACGTAACATTGACTACCAAAAATTCTTAGGTGAGAAATCGAAGGTTTAGTTCCGAACCATTTCTCATAAGGAGTCATCCCACCAAGCGTTTCGGTTGCAGTGCGATTTTTCAAGTACACTGCTGTATGCGCAGCTTCAGCCCATAAATACCGTGGCAGTTCCTTTTGATGTAACATGGCTTTGGCGCATTCGATGATTGTACGGTTTTGACGCTCGATGAACCCATTCTGCTCAGGCGCTCTAGGAGTTGAAATAGAGTGTTTTATCTCCTTATCTAAAAGAAATCGTTTCACAGACTCGTTGCAGAATTCGAGTCCACCGTCAGACCTTAATCTTCTAATCGTACGATTATTGGCTTTAACCTCAGCATAGAATTCCTTGAGTTTATCCAACACATCGTTTTTATTCTTGAGGAAGTAGACGAAGCAATACCTGGAACAGTCGTCCTTTAATAGCATGAAATAATTAGCTCCATTAATTGATGGTGTACTCATTTTCCCACAGAGATCTACATGGAAGGTCTCACCCGGGACATTCGATCTCCTTCCTCCAGATTTCGGGAAGCTTAAACGGTGTTGCTTGCCATAGGCGCAGCCCTTACAAAATGGATTTTCTTCCGACAAATTATCGATGTTCAGATCCTCGACAGATCGGTCAGTTTGCATTTTTCTAAGTGTCTCAAAATTAACATGACCTAACCGTTGATGCCACAGCATGAGTGACGATACGACATTCAGTTCAGCGGTGCTCACAGGTTTCAGATTCATTTTGTACAATCCGCTTTCTCGTACTCCATCAGCGATAACCTCTTTTCCTTTTACGAAGCTTACATTTTGAGCGCCTTCCTCAAATATTACTTTTATGCCCTTTTCCGTTGACCTAGAGACAGATATGAAATTTCTACAGAGATCTGGAACATACAAAACGTCTTTAATAACATGAATAGGATTATAATGTCCCGAGTTCGTCACTTGCGTTCTGACATCTCCGATTCCTTCTACGGACAATTTTCGTCCGTTCCCTACTCTCACGTGATTCATGTCTTTGGGATAGGGCTGAAAATTTACAAACCACTCCCTCTGGAATGACATGTGGTCGGTTGCGCCTGAATCCGCATACCAGACGTTTTCAATTTTGCTTTCGGACGTTGACGATCGTAGCATGAACAAATGTGAACGTTTGTCCATCGGTTCCATCCCATGTTTACCTGACTCCCTCTGAACCATCATCGAGTGACTTTCCCCTTTACTTGGTTCATTTTGTCGGTCTTTCTGTCGCTTGAAGCAGTTTCGTGCCCAATGTCCTTGTTTATGACAGTAATTGCATTTTCCTATTTTCTTCGCTCCATTATCCCTATTGAAGGTTTTATTATAATTATTTCCTTTTGGTTTATTTTTGCTAGCCATAAATGCAGCACCAGATGAGCTGTTTTCTCCAGTTGATGATCTTAGCATCATAACAGATTCTTCATTAACCAAATGTTCGGTCAATCTTTCGACAGTCTTCTCAGCACGAGGCACTGCGTACCACCCCGATCTAACGTGATCAAATTTTTGGGGTAGGCTGCTCAGAATCTTTGCAATCACCATAGGTTTCTGTTGCTCGAGATCCATGTCCTTCAACCTTTGCGTTAAAGATGTCACTCTGGCGATATAGTCAGCTACTTTTTCATCTTCGTTCATTCTGCAAGTTATGAACTTCTCTAATAATACCTGACCAGATTGTTCACTCCGTTCTGCATGAACACTTTTCAATCTGGACCACATTTGAGCGGCTGTCGAGCAGTCTGTGAGATATTTTAATTGGTCTAATTCGAGCCCCTTCATAATGAAAGCCTTAGCCTCGGCGTCTTTTTCTAACCACGTTTTGCTATTGGCTTCTGTTTGCGGAACTGTACCCAAAATATATGGCTTAAGCTTATTTTCTTCCATGTAAATTTCCATCTGTATCTTCCATAGCTGATAATTTTCCCCGTTGAAGCGATGGATTTGATACGCCCTTACCTCCGCCATTTTCACTTAGACACGTTTTTGAATTCTTAGTCGTAACGTACCTTTATATGCAGCCAAAAATTTCCGAGCTTATGAATCTGACGATAGTGGTTCTCTGTACAACACTATCACTTGCCACAGTGTCCTGATTATTCACTAAGGAGAGCACTTAGCAAACGAATTCACGCTCAAAGGTCGAGCACGTGTCTGGGCCCATAACCTGTTACAATCTGAATAACGATTGTTGTGGATTTCGGAGTGCGTGGCGGTCGAAAAATAAATCACACTCTTTTAATATAGACAAACGAAAAATGATAATGTATTTGCAATAGTTACAAAAACAACACAGTAACTGTACTTTCGTAATAACAGAAAAGAAAAGTGAAAATTAAAGTGGCAACGTGCTCTCAGCCAAAATATATAGGAAGAATGTGTCGCATGTGTTTTTCAATCAGCTGTAGAGCCATGTGTATGTGCACACATCGGCACACATACAAGCAAAAGTCGCCGCTCCAACTGTTGACGTTGAATCAAAACAATCAACCAGAGGTGTTAGCTGATAAGGAAGAAAGCGCTATATCCAACATAAAACGTATTGGAAATAGTAATTACAATACTTTTATTCAAATAAAGTAGTATTTCAGCATTTATTTTATTTCTTAGTTCTACATAGAAGAATAGTTGAAAATATCTATTTATTACACATGTATAGAAGCTATTAATTGAAGTAATATTTGCTGAACGATGTTTTAGAAATAATTATTTGAAATAATAGTTTTCGTAGAATGTATTAGGAATAAATATTTGAAATAATATTGTTTTAAGGATATATGAAAATTAATTATTTCAACTAGTATTTCATAGTATTTTACTTTACATCTTTCTCTTACTCTATAATGTATAAGCATAGTTATGAATGTCTAGATATATGCATAGCTTATTTCGGTGAAAGGTAGTGCTGAAGTTTCATTCCACTAATAATAGCAGAAATATTTATTTCAAGTAACTATTTTAAGTTCGTGTTGGGAAACACATAATTGAAATATATATTTCATATACTTGAGAGATTAAATAAATATTTCAAATAGTATTTCCATTAATACAAAAATAAATAGATATTTCAAATTATTCAAAATAACATAGTTTTGGAAATAATCTCTGAAAATATTTTTATTTTTTATTTCAAATACTATTTTACCCAGCCCTGCCATAAATGCATCAAATCCGCTGTCTATTTATTAGTAACGGACTTTTACTTTATTGATGGAGTGTGATTTAAAGCACAATTTAATGAAAAAGGTATTAAACATTTTGATTATCAGAGTACCTTCATTTCTTGTAAATCCAATCTCAGGTAAAGTAAACATAATCAACCAGGAAACTGACAGTAAACTAAATAGTATCGACTGGAAATTGTTAAATCAATCCAAGATAGTAAATATTGCAGGTAGATGGACGACACTTTGGATTAGAAAATTGGGCGATCTTTCAATTAATATTATAACTTTGTAATAAAACCTCGTTAGTTGACCTTCGTATATCATTTTTTTCTTGTTTACGTGCATAGATTATGCTAACAACATATGTCTGGAAAACCCTCAGATACCCTGTATTATAACGATAATAATAATCAGCAGTTACTGTGTAGTGCCACGGTGGTTTCATTTACCTTATATCATTAAATCTGAGTAGTAGAAAATGTCTTGTTAGTTCTTGTTCTTCGAAGGTGTCCATTAAGTTTGTGACCAGGCTCTCGGTGTGGTTCTTCAGCTGTTGTTTGTACCACCTGCTGTGTCAGGCCATTTCTCCTCTGATGGTGGGAATATCGGTTTCTTTGTTCATTTATCTATTCGGAATGTGTCAGTCTGCATTCATTATGATTTGTAATTTTCTATTTTGTCATCTCTCTATTATTTTTATGTTGGAGTGGCAAGATGTGCCCAATAGACACATTTCCATTGACAAGTGTACATACATATTGTTAATTTGTTGTAAGTAATAATTGCAATATTTCAACAATCAGTCATTCAAGTTTTTTGCATCTTTTTTTTAGTCCTCTTTTTTTATGAACATGCATTTTCTATAATATTTTCCTATCCATCATACACTTTATTATTTCCTATTGTGGTAGGAATACATATATACAGAAGGTGATAAAATTACTTCTAATTCATTTCATCGTTTCCTTTAAAGTACTTCCATTCCTCTAACACTGTACGTTACAAAAGCTTATCAGTATTATTCGCAGCTACATTGCGTAATATTTTACTTGTAATCACGTGAATAGTTGTTACCCATCATTCTGAAGTAGTAGTCAAAGTGTTAAAAGAAATATAATTCATTGAATATAACAAGATGTGGAGATAGAAACTTAAAAGCAGAAAATGTTCCAATTGATGTAATTAGCCATAAGAATTACTTTAATACTATTAATATAGTTATTTCAAACTAAAAATGCAATCTTAGTAGTTAATTTTGAAGCTCAATATATTGAGAAAAGCGTCCTTTAATATTTAACCGCGGTTACTAGATCTCCATTTCCGTAATTGACTTCGAAATGAAAGTTTTCGCTACCCCTATAGTACTCCAATTTATCGGAACGTTATCCCAGGTTGTCCCGCGAGACTCTGGCCTGTGCTTGAAAGCAGTTTGTCTAATAGAGTTGAATTGTGCGGTATGTTAGATACAAACCTCCAGAGGAACTGACTAGACGGTTATAAAATATGTCAAGGGAGCTCGGCGTATCAAGGTGAAGTGGAACCGGAAGACACTATTGTTTGCTGCTATTATTCCTTTTATTTCCCGTCGACAAGTATCGTTCAAGAGACAACATCAAATATTTAAAAAACATAACGTACCTACGTTCCTTCTTTCAGCGCACGATTCGTGCTCCTATTCTCCTCGCGGAAACGAAACAGATCCAAAGGCGTTATCTTATCGCGTGTCACGAATCCCTTCAAAAAACATTCCGCGGAGATTTACGCGCGCATGTTTGCTACTAATTTTTATTGGTCATCTTGCGAGTGGTCGAAGATACGGTCACGATACCATGGAACGAGGTTGACCATACCGTTTATCGAAACAGGACCCATTATTTCCGTCGACAGTTAAGTTTTGCGCGAGGTATGAACGCTAGGGTGGCTCTTGTTTACTCTTGATAAAAATGTTTTCCATTTTTTTCCACGGCACCCCCTAGAATAATTCCAATTGATAAAAAAGGGAAGGGGAAAACGTGCCCCTGGACCCTAGAAGGTTCAAATAATCATTTTAAAGCACACAAACTGAATTTTTTTTAACATATCCGCTTTGTTTTTAATTATATAAAACAATATGTTAAACGAAAGTTGTAGATCTAGATCAGAAGCATGTTTCATGTTGTATGACTTTTTTTCGTGCGGGAAACGATTTTCGAAAAAAAATTAAAAAAAAATAAAAAATATAACTTTATTTATTTCTTTTTAATTTTGAAAATACAAATGTACCTCGAACATTTCCTAGTTATAAAAATCTAAAAAAAATGTATATTTTTTATACAACTCTAAGAGCTTATATTTTTTTAATTTATGAAATTTCTTAAATGATCGGAAAGCTATACACATTTCTATAATGAAAATTGACAAATGATATGTAAAGTGAAATAACATGTTTCTGAAAATAAATAGTTTATTCGTATTTAATTATTTACAATTGTTGGTTACGGGATAAAGTCTCTTTTTTACAATCGGGAAACTTCTAACGGTAATCATTTACAATTTGAAGAACATATTGAATTAGATGGCCAATTCCTTCAAACGGAACCATCGTCTTGGTCTAAAAACAGAGGCTTTATTAAAAATTTAGAATTAGTAAATAAACTGCGGGTTGTCAATGATACTGCAGAAAGAGGCGTTCAATTAATGGAAGACAATAATGAATTATTTACAAAAAATAAGAAACAAAAACAATATGTTCTTCAAATTGTAAATGATTACCATCAGAAGTTTTCTGATTGTAAAAAAGAGACTTTATCCCGTAACCAACAATTGCAAATAATTACATACGAATAGACTATTTATTTTCAAAAACATCTTATTTCACTTTACATATCATTTATCAATTTTCATTACAGAAATGTGTATGGCTTTCCGATCATTTAAGAAATTTCATAAATTAAAAAAAAAATAAGCTCTTAGAGTTGTACAAAACACATACATTCTTTTTATATCTTTATAACTAGGAAATGTTCGAGGTACATTTGTATTTTCAAAATTAAAAGGAAATAAATAAAGTTATATTTTTTATTTATTTTTTTTTATTTTTTTCGAAAATCGTTTCCCGCACGAAAAAAGTCATAGAACATGAAACATGTTTCTTATCTAGATCTATAACTTTTGTTTAACATATTTTTTTATATAGTTAAAAACAAAGCGGATATGTTAAAAAAATCCAGTTTGTGTGCTTTAAAATGATTATTTGAACCCTCGAGGGTTCAGAGGCACGTTTTCCCCTTATCCGATTGGGTTCAAACTTTATACAAAATTTTTGTTTATTAATTGGAACTATTCTAGGGGGTGCCGCGAAAAAAATTTTAAAGTCAAAAATAAGAGCCACCCTAATGAACGCTTAAGGGTCGCTGAAAGGGTGTGCTGAGTCAGACCGTTTCTAAGCGGCCGTTGAAAGTTTCCTTATCAATCGTTTCGGTGCTGAAACCGCTGCCTGAATAGATTTGAAACGCTAA
Source organism: Perdita meconis (assembly GCA_030770465.2). Lineage (NCBI taxonomy): Eukaryota > Metazoa > Arthropoda > Insecta > Hymenoptera > Andrenidae > Perdita > Perdita meconis. The sequence continues at coordinate 3,215,595 of JASKOS020000014.1, read as the reverse complement.
CCGTGCCGGTGCGATCGCGATACCTCCGTCCGGCTCCAGTTCCTTACAAAAGAATTTCAAATAATAGGACATTGTTTTGCGACACGGTTACACATGTAGCATCGAAGCCGACGCCCGGGAGCACCGAGGCGTATTAATCTTTCCTCTCCTGTTCCTTGCAATTTCTCTAATGCAAGGTTTACATGACACAGCTGGAGTGTTCGTAATGTCCGAACGCGAAGGGTCCACGAGATTATACAAATCCGTTCCGAACTGAATCGTCGCAGCTATATTCAAGAGACTCGTCGCGACATTCGCTCAACTCGTCTCTCGTGGCCACCTGTACCCACGTTCGCGAGAGAAACCTTTTGGCCTGCGTCTTCTGTAACGAGATTCCAGCAGAAGTTCTTCGCCCGGCGATATTTCTCCAAGCTCAGAAAATATGTAAAAATATGCGTCGCGTATTTCGCGAGATACATCGTGGAATTTACGTCACGGTCTCTACGTTATTTTTATTTATTACCCGCGGCATTAATTCTTGCGCGAAATCGATAGTTCGCGCTCCTGCCTCCCTTCTACCGCATCGATCTACGCCACGGCCGCGGCCGAGAGGCGGAAGGTAAAAAAAAAAAAAGAATTTAATACGTTATTGGTGGCGGGGAGATTTATCGAAATGCGCGCTGCTCTTCTCCCGAGGGAATAAATTTTGTGCCGCACAGTGCTTTACCAGACAGACTCGAATTGCACGGGGTGGTAGATACGAAGGACTCGAGGGGAGTAGCTAAAGGATGCGCCCAGCCAGGGCTGTACATCTACATCAAAGACACCACCGGACAGGTACGCGCATACATTTTTCTCCCGCTTATTATTAAAATAAATGGACTTTCAAATGAGAAGCATTATCAACGCTAATTTTACTTGTAGAACTCGACGCGGGAAGGACCCGAATCGCTGCCACTTCAAAGTCGGAACAACCTCCTGCGTCTCCGCGATTAAAATTCCTCGTCACGGTAAAATTGAATCGCACAACACTCGCGGAGTTCGCGATACAAAAATCCGTGAAATTCAAGAACCAACACCCTCGCATGATGTACCCTTCTTCGTGGAAAAAAATTTCACACCTAAACGACCTCAAACGCTTGCCTATCCCCAGGTCCCAATAATTTTCTCCTATGAAGGGGAAAAAGGAGGGAGCGACTTAGCGACAGTTTCCTGTTCCCTCTGTCTTTTTCTCTCCACTTTTCTTCATCTCTCAGGACTCCAAGTTCATATTGGAACGGAGGGTGCAACTCGATTTCAACCCCCGAACCGACGGCACTGAGCAGGGAGTTGAACAAAGATCCACCACGCACGTACCTAGCCGAGACAATCATAACAAGCGGCTTGTCGAGGCGAAGGCAGCGTCACGGGGGCAGATGAAACACCGGCGGGTTTAAGTTCACCCTACCAGCAGCAATGAAAGAAGGCTGCGAGACCGAGAGGGGGATGAACCCACCTCGATTCGCAGCCACGGCGATTGCACTGTACAGGAAGCTCCGCTGGAATTCGCCACGGACCGAGTTGGTTCAGCGAGCGTCGCGAATCGCTCCTATAAATTATCCTTGCTAAAACGACACCCGGTGTTCGCAATTATTTAAATGTACCGGATAACGACGACGAGGTCGCGTAGCGTGCAGAACGCGGTGGAGGAACGGTGATTCGGGGGAGACACCGGAGGGTTGTAACATAGACCGCGTCCTTGGGGGTAGCAGCTTGGTAGTGTACTCAAAGTACGACGATTTCAGACTGGCAGCTTTGCAACTGATTTCTAGGGAGGAGCCGCGTTTGCCTGATAGTGTAATTCAGTGGTGTCAAACACGCGGCCCGCGGCCCAAAACTTGAAATTAATTTTATTACCTTAATAAAGTACAATTAAAACAATATTTTTAAAACATTGCAAATTATAGAAGTACAGTAGTGATTCGATAAGTGTTCAGTAGTCAGAACCGGACTTCGACGTTTAACGTAGAAGGCACTATATTTTTTTGCTTCGGTTAAAGTTTACACTCCCACGAGTTCGGAAGGAGACCATCCGCTGGTTGGTGGGGATAGGATTCGACCCTATAACGTAGAAACATACGTCGACACTTATCGAATCACTACTGTATATTGTAAGTAACATCGTTTTAAGTTTACTGGTATATTTATAAAATCAAATTCTGTCATTGTTATGGCATTTTCCTGTCTGTGTCCGAATTGCTGCGACTGAGTCGGCTGTGCGCAGCGTCGAACGTACAATTGAACACTTAAGGGGTCTTTCCAGTGTGAACCTCTGACAAATTGCCTTTTTTGGGAATTTTTTTGTACTAAACGAAATGTCCAATCTAAATAAAGTTTTTCCTACTGATTAATACACTTATTGAGAGTACAAACAAATTTTTCTTGCAATTTATAATAGTTTATTTAACTATATATATCGCACTGAATTGAGCGCCTCAAGAAAACGATGTAGTGCTTGCGTAGATGATTGCAAAAAAATTATTTGATTAATCAGTCTCAAATTCTTACACATTATTCAACACATCAGTGGCTATCGCAGGGACCACGGAAACTTTGTTTTATTAACAATTTCATACTTTTTACAATGACAAATGACTAAAAATTCATCGAATTTCGGAACTTAAACATTCAAACTTCCGTCATTTGGTTAATTTTTTATCAATTAAAATAATTTTGGTTCCAACGATAACGACATCCGTGACGACTAAAAACCATTTTGAATTTTTTTTATACAGATGCGTCGTTCTTCTGGAATCATCTACGCAAGCACTACATCGTTTTCTTGAGGCGCTCAATTCAGTGCGATATATATAGTTAAATAAACTATTATAAATTGCAAAAAAAATTTGTTTGTACTCTCAATAAGTGTATTAATCAGGAGGAAAAACTTTATTTAGATTGGACATTTCGTTTAGTACAAAAAAATTCCCAAAAAAAGGCAATTTTTCAGAGGTTCACACTGGAAAGACCCCTTAAAATCTATGCTAAAAATATCTTTATCCCAAAAAATTACGCCCGATATCGATAAAATAGTATCTGCGAAAAGATGCCAAGTGTCTAGTAAAAATTATTAAGTCTTTTAATTTCTAAAATTAATGTATCTTTTAATGTATTTTTTCAATTCTTGTAAATTTATTAAAGAAAAATAAATGTAAAGTTTAAATGAGTTATTTTCCATTATAAATAAAAAACTTCTTTTTCTTCCTGTCTGCGGCCCGCGGATTTTCTTAAACTGAATTTGGTGGCCCGTGTTCATACATGAGTTTGACACTACTGGTGTAATTTATTGAAAACGTTCTCCCCGGCTCGTCCCGGAGGAACTATTCCGCGCTATACAATCGGTCAAAAAATATCTCGAGCTGTAACGCAGATTCACCGGCGCGGCGATTCGACCAACTGAAAGGCTGGAAAAAACGAGTTCGGTAGGGGTGAATCCGACGATGCATCTATGTTGGAACACGAGATATTTTTTGGTCGGCTGTACAGAGAGGTTCTATCGAGAAAGTTGAAAGGCATGCGGCAGATATAAAGGAGATTCTTGGGAAATATGCTGAGGTTGCTCCTAATGCCAGCATTTTCGAAAGGCGCTGCACTGTTCTTGACGAGAGATCCTGAAGGGAATCGTACATTGAAATCGACGCTCAAGCACCATTCCGCGTTCATGTTGGAAAATTGCTAGACAATATCGGAGACCGTTGTACGTGTGCTGCACAATGTCCTTCCGGTTAAAATTCGGTTAAATCGAAAATCGAACTTCCTGTCAATTTTCGCATGAAACATTACGTTACGTTTTGCCCCAGTAATTTGATCGTCGATAATTTCCACACAACAGTTGACCAGGCCAAATAGACCGTTCGCTGTGTGAATATTAAACACCTTTATACCTGTTCTGCTCGAGTGTCGAGCGTTATCTAAGTCGACTTGAAAGCTCTCGAAGTGCCCATTCAAGTGACTTTACCACTAAATGACGCCGGTGAATCGTATGCAAAGGATGAAGTTGATGCCAGATTCGAAGGTCCGCGCACAGTAGTAAAAGATTCGTAACTTCGACTTGTTAAAGTGCTAAAATGTTCTCAGTATCGAAGTTAAACTGGCGTAGTTGAATGGTAGTTATAAAGTGGAAGCACGTTTATGTGAACTAAATATTATTCAGTTTATGCTACGACAAATAGCGTAAGATGTTAAAATTTCGTTTTCCTAAGATTTTCTGGCTCTAATGTGAACTTTAAAGAATATATTAATCTAAAGTAATATACACATTTAAACCTAATATATTAATCTACAGTAATATAAATATTTCATAGAAGTTCATATTAGCAAAATAAAAAATGAAAGTAAAAAACAATATGTTTTTAGTGATCGAAAAGAAGAGTATTTAATTTAGTAATCAATTTTTGTTTGTTCTTCGCAAAGAATCTGATCACGTGCGCGACAAATTGACGGACGTTGCGACGAACGTTCTTTTTGACGGATATTGAAGCCAAAAAGGAGATATACTAAGATGCGACACTTCAGGCGGCGCCTTTGAAGTTCTTCTTTGACACTGTCCCTTTAAATTGGCTGTGGTACAAGGCGGGCTATTTGAATCAACTGAATGTAAACTCTTTTTTCTACATCTGATTATGATAATTTTTAAATCTTACAAGGTGACCCTACAGTGTGTACTCCTTGGATTTTAATAAAATTTTAGTGAATGAATCTAGAGAATATATGATGACATTCTGTAAAATATTTTGCGCCAATGGGCATTTTTTATAAACAATTAAAATATGACGTTCACAAGGCCGTAAGTTTAACATGAGAACAACGATGTCTGATAACTCACTGGAAAAACATCTGACTCGTAAGTCGTAAGCCGAACGATCCCCAGTTCGAAATTCTGTTTTGTGTTACAGGTTCATTTTTTTCAATTTTTGGTTTCGAACAGTTTTAATTCCTTTACTTTTATTTGATGCGTATTAGAGTTGTTTATAGATATGTAACTAATCATACATTTTTGAAAAAGTATATCAACGTCTTTAATATTGAACCTATTTTACATTTTAAATTAATTTAAATTCTTTAGGACACTTATAGAAACATTTATGTTTGTCTTTACATATATTTCTTACATTATACATGTAGATCATATCACAGTTACTTGAAATCAAACTTGCTTGACATATATCTTTACAAAATTAAAACTATACGAATGTAATTATTTACAAAATTGCGCAAATAACTTTGGAATCATTAACATATTTATTGTATTAGGATTGCATATCGCCCTATTAATTGTAACTGTAACTTCACATTTTAGTTGGCATTGGCGCAAAATATTCTACAGAATGTCATCATATATCCTCTAGATTCATTCACTGAAATTTCATTAAAATCTAAGAGTACACACTGCAGGGTCTCCTTGTTAGTATATTTCCTCTTTGTTGAAGCTGTGGTGACACGAGTGTTTGTTTTGTCGTCCGCAAATATGCACACAAAATGAATGACATAGAAATCGCAATTTTTATTTATACTACTTTAAATATACGAACGTAAGGAGAGAAAATATTCGGTGCACTCTATAAATAACATAAAGTTATTACAAGGCGCATTTTATACCCTTTACAGTCAACTTCGAAGTGATGATACGAAGTTTTCTAAATTAATAATGATGTACTAGTAATTGCTGCTATAAATCAGATCTTCAAGAAGAACGTAGTATTAATAGGTGCACGAAATTGTTCGACAGGAGGATATAATTCATGCACTTCAACGTACAAGTTCAATAAGTTATAACAATCTAAAAATTGTTTCACTCCTTTCCATTCTTCCCCAAACAAGAACACCCCAGCTAAGAAAGATTCAAAGTTCCAGGAAGCATCAAATTGATAATTAGAAGTGCATTGTACATCGAATTTACCTCATTTCAAGTGTCACAGGCGTGTATTTCAATGCCCGGGTGTAAACAACTCAGAACAAGTAACACATTATGCTTTCAACGCTCTTGGGATCGTCCTCGGAAGTTCAGGGGAAGTTTTCTCGCTTGCAAACGTGCACGCGCCAAACTTTCAATAGAACGTTGTTGCGTTGAATCTTGAAGGTAGCGACTTGATGAGCGCGGATCCGTCGCTGACAGTGCGCGAAACTCGCTATTGTTGATTAACAAAGAGTCATAGAAGAGTCGCACCCCATCATAAACCGGGCCTCGATTAGATCGATAGAAGATTGCAAGAGTTTTATCGCTCCCTCGTCGGTTGGTAGACGTTTTTGAAAATCTCCGATAACGAAGTCACGCCGCGCCGCACAGTGGTTCGGCGTATATAAGAATCGCGGAAAAAACTTCGTAACTTCTTTACTTTTTAATATTTTTGAATAATTTTTTTTTAGATTATTTGTTGAATAACGATTTTTATAGTACTATTATTATTTTAACATAATATTTTTCGCATAATAATATTTTTTACATAAAACAAAGTTCATAACAATGTCTAATATTACGGTAGGTTGTATATATACTGTGTTTTTCGTAAGAACATTTTTATATAAAAAAGAGGAGGGTTACAATATAAGTTACATTGTCATATCACATTTTTTCTGTAAAAAATTAATATTTTAAAATACCTATTGTGGATTTCATTATGTATACATATGACATATTGTATTTAATTGACAATATTTACACAATCCGTATTTATAAGTCCTAAACTAATTTTTAACTACTTGTAAGTAATGAACTGAAACTTTAAAGCAGTATAAAGAAGGAACAGGAAGAATAAACACGTGGAAAATACGAGAATTTTATGAAGAAAGTATCTGAGGATGCGATCGGCTAAAACTTGGGCGGGTTTGGTTCCTAAATGTGCATGAAGAATAATCAAGCCTACTCGAAACCTTCTAAAAGAAAGTTATAAAATGAAACAAAGTATAAAGAAGTGACAGGAAGAATAAACACGTGGAAAGTCGAAGAATTTTATAGAGAAAATATCAGAGGATGCGACCGCCTGAAACTTGCCTGTGTCTGGTCTCCAGATGCGTGCACAAAGTAATCGAGCCCAGAATAAACCGTCAAAACATTCGGAAGAGGAAATGTAATAGAATAGAAATGTTGGAAGAATAAAAGCTATGAGTAGCAGCTAGTAATACTTCATATGGTACTCTCAGTGCAGCCCTCCATAAAGCTAGGCGCAGCGAGAAGGAGCAGTAATTTGACGATAACAGTCAAAGGTGCAAAAAGATGCAGCTAATTTTTACAGGACAGTTACTTGATAGTATTTACTATAAATCAATGTCATCAAGAACGCGGAGGAAGGCGGAGCTTTTTTTATATGCCTAAGGGAATCAAACAGTACTTCCTATTTTTATTACCTTTATTTTAGGCTCTGTTATGCAATATTGCTTGAGTGATTTCGAAAAGTATTTATGTATTCTATAAGCTAAGACTATAAATATTAAAAATATATGAAACAAATTATGATATACAGGGTGGTTCACGCAATTGTTTCAGGTCGTAACTCCGTTATTAATGCATTTACAAAAAAATGTCAAAGGAAGAAGATCAATGGCTCGAAGAACACTACATCCGTAGGCCCTTAGATTTTTTTGAGTGCAACAGTGCATGTGCAATTAACACTTGCATCGTTTCTTTAAATAGAAATGCATATTTTTTGTTACACAGAACGATTCCCCTGTCCATTCTACGTAAAAAATGATTAGGATACCATGGCAAAAAATTATTAGTTCTCGAGATATTTTCAAAAAACGTCTTTATTGAAGAAGATGCTCAAACGCTTCATGACTATGTTGTAAATGTAAATACCATTTCGACATTATTCCGTAGCAATTTACGTATCGTAACTCGAATAAAAAAACTAGGAATTTGAAAAATTGTGATTGTATTTCATTAAACAAAAGAAAATGTATCTTACTAACAGTGAGAAAAAAGATATGAACGACACTTTTGTATTGTGTGACAGGAATCCGAGTGCCGCCACTAGAATGTACCGGGAAAAATATCCTAACTGTCGACAACCATCGCGACAATTGTTTTACAAATTGAATAACAATTTGCAACACTATGGTGCATTTACCAACCCCCCCCCCCCCCAAAAAAACGTTCCAAAATCAGTAGTAGGAAATGAAAAGTTTCTCTTTCTATTATGACAACAATGTCGAAACGGTGTTTGCGTTTACAACATAGTCAGAAGCATTTGAGCATCTTCTTCAATAAAGACGTTTTTTGAAAATATCTCGAGAACTAATAATTTGTTTGCCATGGTACCCTAATAATTTTTTACGTAAAAGGAACAGAGAAATCGTTCTATGTAACAAAAAATATGCATTTCCATTTAAAGAAACGATGCAATTGTTAATTGCACATGCACTGTTGCACTTAAAAAAAATCTAAGGACCTACAGATGTAGTACTCTTCGAGCCATTTATCTTTCTTCTTTGACATTTTTTCGTAAATGCGTTAATAACGGAGTTATGACCAGAAACAATTGTGAGGACCACCCTGTATATATTCGCAGAAAGTAAAAAAAAGAATTAGAATTCTGGCTAGGAAAAGGTAAGATTCCAGTGAGAGTATGATAGGCCCACTTTAGATAAATTTTTCTTCTTTTTGACATGAATTAGCTATATTCAGTTTCATAGCAAGATATATTGATTCATTAGTTATTAGAATATACAAGTCTATACATAAAAATCACACTTTCAGAATTTGGGGTTTTTTCCGCCTTCGAACCACTGTGCGCCGGTCCTTCCCCAAACGGACTGGACAGGCGAAAACGGTCCTCCGGTGGTAAGAGTAAACTCATTATCCTTTATCGGCCGTGGATAAACATTCATTAAAGAGTGTGTAAATTATGAAAGCTCGGCGCGTATACATATATAATGCACGCGCAATTTAGCCGGGTAGACTGTTTAAATGATAATTGACGGGAGCACAAATGACGCTCGAGCATGTTTAGCCGGGTGAACGCGAGTCTCTAATTAAAACGTCGTTTACAGGATTTTCGACATTTATGTAGCGTCAGGAAATTGCGGTTTTAGTACGGACAGTTCAACGGCGGGAGATTTGTTAAACGCGCTGAAATATTTACATTCGCGGAAATTTATTGCATATTTGATGGACGACGCGAGCGAACGCTTTGCTCGCTCGCACGACTGGCGAACACGTCTGCACGAAACAACCGCGCCCGTTGCGCACATCGCGTAGAACCACGCGGTTAATAAAAAATGTATTATGCAACTTCTCGCATTATCGATCGAGAGGATAGCATAAATGATTGAATTATGCAAACGAGCGAACGTCAATTTACATTCTTCTCTCTTTTCCTCCCTCTGCCTCTTCCTTCCTGTTTCTTTTTTCTCTACGGAGATGTATAACGAGGAAAATAGGAAGGAACTCTTGACGAGGAGCAAGAAAAGAAGTAAACAAAAGTACGAGCATTATCCGCGTACCGAGACTACCGCGGTTATACTTTTTAAACGAAATATTGTGCTTGGTTTAAGCTCATTACACTGTGCCCGCCACTCGAACCATTATTCTTCATTATTCCTTCCTTCGATACCCTCGTGCTTCGAACTTCTCCACTAAGAGAAAAAAAGATTGCAGTATTTCAGTTTGACTTTATGCACCATGCACTCCTGTTGGGAGGTAGAATGAAATCTTTCCAAGTGTTCTATCCACTATCTGAACAAAGTATCTCCTGCGATGGTATCGTTCTGGAATTATTCAGTTTCACTCTGTACACAATCTTCGAAGCAATTCGTGACGTTAACTCCATTTACTTCGCAGAGGAGTTTCGCGTTTTCGATGGGCTTTTGAAAACTGCTTAAAAAGTAATCCCGCAGAAGGATTAAACTCTTCATAATATCAATTGTTTTTGCTCCTCATTGTGTCCACGTCTATCCGGAATGTGTTGACAACGTCACCAGCGAGGGAACGGAAAAAACATTAACGTCACAAAAATGTCTGTTCCATTATCTCGAATATTCCCTCGTCCAAACAATCGTAATCTCTCGGTTCATTCAAATAATGAGAATTCTATCGTGCCACCGACGAGATTATCGCGCGAATAGTTTCATCCCAGTGTTCTGTGACTTGTGACGCACCGGAGCCGAAAATGTCAAGTGAGTTGACCATTGTTTAAGCCGCACGCGTTCCTTCCATATGAGTAATACGAAACGGTGAGCGGCACGCATTGGAATCGGGAATGAGAGCCCGGTGAAAATGAATGACAACTCTTTGTATCCCCTGCCTTCGCCTTTTCACTAGCAGTTCACGTAACCGGGGGTGGAGGCTACTCGTTCTTTTCGCGTGTCACAGGTGACATATCACAGCCTCACGACACACACGATCTTGGTGGCTAGTCGGCGAAAAATTTAGTGACTTTTTGTCAAAAAGTCAACTTTCTCATATTGATATCTACTGTATGTGTATTATTTACTAATTGTCCATGAGTCTCGAATATTAAAATATTACTTAAATCTAATGGAAACAATAGTGGCAATGGACACTTAAAGTTAAACATTTTAGAAGGAGTATTTTTCATCCCATGAAATTGTTTTCTTTTGTTAAAGTATTCTGATACTCTAACTCAATATTCTTATTTCGTGGTTTTTTTTTAAATAAAGAGTATTCGTTCGTAATACAAAATGATGCCTTACATTAATAGTTACTGTATCGAATATATTAAAAAAATAATGCTAAATGAAATATAAACAATTCTCAAAGTTCTGTACAAATATTAAGAGATATCCTGCAAGTCCCAAGCACTTTCTAACAAATTAGAATGTTTTCAGTAAACTTTCCTCTACATAAACATGCAAAAATCAGTTCTACCTTCGTCCGGTTTTTCAAATTATTATAGTTCAAAGCTGTCGATGTTACGTAGCAATCGCTTTTGCTTTACGCACTACATTCGTATTCTCCGACCCAACCTCTCAAACTGATGCAGAGTTCTTCTCAAAAAACTGTTTGGATTAGAGTCACTTGACATGTTTATGCTATGGTACAGATAAGCCTTCGAATGAGTCTTCGACTTTCTGTCTGCATTCAGTTAAAAGAGAACCATTCGAACGTCCACAGTGAGATTGTCAGAGCATTTTTCGCGTGTTGAAAGTTACTGTTCATTTTTATTTCGTTTTAATCATTTCATGTTTTGTTCTAATAATAATTCGTAGTGTTTTAATTTTTTTTATGAACTGAACTTCAGTTATATTAGTGTTTTTACTGTGTGTGAATTAAAAAGTTATATTATTTAGTGTTGTTTGTTATACTATTTTGGTCTATTTTATTTTACATCTACATAATACTTCATTAGTTCTGTTTAGATAGTACAAATGACTTAAAAACTTCTTACGTAAGTCATTTTTTACATTTGACATTTTCTTCTTTGTTATTTAGATATTATTTGTTCTGTGAAAATGCAAGCTTTTCGCAAAAATAACGACTTATATAAAACCTTGAAAGATTCAAAGAGAAATGTGGGTGATTATTTATTTTTGCACACGAGAATATCTGAAAAGATCAATATTTCTTCTAAAAACTTAGAAGTATTAAAAATATATTTAAAGTACTAATTGTAAATGTTTCAGGCAGCAACGTCTTTCAATTACACGGACTATAAATAAATAATGATAAACAAAAGAATTTGAGAGTGAATACTGACAAAGCATAAAAAAATATTATTTTTTAAATATTTTATATTATTAATTGTATCTTATTATTGTTATATTATAAAACCGTTATTGTTATCACATTTTTCTCTTAACCTAGTAATAACCCATCACCTCTATAGTATTCATTTCAAATTTGGTATCAATATACATTATGGTTCAAAAATTATACAAAAAAGTCATTAAATTTCTCGATTCGAACCACTGTGCGGCGTGACAATGACGCCCATGCGGGACAAGAAACCGGAAATCCACTGGAAACTATCCCCGTTACAATCGCTGCCGATTCAGGTTGAACGCGTGGATCGCGTCGCACAAATCGCAAAGAGAAATATGCGAAGGTGCCAAGAAAGCGAAGCATGGGTGTTCCAACGCTCGTAATACCGCTTGAATTATTCGACTTGCAAACGATACCGAATAGCGCGAAAACAGTTACTTTAATAACAAGCGACGCCTCTTGAAATTTAAGAAGGTTATCGCGCCGCTCGGCAGTCAAGCAAATCGACGCTTTCTCGATTTTCTTTAAGAGGCTTATCAAAACTTAACTTTTCCCGCTGATGAAGAGTCTTTTACCGGAAACTACAATATTCCTCAGCGTTACGATGCGATTTCTCGTGCGTTCGAGTCCGAGCCTGATCGAACGTTTTGCAATTACAGGAGTAATTAAAAATTTTCCGATAATTTCCTGGGTTTAGGATTTCTTTTTGGACGGGAAGAACTCTGCGAGATTCTTGGTTTGAAATTCTCTTTGTTGTCATTGAGCACAATAACATTTAGGATACTTGTATATTTTTAATTTCCTCGATTTTCAAACGGACAAAGATGATAAAAACTGACACAGTACGCACGCATTCTTTCATACATAATGTAGGGGTGCCTTCCAAGCAACACGCACTTTGAATTTCGCGGTTGCCTTTATTCCTAGTTCTTGAGATATGAGATTCTGAAAATTATGCTTATTTCTAATTCTGCAGCGAAATTAAACAATATTCCTGAATTGTATTAACACACAGAAAAGGTTTAAATTCTTTTACACCATGAATGTCACGAAAACTCAAATGCTAATTCTAATCAGATCTGTTTCTAAAATACCGTATATTCTAAATAGAACCGTAAAAACACTGGATTTTTTATAAGTAATAAATATTTTGTCTACAATAAACTTCTAATTTGAGGAACGTCTTCCATTAAAAGAATGTCGTCCTGTTTACTATGTAACAGATGTTAAACCAAGCAGTGTCATTATATGTATAAAAGATTTGCGGTGCCAATAATATTTCCTTTGACTGCCATCTAGAGGAAAAAGTGAAAAGTGACCTTCCAAGTACATCAAAAGAATTAGTCTTTATAGTAACTGCTTTCAGAAATACCACCTAATCATATAATGTGAATGATTGAATGTTTCAATGAAATTTTTAAACTAGCTAGTCCGTGTTGCTCGCTCGCTTCGCGAGCTCGCGAGTGGAGTTATTGTAGCTCGCTCGCTACACTCGCTCACGAGTAGTAATGCCTGTAGCTATTCATGTTTATTTTGTGTGTGACCCTTTACGGGCCACGCAAAGAACTTCCCGATTTGCGAGTTGTAATTTATTATTACCATTATTAATTGTCACTAATTAGAAAATTATTCGTATTCGGAGAAATTTAATAGTTTTCTACTTATCAACATTGTTGCTATTGACGTCGCATTAAACGAACATCTATATATACATATAGGGAGAGTGTCCCATTTTAATCCGCCACTACGGACAACTTAAGAAATATGCATTGGATCAAAAAACATCCCGAATAAAAGTTTGATGGTTTGGAGGGGGACATCTGACCCTGTTAAAAAATTTCATCTCTACCCCCCTGGGGTATATATGTATGTATGTGTGTGCTGTGTATATGGATATTATGTATATTCATTTGTTTTCAATATATAGTTATGGAGTATATATATATTTATACGTGTATAAATATACTCATATATATGTATTTATCACAATTATATCATTATAATTATTAGGGGTGTGCGGGTACCCGAAATTACGGGATCGGGTCGGGTCGGGAATTTTTTTCGGGTTCGGGTCGGGATCCCGAAAGTTTGTCGACACATAAATATATTCGGATACCCGTCATTTCGGGACCCGATTTCCGATTCGGGACCCGATTTTAATTCGGGACCCGATTTTCAATTCGGGACCAGATTTTCGATACACGCCATATTACATAATTTTCTCCTCAGTTACAAATTCTTTCATCTGATTTCATAGAAAAATTACATTTTAACAGTTTAAGTAGAAAACCAGAATGAAAAGTTATGTACTGAATTAAGTGCCAAGTCCCGATTTAAAAATCGTGTCCCGAATCGAAAGTCGATTCCCGAATTGAAAATCGGGTCCCGAATTGAAATCGGGTCCCGAAATGACGGGTACCCGAATATATTCATGTGTCGACAAACTTTCGGGATCCCGACCCGACCCGTCCCGATCGTTACCCGACCCGACCCGAGGCTCGGGTACCCGTATTTTCGGGTACCCGCACACCCCTAATAATTATATATTGTAATATATATAGGCGAAAAATCGAGATAGGTGAAAAATCGAAATTTCGCGATTACAGCGCCACCTATCGCGAATGAAAAAAAATGTTTGAAATAAAACCTACATATTTTGTGGCGTGGAATCCGAATCTGCAATAAAAAGTAGGTGGTCCTATTTAAAATTTTAAAGTAACCCCCCCAGGGGGTAGGGGTGAAATTTTTTTGACAGGATCAGATGTCCCCCTCCAAACCATCAAACTTTTGTTCGGGATGTTTTTTGATCCGATGCATATTTCTTAAGTTAGCCGTGGTGGCGGATTAAAATGGGACACTCTGTATATATACATATATATATATATGTGAGTTTGTGTGTGTGTGTGTTATATAAATATAATAATAGTAATAATATATGTATATATATTATTTCAGTTTAGTTATTCTCTCATAAATTTATATTCTCCCATTTAGATTGCGTTATTCTGTTAGGTTTTCTTAAAAAAACTAAAAAACTACTGGACTGAATTAGAACAAAATCTATTCAGCTCTAAGTTACATTGATACACATCGATTGCATCATCGACCATTTTGATATCACTATTAGTTTTTTAGAAAACGTTAACGAAAAATTTGATCACATACGTACGTACATACATACGCGCGCGCGCGCACACACACACACACACACACACACGAACAATTTGATACAAATAGCCTAAAATTACTCCAATGACCTTGAAACATGGAGATCTGCTAAAAAAGCGATTTTCCATTTTAGGGGCAAATACAATAACTTCCCTATAAATCGGGAAGTTAAAAAACTTTTATTAGTTTTTCAACGAATAAAAAGAAAATATGACTTTAAAAATAAATCCGTATGATAAAGATTGTATATTAATGCGAGAAAAAATTGTATTAAGTATCATTCAAATGGGTCAAGTAGTTGTTTAAATATTGGCGCCGATCTAAAAAAGACACTCGTTGTTTTAAAAACTTGGGATAGTCTGTAGCTACTTATGGCTGTAACTTCGTTAATTTTGAGAATTTTCATATGAAACTTTCATGGAGTATACATAAAAGACAGTATATACTATAAGACACAAACGTATTCGAAAAATCAATTTTTTTCGTCCTTTTTCGGTGTATGTAACTCCATAAGCGAAAATAAAATTTTTTCGATGAAAAAAGTTTTTAAAATAGTAAATTCTGGCTGATTCAAAGATGAAGATGATGACGAATTTATGTATAAAAAGTGGTTATTTCTCTGCCAGTGGATCTATTATTTTGTTTCAATAACGAAATTGACAAAAAACAAATAAATATGGTTACTATAGAAAAATTAACCATTATATAAAAATGAAATTTTATATAAATACGTCCTAGTACTTAGGTTAAATACTAAAACTAATTGTAACTGCATTGATGTATTATATAGTTTCAGAATTATGGCCAAAAATCCAAGTGGATCTTTTTTTTTGGTTACGTACTGTATCTATAATATATAGTTATTAAATCTTTTAATTATTAAATATTAAATATTAAGTTATAAAATATTTTATTTTAAGATTAACGTTATATGTATCGAATAAATTGCTTTTTCTATTATTACATTATGTATATTATTATATTATATCCTATTATATGTCTATTATTATATTATATTCTAAGTTACTTGGGAACACACCCTTTGCAACACATGTTAAAAGAATGAATCATGCTTCGTAAGTTTTTATCAACTTTTACCTTCAGTAGTGAATCCTCCGCGGTGATACTTCCAATCCAATAATTTTCATCCAAGAAAATTGAATCGAGATGGATGTCATCACACGACGAAGCAGCATGTCGACTCTGTCTGGAACACGAGTGGAGAGACTAAAGATTCCCCGGACGGAATTCGCTAGTCTGAAAATCCCCCGGGGAGGGTAGAAATCTACTTCTCCCTCGGCGTGGTTCGCCTCGCCTAATTCTGAGTTCCATCACATTGATTTTGGCCTCCCTTCTAGACCTCTATCAGCATATACAAAGAGGGTTCAATTTATAAACTGCCCGCAGATTCAGCCGCCTGTGGTGTCTGATTAGACGGGCCGGCGATTGAATATATCTTGATGATAATTGGGGGAGAAAGATTTCCAGAACGGAACGCGTCCATTTTCAATTACGCTACCATTGTGACCCAATGGGAAAAACGCGGCGTCAGATTTTTTTTCCCTTCTATCTTCCCTCGGCGCGGTTCATCGTTGATAAAAACGACGCGCGTGTTCCGGAACGATTCCGTGCATGGAAAATGTTAATTCTACGCAAGATCTTGCGGTGTGATTAAGTGCAACGTGCGTCGACATTAAAAATAATATCGCACGAGTGTTTAAGTAAAACCGTAACACGCGAAGGGGTGGTTTGGAATTCGTGCATTACTTCATACTTTCGTATTCATTGGTTACGACCGTCTATTTCTTAGGAAATTTCTATGGACGAGTGAAAGAAACACTTAAACAAGACCAACGTTAAGAGTTCTGCGCAGAATTTGTTAAACGCTTTCAATTTTAAAGTTCTTTAGTACACATTTATAGAGTTAACAAAATAGCAGCGGTCAGAGTGTAATAAACAATAAATCTGTCGCTTGAAGGCAGTGGAAGATGTAAAAGATCAATCCTACTACAGAAATTATTGACACTAAATGGCTAAGCGATTGATACAATTGAAGCTTTCTTCTGATACAATTGAGACTTTATCCTGACTCTCGCGGGCAAAAGTGCTGGTAGAATCAGTTCGGTTCGGCGCTTGGCTCGTCGAAATGTTCAAGTCTGGACGGAGTCTAAAGGCGCGGGTAAACACGTGCATTATCGGTGTGCGGACGCGCATAGCGACTATTCCGTGTAAAAAAATGCAATCTCTACCTGCAGGCACTCGAAAAGGGTCTGTTTTTACGACCAGACGCAACATCACAGCCATGCAAATGCTCGGACCGGGGCTGAATCCGACATTCTCGAACATTTGCGCGGCTGATGTTGCGTCTGGTCATAAAAACAGACCCTTTTTGAGTGCGTGCAGGTAGAGATTGCTTTTTTCTATACGGGATATTCGAAATGTGCGTCCTTGCGCGTCCGCGCACCGATATTGCACGTATTTACCCGCGCCTTACGGGTCGATTCAGACTAACCGTCTATTTAGAGTCTAGAGTCTAGAGTCTTGACTTTAGACAGCAGCAGGCTAGCACCCGTCAAAACCTTCTTGCATAGGTTTTAAATGGTGATGGTCTGTCGGTTGACGGATGGTGTAGTCTTAATGCCAACATCTAAAACCTATTGGAGAAAGTTTTGACGGACGGTAGCTTGCTGCCAGCTAGACGGTTAATGTGAATAGGCTCTAATACGGCAGAATTTGCATTGAATCCCTTCAATTTTATTACATAAGTAATGCTGATGGGTGAGGGGGCATATTATATACACTGAGAAAAATCGTGGAGGAAAAATTACTACATTGCGTAGTAAAGAAGCAGTATAGAGTAAAATGCGTTTCTTTCTACCACATTAAAAGAAAAAATAGCACATGTGTTTCAAAACTTAATAGACCAGTGTAGTAAAATTTACGGAAGGTTGTGACACACAGCGACATCTACACTTCGGAAAGAAGCGGCGTTTCGTGACATAACCTCAATTTGCTTGGCTTTTAGCGTTGTCTTTTCAATGTCTTGCAATGAATATCGCATAAACGTCCAAAAAATGGTATAGTTAATATTGGAAAAACTTATTTCCTGACATAGGTATTTGTTACGGGCCGTTAGCAGTTACTGAGTATAGGCCTAGTTTCATAGAGCTTCCGCTAAAGTGTTCTCGTAATCATCGTCTTTCTCGCTAGTGCTTGATCCTAGCCCTGTTCATATATGTATAAGACGAGTTCCGAAATAATCTTCCACAGCTCAAGCGCGGGTCCGTCAGCATGGGTCTACTCATGGTCGAATAAAACAAGGTGAAGCATTGCGCATAATGGGGGCTGGACGGTTTGGGCAACCAATAAGCGTCTGATCCAAAACTTGTCCCGCGTATTTCAAACGTAACAAACAATTCAATAGTTTTATGTCTTTTAAAGAGTGTTCTGAGCAATATGAGGACCAGCCTGCGTTGAAGACATCTTTAATTACAAAATGAACTGTATTTTGTCTTGATTCCATGAGAAATGAAGGCGTAAAGTGAGATTCCGTAAAGTCATCGTTTTAGTAGGGTTATAAGATCCTGAACAGTCACGTGATGCCTCTACCCCCTGACTATCTCTCGGAGGTATCATTACGCATGCGTGCAAAAGCAGCCATACTGGATTTCCAGGTTTTGGTCAGAGCCTAATTGGTTGACAGTTCCCCCACTACGTTTGAACCACTGCGCATCTCGGGAATGGTTCACCTTGTCTTATTCCACTATGGGTCTACTGATAACGAAGCAAGTCTTGTTGGTTGATTCGATGGTCCAAAACGAAAACCACCGTGGCCCCTTCTCTTCTTCCATTCCGAAGTTTTCCTACTCCAGTCATTAACACTTTGTATAACCAAAAGAATTCTCTTATCTATCCTATACCCCGCCTTCCTCGTCGCCGAGCATACCTCAATATTTCCATAAAGAAAAACTCTTTTTAGTTTGAGCGAAGTTCCAACTTTGCTACATTCGTGTAGTAACAATCAGCACAGGAGGTTATAGCTTTCACCAAGTCTTCAGAACCAAATATTACTACACTGGTGTGGTAAAAACATAACTACTTTCACCAATCCTGCCGTTTTAGTGGATAATGTAGTAAAATTTCGCACAATGTATACTATAAATTAAAACATTTTTTCTCTCAGTGCAGCATTAATCAAGATGAGGGCGAACACGAAAAACAAGGAAACAAAAGAGCACTTTTTATAATTTATAATTTCATTAATGAAATTCGCGTGAATAATTTTTACGCGTTCACCTTTCATGCGACGAAGCCTTATCGAATGCACTCGATGAAAATCGGGTCGATGTAATGCTCTTATAACGGCTGGGCTGTTTTCGAATGCAAGTCCAACGCACTTTATTTGCCCCGATAACTCTTTTCTCGTGTTCGCAATTCATTTTCGTTAAGCCCACCCTCCAGTTTGAATCTGATTCGATATTGAATCACTTGAACAGAGGGGTTACAGAGTATAACACAAAATAGATATGTATATATGCGAATCTATTCAGCAGCCGAGATCCCCCGTTTCGATAACATTGCGTCACTCTTCTATTGGGTAGCTCAAGATATGATTTATTCGTATACTTGCCAACGTTGCTAAGCTGAAAAGATAACGTTCGTGTTGTCGGTTGCCAATAAGGAATAGTCGGATGTGCTATTATCTTGACACAGATATTGTTATTATTCTTGATTTACATTTTATCCTTGGAAATGCTCAATGCCGTACGTTATCATTTCCGCAAGTGAAATTCATTCTTACAATTAATCCTTGGCTTACGAGATTTGTATCAAAAGCAGTGAAATGTTATGAAAAGATTAAGGGGGAAAACACTCTTAACAACCAGAAGAAATCTGCTTTTTAGTGAATTACTTTTGGAACACATACAGGGTGCGGCACAAATTAGTCCCCACGATTTTTCAACCCCTTCGGATGGTCTTACAGAAAAGTTTTTCCTACTAAAGTTAATCAGTATTTAACTGATAAGAAATTGCAGTTTTTTAAATTTAAAAAAAATTGATTTTTTACAAAAAATCGTGGTTGCCGTCATATCTTTAAATGGAACTGGGTATTTTTAGCTTCATAATATTGTAGGCGACGTCGAAACGAATTCAACGACCTGCTATACGATGACCTTCAGATAACCTTGAAAGAAAATATCGCCATAAATCGGTTGCCAGAATATTTGAAATAATTCGACAATACGTAATAGCAAATAGCAATGCCTCGCATTTTGAGGTAAACAAATAAATGTAAACATTGCTTCAGAACCTGACTCACAAAAAAAAACAAATTTATACTTTGATTTATACTTTTTATTAGTAATTAACAAATATTCTGGCAACCTATTTATGGCGATATTTTCTTTCAAGGTTATCTGAAGGTCATCGTATAGCAGGTCGTTGAATTCGTTTCGACGTCGCCTACAATATTATGAAGCTAAAAATACCCAATTCCATTTAAAGATATGACGGCAATCACGATTTTTTGTTAAAAATCAATTTTTTTTTTAAATTTAAAAAACTGCAATTTCTTATCAGTTAAATACTGATTAACTTTGGTAGGAAAAACTTTTCTGCCAGACCATCCGAAGGGGTTGAAAAATCGTGGGGACTAATTTGTGCCGCACCCTGTACATGTATTTAGTACACTAAAAAAAGAGGTCAAACATTTTTTAATCCTATATTAATGCAGCTTCAACCAACCAGAAAAGCTAGAAAAAAAAGTTCGAAAATTTCGTTAAAAAGTAGACATATTTTAAGGTAAAAATAATATTAAATAAAATTGTTTTTTATTTTCGTGCCACTAAAGTATTAATTACATTTTTTACAAGAACCCAAATATCTTCGGAGAATGAAATTTAGGTTTCAGTATGAAATTGAAAGAACACGATATATTTGTTTTATACATATGGAGAATTTTTAATTGATCGCTCTCGCTGCAGCTGCAGTCATTCAGAAAAGATATCCGATTTAGGGTATCGATACTATCAGTCCGTGAAAAATCATGCCCATAAAATTTCAGGATCACGTATAAGCAGCACACCTCCCGCATTGATCCTGAGGATAATTCGATTCCACGAGATCGAGAATGCAGTCGTCGACTTAATCTATCTTTATGTCGCAGGGAGATTGCACCCACCGATGCCGACTCGTTGAGGAGAGTCCCCACGGCAGTGTGCAGGCTTCTGAAGTTCGTCACACTGGCAACGTTTCGGATGCTGGAAGTAATTCTCCTCTCCCCTTGCATGGGAGTTATAATTATCGGTTGATTCACTGGGTAAAAGCTGTTATTAGGGAAAAGGAAGTCTCTCGAAATTAACTGTATTTCGTAGGAGCTTAAGCCTTTCAATCCCTCATTATATTCCACCATTTGGAAAAATATTCAAGGCATTTTTTTTTTGGTTCTAGTGCATTGGAGAAATTTGAAGTTTACTGTGAATATTATTTTTTTACAATCCTACTCTACAAATTGAAGCAACAGAGAAACGCTACTGCGAGAATATGAACTTTGCTTTCTATTTTATGAATACTTCGGCTCTCATAAACGATTTGCTCAGATTCTCAAAATATAGGGGTTGAACGCTGCTACCAGCGAGGAAAATACCATGGACTACTTTTCTTTAAAAGTTTGCATAATACCTGACACGCGAATATCCAGACGAAGTTCACGCGTAACATAAATGCTCTATGCGCGTTTCCACCAAGCACAAGAAGTATTTGACATACTCTTGACCCAGTACGTTTTATGCAAAATTATTAACTAATATTTTTAAGTATTTCTCCAAGGAAAATTGAACCGCAGTAATTTTCAGTACCGTCGGTGTTTCAAACGTTCTGAAAAATTCTCCGCGAGAAAGGATATCGATGGAAACAAAACTTCGTTCGACACGTACCTACGACATTCAATTATTAATGAATTAAATCGTGATTGACGGTGAAGAATTGAACACCGTTGCCGAGCCACTCGATTTTTTTTTTTAAATTAACTGTATCAATTTCTGTGCTCGAATCGCTCGATAGCAGAGACAATCCCCCCAACCGACTATCGAGTGGGCGGGGGGGGGGGGGGGGGTAAAAAAGCGAACAAGAGAGGTTCGATTTTAATTCAATTCCATCATCGGTGGCTGGCTATGTTTATCCACGAACTTGCTAGAAATTCACGGATAAAACAAGAATTTTATTGGATATACAGGGTGTTTCGCAATTCGTGGGAAATCTCGGAGATACAGGTACTAGACACGAAAATAATAAGAAAAGTTCTTATGCAATATTCTCGGAAATGGTTAGTTTATTAGTTACACGCGGTTTTACATTTCGTAAAATGCCGACGTAACACTGCTTCATCCCCTTTAAAGCCAGTGACCGCGCTTAAAGGCCCAGGCCTCTCTGGGCCTAAATGGGCCCCGGTGACTTGCAACGTGTATTGGAATGAGATGTTTCTTCGAATGAAAAATCACATATTTTGTAATTAAAAATTGAAATGATGACGAATAACACATCTGATACTTTTCCACGATACAGGGGCCTCAGTCTCGGTCACTGACCTTACGGGGGACGAGCCTTTGTTACGTGCCTTTACGAAATATAAAACGGTGTGTAACTAATAAACTAACCATTTCCGAGAATATTGCATACGAACTTTTCTTATTATTTTCGTGTCTAGTACCTGTATCTCGAAGATTTCCCACGAATTGCGAAACACTCTGTATAGGGCGATTCAAAATAAGAATAAATGTATAAAGCAAATGTGCTACTAGTTAACATCAATGAAACATGAGAGGAAATATTAAAGCATAAATCACGAGTAGATATCGCATCTAAAATAGGGCTATTGATTATGAGATACCCGGGTATACCAAAAATACCCACACCACCCGGGTATCTCACGGGTACCCGAACACATGAGATAGACAAGAATCTCATGCCGAATTAAGCCGAATTGAACCGAATTGAGCCGATAGTTTTTCGGTATGTGTTTCTGGATTTTAAAGTAGAGCGCGCGCGCGCGAGAGAGAGAGTGAGAGGGAGGGAGAGAGACAGAGGGAGGGAGAGAGAGGGAGAGAGAGAAGGAGAGTGGGAGAGAGAGAGAGGGAGAGAGAGAGAGAGAAAGAGAGAGAGCGAACTCATTTTCAACATAACCACGGTCCATTAAATTCAATTTTCATCATATATACAGAATTCATTTCATTCTGAAATTTTTTTTTATTTTTAATGCCACAAATACGTACCGAAAAACTATCGGCTCAATTCGGTTCAATTCGGCTTAATTCGGGATGAGATTCTTGTCTATCTCATGCGTTCGGATACCCGTGAAATACCCGCGTAGTACGGGTAATTTTGGTATACCCGGGTATCTCACGAGTACCTGGGTACTCGGGTATCTCACTCGGTTCACTTGAAATCTCGAGCCCTAATCTAAAACTGTTCTTTGCCCGGAGAATATAGGGCAACAAATCGCCTGCCCTGTTCTCATTCTTGATTCAATAAACAGAGGAGTTTGAACGGATGGTACACACACGTCATCGACGTACGTATCAGATGCAATAAACACCGATTTGCCCAATCTTTTGCCGTGCAGAAATGGAATTTCCTGTGTCCATAGCAAAGGGCAACGGTGGCTATCGGAATACACGACGATATTCCATCGTTTTTCGCATCAGCCGCGTCGATTAATTGAACGATTGAATCCAATCACTTCACTCCTTCCCAATTTTGCGGTGGGCAGAGGATCTCATCCGGCGAGAGAAGTACGAGCGAACAGCGACTCGGCGCGGCTCGAAATGCACCGGGAAATATGTTTCCCGGCAACGATTGATGGCAGTTGAAGGAAACGGATGGAGGCGCGACGCAAGGAAGAAAAGCGGAAAAGTCGTGGCAGACCGCGAGCGTGTTTGCGCCAGAGCTTAAATGATATTGCGTGGGGATAATTTGTCACGGAGATAGCGCGGGGAGAAAACGCGGCGGGATCGGTAAGGAAACGAGCGTCGTCGATCTAAGGGGGTCAGTTTTTCGTGAACTGTAGCGTGAAAACGGGCGAAGCCGCGGCGAATCGTCGCCAGTCACGCCCAGATACTATATTCGCTTTTGTATTCAATCCCTCCGTCGCCCCTCGGCAATTTCGTTTACGTGGACCGATGGCTCACAATGGGGGTCTCACAAAGGGATGATCGGGTCCCCGTCAATAAACCGGGGGTTACAGGGGAAATCGGACTCGTGCGCTGGATTCTATCGCGAGGATGAGTGGGTCAACCGATAAATGGCATACACCGATGGCGACACCGACGTCGCGTCACTCGCGTCGTTCCTTTCGCCGGGAATCAAATCTACGCTAGCTCGAAAAAAGAGGTAAAAATAGGAGAAAAATTGGATAGGGAAAAAATTCGACGAGCGGAATCCGGATCGTTCATCGACGGATGTCCCGCCTCGAATTAGATTGTTATCCTTTTGTCTTCGTCGCGCCTGCGGCGCGGCGTGGATTGTAGGACGCCCCGTTAATGCACCGGAATTGATAGACTCGCGGATAAAGATGTTCTTTTCCTTTCGAATCGAAACGAGACGTTTGCTCGTCCCAATAACTTCTCTCCGATCGAAACGTTCCTCCTTCGAAGACGCCTTTGCATTCAGGACTTTGATGTCCCTTTGTACTCCGAAGTTCTAAACTCTACGAATTCTGAAGAGTTACCTCTCTATAGCCTCGCTTTTCCCTTGAAAGATGGTTTGTGCAGAGGAAAGAGTGGCGCGAGGAAAGAATCCAAGAGGGGTGGATCAATATTGTAGAATTTCATTCTGAAGATGGTTTAGAATTTGCTGCGTCAAGCTTTGATATATGTGGCCGAGTCTCTGCGTCAACAAAAGAGTACATGTTGATCTCATGCGCTGCAAAAAAGCAACATATACGAGCAATACTGTTTCATCCGTGCTTGTAAACAATTTAAATCTGTTTTTGAACACAAACATTATTTGTTAGAACTTTATAAGGAAGCGTATAAACATGCTTGACAATTTACTCGACGAAAACTCCTAGTTGACCTGGGTATATACATATAAGTTTTTCTCGAGCTAAAGCAAAGTTTCAGGACTGTGCGTTGCCTTACATTAAAGTAGGAAGATGTCAGCTTCCCCATGGTCCCCCATACGGCGAGTAAAAGGGCTGAAATGGAACAAAAGGGCACACAACAGCGGCATGCCTTCAATCAGGTACAATGGATTTTACTGCAACGTTGTTTATGAAAAGAAATTTTAATTCGTGGGTGGTCACTCCTGTACGTCCTTTCGCGTTTTCTCGCAAGAAAATGTTACTTATTGTGTCTGGGATTTTTTACCAAAATTTTGTTGAGGTATAGAAAAGAGTATAGATATACAACTCTGAAAAGCTGCAAGAAGCACATCTGCAATTATTACCAATGTGAACAAGTTTATTAAATTGAAAGCTAATAATAGCTAAGGTAATAGAAAGCTTAAAAATCAAATAACTCAATAACTTCTGAGTATCAGTCCTTATATAAAGGGTTATTTGAAACGAGAAGAAATCTATTAGATACTTTAACATTTTAATTAAAATCGGTGACTGGAAGTTAGGGCCCTCTCCTTGTACGTTCATGATAAAAATATATATTTTTGTCTTTTCATTTAATTATCATTTACCATAAAGGCTTGTTTTTTATATGTTACTATTTTTATGGTAGGACATGCAGTTCTTAATATTTTTTTTTTATGAAAAAAACTCGGAGTTCGTGAAAAACTAATGTGGATTTTCTAATCAACTAAAATGTGGACTGTCTTCATGAAAAAATAGTAAGGAGAGAATTAATGAAAACTCAAAGGAAGCTAAAAAATTATTATTTACTTTGTAAAAATTCATCAATAGAAATTTCGACATTTTTCCTCCTTTTTGGAATTGTTTTATATACCCAATCCTACTTGTCAAAAGTATTAGTTACATAATTCGGATGACATCTCCAATATCTTTTCATCAGCTTTCTTATTCTCCGAGACAGTTAAAAAAATAATAGAGTATTTACTAGACGCTAGAAACACTATAAAGAAAAACTAATCACATATCCATCTTTACTTGGTCTATCATTTTTAATGTATTCCTGCTGATTTTTAAATTTATTAACTGTAGGTACTAATTGTAATTGCAATATTTTAAAAGGCTATGTTTGATAGATAAAACTGGTTAGTAATAAAAATATTATATGTATATTCACAAAATTTTGTTTTACATTCTCATAGAATTCAACGTTTTGAATATTTTATCAAAATTTGAATAATATTAACTTTTCTTTGAGAACCTACTACAAAAGGTACAAAAAATCCATTGATTTTGCAGTGAAATGTCCTTATACATGCTTTTATAAATAAGGAACTAGTAGTGTACCCATACTTTTTTCTTTCTCGTACAATTTAACTAACAATATGGCGATCATGAATTACGGCCATTCTTGTACTTCGAGTCTCTACTTTACAAGTCTCTACTTTACAATTGACACCGATTTTGATGATACTTGACATGAAAACATTCGATACATATTTTTTTATCGGCGGAAAAACATGTTTAAAGGGTGAAACTACTCTTCAAGGTTAAGGGTTGAAAACCTTCTAATTGGAATAACTCGAAAATTACTAGAAATAGGCAAAAATATTAAAGGAAAAATTTGCTTGGTAAACGAAATTCGAGTGAAGTTATAGGTAGCACTGCAATAGCCAAAAAAATGAATTTACATGGTAAATATTGTTAAAAATAGTTTTCTTTTTTGCTATTGTCATTTGGATTAGAAGATTTTCAAGCCCTAACTTTGGAAGATAATTTCACCCCTTAATCATGCTTTCCCACCCATGAAAAAGAGTACGTATGAAATGTTTCCGAATGCTTTACATAAGTCATATACCACGTTTCATCAAAATCGATGTGTATCACTTCCGTGTTAGTCTAAATCGGAAATATTAGCAAACCTTTACCACGCGAGGAAGAATCTATTAGGAGAAGTATAACTAATTAAATAATTTGAAATCGTTTAATAATTTCATGTCTGTTAACGAAGGAAGCGTATCAGCGGTTGGTGTTGTGCAAAAAATGGTTCATGTTGCCGAGAAGATATATTCGTCTTGCGACGCATAGTAGTACTCATGGGTAAGGCGATACAGTTCCTGGCAGGGCAATACACGGGGCAAGTGGCGGGGTAAGTAGTATAACGTGTTCGTGTAACACTTGAATAACGACGGTTCACGGGTGGAGTTCACGTCAGGCGACCCTATATAGTTTCGCCCTTTGCGATTCGCAGAACCGTTTAAGCCATTCCAGCAGTTTTAACACGACGAAAGGAGGGCCTGATTGGTCCTAGGCGGTACCCTTAGATCGCCCCACATTTCTCATTCGGAGGCACCCTGAAACACTTTCGGGGTTCTTCGCCTACTATGAATTTACAATGAGAGGGTCCCCCCCCTTTGTCGTTGAAACTTCGTTTTTACAGTAGATCTCGAGGAAAGTTTCGTCGTTAACTGAGTGGACGTTTTTCATAAGCCCCGGACAAACAGTTGCGTCAACTCCAAAAACTTAATATTTAAAAGCACGTTGCTCCTTTCTACGACACGCTTCTTCCTTGATGAGTTGGTACATACTGTAACCGTCGCCATAAATACTTAGATACCTACTTGATAACCGTGTTTGTGCTTCATCTATAAACCGTACGCTGTATTATCACTTCATTCTCCAACGTGATACTCTTCAACTTTCGAACCCATTCAATGAATTGTATATCTCACAATTATAATTATCATGAGGTGTTTTTGCAATTTCCAAATTTAATCTCAGAACATTTTCCGGAAGTCCGGAATAATAAAAACAAAATCTAATATGTATAAGCAAGATTACACCAGATCCACATAATGCTAGTATCAAAAGCATACCATACCTATTACCTAATGACCGTTGTTTTGAAATAATTCCCTGTCGCATTTATACACTTATCCCATAGTTCTACGGGCAGCAAAATTCCCTGCTTTACTGATTAACTCGAGTCACTTTTCCACAAAGGAACCCAATTTCACCCGAGTAAACGGTTTAGGAACGCATTTAAAAAACTAAAGAGAAGAAACCAGGGCTAGAAATTGTTATGATATTGATTTCGGTTCTTGAAACAGTTATGAAGAACTTTTATTCTAAATAATTGTTATGAAGAACCTAAATTTCAGACGAATATCGGTTTAGGTTACGGTTTCTATATACAGGGTGTCCTAAACTAAGTGCGGGAGCCGTTAAGGGGAGATTCCTGACGTGATTTTAAACAAATTTTCCCTTAGCGAAAATTTTCGTTGGGGCTTTGTTAACGAGTTATTATCGAAAAACACCGACCAATAGAAGCACGAATACAATGTATGAATTTCAGCGCGGGCTTCAGCTGTGAGTAGTATTGGTCAGCCATCGTCCGCGCCATCATTAATCTGCTGTAGTCGCTCCCCGATTGGTCGTTGTTTTTCGTTAATAACTCCTTAACTAAGCTTCTAAGGACATTTTGGCAAAGGAAAAAGTTGTTTAGAATCACCTCAGGAATCTCCCTTTAACGGCTCCCGCACTTAGTTTGGGACACCCTGTATATGTATAACTTATGTATCAGTTCCCAAATAAGTTCTATTACTTTTATTTTTTAGGTTCTATATGTATAACTTCCAAACTGGTTATAGAACGCATTCTCGTAACGATTATACAGAATTTTACAGTAAATGCAATCACAACTTATTACAATTATAGATTATTATTTATAAACAAAATTTTTAAAAGATTTATGTGCATAACTAAGTGCATGTATATATACAGGGTGTCCTAAACTTGACGCGGGAGCCGGAAATCGGAGATTCCTGGGGTGATTCTAAACTTTTTCCTTAGCGAAAATGTTCGTTGCGGCTTTGTTAACGAGTTATTAACGAAAAACGCCGACCAATAAACGCACGAATACAGTGGATGAATTTCAGCGCGCGCCCCAGCTTTGAGTAGTATTGGCCCGCCATCGTCCGCGCTACCATTAATCCGCTGTACTCGCTCTCTGATTGGCCGATGTTTTTCGTTAATAACTCGTTAACAAAGCTTCGGATAACATTTTTGCAAAAGAAAAAGTTGTTTAGAATGACACTAGGAATCTCCCATTTACGGCTCACGCGTCAAGTTTGGGACACCCTGTATACAGGGTGTATCCTCTAAGCTTGACCACGATTTTTCAGGTATTTCCGATAATCTGACAAAAAAATACTTCGACAAAAAGTAATCAATTTCTTGTGTACTACACATCTGGATATCAAAAATATTAATTGTAATAAGTTGTGATTTTATTTACTGTAAAATGCTGTATAATCGTTACGAAAATCGGTTCTATAACCGTTTTAGAGCTTATAGAGAACCTAAAAAATAAAAGTTATAGAACTTATTTGGGAACTGATACATAGGATATACAGAGTGTAACAAAAATGTTGCAGTTCCTTGAAAGGGGTGATTCGTGATGTGATTTTAAACAACTTTTTCCTTAGCGAAAATGTTAGGCGGAGCTTTGTTAACGAGTTATTCACGAAAAACACCGACCAATCGGGGAGCGAGTACAGCGGATGAATTTCAGCGCAGGCTCCACCTGTGAACAGTATTGGCCCGCCGTCGTCCGCGCCATCATTAATCCACTGTACTCGCTCCCCGATTGGTCGGTGTTTTTCGTTAATAACTCGTTAACAAAGCCCCACATAACATTTTCGCTAAGGAAACAGTTGTTTAGAATCACCTCAGGTATCACCGCTTTCAAGGAACTGCAACATTTTTGTTACACCCTGTATAGAAACCGTAACCTAAACCCATATTCGTCTGAAATTTAGATTCTTCATCACTATTATTTAGAAGTTCTTCATAACTGTTTTAATTAAAACCTTTAAAATCATTTGAAACAGTAGTTTTCGGTATCGTTTCAAGCCCTGGGACGTAGCGACGATCTTATAAAGTCGATCCCATATTTCCAACACGTGCAAAAATTCGTTCTGTGCCCTTTTTTCAACTCGTTCCCCTCCTCGGCATCCAGTTCGCCACACCCTGGGGTACTATTGGGGTTACTTTGCAACCCACCATGGAACCAAATGGAAAGCGACCCCCGGCGTGGCAGCCCCCTCTTTCTGCCATTAGATGTTTTTACAATGAATCCCTATTTACTGGCCTGTCAATGCGATATTTATGTTACCCGATATTGCGTCGCAGAGCGAGTAATTGAAATTTTCCTGCCTAGGAAAAGTGTCTTTCGTCCTTGGCCAGCCATTTTCCTCGCTGAGTCAGCCGAGTCGATTCCTCGCCACGTGGTTCCCGTCCAAGTCGAGACGAGAGCACCATCACACGAAGTCGATTGGCAATCCATGTGATCCACTCGATCTTGCGAGATTTTCAACCGATACAACCTTTATTTTACCGGCTGTATCTCTCGCGGCGAAATTTATCCAAAGAAACACGCGCATGATATATATGCGTTCTCCAGAGAACCGTTCGAGCTTTTTATCCGGAACAGCGAAGGCAAGAATATCGATGAATAGTGTAAGGCAAGCGGAAGCGGCCTGGCTATTAGCAACAGACAATTCCCGCGCGCAGGTTGCATGGATTTATTGTTAATTTCCCCCGATGCGAGCGTAGCCGTCTTCTGCCATCGGCCGGGAAGAACGGCTCCGATTATATCCTTCCTTTTTGTCCCCGGATAAAAGTAAACGTATACGAGTCCCGTGTTTACGAGCGCTGTGCATTTTATACAACATTCATAGTGACGTTACGCGAAATATCGACGATCGCATTAAGCTGCGTTTGTATCATGCAACTTTTGGTCGGCCTCCCGAGTTGTTCAACCAAAATTGCCTGTGTAAACAAGATTTCAACCAAATAGAAACGACTTCTGATCGTTCAACTCCAAGCAGCCCATTCATCTGTTTTTGGTCGGTCATCTGTGTTCTTTACTTTATACAGGGTGTATCAAAAGTCTGAAAATGGTAAAATATTTGGAAAACGGAACATTTTTGAGAAAAATGTGTTAGAGCAATGTTTTAGGGTTTTAAAAGTTCTATTGAACGGTCGTATCTGTTTAACTTTCAGAGGAGCGGTCAAGGTCACGTGACTTGACATGATTCTTTTAAATGGAATATTCCATTTCTTATCATGCAGTGTTAAAGCTGACGATGAGACATTTTCAAAACGCTAGCTGATAATCTATTTCTGTTGAAAATTGCCAAGAAACAGGCCTGTCAAAAAACAGGCGGAAGACAATTCGAACGTTTAACGGGTTAAAGCACATTAATGCTAAATCTCAAATGCTCAATGCGTATTAATGCTAAAATCGCCCTTCCTAAGCCCATACGTGAGGACCATGATTGGACGAGGTCCAATCAAGAAATTTCTTCACGGTGCACCCTGGATAGTACTAACAATGAGGCTGACATCATCGAAGCATTTAAACCTCAGCACTCAGGCAATTTTTAACAAAAATAAGTCACCAGCCAGTGCTTTGAAAAGGTCTCACCGTCAGCTTTGATACTCCATAATAAAAAATGGGGTATTCCATTAAAAAAAATTATGTTGACCTTTGACCGCTCCATTGAAAGTTAAACAGATACGACCATTCAATAGAATTTCCAAAACCTTAAAACATTGCTTTAAAACATTTTTCTCAAAAATGTTCCATTTTCAAAATATTTGACCTGTATGTGTTTGACATTGTAGATTGTAGATACTGAAGACTGATACGCGACCTGTCGATATTATTTTTACACCTCAGTCAAATAATGTGGGGTGCAAGAGGTCCGATCGGGCGATCGTAAGCTCCGGGCAAGCGGGTCGCTTACCTGAAGCGGCGCGCACCACTACCTGTAACAGTTCACTGTGGAGTTAGTTTTACGAGTTCCATCTTTGGCAATAGCTCATTTTATAGGCTAGTGTTCAAGGAATATGGTCACATTTTTTTTTTAATTTTTTACCCCCAACCCTCATAGGGAAATTTGCAAAAAAAAGTTTGTTTATAATTTTCTATATTACAAAAACAAGTTTCCAATTAGGAAATATATTATTAAAATAGGCCAAACCTCTATGATTAAAATGAAAAAAGAATCAACTCAATACGACGAATAGTTTCCGAGATAAAAATTCCTAAGTACACCTTGGTTTCACCAAAATAGGCAAAAATTGAAAAATTTGACCGCCTGTATTTTTTAAACAAATTCGAGAACAGCAAAATGATGACTTAAACCCCCCCTAATTTCATGTGGACTACATCATATTCAATCTTGAACAAAATCCCTGACATCAAGGTCAAAAAGTGATCGATTTGGCATGGAATGACCCCTATATGAAAAAACTTTATTCTATATTTTCGACTCGATTTTATGTGAGAAATCATCCCCCTGCCGGTTGTACCACGATTTCGCAAGCACACTGTATATGGTCTAAGACAAGATCAGGTCGTTTTTGTACCCACCAACAATGTGGTCTTCTCTTCATTTTTCGAATAGGTATTTTTTTCAACTCGTCTACCAAAGTGATTGCAATTGCTAACGTTAAACGTAAAACTTCTCTATGTATCACATTAACTATCTTGAATAATACAACTGTTGAACGAAGGAGCTCTAGTTGATCGATAAAAATGTCGAACGACTAGGTTTTAGTGTAACTCTTTTGGTTGAACGACTTTGGGTTGATCGACCCAGTCGATTGACTCAGTCAGTCGACCAAAAGTTGCATAATGTAAACGCAGCTTTAGTCCCAATTCCCAATGCACACGAGCGACAAAAAGTGGCTGCGATTCTTCATACTATTATGTTTTTCACAAATACAAATAAATCGGGAAATGTCACTGACATGAAATCGCAATGATCAGAGAACATCGCAGCGACTTCGTGCCGCTTGTGTGCATCGCCGATACAGCAACAGAACTTAGTCTCGCGATATCATAAAATACGCAAGTTTCTCATACACCTGTCACGCATTTCAGCGAGTGGGGCGATCCCGTGGCTCATTTGCAATTATAATATCTACGATTTTTCGCCCCTTGGGACAACTTTACGGTCGCGTTGCTCGAAACGATTCCGTTAATTAACGAAGGAATCGTTCTTTCTCTATTATGCCGCTGCCAGGACCTGTTGCCCCGTCATAAATAGTCGTATTAATTAAGGTGGAAACGATTTTTTAGCCGCTCCTTGTTTTCACGCGTTGGGGGTTTATTTTTGTGAATTATGCTCCCAAAAGCAAGTGAGTGTGTAAACATTTAAAATTCACCACTAGAAAATTTAATCCCCACTGGGCAGTCAGAAAACTTAAATATTCGTTTGGCGTGTATGTACACCTTTTCGTCTAGTGAATTATGATAAAATTTAATAAATATAGAGGTTTTTTGACAAACAATTAAAATGGGGAGTTTGAAATCGTCAAGTTTGAGACGTAAATGTGTGTAAATGGATGTTTTAAATTATCACAATATACAGGATGAATCATTTCCACAATTCTGTACAACATCGAATAATTTTGTGACTAAACACTTGAATTTTGTTAAAATATGTTAATAAACAATACTAAATTTATTTTCTTACAAAAAAAATTAAAAACTTTTTTTTTATACTAGAAAGGATTATGGTTATTGTGTGGTTATGAAAATATAGACAACTAAACAAACCTAAGTCCATCTCTCTACGAAACTGGCAAGAGTTATACACACTAACATACTGAATAAAGCAATAACCATCCATTTAAATAGCATTGTAACTTATATTTTTCATATTTTCTACATTTCATACATACTTAGGTAACGGACTTAGATTTGTTAGGCTCTATGGTAGCGCTGGACTTGAAGTAGTTCATGCAATTATATTTTCATTATTTATAATATGCAATCTAAATAGCTTCCTACAATTCGTATAAAAAACACAATTGTTAGAAGCTTTTTCTTAACATATATATTTAATTACTAATACAAATTTTTAAATATTTTTTGATTCGAAACATTGTTTACAGGGAAATTTATGTTAGAAAATTATCAATGTCGCAAGCTATTGAATACGATTTGATTTTATGTATTTGTAATACGAATAATTTATAACAATTCCTGAAAAATTCCCAAAGTTACTATACAATGCAACGTTTATCGTCGAAATTGGAGATCAAACGTTTAAAGGTGAACATGTAAAGAAACAAAAGTAGAAATTTGAAGATGTTTTAAGAAAGATTGAAGGATGTCAAGTTACAGATATAGAAATGTTTAGAGTTAATGTAGGAGGCCTGAGAGTTTCAAATTGAAGATTTAATCATTTTTAATTTAAGATTCCAAAATATAAAACTAAAGACTTAAAGATTTACAGTCTGAGATTCGAAGATTTCATATCGTATATTTGACGATTTCAAGTTGCAAATATAGAGATTCTTGGAGTTAAAAATGAAGATTCCAAGCTGAGAATCTGACAATTTCAGTATATCAATTTGCAGATTTAAAGATTTGTAGAACCAATTTCTGGAATATTAAAAGTTTTGAGTTGGGGACCTGAAAAAACTAAAGTTGAATATTTGAAAATATGATATTTAGTTGATGATTTGATTGAAAGTGACTTTTAGTTGAAGATTCAAAGCTTGAAGAAGAAATTCGAAACTTAAAGATTGAGGATTTGAAGCTGTTGATTATAAAATCTCAAGTTGCAGGTTTTGGAAATTTTTAGAGTTAAGATTAAAGATTTAAGAGTTTGAAGTTGGAGACTTCAAAAGTTAAAGATGGAGAATTAAACTAAAACTACTATTTCAAATGGAGACGTATTGTTTAACGACGTTTAATGTTTATCTTATGAATTTAATACTTAGTAGTGTGTATTTTTTTGCAAACACACCTTGAAAATTTCGAAATCATTCGCTTAATAGTTTCGTAAAAAGAAAATCCTAAATATCAATTAATTTTACCGTCTAAGGCTCCCTCCTTAATTTATAGATGAAACGACATATTGTACCTGTTGTCACCATGTATATGTATTGTGCTGTATTAGTGAAAAAAGAGTTGGAAACATAAAAAATTTAGACCTTAATTGAGACCTTAATATGTACTTATTGTTAGATACTAGAGGTAAGGAATCTAAATATAGAAATAGAAGAAAGTACATGGCCTTCGACTTGCGGAACAAATACATTTAGCTATCAGGCAGCAGAAATTGCGTTTCAAATTGAAAACATTTGAAAATTTACATTCTAAGAGTTCATAAAATATGTACATTGGCGCAAAATATTTTCTAATATAGTATCACATAATTTCGGAACTCATCCCTTAAATCAAAATTCAAGTGGATCCTACTGTCAGTTTGCGCTTCAGTTTCCTAATGCAATACTTGGAAGGTACAGAAAATAGTTTGAGAAGCATAATCTTGAATGTTTAAAACCTCTCAGCAAATGGTATTTTTACGATATCGAGAAATTTCCATATTAAATAAGCTTCTTTCCTATAAATACGAAATGCTTTTTGATCCCCTAGATGGCTACTAGATGGTAATACCCCTAGATGGTTACTTATCAAGTAACCATGGATATCGTATTACCTTGTTTCAAAATAGACTTCGGTTCCATAGCAACAGATTAAATAACAAATAAAACGTCTCAAAGGATATCTGCCTACGAAACGATCGTTCTACGCTGTCATACGCTGCTGGCTATTTAATCAAGAATTCATGTTGCGCTGGCGTGTTCAGCAATGCATATCGACAAATATCCAACTCGCGCAGTCACCAGCTGCTCTTTGAATTTTTCTAACCAGATTGCTGATCCGCACGGTTAATTACAAGTAAATGTTTACAAAAGAGGGCTTGGAGCTTCTCGAACTTTTTGCAATAAACGTTACTTAAAGCCGAATCAATTGGACTCGTTCGTCGTACACGACCGAATCCGCGTTAATTACATTTTCAATGAACCATTGGTCGATGGCCATGAAAATAATTGCGATTCTCCGACTCAATTATCAATTTCGCCCGTGAAACTGGATTCGTTAAGAGGGATGCTCTCTCCCTTCTACTGTTATCGAAGCATTCGATTACGATATCCGCGATAATTTTGCACGCGCGTGAGTTTTCCTTCTCTAGCGCCTACTATGCGGATCGTGCTGTGCAGACCGTAATGCCCGTGTAAACAAGAAACACGTTTTCCAGCATCCTATCGGGGAAACGTTGTTGCGGCCGATGTATCGTAATACGCGGGCGGCTCGTGCATATTCCAGCTGTGACACGTTTCACAGATAATACCCAGAAATATTTCTAGCAGTGGGTAGGTTCCATTTTTACATTAATCCCCTCCCGTTTCGAGGGGAGCTTACGACGTAGTAGGCGGACGCAGATAGCAACAAATTAGAAATTTATTGACTTCGACCGTGCATTACTCGGCCATTCCTGTGTTACACGGTAATCCGTTCGTTTATGAGCTCCGTGTGTCCGTGCAGCACAATAGATACTCCCTACTTTGTTTTTTTTTCTATGCATTTACTTCGATTTTGGGTAATAAAAAGCCACCGTGAGTTACGGTTGACAATCGTAAAAAGCAAAGCATGCTGAAAAAAAGAGACGAGTCTCTTAAAGATAGTCCAGTAACCTTGTCATGAAAAGGGGAGCCTAAGTTGCATCAAGCGGTGGTAGTAGGTTTCGTTTTTTTTTCTTGTATGGGATGTCACTGAGATGCAAAATCCAAGTTTTCGATCTCAGCAGCCCCCCGGATCACTTTTGAATATCCCAAAAACTGCTAAATTTTTGCACTTTTTTCGGTTTTTTCCCATTTTGACCATGAAGGAGCAGGTTTTCGACAAACACCATTCTATACATTTCTAAACTAGATTAAATTTGCTACAATTTGAGATCAGAATGGGCTCGGTAGACGTAATACTTTCCGAGATACAGCTTTTCAAAGTTTGGCAAATTCTCCAAACTTGAAAATTTTAAGCTAATTTTCATGTTTCATCATATGCAATTGTCTTTATATCTTCAATAACCTGTCTGATATGAGTCAGTGAAGTAAACATTTATTTAATTTAATATTGTGAAGGGGGGTGGGGGAGGAGGGGGAAGGTTTTGTAGGAGGGGGAGGTCACTGTTCACAATCAGGCGACTGAAATTGAAATACAAAATTTATTTAAAAAGTGTAAATGAAGTAAATGAAAGTGTAAACGAAATGTGAATTAAAGGTGTTTCCTCCTCTTCGACTTAAGATGTACTAGGTTACTGGACTTAGAGGAACAAGCAGAAAGGTAGCATCTTTTCGCAACGAAATTTTGGCAAAGCTCGAAGGAGACACTTTTCAGCGCTGCGTGAAATCCCGTCTTTCTCCTGGGGACCATATTTGAGTCGTCTAATAAAATTAAAGACGAATCCGATCGGACCTCTTCGTTCCGTTGTAGTCCGGCGTGAATTAGAAACCGAGGGGGAGGACGCCCACGATCGGATGAGAGTTTGAGAACGCGCCGACGTAAAATATAATATTCAGGAAATGGGAGAGGGCGAGGTACGGGAGCGAAGTTGTTGAAGATCATGTAATGCAATCTGGGAGTAAATCGCTGGGAGTATGCTGCGAAACGCGAATGGCTGCTTGCCGGTGCAGTTCACGTATGTAGAGCAAGTGGCAGCATTCCAAATCTCACCACTTGCTGGAATAAACATTTCCGCCCGGACAATCGCTTCCGCGCCTGTTATAGATGCTTAGCAACAGCCCCTAAGACTCGTATGACGTTACCGCGCACCTTATTATCCTAATAAGGATTAGCGGCTGCGATTGTTACCCGGCCGCTGCGTCATTGGACCTTTGATTCACCTACACGCAGAGAGACGAACCACCGAGGGGGATTAACGAAATGAATTACGCTTATGGCAATTACTACGAATACGGAGGAGCGCATTAAAGCAATAAATTGCGAGCGATTCACAGAACCAGTTCAGCCAGACGCCGGTGAGGAGTGAAAAGGATATTATTTGCTCTTGCTCAAAGAATTACTCGAACAGAAATTCCTTTCTAATTTCGCAGGGCTTGCGGAGTTACACGCAGCCGGTCAATCCATCCGATGCGGAAAATGTCGGAGCTGCCATGCACGAGATTTATTTATTTTCGGAATGATTTGTTTGTGACTAGCCACTTTTGTCGGGGGAACACAAGCGTCGAGAGAACGCATAATATTTCCAGAGGAATTTAATACAAGCGTGTGGACATGAGCGTGCCGGCAAAAGGATTAAAATATGACTTTAATTAACCGGCTGAAGCGGTTATGCACATTTAAATGTTCCCTTTGGGAAAAATAGCAGACGATGTACTGAAATCTTTTTACTCACGTATGAGCAAACGGTCGCGGTGGAGTAACAAAGTTAATTATTGTCCAGTAGAGTTAATGCTTGCAGCATCTTCATCACGGTACAATTAGGAAGTCTGTGTGAGGGGGTATTCTCGCGTTTTGATATTAAAAAATACGATTTTTCTTATGTAGCAATTTTTAAATTAAAAGAAACTTGACCTTATTATTTTTCACATAAATATCTAGCCTTTATCATATGAATCTTTTTAAAACTCCATCGTTGTTTTTTTTTTAATAATTGGAAAACTGAAACTTGAAAAATTTGAGAATTCTCCAAAGGTATATTGGAACATTCAAATATTTATATTGCATATTTAAGTGAAACATTTTTAACTGGCTGTGGTAGAAATTACAGGGTGATTCTCTCGCTAGGGGACACAAAGGAAGGCTAGTGTTCTACACTTTTCAACACTTTTTCATGATGTTCCAGCACACAATGGAAGAGTAGCTATACAATTTTTTGCACGTGCATACGAGAATAAATTCTTCAGTACGTGTTTCCAACGATTTGGACCACCTACATTTTTTCCATGGGATCATTTAAAAAATAAAATGTACTCACTAGGGGTGTGCGGGTACCCGAAAATACGGGTACCCGAGCCTCGGGTCGGGTCGGGTAACGATCGGGACGGGTCGGGTCGGGATCCCGAAAGTTTGTCGACACATAAATATATTCGGGTACCCGTCATTTCGGGACCCGATTTCAATTCGGGACCCGATTTTCAATTCGGGAATCGACTTTCGATTCGGGACACGATTTTTAAATCGGGACTTGGCACTTAATTCAGTACATAACTTTTCATTCTGGTTTTCTACTTAAACTGTTAAAATGTAATTTTTCTATGAAATCAGATGAAAGAATTTGTAACTGAGGAGAAAATTATGTAATATGGCGTGTATCGAAAATCTGGTCCCGAATTGAAAATCGGGTCCCGAATTAAAATCGGGTCCCGAATCGGAAATCGGGTCCCGAAATGACGGGTACCCGAATATATTTATGTGTCGACAAACTTTCGGGATCCCGACCCGAACCCGAAAAAAATTCCCGACCCGACCCGATCCCGTAATTTCGGGTACCCGCACACCCCTAGTACTCACATACTTCAAATTCTGCAGAAGCTATAAAAGAACAAGTAAAAACACATTGTAAAGCAATAACCATAAAACAACAGAACCCATTAAGGACTAAAGCGAATTTGCTTAACAAACTAAAAATGTTCTTTTAATGGGTTAATTCGGTTATGAAAATAGTTAAAGAGCCACCTACGAAATGTTTGGAATGTAATGAAAATATGTTTATATATCTCAAAATATCACGCGAATCGTGTTGACGAATATGTATAAATGAAATGAACGAGAAAAATGAAATCACGCTCACCATCATTAAAACGCGTATAGACCAGCTAACAGTTCGCGAGCACTGTTCGCATACAATGTTTGCAAGCAGTTCGTAAACTTTCTATGAACACTACGCAATTTTTCCGCGAACATTGTTTGTAACGAGTTCACAAACAGTTTCCGAACAATAAACGAACAGATTCACAAACAGTTCACTATTAGTTCACGAACAGTTTTGCATAATATATCTATGATACATAATAATAAAATAACATAATGAAACTTTATCCTGGAAATCATGAAAGCAGAGCCAAGAGAATTATAGAAAATACGTTTGGAATCTTGGTTACGTCTGAATTCTGGTTCACTGGATTCAGAAGTAAATGGAAAAGTCCCTAAAAATAGTTGGAGGCGAGAAAATACTAATCTAACATCCTTCATACCATTCCAAATTTTTTCTCCCTCAAATGTTGTCTCACCTGTGTATATGTATATATGTGTTACATACTGCAAGTTTACGATATATGGTTCCATTTATTATCTTTCATGTTATTATCGCACTTTCTGAGTTCCTGAACAGTTCCTGAACAGTTCCTGAACAGTTTCTGAACAGTTCATGAACAGTTCATGAACAGATAAATAATCATATACAAGATAAAATTCAAAATAAAATCAAAGGTAAATATTATAAAGATATTTAATTAAATCAGCAGCAAGTATTAACACTGATGCATTTGTGAATTATATTTAATTAATTTGATCCTTTCCATATTCATATAACTATCCCATTATTTTGGATCACCCTATATATATGTTCCTCTTGTACACGATTATTATCGCTCCGGACGCGAACTTTTGTCGAGCTGTTCGCAGGAATAGAAAACAATAATAACATGGAAGACAATAAACTATCAATCGTACTTGGAACTCGAAATTTCTGCGAGCTGTTTGCGAAACATTTCTGAATTTCCAGTATGTAACACACATATATATAGTATACACATACAGGTGGAACAGCATTTGAGGAATGATTCTAGGCTTCACAATAATATAAAAATCAAGTCATGATAAACATAATTTTACTGAAATAGTAGCAGAATCTTAGTTATGCAAAATTATATCAAATGTACCCATCTTTTAATCAAAAACAGCTCTAAATACTAATTAGTTATAAACCATGTTTGCGGGGGGATCGCGTAGTGTTCATAAAATGTTCATAAACAATATTCGTGAATTGTTTACCGGTGAAGACGTATAGTGTAACAGCATGTTACATGAACTATTTAGGAATCGTATGCGAACCCGAACAAATGATTTTTGCGAAATTCAACTGTTATATACTGTTCGTAAACAGTTTGCGAACTCTGGTGTAGACGAACCTCTATATTTACAAGCTAATAAAAACACTGTGAAGAATCCAAATCACACAGAGTCTCTTCTACTAAAATAAAAAATAGGAAAATTATCTATTTTCGCAACATTGGAAATACCCTCCAAAAATGCTCTGAACAAGCAAATGGACTTCTAAGAATTCTTTTTCCACCTAATAAAGATTCGCGGCATTTTCTTCTCAATTTGCGGTGAACTTTCCGCAATTCTCTCTTCTCCTCGTCACTCCGCTCAATCGTGAAACTTCTTAATAAGGATATAAGCAAATATTTTCAAGTTAGAAGTGGTTCGCGGGTGCTAAGCTCATCGCCGCGCCGGACGTGCAGTTCGAGGGCGCAAGGCAGAGGAAAGCTCAGCTCCGAATGATTTGCGACACTAATCGCACAAAGTGCTTGTAACCAAGGAACTTTTTGAACGATAACCAAGTCCTTCTCGGCTCGAACGACGCGACAAACGTGGGAACCCCCACGTTCGTGCAACTAATGGAATTATACGACGATTCTGGCCGCATTGGGCAGTCACTCCGGTGGGCTTAGAAGGACCAGGTCGCGTCGCGTTTGTCAAATCCTATCGGCGAAAGTTTTTGATGGGTTTCATGGAAATGTCAATTCCTTGTTGTTGGGACGCGTGGCTTGGCGTCCTGCAATGCAGAGGTCCTATAGATCCACAAAATAGCGAACAACCAATCGAGAACTTGAAACTCTCAGTATTCTGGACCGTTCGAAACCAAATGCTCCTCGTTCTTCCCTTTTCGATTAGTCCTCATCACGTTTGTCGCGTCACGGATTCCCGGATGCTCGTATTCGCTCTCTCAAATGTCAAATTTGAGCGACGGTATTTCCTGATGCACGCTGCGCGTGGCATTTCGACTAAACTTACGCTCAAGATCTAATGGAACGCAGGTTTACTTGATGGAGAACCTTTAACCTACCTAATAGCACGTAGATTGCATACGGATAAATTCAATCGGTGAAGGCTTCTGATAGGTTTAATCGAAATCCGTCTTCGTGATGTACCATTGCGTACCGGTGATTCGTGCTTCGATCTACCTCGAACGGTGCAAATAACCGAGATGTGCGCGGGCTAACACGCACACGTAGATGTTGCTCTGTATGCGTGCAGCGGCAACGGGGAACGAGTCACTGCGTAATTTACACGGGAAATCGAAGAAAAATGCGCGGAAGAAAAGTCTGTAAACAGCGGTGCTCCGAAACCACGGGGAACCGTCAAGTGGTTTTTATTAGGGGACGTTCTAAAATTCACACTTCCGTAACTAACAACGATCGTCACTTAAGAGAAGACATTATCTCGAGAAAAGCACCCCACGTTTCACCGTACGATGCTGAGGTAACGGTACGATGTTCGTGGAGAAAAAATGTCGGCCTGTTCTAATGGGCATTGGGCTATGACGGCAAAGGAAGGGAGAGGGACACAAAGGGCGAACGAAGAGGTGTGTATGACTACCCCGAGCGGTAGGCTGGTAAGAGTGCCGTTACACGAGGCAATCCTCCGTGATTCTCACCCTCGACGAGTCGTTTGGGTTGAACGGGGAGTTCTTGATGGGTAAACGGGGACGGAACCGTGAAGAAGAAAGAAAGACACGTCGCGTACGATGGGCCACGACTATACATATAGCCACAGCCAGCCTTTCGCCAGTGGAGGCAAACGTGTTCATCTTCGGTGAACTGCCGTAGTAATTACGCGTTCGCATCGCACGACCCCGAGTAGCCTCTGTGTACACTTTTCGTTTAGCTGCTGTGGGTCGAGGTATGCTATCTCGGCACCCAGACAAGTGCGCCGAATCCTTATATTCATTTACGTTCATCGTACAGTCTCGGAAAAGGATATAAGAAAGTTGAGACGCGACGTCGCTTCGTATGTACAGTAATTTCTCGATATACCTCGTGCCTCGGAACCGGAGGCGAGTGTGTATTGTTTAGTTCGCAGTTCTTCGCAATACTTTGTAGTATTCCGAACGTAGAAAGAGACAGCGCGCGAAAGAGAAAGAGGAACTGAACAGTGGGGATAAACAGGGTGTCTGTAACACATGGTTTCTCCGAGGATATATCGAGAAATTACTGTATTGGGTGACCCTATTTGCGGCTGAGAGGCGACTTTTTTCGCGAATTATTATTTTGTTAATAATATAAGAAACCTGTATAAAATCAAAAAAGAAATAAATCATTAAAATTCCATTGCTTTTCATATACATAAAGAGTATAAAGTAAATAAAATAACCTTTCTTATCCCGTCTCTGATGTAAACTGATAACGGTACACTGAGAGAAAAAATGAGACAAATTTTACTACATTTTCTACTAAAACAGCAGAATTGGTGAAGTGGTTAGGTTTTTACTACACCAGTGCAGTAATATTTGGTTCTGAAGGCTTGATAAAAACTACAACCTCGTGTGCTGATTTTTATTACACGAATGTAGCAAAATTGGAACTTTCGCTCAAACTAAAGAGTTTTTCTTTATGGAAATACTGAGGAGTATAATATATGCTTGGCGACGGAGAAGGCGAGGTATAGGATAGATAAGAGAATTAGTATTGGTTATACAAAGTGTTGACGACTGGAGGAGGAAAACTTTGGGATGGAAGAATAGAAAGGGGCCACGGTGATTTTCGTTTTGGACCATCGGATCAACGAAGAAGACTTGCTTCATTATCTCAGTAGACCTATGCTGACGAACCCGCGCTTGAGTTGTCGAAGATTATTGGCCGGCGCAAACTATGGCGAAGCGCGGCAAAGCGACTTGAAGAAATTGATTCAATCGCTGTTTCTATTCCATTTTCTAGATTCTAGATAATAGCCCAAAAAATATGATATCTCCGCACATCTCGTGATCCCGCGTAAGATTGTATAGGTATAGCTGCTATCCTGCCAATGCCATCAACCCCCGATCGGGTGCTCTGACCGCGGGCCCCCAGTGTGTCTAGGTAGTTCTAGACAATCACCAATTATAATACAAATTGAATAATTGTTGAGTGTTATAGTATACTTTTAAAACTTTTTCGCTATCACAATATTTAATTAAACATTATACATATGTATAGAGAAGCAAAAGCTGGATGTTCATTGGGCATTAGGAGAGCGAGTTAAATGATGGGGCAAAAACTGATTGAACTCGCAGGGAAACCTTCCGAATACGGCCGACGTGAAATAGGTTTTAAAAGTTTCGAAGACACACTCGTTAAGTTCTACCTGCCGGACAAAACGTACCCTGGTTTCCCGGATCGTCAGCTCGTTGGCAGAAAAACCGTAGGGGAGAGACGGGCGAACGCTGCAAGAAATTCAACGCCTTGCTGCTGTTTCGTGAAAGCTTTCGCGGTGAAAACTCGGTAATTGTGTTTCTGTATGGTTTGCCGCGGCACGAGACGTAGACGGGTCGTTAAGGTGCTCGGTTTTTTTTCCAGGACCTCACTGGGACAGGTTCGGTCGCGAACATGATCGATGGCCACGCGAAGGTACTTCAGGGACACGACGAAATTCGTGGACGCGAGGTGGGACAACCTAATGAATTGATAGAGTGTCTTGGATCGACGGTTGGACTCGTAAGGTGCATGGATGCATTTATGCACCTCCTCTGACGCACGCAGCGGAGGTGCATCTCAGTGTTCCTAATCTTCTCAAGAATGTGCATTGGATGCTTCGCATGAATGTGACGCTTACAAGACATGATTTTTAGTTGCCCGCTTTTGAATGCCTCGATTATTAAATATACAATATTATAAAGGAGTGAGAAATGGTAAATAAGTTACAATTACCACATATTATACGTATTATTATATTAATATTTAAATGATTACAGGTAGTTTATTGCCTGGAAAATGTGACTGGCAACAGGAATATTTTCCATACGGGAGAATGAGTCTGGTTCACCCACAGATAGGT
Organism: Perdita meconis; assembly: GCA_030770465.2. Classification (NCBI taxonomy): domain Eukaryota; kingdom Metazoa; phylum Arthropoda; class Insecta; order Hymenoptera; family Andrenidae; genus Perdita; species Perdita meconis. The sequence goes on along the minus strand of JASKOS020000014.1, from coordinate 3,170,745 downwards.
TATCACAAACGTTATAACAAAAAAATTATAAACGAAACAAAATATTTATTAGCTTATGATGACACGTAGGTACATCACTTTGTACGCCACAATCATTCAGCTCACTATGAAGTGACATTAAGTCACGGCATTATCATTTTATTTTTCCAGCACTGAAAATAAATTTTTGTGTACTGTGTATGAAGTAAGAATATTTATTTCATAGTATCGATAGTAATATATTAACATAATCTGGTTGTTTGACCTTTTCTATCTTACTTTAATGACTTTGTTGCACTTTATAAACGTTATAAACTTAATAAATTGATTTATATTTTTTAAAGTTGTAAAGTAAGTTGTCACAGGAAATTTGGTGTTGACTGTTTATGTGTAAAACAAACTCGGCAGTAACTTGCCGCTGTCATCTTGTTTTTTTTTTTTTTTTTTTTTTTTTTTTTATTCGAAACAAATTTTAATAACAAATCAGCGAAATTATAAAAATTAAAAAAAACATTCAGAGGTCAGATTCTTCCAGAATTAATGTTACATACTGCATAGATACTGCAACAGAAGTAAACAAGGACAATAACGCAATAAGGGCTGCACAATTTGTAACAATCAATTCTCGAAGGGTATCTAAAATCTATTTTTTATTAAACTTCTTTAAATGTCAAGACATTACTCTCGCTATATTTTTATTTAATAATTCGTAATTATAATGTTATGTAGATAACAAAGTTTTAACGAAATATCAAAAAGTGGAAGATGTAAATATTACGACAATATTTTTACTTTAATTATCCGGTGTTTACTTTATTGTTGACTTTTATACTACATATAAAGTTTTAATGGTGTGCTGCAAATATAACAAAGCTTTGCGAAAAACTTGAACTTGATGTTATTATGGTTTGCTATTTATTAATGTTTTTTTTTAAATATTAAGTTGGTTAACCTCCTTAATAGATTTTTTACGATTTTCTTTAAGTGTGGTGAGAAAAAGAAAACATGGCATGATCAAAGATTTCCGAATCTTACTTAATGTATTAAACAATTCACTTCCAAATTCGTTGTCAAAAGGCAAGAAACCTCATTATTATAGTATTATATCGATGAATTAACTATAATGTCGTTCAAAAGTTGAGTTTAAGAACTTTTTCATTTAAATAAACAAGGTATAATAATAAATTCTACTTTTGAATTATATTGAAAAGAAGACTATTGTAATTATAAATGAAAATATCAACTCTGAAACTAAATAAATAGTAATTGTGCTTTTAATTAAAATTATTAAGTGATTCTACGTTTTTAGTCGGTACTGTATATTTTTGAATAGTCAAAGGGAAAAGTATATAAGGAGGTAGAATCAGGTAGAAGATAAAATGAAACCCATAAATCTCACGACAAAGTGACGCAACAATCACTGATGTGCACGTGGAAGAAAATGGGAGTGATCAAGATATAATTAATCGAGTGGGAAGGTATGAATAGCTGCACGGTGACTGTGCGAAAGGTAGACACTAGTACTGCGAATAAGTCGAAAGAAAAGTACAGTGTAAGCAATTAAAAGCGACAAAGTAATACTAAAAACTAATATTAAAGTTCCGAATTTTTCTATCTATCGCTTCATTTCTTGTAACTTCTTTAATCTCATAAATAATATTATAGCGAAATCTTGATCTTGAGTGCACGGCGCAATGAAACTCCTTCCTCCGGCGAAACTACGCTTCATTATGCACGGCACGGCAGTCGAGAAGGCGCGTTGATTAAGTTATAATAATAAAGCCGCGGCACGAAAATCCCAGCGTATTCTTCGACGCGATAAAACGGAATTCCTCGCGTACGATTACATTGAAGAGCGCGCAGTCGCAGTCCCCAACCGGTTGCACCGATACCTATTTGTGGCTTATGAAAATCTTTAAGCCCCGTAAATTATGCTTCACGGAGCAGATGTAAATTATGATTATTGCCGGTTTTACGAGGCCCGACAGAGCCTTCATAATCCGACTGTCGCACCGTAAAAGCGAAAGTAGGGAATCGCAATAAGTGGAGACTTTACAGTCGCCCAATCGTCGGCGTTACGTAGGCGTAGGATTCAAGGACACCGGGCAAGAAACGAAGAAAGGACCGCAATTTTCCTTCCGAAAGGTCCATTGTACGCATGCTGTAAACAGATGAAGTTCATAGAATTACTTTAGTGGCGGTATATCACTCGCAATTTATCCATAACGCTGGAACAGTCAAACGTTCATTGCCAGATGAAGTTTTCTCGAGAGGACCTCAAAATATTGTACCTCGTCCAAATTGCTCTTCCGGTACTCGGGTGATTTACTGTCTCACGCCGAAGAATCGTTAACCAAGCAATTTCCCAGCCTAATGGCGCATAATGTTTTCCTATTTTGAAATTCGTCGGGTCGTGCCCGTTCCGTGTAAGGTAAAAGTCCTAGTGGTTGGACATGTTCTAGTAATTGGACACTGTCTTGAATTTTTATTAATATTAAACTCAAAAAAATATTTACGAAATTGAGGAAATAAAATTATTATCCTTGGTTACTTTTTTATACTAAAAATCATTGCAACCGATCGGAAACATAAAATTGTGTTTGAAAAAGAAATATTATTGTGTAAAAAAGCCTACTAAACGTTCGACTATATAATTGAGAGCATCTTTTTTTAATTTATAATTAATACGTTTATTATACCTCTTCATTATGTACAGATTTTTTAGGTTCACTAAAATCTGTTTGATTGATACCCATATATTTTTAAATCATTTTTTATTTGTTTAATTTTTTAATTAGCGTGTCTATGCACTAGTACACGAAAGTACAGCTAGCCTAGTTATTGAACAACCTATCCAGTGACTCAAGCAATGTTATAACACATCTATATTAAAGAAAACAATATGGATAAAGAAAATGTTTTGAAAAATCTGATCCCTTACTATTCGAAAATACATTTTTTTAGCCAAAGGTCGTTGAAAAAAAACAGAAGGAGATGTAAAGATAAAATTCCGACAGTATAGCTACGTACTTCTGAGGAATGGTTAGAATGTCACCTTCAAAAGGAAGAACAGAAGTTGCAAAAGTAGAAGGAAATTGAAGAAAATAAACAACAAAGGATTGAAAACAGACGAAAAAAAGTTGCAAAAGTAGAGGGAAATTGAAAAAAATAAATAAAAAAGGATTGAAAACAGACGAAAAGAAATTAGAAAAAAATCAGTATTCAGCAACAAAAAAAAAATGAAATAATAAAACGAAATTCTAATATATTGTAGCTCTTATTCATTACAAAATAGATATTTTAATATCTATGCAATGAATGAATTAATCAGCTTACAAGTGCAAATGTATGCGTGCTTGAGTACGCGCGATTAAATATTGTAGGTTTTCCGGTTATGTTAAAAAGCTTTTATTTTAAAATTATAATTTTTTCATACATGTTGTCAAACTTTTGAAAGTTGTGCACTATAAGAAACGTTAATTATTTTTATACCATTGATTTTTATGAAATTTAATTTTCTGTCTAAGCATTACAACAGCTACATTTAATCAGTAGGACATGCTGTGGATTCTGTCCAATAACTGAGTCAAATAATCGCTTTTCTAAATATAAATTTTTGTATTTTTCTTGTATACAAATGATATTTTATAGTTAATTTTCTGGAAGGAAGAACTCGATCTATTAATTGAACAAACATTCAGATTAATTTATATTGTTTTAAATTATAAAAAGTTTTAATAACTGCAACCTTTATCTTGAAAATCCAACCACTAGGAAATTGCCTTACAAGCTGCTTTTGCGACTCAAAATTAATAATAAATCACTGCAGTGTTACATATCTGTATTCTTATATTAAGTATGCAAACTCAGCCCACGAAATAATTCATCGAAACCGACTATCATCGTTATGCGAACATAACAGCGTAATGTTTCCGTGAATCATCGAATGAAATGTTAAGAGCCAGTTAAAAGTTTAATGTCATTGAACAATGGCTGCTGTTTCGTACGCGTATTACTAATTTGGTAGAGGCAGTGCGCGGTAATTAACTAAAATTTCTAATTTCCGCAATATTAATGTATAAACCTTTTAAGAATTCATGGTCTTTTAATGGTCGTTCCCGATATAAGTAACAATCGTTCGCTAATTTTGCCTGTGATTTTTAATATTTAATGTACTGCCCTTAACGCCGCAATTCGTTTTGAAGACTAGATAGCCATAACGGGTCCGGCCAAGGATTTAATTCTCGGCTGAGGGCTAAAGGTTCAAGAGCGAATGAACTTTCATTAAAAAATCTAATTTCCAAGAGGGACTACGTTTAACCTCCCGGCGATAGAATTAAATTTCCCGTGCTTCCTTTTCTGCCCACGTAAGCATGAAACTTGGTTCGTTCAAAAGGTGCCTAAAGCGGACAACAAATGACATTCTGCCAGAGAGAATATACGAGTATGCAGATCACGAGTTAAACAGCGGTATAAAATTATTTTTGAAATTTTTCGCGGATACTTTTATGCGACCGTCGCGCTGGATACGCGCACACTTATATTGCCACTATGCTCGTAGCCAAAAGCTTTATTCCGTGGAGAAAATGGACACACTGAGATAGGGCGAAAATGTTCGCGTTTCGAGTTTATTCTTACAAGGGAGGACTCGTCTCTGGGTAAACGAATCTACATATTCTGCCAGTTAATTGCCTGGCTCGTGTGATGCGGGTATCATGGTGAAGATTAGCGAAACCTCACATAGCATGAGAACTAAACCGTGCCGATTCGCGTATCAAGTTTATGCGCTTGCCGTGTGCTACATGAGAATGAGATGATCGTCGTAACGACTGCTGAAATGTTGGTTTGTATTGAATCTATTTTATAATACGTGTTTAAGAAGAGGTAGAAGTTATTTCGATCCCTTCTGTTCGAAGGTGAACGGGACGAAGACAATCAGGGTAAATGTAGCAGTAGTTGATATTATAAAATTGTAATCACTGTCACAGATTTTACTTTTTGAGCAATTGTGTAGATGGATGACTTCATTTTGTCAGCTGATTTTTAGCGAATAGAGCTTAAGAGCATTGATAAGTAATTCTATAATAAAGTTTTATTAAACAGTAATTAAATCCCTAAAATCGTTCAAGTAATTGCCATATTTTTCTAAAAAGACGAGTAGTTGACAGGTTCATGAATCAGTAATTGACAGAAAAAAAAATAAAATATAATGTATCTTTAAATTTCCCTTAAGAAAATAATAAGTAATAGTACAATCTATCAATTATAATTCATATGTGATTAAGAAAAAAAAATGAAAGTATAGCAGTAAATAAAACAAAAGTATAAGATTCAAATATTAAATTAAAGCATTTCACAACTCTCAGATCAGAAAAAGCAACTTTTGTCATCTATTCCCATGATGCCCTGCAACAGAAACAGTTCTAAACCCTTCTATAAAAGTAAATCATGTTTTAAATAATATACTATTCGAAATATTTTTTGAAGTAGGAAACTTATTTTTGGTATAATTGTCGGATGTTCAACTCTCCGCTAACAATAAACGTTAGCCTGATAATTAACTTCCCGATTTATAGGGAAGTTATATTGTATTTGCCCCTAAAATGGAAAATCGATTTTTTAACAGATTTCCATGTTTCAAGGTCATTGGAGTAATTTTAGGCTATTTTTAACAAATTGTTCGTGTGTGTGTGTGTGTGTGTGTGTGTGTGTGTGTGTGCGCGTATGTATGTACGTACGTACGTATGTGATCAAATATTTCGTTAACGTTTTCTAAAAAACTAATAGTGAGATCAAAATGGTCGATGATGCAATCGATGTGTATCAATGTAACGTAGAGCTGAATAGATTTTGTTCTAATTCGGTCCAGTAATTTTTTAGTTTTTTTAAGAAAACCTAACAGAATAACGCAATCTAAATGGGAGAATATAAATTTATGAGAGAATAACTAAACTGAAATAATATATATACATATATTACTACTATTATTATATTTATATAACACACACACACAAACACACATATATATATGTATATATACAGGGTGTCCCATTTTAATCCGCCACCACGGCTAACTTAAGAAATATGCATCGGATCAAAAAACATCCCGAACAAAAGTTGATGGTTTGGAGGGGGACATCTGATCCTGTCAAAAAAATTTCACCCCTACCCCCCTGGGGGGGGGTTACTTTAAAATTTTAAATAGGACCACCTACTTTTTATTGCAGATTCGGATTCCACACCACAAAATATGTAGGTTTTATTTCAAACGTTTTTTTTCATTCGCGATAGGTGGCGCTGTAATCGCGAAATTTCGATTTTTCGCCTATCTCGATTTTTCGCCTATATATATATTACAATATACAATTATAATGATATAATTGTGATAAATACATATATATGAGTATATTTATAAACGTATAAATATATATATACTCAATAACTACATATTGAAAACAAATGAATATACATAATATCCATATACACAGCACACACACACATACATATATACCCTAGGGGGGTAGGGATGAAATTTTTTAACAGGGTCAGATGTCCCCCTCCAAACCATCAAACTTTTATTCGGGATGTTTTTTGATCCAATGTATATTTCTTAAGTTGTCCGTAGTGGCGGATTAAAATGGGACACTCTCCCTATATATATAGATGTTCGTTTAATGCGACGTCATATAGCAACAATGTTGATAAGTAGAAAACTATTAAATTTCTCCGAATACGAGTAATTTTCTAATTAATGACAATTAATAATGGTAATAATAAATTACAACTCGCAAATCGGGAAGTTCTTTGCGTGGCCCGTAAAGGGTCGCACACAAAATAAACATGAATAGCTACAAGCATCACTACTCGCGAGCGAGTGTAGCGAGCGAGCAACACGGACTAGTTTCTATTTTGCGTTTCAGCGACGTCCCCAATTTCGGTTGCATTGCAGGCTGTATTCTTCGCAAGTCTCAAGATTTTTACACTCTATCCTTTTCCCTCATATTCTTCTCCAGCGGGAGCTTAAAAAAATATTAGATTCTAGAAACCCCAGACCTTAGAAAATCGTGAAAGTATGATGATTTCATCGATAACATTAAATAAATTCACATTACAACCTTAATTCGACTTGAAAAACTAATACGGTAGGTACAAAGAAGATGAAAGATGAGCTTTCGAAGCAACGCGGATGATTTGCATCGATGTATTATTCAGGTTGGTGGAATTTTTTAGAGTAGAAAAATGTTACCTTTACCTCTGGCCGCTTTGCGTAAATGCATCGAAAACGGGCGCTATGCTTGGGCGCCTCTGAACTCTGAATTCGCCATGCGAAGGCGCAGATTTTATTCAACTTCGAAAAGAATTCGTAACACCTTTTTCTCGAATTCGCACTTCCACCTTCGCCACCCCCCCCCCCTCAGCCATAGAAATTTAATCTTTGGAACGAACAACGGATATTTCGACTTTTTTTCACGTTCGCCTACAATCCACCCGTTCCGTTCTTTCTCTTCTTTAATTCGCCTAACAGAAATTCCGCAGTTTGAGTAACTCTGTCATAGTGTCATGTACGTGTGTACTTACACGAATCTCGTTTCACCTTTGATCAAATGCACATTTAATACTTATTATATAAAATATCGCGTTTTCGGATTTCATATATTCGCGTCAACGGAACTTTAGGAGGCGCGAGCGTTCAATGCACGCCACGCATCCTAAATGTTCATTTTCCATTGAAACGTGCTTTGTACCTCAGTGACGAACTTTAATTAACGTCCGGGGAAAAAAATGAACAAGAAAAGAAATACAAAACACGTGCGGGAATAGTACCTGACGCATTAAACGAACTTCCTTTCATCGTCGATTTTCGTTTCTGCGATACAGGGACTTAAAGCGCAGGTAAATTGAAACACAGCTTCGGCAAACGTTAATTACTTTCGAAACGCGTACCCGCTGATGAAAAGCGAATAGAACGCTTCCCCCTCCAGTCGAACGATCTGGTCAGGTAAATGTGTTCTCTCGGTTCATAAAATTGTACACTTTTAATCGTCATCGGTCCGCAAACCGACCCAAAGTTATAATCCCCCTCTCGACTGGGAGCGTTACACAAAACGAGGCGGTTTCGAGAGCTCTTTCAATGTTCGATCTCAACTCGTCCAGCTATGTAAGCCGTCTTATCCTTAAAAAGGCCATCGTCCGTCCTGCCCCCCAAACACGGAGGGTCAAAACACTTTCGCGCACTTGCTCGCGAGAAAATCTATCCTCCGCGGGTATGATAAAAAGATCCCCTACCCGTGTCTTCCTGTTTCCCCGTCGTCCCTCGCTGCCCTTCCCTTTCTTCCCTCTTTCTTTTTCTGATCCTAGAAGAATGGAGGTACTCTCCAAGTGGCAAGCATGTGCCCCGGGATTGACCGAGGCACTTCGCCGCTGCTCCTTCGGAAAGCGGTCGAATCGAGTCGAGTCGGCTGCAATGGTGTGCTAGCGCCAAAATATTTCTGAAAGGGCGGACCGGGATCCGGGAAGTCCTTGGAAAAGAGAGCCTCGACGGGGAAAGCGAGAACTCGGAGCGTGGCAAGGGTAAAAAGAAGCACGGTCAGAAGCGGTGGGAGGGAAAGGAAGGGAGAGAAGTATTTGGGAGGGGGTATGAAATTGAGGTCCACAGGGTGTTTTAGGAGTGAGAGCAAGGAGACGTGAAGAGAGAAGAAAAATTTTAAGGTACGTGGAGTCGCAAGCTATGTTAGACTGGTAAAATTGCAGAGAGTAAAATAGTATATTCAATGGTTTTCGAGTACTTTAAAGAGAAGTGTTTGATAGCTTGAAAATTATTTTGTGTGCACAGAAAATATTCATTAATCACTGAGACGCTAGCTGTTAATTCATATAACTAGTTTCTACCTTTCGAATATGTTTTGAGTATTTTCTTCAAATATTTTTATAATACTTTTTTCAAGTAAGGTGTATGCACTACGAAAAATATAGGATATGTGTAAGTGGGAGAAACTGGAACATTAAGGGGATCAATAAAGCATATACATACTGCGAAAAATATTTTACAATCTTAGAAACATTATTATTCTTTTTAAACGTTTCAAGTTTTAATTGTTATATAATTTTATGTTCTATAGGCCTCGGAATAACAGGAATACTTATTTAGTAGACCTTTTATTGAATGATTAAGTACATTTTGTAATTTTATGTTTTTTATTTTCTATAATTGATTTTATAATCTTATTTTCAAAGTTACTTTAGTGTTCTAAGAAAAATTTAGAATCTCAAGATATGTACATTCAACGATATATTTATGGATTACACTATTTTTAAAATTCTTTTACTGCCTAAATTATTACAAATTTAACGAACCAGTATAATATTGTACAATTAATTGTACATTTAAAGTAGCCAATTTTAGTTCCTAAATAATATTTAAAATTGTTGTATATAATAAAACTGCTATATTTTTAGCAATATCATAATTTATAAAGAATTTGCCATTTTCATTATACATTATATAGGTTCCTTAACTACTAAAATATCATTCTATATAGGTATTAATAAAATAGATTAAATTACATGGATTATGCAAGTAATAAATAGAAGAAAGTAAATAGAATGTCCTTCCGTAAAATTACAGCATAGTAGAAGTTCGTGTACCATTATATTCACCACAGAAAAACTGTTTACAGACTTCATGGAACCAGTAACTACATGACCTCGTAAACATGAAACAACATGAAATAGTTACTTTTGTTTACAGTTTCAATTCTCTGAACTGGCTTAAACCATGACAGCTTAAAAGAAAAGTATACCACTATAATAAACATTTTATTTTAACTACTGGTAGCTACACTACATATGTATACAGCAAACCGACTTTGATAAAAGTTATCACTGTATAAGGCTACTATATTTTAGAAATAATAATCTAGAGCGCTTTATGAAAAATGAATTTCAATTTCAGGCTACTCTATATTTCTGTACGTCAAACAAAAGTTAATATAAAGAAATTGTAAAAAGAAGTCATGGAACAAGAAAATTAATTAACAGGACTAAGAAATTCTTTTATGCAATGTGTAACTTATACGATGACTGAAAAAGGTTTCAGAAATCTTTGCTTAATTTGGAACTGTTTTATCCAAACTTTTTTTTTCTTTTCCATAGCAAGCGAAATAAGGAATATAATAATCTAAAAATGGTAATAGACTTGTTAGAAATAAATATCAAACACACAAGTAGAATAATTATATTATTTACTAATTAATTGATGTATAACGATCTATAATCTTATTCATTATAGTACATAATCAGTACATATACATAAGTATGCCGGTAATTATAAATGTGTAAATGTACGTCAAGAAAGCAAAAAAAAATTGAGATTTTGATTTGTTTTATATTATATCGATTTATATTTTCATATTATAGAAAAAGTTTTGCCAAATAGCTGTGCAATTAGAAATAAATATGAAAATGTCACTTTCATATTTACCCACGGAAAGTTCATTTTGATAGTGGTGTAAGTGTATGTCATTTATTTTTTGTCCGATAATTTTAAGGCATTATTACTGCAAAACAGAGATAGATCGGACATTATGTTATGGGACATTTTCTTACCCGATTGTGATCGTCTACAAGTCTGTAAAGTATTCCAACATATATTTGTATAAGTAAATAACTTAAGTTTTTAACTTATTTTTTTAATGAAATTTATTTTTTGTTATCGTAAATCATTAATTACATTATACTATTCATTTTGAAAATGGTGTAGGTCATTCAAAGGATTAAGAAACACATTTTTGAACAAGTTACTCATAAAATTGTCCAATAATACATCAATTTCGTGTCAAAAGATCATATATTTTACGAAAAATTTGGTTCCATAATGGAAAAATATTTTTTGATAAATTCAAACGGAAAAATCAAACTATTTAGAAACGAAATACACATGTCTTACACCACTTCTATAATCACCAGCACAATTGCAAGTTGTAGATAACTTATACAATTGTAAGGCACTCTTAATCACACATTAATGAACGTATTTGCCTTCAGAATTATCTGAATATACATGAAAATACGTTTCATCCCAATACAAATGATGTGCCAATAACGTTTTGTGTACTTTTCACTTTTACAAATTAATAAATTAATAAATTAATCTTCTTGCATTTTTATAACCACTCATTTAAAAACCCAGAACTTTCTCAATTCAGGAGGCAGCCTCGGACATAATTAAAAATCCAGAACTGTTGCAGTCAGTTCTAGAAGTCTGGTAACGTTACCCATGAATCAACTCAGCAATTAAAATAATTCACAAGTTAATCACTTAATCTTTCTCAATTTTTATGACCACTCATTTAAAAATTCCATACTTTTTAAAGCCCGAACGCAGTTTTGAACGTAATTAAAAATTTAGTTAAAAACCTCAGTCAATCCCAGAAGTTTGGTAACTCTACTTACGAATTGACTCAATAATAATCATCCTCAGCCTTTCACCTTTGTATGAGCAAAAAGTTCGTACCGTTTCTTCGGTTAAATTAAAAGACAATTTTTTTTTATTTCAATGTAGCTTTGTGGTATTCTTCATTTTAATCTATGATTTTTAACTATTTTTCGTGTACTATAATTATTCTATCTCTGTAGAACTTCTCAAGCTTTAGAATCAGAAATTGTATAGACGGTACGAATTTTCCACACAATCCAATACAAACAGCTAAATTAAATGTCCCACTTTCTACATCTTACTCTTTTCTTTCTATTCTTTATCTTTAATATTTTTCTTATTATTATAACTATTATCTTTGTACTACATTTGTAAAAAAATAATTATACATTATTTGAATTGTCATGCGAATGTTACACGAGCCCAAGGCCAAGGATCAACTCGAACGGACCACTTTAGAACCATAAAATGGTGGTCGACTATGGTCGGTTTGTCGTTTAAAGAAACTATTCATGCACTTCCTTTTTGAAAATGAATTTCACAGAATTCAAATAAAACATATGTGTTAGTAAGGAGTAGTTGAAGAATATGGTCTATGTCTATGAGTAGTCTACGAGTTGTCGTATTCAGCCATCCTCGGCCACAACCGACCATCGCTTCGTGGCTGTCGTGTGGTTTGAAAGTGGTACGAAAGTGATCCGTTTGAGTTGACCCTAAACAAAGTGTAGCATAAGTAATGAAAAAATTTGATACCAAGTAAACTACCTTATTCTGAAAGTATTCTTATCAATTTAGGCTAAGGAATAGCGACTCCATTGTGATTCAATAATCGAGAAGAAAATAGTGTATGTCTTCATAATTTGTATTTCATACTAAAAATGTTTATGGTACTCTACTCCAAATTCAGATTTTAAAGTTTCTACTATAAGTACCAAAAACCTCATTCTAATCGGTTTATTAGTTCAACTATTACAATTTTTTTGAAGAAACATCAAACTTTAAAGAGCTGTGAAACCGACATTTTTTGACATTTTGAAAAATCCTACGAGATACGTCTATATGCCCCTAAAGACTACAACATACCCCAATTTGAACAAAATCCAACATTTTACTCCAAAAAGTGTCTGTCGCATGGAACGACCCTACATGTGTCCGAGTTTTACTTTGAGCCAGTGTATAATATTATGTTTAATATATTTCAGAGGGAAATGGGCATTTTTCCTCATCACATTTTTCCCTAGGGGCAAGAATCAACAGAACTGAGCGTACGAAGAGATCTCAAAAAGGCCCCACGACCGCACGTGTCACCGATATGTATATTAACACAACAAAAACTAATAGTCTATTCCTATCGCACCTTTGGTTCTGAAGCGCACGGTACACCAAAAGAAACGGGTGGTTGTGTATGCGAAGGATCGGCGCGGCGTTAGGCAGTTCGAACTCGGATAGCTTGAAAAAGGATGGAACGGAGTACGGGAGAACGAGCGAGAAAGTGAGAGGGCAGGAGAGAGAAGAAAGAAATGAAGCGTGGTCGGGTGAGAGTAAGGGCAAAAGGACGACGAGGGGGGCGAGGGTGCGAGGCGAATGAGGAAGACAGAGTGGACCGAGCGAGAGAGAGAGAGAGGTGGTCGAGGGGTTGGTGTGCCTAGGGTCGCGCGAGAAGAGAACGTAGAGTGGGGAGATTCCCTAGCAGAAACCAGTCGAGTCCCGGCCTCAGGTCGCGACGGGTGTTCAGTTCACAGGCGAGAGCCGTGCCGTGCGGTTGGCTCGCGTGTTGTTCGCGTAGTGTTACCCGCTCGTTGGATTTTGTGTCGATCCTCGCGACACGATACGTCAGTGTAAACTCGTGGTGTTCGATCGCTTGTCAGTCGGCGACAGCTCGATCGAACGAATATCGCGTTTATACGCGGCAGTGAATAATCGGTTTGGACCGAGTGGACGGCGCCGTTGCGCGGTGTCCGCGCCGTTCGGAGTCGAAATATCGCGTGTTCGAGAGGCGCGCGAGTTTCAAGCGGGGACAGTTTCTCCGCTATAAACAAACGCATACAAATAGTGAGTGTGACGCGTGTTTGAACGCACTTATCCATTAGACGTCGCGCTGCTCGGGCAACGTAAACAAACGCGGAGGATAATTTTTTCTTCGGAGCAGTCAGCTGCCTCCGGCAACTCTCTGTCGTCGATCTCGGAGTGCAAACGTTTGCCGTGATTCTTGTTCGTCGTTGCTGCACGCTGCTGGTGTTGCTGGTGGTGGTCGACTTGGGTAAACGGTGAAAAACTTGGAACCACGCTCAGACGGATTTTCCCGGCCCGTGTATTCGCAAAGTGAGTGAGAGTGGCACGGTTAGTGTGCAAACGGGGCGAAGTGATAAGCAAGAGGAGAGGAAGTTGTTTTTTTCCCCTCTGCTTCGCGTTCTTCGACGAGAGCAAGATATTCTCGCTAAGATTCCTTTCCGGCACTTGTACTCTCCCCGAGACGAGGAGCTCGACGACTATTAAAAACCGGCGGCGAATTCACGGCACTACTGACACACCGAGTGGTGAGTACTGTCTCCTTTCCTACGATTCGTCGTTTTTTTGCTCGCTTTTTTTGTGCGCGAATTACGAACCGGCCGCACTCCGCATCTGACTCTTGGTCGACTTCCGTCACGGAGATAGGATTTCGCGTTTCGAGGAGGAATTGAAAATAGAATTTGTACGGATGAATCTGACGTCGATGTTGAACGCGGTGGAGTACGCGATAGAATTTGAAAGGAAAGAGAGAAAGAGAGAGATGAGGAAATCACTCTACACGTAATAGCGTCGCCATAGACTGAGGAGCAATGCAGACGTTTATCCTACTTTTCTTGTCGCTGCAACAAGCACTCGTTGGGGACAGTAGAGAGAACAGGAAGATGAAAAGAAACCTTTAAGCTTGGTAATGAACTGTATTTGAAATAATGCGCGCTCTCCTTCAGCATGGCATCTGTTTCTCGACTGCCTTGTCATCTCCGTGAGCAATTTCTAGTTTGTCACGTCGCATCAGAATATCCAGTAAGAAATTCATACACATTTCTCTGCGCATTTAATTTCCCATTTACTAGCGGCTTTTGCTGCCTAATGTCGGAATCGCGTTACGAAGTAAAATCTATTTCAGCTTTTGCATTACCTGCTCCATATACGACAAATATTGATATCGATAAAAATTCGCGTAGACTAGAAAAATGTGCATTTAAATTCTATCAATTGATTTTTCGTCTGTATTTTATATCTAAGGTTTTTTCTTGGTCATTTTTTACTACACATCGAACTTTGAAAATTTTCATTGCTTTCAATATTGATTTTTCATACACAGTTCGTGACTTTTCTACGAGACACTTCAAACGTTGAAACGCGAAACATTGAATTTCAATAAAATATTTTTCAATATGTATATCGTACACTGTCAGTCGCCATTTCAGTTGCGACTTCATTAAAAAATGTAATATTAATACGTTATTTCTATTTTTTCGACACATTTTTGGTCAAAACTAATGTAACTTACCAATTTGAAAATCGGAATGCTTAGTAAGAGAAGCGTGAATTCAATTGTTGAATAGTTACATAGGATATAAAAAATGGGAATTTAACGTCAACTTCATTGTTTTTAAGTTCTAGATATGTGGAAATGAAAAAGAAAGGAACAGATACTGCTTGAGTGAGGAAAATCGGAAATGCGTGTTATGCGGTGCGAAAGAAGAGAATTTTGAACACTTAATAGAGGAATGCGAGATGAGCAAGAGAGTGACAATAGAGGTGAACGAATTATTGAATGAGAATGGCAATAATAGAGCGATAGAATGGATGAAGAGTCTGAAAAGCATAAGAAAGGAGCGAGTGAGAAAGGATGAACGACAATCGCGAAAAAGCTATAATGGCCAAGTCCCCTAATCTAGGCCAGCAGGCTGATTTGATTAATAAATAATATTTAAGTATAATTCTTGTTCGATTGAAAACAGGTCACGTTTAGCACTATAAAATCTTCAAACTAAAATTCAAATTATCATAGATTCTTTCGTTTTTTGATAAGACACTGAAATTGTTTTAAAAAAAAATATTTGTATACAATTCCTATCATATATGTAGTTCAGTTCGTTATTGCTAAATATGTTCTATGTCCTCTTTACTCCTATTTTCATTACAATGTTTAAATTTTCCTGCTTTTCGATATCTAAGAAATATTTTAATACCAAAAACAAAAATTGTTTTATTTCAAAGAAATAATTCAAGTCTAAAAGGATTGAAAAATAGTTGCATGAAAGTCTTCGCAGTTTTTACTTCGGTTCTCTTAATTTTATTTCAACTTAAATTCCATACAAGTTTCCATTTTGGTAAATATGAAAAGCCATTGTTATTCCACAAAGCGCAGGGTGTATAAATAAAAAATTTTAGCTCTTTTTCACGAATCCAGAAAGTTCGATCGGCTTTCAAACATTCCGCGATTTATCTGCAGAAGGGATATTACATTACCGAAATCATTCGGTCTCGCTTTCTTTCGCTTTGTACGAAGTCCTTTCGTTTAGTCGAAATAGGAAACGCGCGATTGCTCCAGATAGCCGGTCACTGGTATTCCCTTTTGTCCACGACCCTTTGCTGGCTCTCTGGCTCGTGTCTCGAGCAGATGCTATCTCGTTGAAAAAACGTTTACACGCGAAAATTGTCACGAAATGGGTTGCCAACCTGCTAGGAAATCACTAAATTCGTATTACTCGATGTTAGAGAAGACGGTCGCGATCGAATGACGTCTTTTTCGCGAAATTCATTCTGAAAAGGGGAGGGTTATCGCTATTACGGAAATGGAGTGGATACAGACTACTCCGTTCCACGTTCGATTGGCGGAAGCCTCGGTGCGAATAGGAAGGAATCAATCACTTATTTCGTCGTGTTGTCGCGTGGCGTTTTATCGGTTTATACGTTCAATATTTGCCTTTATCGTCGGTGGATCTCTTTAAGGGCGATTGTGTACACGTTTTTGTAAGTAAACGACATTCTTGCGTTTCGCGATAAGCACGGTTGAAGGGGAAGGGGAAAGAGGGAATCGCGTGCCGGTGTAATTAGAGAAGAAAAGTGATGGATTTTGCTCGCTAGAACGAAACAACGGCCGGAGGACTCCGGCGTTGATTAAACGTTTTCTCGTAATTTCATACCGAATTGAATCTCTCGGCGCCTTTATAGCTCCCGTATAACGCATTTCCATTTCAGAATTCCCGATTGTTTGGCCAGAGACTCCGGTTCGTTTCTCCGCGATCGTTTTCGAGAGTTTCTGCTCCTGGAAAATTCACTATTCACGAGTTGAATGCTTAATCTGCGCACGCCGCTTCTGGTTGCGTACGCAATATGTATGCCGAACGTCCCCCAATATTCTCCGGCATTTTGCAATTCGAATTTTCACAATCAAGCCGCGCTCCTGAGAAAAACTGGAGCCCCCGCGAATGTTTATCTTGATACCGTCGAAAATACTCGTTGACGATGGAACACAGCCGATACGAAGGCGGAAACGAAATTTCTCTGTTCTACAGGTCTAAAAGAACTTTTTAAAAACATAGTCGTTGCGTTTCGGTTGCCCGCACCAGGAATTTCGGACCGTGCGCTTCGAGTTGTTGAATCTTTTTTCTCGAGTTCGTTTCATGAAAAATGTCGGGAGCGGTTCGCAGAATTAGGAAAACGGAATGTATTTACAGAACTGCTTGTGCTGTAAATTCATTTTTATTTATCCAGTTTCGCTGCTGCGAAACGTATGACGGCAATTCTCCTCACCTTTACCTCTCATTTTCAGTAATGTTTTACGCTATTGCGTGAATTTTAATCTGATGCTTTTTCTTTCTTTGGTCTGGTGATATATTCGAATATTCTTTTCAGAGATAATTCAAGTTTTATCCCAAGTGCTTCATAAATAGGAGTTTGGTGTGAATAGTTGTTAACTTGATGAAAAACGGTTACGATTCATTTACAAAGTAAGGAAGGGCGACACTGGATAATTATAACACCTATAAATGACACCTATAAATTCTTGGCTATCAATTAGGGCTCGAGATTTCAAGTGAACCGAGTGAGATACTCGAGTACCCAGGTACTCGTGAGATACCCGGGTATACCAAAATTACCCGTACTACCCGGGTATCTCACGGGTACCCGAACGCATGAGATAGACAAGAATGTCATCCCGAATTAAGCCGAATTGAACCGAATTGGGCCGATAGTTTTTCGGTACGTATTTGTGGCTTTAAAAATAAAAAAAAATTTCAGAATGAAATGAATTCTGTATACATGATGAAAATTGAATGTAATGCACCGTGGTTATGTTGAAAATGAGTTCTCTCTCTCTGTCTCTCTCTCTCTCTCTCTCTCGCTCTCTCTCGCGCGCGCTCTACTTTAAAATCCAGAAACACATACCGAAAAACTATCGGCTCAATTCGGTTCAATTCGGCTTAATTCGGCATGAGATTCTTGTCTATCTCATGCGTTCGGGTACCCGTGAGATACCCGGGTATCTCACTCGGGTAGCCGGGTACTCGGGTAGCCG
The DNA here is from genome assembly GCA_030770465.2 of Perdita meconis. NCBI lineage: Eukaryota > Metazoa > Arthropoda > Insecta > Hymenoptera > Andrenidae > Perdita > Perdita meconis. The sequence continues at coordinate 3,152,794 of JASKOS020000014.1, read as the reverse complement.
GGTACCCGGGTATCTCATAATCAATAGCCCTACTATCAATAGGGGGAATTTCATCTTCTTGGCTCTTTCTAGATTGCTTTCATGATCGTTGCGAATTGAAACGGAACAGGAGATTAGATAGCATTCCCTCCAATTTATTATTACGCAATCCATGCTTTTTGAAACGGAGCAACGTCACAGTAACCTTAAGATGGATCCTCAAGTTTGCTCAACGGGCACGGCGATGAGTGACCCAATTTCTTCGGCGACTGGTCAAACGGTTCTTATGAAGCGCCCCGAGTATAATGGCAGTGTCCAGCGTGCAAGACTGAGAATTTAAGAGCATTGTCGTGTAGTCGGGCCGAGTCGGAAATAAGAAAAGTTTGAATGAAACTCTTTGCGCGGTATCCGCCGTGGAAAAGTCTCTTCCTCTCTCGCTCGTTCCTGTGCCCTTTCCGTCGCTATCCGTCCCTTTTTCCCTTGCTCGGTCGCGATATCAGGGATGTCTGTAAATCTCGAGGCGAAACCATCTCCACTGGGCGTATCTGCGCCGAAGGAGAACGATCGCGCGATGGCACGATAAAAAATATGGCGCGGAAATGATGAGAAATAAAAGCCTGGGGAAGGTTCGTTTTTATACCGTAATCTTGATGTTACGTGATAGACGCTGTGGCCCGCATAAAACCGGGATATATTGCTTTATGAGGGAAATGAGATTTTTATTCGCGACCGTGCGAGAAAGGATCACGGATGAATTTCTAAACGATTCACCGAAAACAGTAATCGTAACCGGTGGAAATCGCGATCGCGCTGCCGCGCCGCACAGTATCACTCCCTATTTGAACCACCTAATTAATTCTGAATTTTATACAACCACACACAGAGATTTTTTAATGCCTGCCCTCTGTCTTTCACGATAACGTACGGTACATCGGTATCCCCCGATGCTTTCACATTATGTATTTGCTACTCGGTTCTTTTTCGTTTCCGCTCTTTAATGCATCGGAAAGCGAACACGCGAGAACAGAGCGATTTCAAAGAACGAAGATTGGGTGATTGCTCGGAGGATCGCGCGCTCATTCTAGTTTTAATGAATGAAAGATAGGGAAGCTGTTATTTCTGCAGGTTAACGGGAAGCCCTTGCTTCGTCACGGAGGTACGTTTTGTTCCGCGATGACTCGGATTGCTCATCACTTCCTTCGAGCGCGCCTTTGTAGGTCGAAATTATGCTAAATGTTTGAACTGTGCGATTGTAGAGATCAAACGGGCAGAGTTCATTCCGTTTCGTTTGGCGAATAGGAAATCGGGATTCTCCTGTAATGTTTACCCTTTGCTATGCTTTTGATCTATCTACATATCGCAAAATAGTCTTTGTTATTTAAATTTAACAGTTCTCTGCAGTGCTTTGGTATAACGAGGTCTACGCGACTAATTCCACGTGAGTAAGGTACATCTTCCTCAAGGTACAAAGTTTCGTGGCAATCGATTCGCAGCAATAGCGGTCCGAAATTCCCGGGCGTTGTATGAGAGCTAAACAGTCGGTTCCGTTACAAATGGCTGGTTGCTCCGCCGACTTCCCGAAAGACCGTCATAAATCAGTTGGGAGGCTCGAATCGGCTCGAGAAGCGTGTATCTCGGGGGGGGGGGGGGGGGGTGAGGTGAGGGGGCGAATACGTGGTAAAAGTTAGCGTCTTATATCCTCTGTTACGTCACGGTTGAGTCCCGAAAAGGGTTCGCGGGCTCATGGGGGAGTAGGAAGCCTGCTCGTGTTCCCGTTGTCGTGTTCCGATAGGAAAGAAGGTGTCGGGGAGTCGCGCGAGTAACGCCAGCGTCAGCGAGACGGCAGTTGGAAAGTTTCGGGGGCCGGGCGAATTTCCATAAGTTGAGGGATGGCTTCTTCGTCGTGAAGTGAGAAAAGATTGTCGCGCGAGGCGAACGCCGACGGACCGTGGGAGATGGTGGCCGTGGATAGCGACCTGGTACGCTATACATTACTCGCTTGTCCTGCGCCAGGATCTCTACCCGCTATCTCCTTTAAGTTTCTCCCTCGAAGGTGTTCGTCCGGGCCGCGAGATCGTTCGCGTTCTCATCTTCTTTGCGCTTCCTTCCTTCTTTCCATCCTTGGACGAGCTCGTGTTCTACTCTGTCCGTCGCCTCGTCGAGGAAATCACGCGACCACCGTTCCCTGCGTGTTGCGTGCCGCAGCTACTGGCGAATATAATCTCCCGGGGTGTAATTCGGCAGCCTTGCTGGAGAATCTCGCCTTCTGATGCGCCGTGGACATGAATATTCTTCTCTATTGTACTTTCCTGTCAAGATTTTTGATGCAGTGCATCGCCCAGGGAACGGAGCTGATTGATAGGCGCAGTAGACTGACCATTGTTTAGTGGAGCTATTTTGTATTTTCATGGCTGTAGAGGTAGTTATTGCTTAATTTGATCCGGAGAATGATGAGAACTCGAGAATGCAGTATCATTAGTCTTGTTAAATAATATTTATACAAATATATTATAGTTATCACGTATTTTCTGCATTTTCTTGCTCCATATTTCTAAGTATGTGATTCTAATTTCTGTAATTTCATTGTGATGTACCATAAAATTAAACAACGCCTCAAAATTTAAAATATCTTAAACCATGATCTTATTTTATACAGCTAATCTTAAAATGTCTTGGTTTTCGAAATTCTCAATAATTTCGATAGTTTTGATTCGCATTTTTAATTTCTCGTATAATTTACAATTACTTCTAAACTAAATTTCATGTATGGACTTTTCTGAAAGTCCAAACATAAAGGGCGGAAAATTGATAAATGGTTAATGATTCAGTAAATCATTCAGTGAATCTCATCTAAGGCTAGATAAAGCATCCGAATTGAAATTTTTATGAGTTCCATTGTCGAATATATGTTCGAAGTTTTCAGTTAGATCAAATTATGTGGAAGGATTTTGGAGAAAAAAGTTCCTCGTATTATTCCCATAAGTTGAAATTTGTAGTTTTTATAGTGATAAAGGAATTATACCTACAATAAAATAAGTATTAAGTATCAGCAATCTATTTTGATTTCATACATTTTTGACAGATTATGATATTGACAAATAGAGTATAAAGGTCTATAAAATGCAATACATGCATAATATGGAATAATATTACATCTTTTCTTGTAAGCCACTGTAACGTTATACTTATACTCCAAAATTATGATACATAATGGTTTTATTCTTATTGCTTTATCCTCGAAGAAACCGATAAAAGTCTACAAAAAATAGAACGAAGTTTTAGCTCTCGAAACATGGTTATAAACCAAATAGGTAAAAACTTAGGTAACTCACTTTTGCATTATGGCTGCCCTATTCACAACTGAATGACTTGTTTGTAAGTCTCTCAAAATTAAACATACAATATAATTAGATGTCAATAGACGCGTAATAAAGTAACCCATTTCTTTATCGCACTAATGATTTCTAACTAACTCTATCTGAAAATGAAATGCTATAAATGCTAGAAATGCTATCTCTTCTACTATAATCTTTTTAGCTTGACGTTATTTAGTTAACTCCATTAAGCATTAATGCTCTGATTCTTCTAAATTTGTCGCTACAATTATATTTCTATCAATGAGCTATCCTTTTCCTATTTTAGTTGCCCCTCCGCACCCATAAATAGCAAGGTACGCGTATGCGAGACAGTCTCGATAATGACGTCAAAGACCTCGAGCAGCACGAGCCTCGAAGGAGTCGAATCGGCTAGGTCACAGACTAAATCACAGGAACAGATAAGGCGACTTTAAAGGTCGATATCGGCTGTGCGAAATCGCTCTCCCGTCGGATAGTCCGCTCACGCGAATTCACGTTTTGCGAGCGGTCTGATACGATCTGGTATATTCCCGCGTAGATATCGCGCCTCGTATCGATCTAAGTTATTTTACGCCGCTAATAAATTAAGGGGCTGGTGTTAATGCGCACCATGAGCCTCGGGCTTTTTCTTTGAACTTGAATCATGAGTTCTTTGATCCTCAACTTTCATCTTGCATATTAATAGGTGCTTTGCCAGTCGCTGTTTCATTCTCGAGTGTTTTAACACTGATTCACAGAACTTACTTATGTATTGGTATTAAGACTATCGATTCGAGGCATTTGAGATTACTTATTCTAAGTTGGAATTACTCTACTTAAAATGATAATTTCGTGTATCCCAACTTAATACGAAAAATACGATTATGAAAAAAATACAAAGGTCCCTTAAAGAAACAACGTTTCGTGTGGTCAGAATGATTCGAGTGGCACCCGTTGAGATTCGAATTTAGAGGTGTCCCCACAGTGAGCACGACATATGTTAATTCAATGGCGCGAGGCTCTTCCCTTTCACATCCAGCACGCAAACCATGCAGTTCCCCTTTTCTCCTCCAAACAAATCACGCGTTTTATCCGCAAATCCCCGAATGGTGAAGGTTTGTACGCGTCCACGTAGCTCCTCATATGGCCATATTTGGTGTGGAGCACGTGCACGAGTTCGCAGAGACATTAACGTGAGTACGTGCGTTTGCTTACTTCTTCATTTTCCGCCGCGGGAGCGTTGATTTTCAGGCTGATTAGGGTTAGAATGTAAAGCACTCGGCGCGGCGGCCTGATTAACGACCGTGTTAATATAATCAACAGATAGAGCTCGCTAATTCCAACCGAGCGGAATCTCTGGTCTACTAGACTGCAATCGACAGCTTGACGTGTGTCACACCGCTCCCAATTATCCTAATCCGAAGTAAACTTTGCTCCGCTACTCTCGTGGAGCGTGAGTTCGCACGAATGCTGTTTCGATCGTTACGGGAATGGAATCGTTGAGAATTGAGATTTATTAGTGGAAAATAGATGTCTTTGTGGTATGTATGTTACATTCTTTCCTGAGTTGTTTGCACTCATTTTCTAGTCAATGTAAAGTCAAGTACTGAAGGCGGTTTTGCTACGGTAAATTGCCTCGGACGAGACTTTGCATATACTTTACACTTGTTTCTTGTTGGAATACAAAAAACATATACAGTGAGCGTAGAAAGGATTAGTACAGTGATTATTATTACTAAAATGTTAAATAACAACGTTTGGAAAGTAATATTTTTTAAGCAAACATGTTGTACATATTCTTCGAAGCTTCTATAAAAATGATCAAATAGACAAAAAGAAAAATGATCACATTGTTTATACACAGATGAATAAAAATCAGTGAAATATGTAGTCAAAATTAGCATGGAATAGGTGTTCGTACAGTTATAATTTATCGTACATGTATATACGATTCTAATTTTATTACGTAAATATAACGTGATTGACTCCGAATGACGTCTAATTATACTAGTCTAAAGAGGGTAGGAAATTGAGGCATTGGAAATTAGAGTCGAATTTACCATTACTGTGGCAGCATGAGTCGAAAAAGTGAAACTAATGTAGAAGGGCGAAAAATAATTAATAATTTGCAGAAGACTAATAGATATACATATATGTATGTATGTACTTACAATATGTATGATACAGAGAATCATTAATAAATACACAAACAGACAATGTGGTTAAACTATTATACGATTAAGTAAAACAATCCGAACATCATTGCAGCAAAAATTGAAAAATTTAAAAATAAATTAGGCATCAATGTATCCACCAGTACTGTACGTAATATTTTGTGAATACGAGGATATCATAATAGAGTACCTAGAAGAAAATATTGCGCGAGTAAAAAAAACAGGACGAAGAGATTGAAAGGGACGGGTGGACACTTTAAAGTGTAGAAACAAAAAATGAGAAATATAAACCTCACCACTTACAATTTACAATACAACACGGTAGTATTGTAAAAATCATCTACAAAAAACTCATCTTCACTGGTGAAGAGTGAAAAATAAAATGGTTCTTCAAGACAAAGTGTTCCTGCAAAACAATAATCCAAAGCATACCGCTTACAATAGTAAAATGTGGATCATGTTATAAACCAGCATACATAAAAACACGCAATCACCAGTTGTTATATTCTATTGAATATTTAAGGGATCATCTGAAACGAAAAACTCGAAAACATACAATTTCATTTAAAACAGACTTAAAAGATGCTCTGATCGAGGGATGGAATAATATTAGGTACATGTAATAGCACATCCAATTTTGTAAATGCAATGTCTGGAAGATTAGCTGCAATCATAAAATCAAAAGTAAACTCCACTGTATACTAACTTTTAATTATAAGTACTAATTTAAGTATTAATTTAAAAAAAACTAGTTGCTTTTATAATAAATGTAGGAATAATTATTACGGTTCTATTTCTACTTTTTACTGATATTTGTACAAAAAATATAATTTACTTTTTTCGTTTATTTGATATTTTTTGCGGAAGCTTCAGAAAATATGTACAATATAAGCATACTTTCTACACTTATTGTAGCAAGTTTGTACTTACTGTCTCTGAAACAGAATAAGGGAATGGAGCAGGAAAGATACAAAGTCTGACAAATATGAGTCCCTGTAGTAATTTTTCCTTTGCTCCTTCGCAAATTCTCACTGCCTTCAAATGCAGACTCGATTGGTGTATCAATTTTTAATCAGTAATTGTATAAATGGCAATAACCCTTTCAGTCAAATACTTGCGTCAATCTATTAATTGCAATGTGGCGTATATTTGATTTCATACTCATTACAGGCAGCGACATGTAATGACAGGCAATCTACGCGAAACGAAATTAACGAAACTGAATTACTAGTGTGACGCGCACCAAACTGTGATTCGCAATTATGCACTTGCAGGAATATAAATTAAACACTGTTACAATTATTATTGCCTATGGCCATTGAAACCTTTCCACACCCTTCGACAAGTTCTATGTATATTCCAAAATTCACCGTTAGCAAATTACATATCGTGTAAAACGCGAATCAGAAACAGAGCACAAGCGGGACTGTAGTCGTCCACTCGCTTGTCAACAATACATCAGTAACACCGTACCTCTGTCGGAACGAATTGAAACGCGGTTACGCAAGAAATTCGCAAGAAAAGACGCCTGTGCGACGAGTCACTGTTTAAGGGGTCTTCCCACTGTGAACCTCTGAAAAATTGCCATTTTTTGGGAATTTTTTTGTACTAAACGAAATGTCCAATGTAAATAAAGTTTTTCCTACTGATTAATACACTTATTGAGAGTACAAACAATTTTTTTATGCAATTTATAATAGTTTATTTAAATATATATATCGCACTGAATTGAGCATCTCAAGAAAACGATGTAGTGCTGGCGGAGATGATTCCAGAAGAACGACGCATCTGAATAAAAAAATTCAAAATGGTTTTTAATCATCACGGATGTCGTTATCGTTGGAACCAAAATTATTTTAATTGATAAAAAATTAACCAAATGACGGAAGTTTGAATGTTTAAGTTCCGAAATTCGATGAATTTTTAGTCATTTGTCATTGTAAAAAGTATGAAATTGTTAATAAAACAAAGTTTCCGTGGTCCCTGCGATAGCCACCGATGTGTTGAATAATGTGTAAAAATTTGAGACTGATTAATCAAATAATTTTTTTGCAATCATCTACGCCAGCACTACATCGTTTTCTTGAGGCGCTCAATTCAGTGCGATATATATAGTTAAATAAACTATTATAAATTGCAAAAAAAATTTGTTTGTACTCTCAATAAGTGTATTAATCAGTAGGAAAAACTTTATTTAGATTGGAAATTTCGTTTAGTACAAAAAAATTCCCAAAAAATAGCAATTTTTCAGAGGTTCACAGTGGGAAGACCCCTTAACCTTTACAGGAACCGGCGATGCCGGCCGCTTCCATCGGGATTATCGAAATATTTCCATTACGTGTGGTCAGTGCGCGGCAGGGGGAAGGGAAAAGGTTGTCGAGGCGCATGTACACACTCACGCCGCGCCTTCTCTTATCGCATCCCCCGTAGCGCGTGTTAATTGCCTTTAAATTCCGGCGGGACCGGAATGGGCCTCGGTGTGATGACGGCTCGGAAGAATGCTAATGGAGAGAAAACTGAGTTCCCCGGTACCGTGGTCGACCGATCTGTAATTTCGTCATAGAAATGCCAAAGACACGGCGGAGAGACCGACTGGGCCGGGGCTGAGGCGCACTTACAAATTACGCGACGCAGTCGGGACGCGAGCGCGCGCGATGGACGGAACCCGGCAATTTGGGAAGGGCGACGAGATTAAGCTGAGCTCCGAAAACCATGATTTCGTTGCGACAGAGGTACGCATTATCCGCGGGAACTCGGAGGAGAGGTCCAGCCGACGAGAAACATCGCTTTGACTTGCTAATTTCGATTCGGTCCCATGGGTCATTCGCTGTTTTCGCTTCCTGCGACCAATTACGGCCCACCATCCGTTCGCGATTGATACACCTTCCCTACCCCATCGACGTTTTCCTGCAAGAAACGTAGGGGCGTGCTTCAGAACCATTTTTCTTTGAACGTTTCCCGTGGGTATTATATGCCAGCGGTTTTTCGACAAAGAGAAGAGCGTTTCCATTATTAAATATGTACGTTGAAATTTGTTTTTGATTGAAATATTAAGGTACCATGAATTTTCGATGAAAGTGGATGTAGTAGATGTAGCTGCGCTATCGATTATTTGCTTTAGTATTCTGGTTCATTAACTTTTTATTTCTTCTAATGAGGCACTGAATGAAGTGATACTAATTTTACTACCTGGAAATGCCATCTTTTTTTTTTTAATCTGAAATCGTCATTTACGAGGAAGAAGTTTCTGACAATATCGTGCAAATTTAAACTGAATCGATCGTGTAGTTCGTAAGATGCCTGCATTGGAAAGTCGTGTTTCAAGAAAAACTCATTTATAGTTTCAAAGCGGGCATAAAAAGTTGATTTTCTGACATTCAATGGTGTGTAGTTGTGTTAATATTTGGAACATTGTTATAAAATTTTAAAGTTGTATCATTAACACCTGAAACTCTTAAAATATGCAAAAATATTAATTTTTTGTGTCTACCTCCTTAAACAGTAGGTATTTAATTATTTTGGAACTGTAAATCTTATCTGCAAATCTACCAAGATGAAATATTGAAAACGTGTTACTTCTAGTAGGCTACGGTAATGAAAATCAAAGGTCTATTATTAATTCAAACGTATCGATACCCAGGGTGATAGTGGCGCCCCGATGTCGGGAACAATGAGGTACACCGCGTTGAAACGTCGATGTAAATTCGTGGCCGTCATTGTTCCGCGAAAAGGGTGCGAATAAACGTCAGCTTTTGACTTTTCGCGCGTTCGCTCGAAACGATACAAATTCGCAACACGATAATTAATTGTGCCATCGTGTTTCGGCCGCTGTGACAGGGACAGACGAGAACTCCGCCGATCCCCTTTGACTTGCTAATTCGAAATTGAAATTGCACCTGCCCCCGCGGCACGGGAGAGAAAAAAGAGCGTGTTAGCTTTTGTCCGGAGAAATTTCATCGACGGGAAACGTATTGTCTGGCCCGTTTCGTCACGCTTCACAGGTGTCCATCGATTCGCGCTTTTGTCGCATACCGAAACCTCACGGTATGAACTAAAATGATTAATTGAATATTGGTATATCCGCGACGCGAGGGAGCAATTGATCCCCCTCCGACGTCGGATGTAACATTCCCCATTTTTCGGTCGGGACAAGTGGACCGTGGACGAGAACCGGGGACAGTGGGAGGAACCCTCGGGATTGTGGTATCGAGTTGTTATCTACTCGCGAGAGACGGTGATTTTGCTTAGTCCTCGTGTTCTCATAGAATGGACCATATATGTATGTTGAAATTTCGAGGACTTGAGATTTTCAAGGAGAGATCGTTGGAACGGTTCCAACAACATACTTTTCTTGCCCTCGATGGACACGGAATAATCTTGCGGTCGCGTCTCGTGGGGCGATCGAAGATGCATCTCTTGATCTGGAAACATTTGATTACCTACTTGCAAGTTTAATTTTTTGCTGCTTTGAATAGCTGGGTCCTTGAATTACTAATGTACACTACTGGACAAAATTATAAGACATCCTAAAAGTAATTGTGCTAGTTATTATTTATTATTATTATTATTATTATTATTTATTCATATAATCTATGGGATGAACCCTTTGTTACATAAGTGAAAACATGGTCCATACAATATAAGTATAAGAATAAGCATAAGTATAAAATAAAAAAATAAAAAATGATAATTAGATAATTATATAATATATACACGTATAATATTATACATGCAATAATGTAATTTTATAATTATAATAAAGGAGAAGAAAAGAAAAAAAAAGAAAAGAAATAACTAAATGCATTCTTTACAAGTTGCGCATCGCCGATCGCACAGAAATCTTAAAGCTAGAAAGAGAGTTACTGAAGAAGTCGACCGCATTACAGAACGAATTAGCAGTAATACATAGACGATTAATACAATTAAAGTATCCATTTATTTTTAATTAACATTTTTGCAAACTAAATGAATAATAAAATAGGTGTGTTTTATTGTTTTGTTCAACTGCGTACAATCACCACATTTGGAATGCAACCAGGAAAGAAAGGCAATCAATCCTAAAGTTTCACAAGTTTTCATTAGCATACACATTGCACGGTCCAAATCAAATCAAGCGAATGCACAAAGCGGATCTGTAAACCTCATAAATGAATCCCGAACAAAAGCTTAGAGAGAGGTTCCTCTCGTAGCACGTGAAAGTGGCTCCTTCGCAGCGAATAAAGAATTCAACATCCAAAGGTTTCAAAATTAACAAACGCCTCGAAATGCTATTCGTTCGTGTTTTGAGGTCGCGCATGCCCGCTCGAAGTGTTTGCTCTCGAGAAACTGAGACGCATGTAGTCGTGTGTCGGCACCTTCTGGTATTTTCGCTCCGGAAATAGCGGTTTTATTAAATCGCCTAAGATTGTTCGGCGACGATTTTTTTTTTTGCGAAGAGCAACACCGAACGTATACACTCTGCCGTATGTAAACCGTAAAACTAACAGATCGGCCGTGTCGCCTGCGTTAGATGACAAATGCTGCCGCGAAGGAATGGTCCGACGGTTCCATATATCACGTAGATAATTATATTATGCCGGTTCTGGTGCGTATTTATAGTCGTCTCGTTGGTCGCAGCACGCAGGACACCGAACGTTGATGTCGCCCTATCTGCCCTCGTGCGCCACCGCTGCTTCCTCGCGGTGCAGCTGAGGGAGATAACGGGTGGCGGGGTTGCACCACGAACGGGTGAAATATTAAATTGTCCGTCATTTATACCCTTCATTCGGCGGCGCATCGCCAGGAAACGCAGATGCTTTCGTGAAGATAGCAGTTTTTTCCAGCGTGCCACGCTCCACTTTTATCTCACTCGTCTATCGTCAGAACAGGGTTGAACAATTAACCGCATTTATTACCGAGACTTGTGTTTAACTCGGTCGATTTTTCACAGTCTCAGTTGTAAAATAATTTCGAAGAGAGCCTCGACTGAACGGAGTTTTGATGTTCAAACTTTTCATTATTATAGCCACGGTTACTGCGATAATAACAAATAAATTCTTTCCTTCTTCACGTGTTATTGTATAATTGTTATTATTCGTTTACTGATAGCCGAACAATAAACAGTTTATAGCATTTACGGCATTATTCTCGGTCAAGAGGTCCGCATGGAAAGGTCGGTGCACATGCCAAAGAGAATAAAGCGCGCCCCGTTGTGTTGTTTCCCTCCCCTCCGGAGAATGGAGTCACGTTTCTTTGTCGAGAACGCATATACGTGGTCACGATCGCGTCATTCCCATGAGTGCTTACTAATTCGTAAATCGTCGCGATAAACGTCCGCCGCCGAGGAGTCAATAAACGCCCTTAGGACCGTCAAGAAACCGGTCGCGTTGTACTCTTCGTGACGTGAAGTTCTTTGGATAAGGGCTCGATGGGGGGGGGGGGGGGAAGCTCCTCGAATGCACGAGTACATTTTCTTAACTGTGGTCGAGTGGTTTCTGGCTTCTTGCGTAACTCTAAATTGTCAGGCTGCGTGGGCGAGCATCGATTGCGCGCGTTTTCTTCGCTGCTTGCTACGGAAAACTTGCTTTCTCTATACCCGCCCTCCTTCGACTTGCCTCTTGAGTGCGGCTTAACGAGGAAACTTTAAGGTTAAATCGCGGAGGTATTGCTCCTTCAGCGTCTCGTTTAACAGGGAAAACTGTGTGTCACGATCAGACATATTTCGAAGGAGGGACTGGTTCAGCAGCGTAAAGCGCTGGAAGGGCTCATTGGTTGAATAGTTTTTAACCCTTTTTCTGTAAAAGGCGTATATACGCGACTTAAGGAAATAATCGCCCATTTGGGAGATGTGCTTACTGCGCTGCATGAGAAGCAGCATCTACATATGTATTTATAGATTATAGATAAGCACATACATACCTATATATGCAGTTGTAAATAATATTTATATTATATATATTTTTTTTTATTAGTGGTAGGTATTTGTTTTACCTTATTGATGGATTCAAGTTACACATGAAGTGCAACCAATCATGTTTTTTCTAGAGCTGTTACTTATAAGATACCCGGGTATTCGGGTTATTCGTGAGATACCCGGGTAAATAAAAATTACCCGGGTAAACGAAAATTACTCGGGTACTCGGGTAAATGAAAATTACCCGTTATTCAACTACCCGGACAAATGAAAATTCAAGTAACCGGATATTTCATGAGATACTCGGATACATTTTTTATAAATTATTAGTACTAGGTGCAAAATTTTTATTGCAAAAAATGCAACTTACCTTATTTATTATTCGAGTAGATCTCGGGGACGGATCAGGTAGGATTCGGCTACCCGGGTACCCGACGGACCGGGTAGTATTCGGGTAATTTTCCTTATCTTGAGACAGATCCGGGTACCCAGGTACTCAAATAACCGGAGTACCCGGGTAATCGGTCATTGCTCTAGTTTTTTCATATATTATTGTTACACTGAGAAAAATCGAATCTTACTTTATAGTATATAATCGGGGAAATTTTACTACACTGTCGACTATAGTAGCACCATTGGTGACCGTGGTCTGGTTTACTACTACACCAGTGTAGTAATTTTTGGTCGTGAAGAATTAGTAAAGACTACAACCTCGTGTACTAAATTTTACTACATAATGTAGTAAAGTCTGAATTTCGTTCAAACTAAAAAGACAGAGAGGGGACCCACGATAGGTAACGACGGATCCGATCAGTAGAGGAGGTATAACTAAAGTCGACGAGATATTACAAGAGAAACTCAGGGTGTAAGAACCCGTTAAACAAAGCAGACTTGTTGACCCCTCACTTCATCATCAGTAGGCCTATGCTGACAGACTCTACGCTGCATGCGCGCGCTTGATTATAGAAGATTATTTCAGAACTCATAAATATACGAACAGGGTTAGGATCAATGACTAGCGAGAAAGACGAAAGAAAGGTTAGATCGAGAACACTCTAGCGGAAACCCTGTGAAACTTTCACTGTCGAACTGACCTATATGGGCCTATGCTATGCCCAATATCTGCTAACGGCTGAGGCCGTAACAAATATGTCTGGAAATATGTTTTTCCAATATTATATTATTTTTTGGACGTTTATGCAATATCCATCGAAAGGCATTGGAAATATGGCTCCTAGCGATATAGAACATACTTGTGACGACACAACAGCGCTAAAAGCCAAGCAAATTGAGGTTATGCCACGAGACGTCACTTTTTTCCGGAGCATAAGAAATACGCTACAGATGCATACAGATGTCGCTGTGTCTCACAACCTTTCTGAAATTTTACTATGCTGGTCCAGTAAATTCAGAAACACAACCTATTAAAGGTTACTGCGCATGTGCTATTTTTTCCTTTTGGTGTGGTAGAAAGAGTCACATTTCACACTAAGGTGCTTCTTTACTACGCAATGTAGTAATTGTTCCTCTCCGATTTTTCTCAGTGTATAATTTCTAAATTGACGTTCCTGCGTTATACCGAAAAGGGTGGTCTGCAGTATTTAAGAATAGATAGTTTCCGCGAATGTCCTACAGGGGTTTGTTTTCCATCATGCAATGTACCCGCGTTACACAGTACGAATTTATGAAAATCGAAAATGGAGTTTTGAATGTTGAAAATGGAGTTCGCGAATGTTCAGCACGAAACTGTAGGGTCGTTTTTCATCTTGGTCTAGATTCAGTCTAGACACGTTACGACCTGTGACGACGTCCCCCATATTTGCTATCCAAGGGACTTTCTGTCGTTTCTTGTTCTCTCCGAGTAGCAGACTGTAAGCTGAATCAAATTGTCCGACTGGTTAAAGTTACTTCCATTTCTCTAAAGTAGATCGCGACGAGCAGCCTTCGTTTTTACGTTTCCTTCGCCAGCTTCAAGTGTTGGTTTTCTTTATTAATTTTCCTCGGATTATTAACTTCCAGGTATTTTCGAACACTCTGCTAATAATTCAACGATATAAAGGACAAATTGCCAACGAGGAACACACATAAAATACATTTCGAACGCCTGCATCCGTCCACGCGCCGCTTCTCGACACAATCACGCTGTGCCGCTAATCTGCTCGTGCCGCGAATAGATTTTTAATAGCAATTAGCCTGTCTACCCGGCTTAACGACGCAATTATTCTGTTATTAGTATCGTTATAAATGAGTTAATAATTAAATCACAATCAACGACACCAGGCGCGAGCGCGATCCGCGCGACCAAAAAGCGCCTCTCCTCGGCATCGCGCGGCGTAATACACTCGTTTCGTCCTCGGTATTCCAGCCATTACTTTTTAATTATCTGGATCGCGTTGCCGTGTACAAATAACACTGCTATACAAATGGAGAGAGGGAGAGAGAGAGTGAGAGAGTGCGTGCGACGGCAGGACACCGCAAGAGGGAGTGAGAGAAGCGTGAAGACTGGTGGTGAAAGTGGGGGTCAGAGCGGGACGCTAGTCGAGTAAATAAATTTGTCGAACTCTCGTCGCACGCGGTGCTCGTTATGGAAAGCATTCGAAGTATGCGATTCAATGAGGCGGGGGGTTGCGAGCGAATAAACGTATAACGCTTCGCGACGACCTGTATTTACGTGCGAACGTGCTTATAATCGTGGCCTGGAATGAGCGTAGCTTTTTTTTACCTTCCTCTTCAACTCACTCCTCTCTCTCTTTCTCTTCTCATTTTCCTTTCGCTTTGGGCAGTGCAGAAATTATCCGCTTTTAAATCGCACGATTTTAACGAACCCTTTTCCCCTTCTTCTGTTTAACGATACGTAAGCTCGTCGTTCGTGGCGCTTACGGAATGTTTATTCACGCGGGGCGCACGTTGGCATCCAAAGAGTACACTTTACGTCACGGAAATGAGCACTCTTTTTCGCTGGACGAATGTTATCTTAATCGAAAGCTTGCGCAAATTATTCCACTGTGCCGGATGGCTCGTGGGAAGCGTCGCTTGGATGGGATCGGGACGATTCTTTTGGTGGAGATGTGAGTGGGAAAATTGCGGCGTGCCTCTGAGAGGCGCTTTGTAGTCGCTGTAAGCGAGAATTTAATTACTTCTTTGACGTAAAGTCTCGTACGGATTTGAAATATTGCGGAGTAGTTCGTAGAAGATTCGTTTCTGAGATGAGTACATATTCCTTTATTTATTTCTTTCTATTTTAAAAGTAATAAGTTTCTTGACTGATACGGTACCTAAGTATTCATGAAATTAAACCTACAGTATATAAAGTCATTTTAATTCACCACTATTTTTAATCATTAATTCTTTTTTATTAGGTATGTCATGGTACGTAGAAAAGACGAAGAGGAGTGATAAACGTGCATTTTGATAAGAAACATATTTGTAAAAGCTATAGAATAAAATTTGTTTAAAACATTTGTCTAAAACAGTCTTCTTCAGCTTTAAAATTTAAATGAGTTTAAAGAAATTTAAATTTCCATATAGTCTCCAATCACCAGGACCAATCAGCTTGGACCAGTTTAATTAGTCGCATTAGGAACAGTTTCAATCACGGCAACGTCGCAATCTTTTCAATTCTCATGGACAATCGAGTTTCAGCGGAGGGTGATATTCCCTGGACGTTTCTTTGAGATACACCCTCCCTTTTAATCTCGATCCCGACGCATCGGTGCTTTTCCTTCGTTTCCTCTTAACGTTGGTATCTTGCCACGGATGATGAATATTAGAGGCGAGGAAGGAAGTCCCGTTTAATGAGCAGATCGCGCGGTCAACTGTCAACCTTGAGCACGTATGAAAGGTTTCAAGTGCTGAGTTCCACACAGGGGTTTGCGTGTCTGTCGTGAGCATGCTTGTGTATCCGCGCGAAATCTTCTTCGCTTGTTAGCCGGAACGCTTCGCCAACGGTTATTTCCGCAGATCCCGTCCTAAGAAATTCGTCAAATCGTGCAATTATCGGTCTTTCTGGCGCTTTGGATGGCACTTCGCTCGTTTGACGTTAATTACGCTGTTTCTTTTACTCAGATTTTCTTTTTGCGAGCTTTACAATTTAGCAATGCAGGAAACGTTGAGAAAAGAAGCACATATTATTCATTGGCTGATTATATTGGAAAGAAAGTCGCATAGTAAGTATTTAGGAAACTATGTAAGTCTACTGCAAAGACCAAAACATTAAACATTTGGCTTTATTGTGCCTGCTCTGAATAAAGCATACCACTGCCATGAGACGTCTAATGACTTCTTCTAACGCATTCTATTGTTTCCCTTGAAAGGCACCAAGCGCTCGGTGGTGCAACCCTGCTCACCTAATTAAGAAGTAAAAATCAGCGCCTCTGGCTATTTTCCGCTGACGGACCAAACCGCGACCGCCAAACGCTCGATAACGTAGAACGTTTAATGAATCGCCAACGTGGCCAAACCCCGACTACTGGATGGGGAAGGATCCCAGTGATTCGCACGTTTGTCTGTGCACGCGCGTGTGAAATCTCCGCTTGTTAGCCGAGTCGTTCCGAGCCGTTCGCCGTGGATGTCGGGTTAACGTGAATTTAGCAGGATCAGTGCGGCGTCCAAACTCGGCGCGACGTCGAGAGCGGCTCGGAACGGTTCGACTCCTTGGTCGACGGCTAGAAGTCTGTGAGAATTTATCACTCGCCTAGGTAGGAGGATGACAATTAGCTTGGAGCACCTTCAGAACAGCGAACGCCGTTTTAACGAGACCATGCCGTTTACGAGTCGACTTTGGAGTCTCTCGAGGCTCTGTGCTCTCCCAAGGAACTAATTAGATAAAGGTTGCCCACTTCAGGCGTCATTTGTTTCCTTTTCCGCTCAATTCCTGTCTTTTCTTCTTGTCCATCCCCAAGCTCTCAGCGACTCTTCCTCCGTGCTCTGTCAGCAAGCCGGCCGTACAACCGGTCAAAAAGTGTCTCGTGTTTTAACACAGACGCGCTGCCATATAGTAGATTCAACATGAGGTTGGATGAATACATTTCCTCCAGCTCGCGATTGGTCGGATCGGCAGCGCGTCTGTATTATTAGAGCGTGAGGCATTTTTTGTCGTTCGAACACGACTCCACGATTCTGCTCTTAAATACATCGCTGGTAACATAGGTGAGACACGACCCGCTTTTCGACCGCTTCTTTTTCGTTCTCCTACTTTTGCCTACGTGAGCTTAATTCGAGGCAAAAGTGGAGCCGAAACGCAGGAGTGGTGACCTGGAGAAGAGTAGAAAAACAATACGCCGGAACGTTATGCAGAAAAAAAGGAAGTAACAGAGCGAAATTTTTGCCGAGAGCTTCATTACGAATTAAGCTGCTGCATTTTTAATCCTCTGTAAACCCGTTGAAATTGTCTATATTCGGTGAAAAGTGGAACACGATAAAAGGTTTTCGCGAGAAAGGGGCAATTGGGAGAGTGTTCCGTTCAGAGCAATACAGATGGCATTTGGGATAGTACCGTGGCAAAGGGTGTTCCGCTTATTCCTGGTGATCCCATTCTTAATTTTATGGATCTGACTATTTCGGCCAATAAGACGTCATTACCGAAGCTGCATGTGATTGAAGATGAACCTGTCTCTGTGTGTATAGAGCTGACTCAGAATATCTCTAGAAAAGTGAGTATTACTCAGAGAGTGTTGAAACATTACTGGTCAAAATGAATTGAAACGAGATTTCATTCGAGTTCATTTTTTTTGTAAATGGTAATTGAATATGTAGTGTGATTAAGTGATGAGTTGCCTCTGAGATCTGATTCCTTATATCTTATAGCAACACTCGATTCGTCGATTACAACCTTAGAGAAACTAATGTTCTTTTTCTGCCTATTTATGATAATTGTGGGTCCCCGAGGAGTTTCTGTTTGAAAATCATCTCCATGATTTAATTTCATGTATTCATACTGGTTAGAACCAATTGGAGTAGAGAGTAAACTCTACAATATACAGGCCTGAACTTTTTAGTCAGAATAAAGGGCATGTATAGGATACTTCAATAATTTTCTTGATGTTTTACTATGGCATATAGTATATCGAAGCGGGTGGTTACTTTTAGGCCAATTTGTTAGCGATACAGTTGTGCGCACTCGGTCCAAAGCGACGCAATATGTAGCGACATAGATGAGAAATAAGATTACTTTGACTGACCATTGTCGGCATGCGTGTACCGATGACTAAATATTGGAGCGTGGTCGTCGAACACCCGGTTGACTTCACCATGCCATTTGCGTCGAATGCGTTTCCCTATTTAAATCGACACACGATCAGTTTCCATGTGGAACACGTGCACGACTCGAAACAATGCATCGAGATAGCGTGGACGCGGCGGCGTCCGTTCTCCTCGGCAGCGGCGATTCACCGTTCCGATTATAGTGTGTTACCGGCTTCCTTAACGAGACCAGCCCGTCTATGGACTAATCTCGGCGCTCTCCGCAACTATGCCATTGACTCGCACGGAAAGCAAACGTACGGATTGCTTTTCATCGGCCCCCTTTCGCTTTCTGCTCGCGTGCAGCCGCCTCGTGAACCGGAGCCCCGGCGCGGCGTGGAGCGCCTTTTATTTCTTCCCGTTTTCTTCTATCCTCGCATCGCTGCGCCTCTCGTCTGCTCTTCAAAGTCTCGTCCGTTCCGTAACATTAACCATCGCGCTTTTCTCGCCCGTTTCACGCGCGCCCGTTCACTTTCTCAAATAAATCACCGTTCGTTCTCTCACGTTTCCCCCGTTCGTTCGTGATTTTTCTTGTTTCCCTGCGTGTTCCTGTATTCCCTGTGGCTGGACGATCGGAATCGACGATTGCCACTGCCATCGACCCGGGATCAAAGCAGCTCGTCACGGAACCAGACGATTCGTTTCGTCCGTTCCGAGCAGTTCCGAGTAATGCGATTTTCTTCGTGGTTTCGCCGCGAGAGCGAAGCCACGGTCTTACTCCTATTGCCTCGAGTGCCGTGGGTGTTCAAGGCGATGGGAGGACGGGAAAGGGACTTTAATTTGGAATTTGATCCTTCAGTTCTTTTGTAATAACATGGTTTAAGAAAATTCAATGAACTATTGAAAGTTCTTACATATGTATGATTGTAGTGAGTAAAGTATAATAGTTTATATCTTTTAGATTTCTATTGTTTTGCTACAGTTGACTCTTGAATAATACGAATCTAGTTATAATCA
This sequence comes from Perdita meconis, assembly GCA_030770465.2. Classification (NCBI taxonomy): domain Eukaryota; kingdom Metazoa; phylum Arthropoda; class Insecta; order Hymenoptera; family Andrenidae; genus Perdita; species Perdita meconis. The sequence goes on along the minus strand of JASKOS020000014.1, from coordinate 3,133,217 downwards.
GGTTTTTTGTCTTGAACATTTTTCAATTTTGATACTTGGACAGTTTAGACATATTTTCCGTTTTTAAGGGGTCTTCCCACTGTGAACTTCTGAAAAATTGCCATTTTTTGGGAACTTTTTGTACTAAACGAAATTTCCAATCTAAATAAAGTTTTTCCTACTGATTAATACACTTATTGAGAGTACAAACAAATTTTTTTTGCAATTTATAATAGCTTATTTAACTATATATATCGCACTGAATTGAGCGCCTCAAGAAAATATATTTAAATAAACTATTATAAATTGCATAAAAAAATTGTTTGTACTCTCAATAAGTGTATTAATCAGTAGGAAAAACTTTATTTACATTAGACATTTCGTGCAGTACAAAAAAATTCCCAAAAAATGGCAATTTTTCCGAGGTTCACACTGGGAAGATCCCTTAAATTAATTTCATTATAAAAATACTGTCAGATCATATAATTAAGTTTTTGAATAGGGAAAGATCATAAACCTGACATTTATAAATTTTTACAAAAAACAATTTTGTGGTTTTTAGGAATCAGTAATACCTGAAGAAATATTGGATACATTCTCCTAATTTTAATACACTTTAAAAATTGGAATTGTGTATAATACAATAAATTGCACTTATAGCCGTAAGCATAAATTCCAGGCAATAGAGCTCTTAAATATATCATACAGTTTTTCTACAGCTATCCAATGCTATAGTCTTGATCTGGAAGGGTTAAACAAAGGCTGATCTATAACTTGTGTTCCCAAGCAACATGTCAGCGCAAAGAAATTGTCTTGGCTAACGAGTACGTGTTCAGAGAACCAAGGCGTTTTTTCGCCTCCGAGTTTTCTGTTCCTTTCGTCGTCTGACTGCATCGCCTTAGAGACCGATCGCAGGTGAAAGGGAATGTCGCTGACAATCGAATGATTCGATTGTGAAGGAGATGTTGAAAAACGTTAATTCAGGTTAGACGAGAAATTGTTGGAAATGCTTGGATGGCGAACGTTGCCCCGTGGGCAACTGTTGCTCAGGAACACGAACAGGGGGAAGGTGCAATTTTCTCACGTTCCTGATCGACACACTAACATGAATGTTTATAAAATATGATATCGGCGAAGTACTCAGGCAAGATTCACGATTAGAGGTTTCGAGTGATGCGGCATGATGGAAAGTTAAGAGATGGTTGTTTGACTCGAAATACAAGGTGAATACATGATCTCGGTAGTGGGATTCAAAGAATTTCTGAAGCAAATTAAAAGTACAGGAAGAACTGTGGGACAGAGTTTGGTAGTATAATTGATAGCATGGTTTGTGTTTATTTAGCATAACATAATCTGACGAGACGATTAAATACCAAACAAATAAGGAGATAAAGCTTTACAATGATTCAACAGTGTTTTATAATTTTAGATTACTCCATATGTTTTCGAGTTTGTGAATTTATTTCATCCAGTGTGTTCAAGTCGCCATCCCATTTGGCGTCTATAATCTTCAAGCGAGTTCTTAGACCTCGTCTAACTGCCCACTGCTTACTATCAAACTGTACCCCAGCCTGGATTTACAAGTCACTCCACTTCTCACTTGCATCCCACGCAAGCGTGGACCAGCCTGAAATACTTTTCTCGAATTTTTCCATTAGTAATATAAAAGATCTCCCCCCCCCCCCCCCAGTATGAGCTCCACAGGAAAAGCCGATCTTGGCATTGCAATTCTCATGCGAAGCATGTGTAACTCGGCTATAAATACTTATCAAACGCGACAAAGCCTGTAAAGATTCCCTAGGAAGTCCACGAAACACGAAACGAGCTTCGGCTGGGCGGGAAATAAGAATTCCCAGCGAATCGAGCAAGTCCCCCGGTTGTGGCTTCTGGCGCTGTCGAAAAGGATATCGTAAATAGTCGGTCAGTCGGAGAGAGGTTTTCGGTATTCCTGCTGGTTGGGCTCATCCTGTGAAACCTAATCGAGACGCATACTGCCGCGAGGAATAGTGCCTCCGTTCGCGCCACTCTCGGATACCATAAATATGTGGACATGGCACGGGGAACGAGATACACTCCCACGTGTTGTTGCTGCTGGTACTCGGAGCCCGGCGATCTCGTGGCGTGGGCAGAGATGCCAACTTGCACGACAACGGTTACGACGATGTACAGGGCCATGGAGACGAACATGAAGTGGAGGGAATAAGAAGAGGGGGTGGAGGAAGGCGAAGAAGAAATGTGGAAGGCGTAGAAGAGGAGGAGGACGATGATGCAAGATGGAGTCGGCGAGCTTGCTGGACGAGCTTGTCTACATAAACGTCGCTCGTTCTTTCTTTCGCGCCCTCGTATACATGTCCCCGATTTTCTTAGCAGCTTCTGAGATCACGTCATGTGAGTAGCACGGACGAGGCGGGGGCGAGTGCTCTCGAGATGCTCGTGTGGCCCGCCACTATTCGCGTCCGGAATTCGAATCCAGCCGCGCAGCTGTCCGAATCTTGTCCCCGAGCGCCTTGAGCACTCCTTACTGAGCTATCCGGGGCGGTTCCCTTTTTCTGAACACTCCCATTCGCGTGGAAAAAAGAGAGCGCCAAAAACAGAACAGCGACCGCATACGGTTTCTTTTTTTTTTTGTACAGAAATCTGTCAGTAACTACAGCGTCCTAATAAATTTCTATTATGTTTCAATCACGAGCTCCGAATGCAAATTCGTTTCCTGGAGAACGTAATTCCACACACATCAGAGTCGTTTTGTGTCCCTTTGTGATCGCTTGAAAAGAAGTCCGCGAAACGAGCCCAGTTGCAGAAACTTGTCGCGATGGCAAATATACAGCGTGAAATATGGCACCGTTTCCTACGGGACTCCGAAGTAATGAGAAAGATATGGCTCTCTGATGGCAGCTCATCGCCAACGCGACGCATTTTGCTGCAAACAGGGAAAAACTGTTTGCACGGAAGCAGGAGGTGGGTGTTTCTTTCTCGCATTTCTTCGTATTTTCGTGTCCTCCTCCCATTTCCTCTGCAAATCGTGCTCGTAACGCGGAGCGCGCTCAAGTGACACGTTCCCGAGACGTGTTTCCTGGAAAATACGTGTGACCCGTTAGTCCCCGACTCAAATCGGACGCGAGGGTTACAGCTGCTTGACAATCCTTCTTCGTCACATCTCTCGATGCCACTCGGAAGTCTGTACTGGCGGAAAATGCACCGCCACAGCAGATGCAGCACCAAAGATTCTTCCGATTCTCCGTTTGACGCCTGACACGTGCCTTTTTCCGTCGATGTATCGAATTTTCTACACAGGGGTCTTGCAAGATTACGGTTCGATCTACGGCTTCGATATTATTAGGTTTGTGATCACTGAAATCTTTTTCGTGTGATATTTCTTTGGATTACTTGTGGAAAAATTATCTTGGTTTTCTGCAGGCGATTTTAATTTTAATCGATATCGAGGCTATTAAGAAATAGGCTGAATCTGAATAAGTTGACGGCGACCAGTGGAACAAGTACTTCAATCAACAAAAGGTTTTTCAAGTACTAAGTATAGTGCCTTAGTTCCGCAAGAAATTTTCAAGAATTCTTACGACCAGTTTCCTCATTCTGTAATAATATTGGCAAAAGTGTCGAGAAAATGACAAACTCGTGGAAACTTTTAATCGATTTTAAAAGACAATGCCGAGCTTGCAGGAAATACTCGTCGCGCTATGTTGTCCTTCTGCCAAACTTTTGAGGACACTTTTTTCAACAAACCTTTTTCCTCTTCCACTATACATATATTCCACTGACAATGTGCGTTGCATTCCATTTTAATCTGACATCTTGAGATGTCAATTTCTTCATCTATCTTTGCATAAAGAATTCACCAACGACATTATAGGAGGCAATAAAAGCTTTTAGGTCAACGCTGTTGAAGCTTTACTTGCGAACAAAACGAATTTCCTTTGCTACACTTTTACATGTTGTATTACTCTGCATATGAATGCCAGTTCATACACTGTTTTGTAGACCACATAAGTTACGATGAGGACAAAACCACGTACGAAGTCCTACTTTTCACAGCAGCGTATTTTTAAACAAAATCGACGGTACATATCTGGACATTGGACTCTGTTCCGTCTTTTGTGAATTTATGATATCTAATCAGAGTTGAATTTACGTGGATTTGAAAAATAAGTTCTCATAGTGATGGCAGTTTTGATAGGTGGGGTCATTCCACGCGAAATCGGACACTTTTTGGAGTAACATCTCGGATTTTGTTGAATTTTGGATATGTTCTAGTTCTTGGGGATACGATATATAAACGTGTGTGAAAGGATGTTTGAAAATTTTTAAAAATTTTGATTTTACAGCTGTTTGAAGTTTACTGTTCACATTTTTTCTATTAATTTCAGCTCTTGAACTAGCAAACTGAAAAAAATGTGCTTTTGGGTGCTTATAGTAAATGCATGGGAGTATATAATAAAAATAGTTTCAGTTGAGAAAATAATTTTTTTAACCAATTATTTTTAAATTGTTTTAAACAAATGTAATTTTCACGCTGAGGGGCTGAATTGAAAAATTTGAAAAAAAAATTAGTATATAGTCCTGTTTGTCCCCTTTACGGACCACAAAAATACGGACACGGTGTGATATCCCAGCAAAGAACAGCAACGAACAGCACAGACATGCCGAAATTTTCAAAGAACTGTCATCCCGAGTATTTGCTAAGACGAATTGTTCGAAGCTCAGACGACATCACTGCCGAACACCTGGACGCGCAGTGTATCAACGCTTCAGTTACTGTGTTGCCACAATAATCCCTGCAACCGTAAAACCGGCGCCCAATTTTTGGCATCCTCGTCGCGTGGTTGTCGAATTTGAAATTTGTCGCGAACGGAATTCGGGTCACGTCGAGCTTCGTTCAGGAATTCACCGCGGGTACGGGGTATACAGCTGTCCGACGGTGGTCCCTCACAATGCGCCGGTACCCGCGGCACGCGGAAATTCGAGCTCACGCGAACGAAGGGAATCCGTGCACAGCTCGATACGCGTCCGGCTTATTGACTTCCGGTGACGTGGGAATACCTCGTGGCCAGCGCGTATTACCTGCTCGTTAGTCGCCGTTGAACGGCACTTGGCTGAGCGATTCGCGGGTTCCGTGCGCTCTTTCCCGTCTCTTTCTTCGAGAGATCAAACGTAGATTTGATCAGGAAACGTCGACTCGCAGAATTTTCCGCGAGCGGAAACTTGGGAAATAATGCGGAGCGAAGAGGGGGCAGGGAAGCTTGAGGGTCGAGAGAAATAGAGACGAATGAGCTGACTAAGCAGAATGGATGTTGGTGATTACATGGAGCACTTCATAGATAGACCGTCCAGACAGATTGCATAGTGTTTGCCTGAAGATAAAACAATAAATCATAGCCAGCTCTCGCCGGCAAGGAGCGAATTCATTATTTTAACGAGAGAGGCAAATATTTCCGGCCGGCTCGCGCGTTATCGACTTGATTAATTAAATCGTGACAATCGTCTCCTAGGAATATTTATTACGCCGTCGGTGATTCCACCGCATCTCTCATATCATCACTACCTTCAAACGCGTCGTCATTAAAAAACAATACTTTCTCGAGCATCGGTAGCCACCGGTGAAAATTATACATACATTCATTCAAGTGTTTATTACGAGGGGCGGGGGCTTTGCAATTTGAAGGTAATTGCAAGATTTATAGCTTTAACAGTGTCCGAAAGGTGCAACGCCACAGGCCTACCGGGCTTGATATTAATTTTAATCATTTTTCGCGCGGAACTTGTATGGCTACAACCACTCTAAGGGCTTTTTTCCTGAACGTTATTATCCTCACGTAGCGACGCCCGTAGCGGCAGCGTTTGTGCACGATGCATGTGCACTTAAATAATTTTGGTGCACTTCCAACGGCATTTAATTGCGCGGGCGTAATCTTTAACGCGGCCCTCCGTGCTTGCGCAATTATCTAGGAGCTTTAAATAAATGAAACGTTACTCGAGAAGGAAATATTCCTCACTCGATCGCGTCGAAGCGTTAATTGAACGTCATTCTATCAGCGTTTTCTGTGTCCCATCGAGAGCGAATCCTCCATTTCGACGGAAGATAAATTTTAGGATTGATCGCGTGGATTTATGTTATTTCTCCCCCGGTTAATTTCGTTATTTTCATTTCACTATCGTCTTGTATGTTTCCCCTCGCTACAATTACCCGTCAGTTTTGTACACGCACCGTGCTTTTTCCACCCCTTCCAGCTATGCAACTTCCATGTACATAATTCGCATCGTGATATGCGCGCCCGCGAAACACTGTTATTAAGTGGCTCGTTAGTATTAGAAGCGTATTCGAATCGCTGGAATATCCGTGTGCAATGCTAATTTAATTTATCGTGCGAACGAACCTACCTCACGGATTAGACTGCACGCGCAATCGATAGCGTTTAACACCGAATCATTAGGTGCGGCTATAAACGTTCTAAAATGCTCACCGCTGCAGACCCTTTGTAAAAAGGCTTTGTTGATTGATTTATTGAAACAAAATGATTCGTAACTTGAAATCAAAATTACACACTCCGTAGATCGTAATGCTTCAGAAAATATACATTTTTCAATTTCAACAGTCAATGTGCTAATATTGTTTATTATGCAGTTATTTATAGGACTCTACGTAAAATTTACACATTTTTAATACTATAAGAAAGTTGAAGTTTTGAAAATTATATAGATATTAAATCGCTTATTTATTAAAGTTATATGAATGATCTTAATATGTATGTTATCAAGGTTGAGTTACTCATAAAGTTTTAGTCAGGGTTATTTATACAGGGTGCGCCAAAAGTATGGAAACGGTCAAATATTTCGAAAATGGAACCCTTTTGAGAAAAATGTTTTAGAGCAATGTTTTAGAATTTTAAAAATTCTATTGAACGGTCGTATCCGTTTGACCTTGAGAGGAGCGGTCAGGATCACGTCAAGGTCAACATGATTTTTTTAAATGGAAAACCCTATTTTTGATCATACAGTGTTGAAGCTGACGACGAGACATTTTCAAAACATTAGCTGATGATCTATTTCTGTTGATAATTACCTGAGTTCTGAATATTGAGAGTGAAGAAAGTCTACTGTACCAAATACAGTACTGTTCCGATATAAGGACAATCTTACAGCGTTGACTCAATGAACGACGCATGAGTTTGATTCGAAAAAGTGATTTCTCTGTCCTCACCACTTCGCCGGTGCGAGTCTCCTCGTTCCGCCGCGATCAAGATCGAACCTGACTCGAAAAAGGACTGCACTCGGTTCTGAAATCCAGCCGTTTTTCGAGTCAACACTGTAGTCTGGAAACAGCCTTGAAAATTGCCTGAGTGTTGAGCTTATCTATCGCCATATTGTTAGAGGTACAACGACGCGAGTCAAAGCAATTCAAAATATCGGAATTAATGTCGTTGGGTAGTAGTACTGAAATGAACGTTATGATTTCGATGGTATTTCTAGCGCATGTGCAGTAACATTTTTGAGATGCGATTTCGGCCGAATGATGTGGCAAACATTGGAATGATCATTGTATACAAGCGAAAGTTTATTTCTTCATTCTCAACGCTCAGAACTTAAGCAATTTTCATCAGAAATAGGTCATCAACTAGTGTTTTGAAAAGGTCTTATTGTCAGCTTTAACACTGCCTGATCAAAAATGGGGTGTTCCATTTAAAAAAATGATGTTGACCTTGGTGTGAACTTGACCGCTCTTCTGAAGGTCAAAGGGACATGACCGTTCAATAGAATTTTGCAAACCCTTGCTCTAAAACCTTTTTCTCAAAAATGTTGCGTTTTCGAAATATTTGACAGTTTCCATACTTTTGGCGCACCCTGTTTATGTTATAACATATGTCAACGTCAAAGTAATTCAGGATCAACGTCAAAGCAGTTACGAAACCGTGAAAGCTGAAAACCATGTCGCGCAACAACATATCCATAGTTTTCATAATTTATTTTTCGAAAGCGCAGAAGAAGTATTTCATGCAACTTTCTGATATTGAGTTATAGGGTGAAGGCACTTAAAGCTAAATTTGAATTAAGTGTATTATCTTGTGAAATATATAAAATACATTAAAGTATTTTAAATGCATTGAATTTATCAGTAATATTTTCTGTTTGCACTTGCAAAGGTTTTTCCGGAAAGTTCCTCACGGCAGGAACGCTAATAATGACTCTGAGTATTCTGAAAATGAATAAAAGTCTCTATTCTGAGACTCGGTAGCGTTAAAACATGGCATAGCGCATGACGCGCCGCGTGGCTTGTCGAAACTCTCCGTTTTCTTACAAGATGTTGAAAGCTTCGCGAATTAAGCTCGAAAATGAAGAATCAAAAAGGGACGAAACAAAAGCTGTTCGTTGTGCCTAAAGGGCGACCGCCAGGAAGAAGCTACTACGCAGTAGTGACTTTTGCCCGTTATTCGATAGCCAGAGAGAGAGAGAGAGAGAGAGAGAGAGAGAGAGAGAGAGAGAGACTCCAGGAAGCGTTTATCTTACTCGAATCCCGCAACGAAACAGGTCGAGTCCTAGGGGACTCGGTGGTTTTATTATTGCTACGCTTCTTGAGATTTCGTTTGATTGACTGTGGCGCACGCCACCGATTCGCGTTTAAGCTGTTCTGTCCCGCAGAAGGGGTTACGACTTGTACATACAAGCACATACAAGTTCTAAAAAAGAAGTAATTAGCGTTGAAAATAAAATATCCGAGTCGCTTTAGTAATCGACAATATAATCTAAATTCTTGCTTTTCTTAAATTTGTTAGCTCGTAAGTAAGATTGTTGATACTTTTAACATGCAGCATAGTTTTTCAATGAAAAATGTGTAGAGCTGATTCACATTAGCTATTTCTTCTCAATACTTGTTTTGAAACAACGTATATTTGAAATTAGCAGTTGCGCGTATAGAACCAAAACTTGTTTACAAATCATTTTAAAAGCATTGATTTTCTTTAATTTTGAAAACTGCTTTTTGTCATATTTTGAAGTTCAACAATTAAAATAGAGTACAAAATTATTATTTAATAAATGTTTTTTTAAATATATATTTTTTTAACCCAAACAATAAAACTGGTCGACTGCTAGGGAATGGTTGACTTCTAGTGCCTTCACTCTATACCTTCTCTCAGGATTCAAAAATTTGATTACTGTATGCAGTTCATGAAGTTCCACAATAATGTAAGGTTTTGAATAGTTAGAACTTAAATACTATCTTCAAACATTTCGGAATTTTAGAATCTTTATTAATCTCATGTTACCGAGAAACCACAAGAAATAACGCATTGAAGTTCCCAATCAAAACTCGTCGCAGAGAAAAGTACCAAATGTATTACCTGGTACGTTGCAGAAAACAGGGAAGATACGTCGAAAAGGGGAGATGAAAGTACGAGGCAGGGTAAATTGATGGTTGCGACGAGAATTAATACGCTCGAATGGCGCGCACAATGCGTGCAGTTTCGCGTGGCAGAGGTCGACCGACCGCCACCGCCCCCAGTGATCATAGACCATCGAGCGCAGAAGAAGAAAGGTTTTATGCTAATCCCCGCGTTAAGCCCACTCGTCGCAACGGTCGAGCATTGTCCGCTAATAACCGCTCGACTGCGTGCTTTCCTCAACCCACTGACTGCCTAACCCAGCCAAGAATAATAATTATTTCGTGAGGACGCGGTTAGAAAATTACCGAGCGGACAGACGAGCAACGTGGTTCATCCTCGCGTCGAGACAAAGACGACGAGGACCCGCGCAAACGAGAAGCTGGATGGTACTCGAGTCGCGTTCTCAGAAACGCGTCTGGACGACGTGAAAAGTCCCTCTCTGCTACTTTATCGTTGAACGTCTCAGCATCTTCAGCTCGTCAACTCGGACACGGTAATTCCTGCTCTCGCGACACCGAGTGTTTCCCTCCGTTCCCTTCCTCTTAAGCCCAGAATTTTCAAGAACCGGACACGAAGACAGTACACTGTATTATTACCGACATCCGAGAATCGTAATTATAAATATTCAAAGCACGTTATCGAATCGACGCCTTCCCACGAGTAATAATTATTTCTCGGCGACGAGCCGACGACTCGCGGAATGAAGAACTCCAGGAGAAAGATGAAGACGAGAGCAACGAGACCGTTGATATTACCTGGGATCGACGTTCATTGAGATACCGCCGCGCCGCGAGCTTGAAGAGACTTGTTCTTCTCTTCTTGTCCTGTCGAATAGCCGCTGGCGCAGCTTTGTGCAGGTCTTCGTTAATTTGTAAATCTATCTGGTTGTTCGCAATGAACGCTCTCTCATTTCATTTGCTATGCGAGGTTGCTCTCATTATTTCTACCGATTCGAACGAAATTCGTCAAGGATCCTTGCGCAGTTGATACGTCGACTTCGATTAATCGTATTCCTTGTCGCGTATCGAGCAAGACTTTTCGTCTCTATGTATTCAAACATCCAGCGATCTTCCCGTTTCGGAGGCTGTCCCGAAACGATGTCACGGTTTTCACGTTTATTAAAGGCCTGGTGAGGAGCACGGCTGTGACGTAAATAAAATACCGCAACGTAATATTTCGCGATGCCTATTTGTTCAGCCGGCATGGCTCCGTTTGTAATTTATGCGTTTCCTCGTTGCCAGTTCTTGCTCTAGTTGCTAATGCTGTTACGTTTCCATTTGTTGGCCGTGGCAAAGGGGCTGCACTAAAGCGCGAATAACTTGATATTTCCAGCTTCTCCGGTTCACCCTCCCGCTCGAATTTCCTCCCTGCTGCTCCTCCAGTTATTATTTTTGTTTCTTCGTCTCGCGGTGTCTCTTTTCCCCTGGAGCTTCTTCTCTCTCAGCATTGTAATGAATTCGGCCGAAAGATTTACAAACCGAACAAGAATCTTTCTTCGCTTCTGAATTTCAATCGAGCCCATGGGATCCGGGATGGTGTAAATGAAAGAAGTTGGGAATGTGGATTGCTCCACTTGTTTCTGAACCCAAGATGGAGCGTCGTGCTTTCCGCATACTCGAATAGTTTATGCGCTTAAGGGCTCGTTTAGATTAAAAATGGCGATCCCGGTATTTAGAGGAACCGTGAGACCGTGTGAATATTCATTGTCAAATCTGTTGTGGAATTTATTTTGTGGAGAGGATTTCATATGACATACATATCTTTCGTCGAAAAGATGAAAGTGAAGGAATAGATTTATCTTTCGAAGCAGTTCTGTACTACCTGATCAGATCTGAATAGTAAAATTATTTTCACCAATTAAGTGATTGCTTTGAAACTTCTGATTAAAAATATTGTGTTTAATTTTATTGATTATTGTTATGTTTAATTTTATTGATTTTCTCTTGACGTACACGTTGTCACGCACGTGCACATTAGAGCGAAATTCAGTGTAGTAGTAGCGGTGGTTTTTTTGCGAATATTTCGGAAAACAAGGTTGAGCGATATGGTTCAGAATTTCGAGTTTTATAACTAGACTGCGGATGTTTGTGTAAATTTACATTTTCAAGGGCTTAGAAAAAGAAAACCAATATAAGTAAAAGTGTCTTTTACCTTCTAAATATCATACAATGTATTTTATTTGCGATATTTCAAGTATTTTTGCATCTATGCACATCTTTGTGCATTTTAGAATTTTTAAAATCGCCAAAAATGCATAAACATCCGCAGTCTACTTATAACATATCTCAGTTTCATCAAAATCGGTAAGGGGAAGCATCTTAATCTGCACAAAAACCACTTTGCATGCATTATATAAATATAAATATAAGCAACTTTTTAATATCTATGTTTCATTTTTTATGTGCTTCTTTTGTGAAACATACACAGTACACATATAGTCCATCTTGTTGTAAAATTCTTATACAAAAAAATTTCTGAGTTACAACGTGTGATTATTTTTAAGCTTTGCATATTTTCAGCAAATCGGATGCTGTTGATAAAAAAGTAGTATCGCGTTCTCTACTTAATACATATTAATTGGTATAGAACAATTTCTCTATAATGTAGTAAGGTCGTAAATGTAGATTAGAGAGCAACAGTTAAAAATGTCGCGACAAAGTGAGGTAATACAGATATAGAGACAAAAGGATTTTGATCCTTTTACTGGACTGAATTATTTATTTACATTAATAATAATCAATATCTCCCTGCTACATACTTTAATTTACTACTTCGCCATATTATGAAGGCTACTTTAATGTAAATCTGTAGTTGGTGTTTAATCCTTTCAGTCCTACAATTGATTTTGTTACAGTGCAAAATACAGTTCACTCTGATAACTCCACCTTTGTCTGAAACATTTCGACTTCTACAATCACGTTATTCTTTGTACTCGTATAATATAAAACAAAATTGTTTAGTGAACTATATATTAAAAGAAATATACGCTTCGAGGAACGAGGCAACGATTTTGGTAAAGCGTTGATATTCTAACGCACGGACAAGTAAATTATTGGATTGGTAAAAAAATTCTTTTGTATTTTTTCCACTAGATATGGAAAAAGGGAACTCATACAGGGCGGAATAATGAAACTTGCATCACAATGCAAGGCTGTGATAGAGAAAAATGGATGGTACATTTCTAAAATAATTTTACTTTTATACATGAAGTTTAAAGTAACATTTTTGTTTTTTCTAAATAAATAAAAAAGATTTTGGCTTATGCTCATTCTTTACACATTCATAAAATAATTAATTAAAAAATACAGATATACAAAAAAAAACACATACATATAATATAGAAACAATACTTTCAGTTATAAATAGATTTATATTATGGTTTCTTAATTACGCAGGATATCCCCAAAATAAGGCATTGGTCTCTGATAAGCTATATTTCTTGGTCAACCATGTAGACATACGAAAATAAAATTACTCAAATTCCAAAGCCCTATGCAAATCCTATCGTAACTTTCCCTTCCACTATAATATCAAATTCGTACTACTTGAAAAATAGGACCACCCTCGCCAGTAGTCAAACATCGTCTTCATCATGCACTTTCCTCCACCCAGAGGTATCGTTTACACGTTAAAGCCTTTATTCTCAACGCACCCCGGACTCATTGTCCTCGTTTCTCTTTCCCGAGCACGTCTCCTTCCCCGGTTCCGTTTCGCACGCCTCAAGCTTCAGCGTTGAGCGAGGCAATGGTTAACCACCACGAAGACCTTCGCAGCCCCGCAGACAGTGACGAGGACGGCGCGTAGTGTTCGGCGGTCGGTGGCTCCGTGGCGCGTCGTAAAAGCGTCCTCTCGTCGGGCACCGAGAGTGCAGGGCGCACGATTTAAATTTAAATAAGCGCGACGAAGCTGCGATAAAATATAATTAAGTTGGCCGCGGCACGTCGGATGTGGCGTTGAAGTGGCGCGGGGGACACGGGAGCGGGCGGGCCGTGGGAGTAACGGCGCCCGGGGAACAGAAGGTGAAGGAGCGCGGAAGAGGAGGTGAGCGGGCGGCGCGGCGGCCGGAATGAAAAGACGAGAGACGAGTCTCAGAGAAAGGGACGAGGCCGTGGCAACGAGAGCACACCGGGCTCCTCCTGTGCGCCTGTATATTATGCGTATATTACGAGGAAGGGCGAGCCCGGGTATCACGTCGCTACTTAACTTGACGGACTTAATGGCTGCGCGTAATGGGCGCGGCCGCAAGAAAAAAAGAACGTAATTAAGAGTGGCAAGGATACCCGGTTGCCGGTTACAGGGGCCAAGATTTATGTTACGCGGTTATTTCTGCGAAATCCTGCCGCTCTAATGAGAGCGGGATATTCGTACTCGCGAACGCGCGCCCGATGAACCCAATGCTGACCTGCTGCCACCAGGACACGGCTGGTATAACGATTTCTAGAGAGTCGTAGTTGCGTTTCGTTACCGTCTACGCATTTTTCAATGGCCTTTCCCTCAAGCTCTATACATTCCGCTGAGCCACGTGTCAGAATTATCATTCTCATAGGTGCCGCCGCAGGTGACTAGTCCGAGAAGCGGTTGTAAGTACTAACTCCTGCTTTGGACATTTCGACGACCAACAACGGCGCTCGTTCGCTATGGAGATTCAGACCCAGCCGATTTATAGCTCGCTGTGAATGCGCAGTACAGCGGGTACGTGGCCAGTTAGATTTATTCTTCTTCTCGCCAGAGCTCAGGTGTCTTATTAAACGCCTGACTTTCTCGGAGACTGGGCTGACCCCGGTGATCATCGTGCTGGAAAAAGCCCGGGGGATCGAGTGTCTAGTCAATGGTTCTTCAGCCGCGACACCGCGCTGGATATGATACTTTTTTTCCACGCTTTATTGGAGGATTTTCGGCACGCGGAAAGAGCCATTTCATCAAAATCGACGTGGTGCCGCGCGGTCGGTCGGCTCGAATGGCAGTGAAACGTTATATGCGGATGGCGTGCGACATTTCTCATCGTAATGTGATTTATGGAACATTTTTAACTCCCCCGAGCTGCACACGGCTCGATCCGTGGACACGATGATGGTGTGTTGTACCATGAGCCGCGCACACTCGCGCGGCGAAATCACTCCGTTCGCGTTTTATCATCCTTGCGCGTACGCGCGTATTGTTCCCCAACGGCCGACGTCTCGCCGATACTTCACGCCTGAAACTAATTACCCGCTCGAAAAATTCCTCGCTATTTATTGCGCTTAGCCGCCAGTCCGTGGCTCGTTAGAAGCACCTCTCCTCGTGCTCGTGATTTACCGAGCTCGTCCTACGTTCGCTTGTCATTGCCGCCGCATTGACCCCTCATTATTTTCGCCGCGGCCATTCGATTGGCCGCTACACCACTTAGTTCGTTAGTTTATGGCGTGCCGGGTATCTTCTCTTCATCCTTTGTACGAGGTAGCCGACCCGAGGCTCACGCTGTACACTTTGTTAGAACGGATTGATTGGTACATTTGTTGCACTCTAGTTGGATAATGAAGTGATGCCGTGAGAAAAGCCAGTGGATGTGTCTAGGAATAGTGTCTTTGAAAAGTATGTAAAGCGGTTGAAATGTGATGTCATCGTGTAGAGCGATTCTCATTATGGTCGAAAAACTTAGGTCTGTGAACAGTATTTCCTTTTTTGGAGACTGTTTTCAAGAATAAGGATCCCTTTTACTAATAGGAAAACTATACAAGCTCTGGTTGATGGAAATATAATCGCATCCACGATATAACGAAGCTTTGAAACATTAGATTGATACGGACAACAGGATTTTACTGTCAAAATAGAAGAATGTTATATGTAGAGTACAAGGAAAGATTCTCGACCTCTTTCAAGTCTAAATTACCTATTTACGTCAATTAGTAATACTACAGGATATCCAATAATTTATTACCCCGTTATATTATAGCAGCCACTTATTATTTAAAATTGGTTTTTCCAGAACTTATGGAAATTATTTTTTGTATTAGAATTCATCAGATGAGATTTTTTAGACACATCTGAACAAGACTCGGAACTCTTCGTCTGTAACAAATTTATGGCATCTATTGTCCAAATTATCAGAAAAAATAAAGATTAGCATTTAACTTAACTTTAACCACTGACGTTTTTTAATATATTTTTGCGAAGCAGTACAGTAGATTGAAAATTATATCTCAAAGTTTTACTACCATCTCCGAAAAAACACATTGTAAAATTTAGAAAAAATCCCATGTCCCGCTCAAGTCCTCAAGACGACTATACTTCGGGTCAACTCAACGACCTGTTCAAGGTCAGATTTTCCTGTTGTAGTTTTCTGATAGTGAAACGTCCACGACGGTATCTTCTGTGAATAAGAAGACATCTAAACATATAAAACTTCACAGGGCTACAGAAACCTTCGTAGGGTCATTTCTTTTTAAAAAAGTGACAGAAAATGGTAGCCTTGAATGGCCAGTTGAATTGGCCCGGAGTCCACATTTGGATAATAAACATCCACGATATAATAAGGCCGCAGTATTAGTAGGAAGTCACATTTAATCCGATTGAACGTCACAAAATTTTAAAAATCCTCAAACTATTGCTTTTGTTGAAAAGAATACTAAATATCTTACATATTAAACAATTATATGTATACGTATGTATATGTATTATAATATAGTAGAGACTTCAATGAATCTTTTCTTCAATGTCTAAAATTGGCCTCAATTCAATTTGCAATTCATATTACAAGCTAAAAGAATGTAACGTAAATAGTGGGGAAAGGAATTTCCACTTTCTTAAGACCAGAATTATCCGCTTACATTAATTACTGTCGACATAGAATGCCACAACATCGTTACATCTCGAAGACTTTTATATCTAGTCCATGTTTTGTACCCTCACAAATTTCACCAATTCTTTTCCAGCATCTAATCAAATAGACACGTTCACATACTCGTGTCAGCTGGAAATCCTTCAATTGATCGCGAGCGTTCGAAAGTAGCAGTCCGTGAAGGAAACACTGGGTCAGCGAATTTAGTAGAAAGAGTGACACAATAGGTTCATTCCGGCCCGTTAGACAGTTGGGTCATCGCTTTGCTCCGGTGTAGCTGGATCAATGCAAGTGGCTTTCCTTCTCGAATCGATCGTTACACGAGCGCGAAGGTACAAAAGATGAGCGCGTGCGAGTATCGTGGTATTTTCATATGAACGGCGCGGCGCGGTCGTTCCGCAGCTCTATGTCGAAGGGCTCATTAGTACTCGACATCCCATTATATCGCGTCGTAAATAACGTTACACGCGTAAGCAACGTTAACCGTGGGCTTCGGTATGGATTCGAGTCCCGTCGCATTTGGACGTTCAGGGAGAGAAGATTCATCGGCGGGAACGAAGTGCCAGGCTCGTAAAGCAAAATCGTAAAGGGACGCTCGGGGGGACCAAGGGTCAAGCCTCGGGAGAAGCCTTCGAGAAGCCACGAGACCCTTGCCAACGCGGTCTGAATCTTCTTCGTTTCGCTGTAAATCGCTTGTTGCTCCGACTTACGACATCACGAGTCACTATTAGCTCGAAGAGGATTACCTCTGTCCCCGGGCTGGTTTGCAGATTAAATTTCCCCGTTAAACCGTGGCGTCGTTGTCAAAATACGCCGCGTGTTATGACGTCGAAGGGGTTACATAACACAGAGTTATTAGCAGGATTCGAGACATTTTCCATCTCCTCAAAACGAAGCTTGTATCTAAGAAAGAGGTTGCGTGGGTGTGTTTATGATAATCTTCGCTTATGATGGATCGTGAAACCTGGTCGAATCTTTGTGTGCGCGCGTAAGAGAAAAAGAGAGAGGGAGCATTGCCGAGGGTCGAAATATCTGTGCGGCTCGTGGGAGACCAGTTTCGAGTTTCGCCACCGATATTTTCGGAGCGAGTAGGGTTCCCCCCGGCGTTAAATTAAGTTAAATCGCGCTTAATCTCAGCTTTCTACGATTCCACGGAAACGCTTCGTGGCACGAATTTAGATAGAGCTAATCTAAATTCGCCGATCTGTACCGGTAATCCCTGGGCTACGTATACACCCGGCTTTAGCCTCCCTTTGTCCTCCGTCATCTTTCGCAACGCCTCCAAGTTGTTTTCCAGAGCTTCGCCGCAAATCACTTTTCTTTCCTGCTCCATCGATTCGTGTACGCAAGGGTTTTAGGAATCTCTGGTCGGCCAGACGAGCGCTGGGAAGTGGATTTCGAAGCTCGGATTATTACAGTGGTGTGCGTGTGTCTCGACCGAGCATGGTCGCAGAAAACCGCGTGGGTGTGTTTATAATAAGCAATAAGTCGTTCGATGTACCATAATTCACGCGACAGGCGAATATTTCAGCGAGCGGCGTAAAATTTTCAACCCTAATGCTCGTGCACGCGAGGTACACGCGTGCGAATGAGCGTGTATTGAGCGTGAGCGGTCGTTTGGTCTTATACATATGGGTGCGCATCTATCGGGAATATGTACATCGCGCGTGCTCGTCGAAGCCGATTCCCATGAGATAGGAACCATTTGATACGTTCCAGATACCTAACACCAATCGTTTATGACACGAAAGTTCTGCGAAAATTGATGTGTCGGTAAAATGTTACTGCATTTTTTGCGATCGATCGTGAGGGATTCTATGGGTGATAAACCTGTGCCTTTTCAACAGAACGATATAAGGGTATAAGCAATATACCTTTAAATATTTTAGGAAATAGAAGGGGAGCTCAAATGGAACAAAAAATGTCCTTATATAGGGTGTCCCAAACCAAGTGTAGGAGTCGGAAAGGGGTGATTCCTGAGGTAATTCTAAACAACTTTTTCCTTAGCAAAAATGTTCGTTATGGTTTTGGTAACGAGTTATTAACGAAAACAACCGACCAATCACAGCGCACGCATAGTGAAAGATCAGGCGTGAACGCTACGTGCAGCTTGGGCCAGCCACTGAACGACCGTCCGTCCGCTATACGCGTTCTCTGATTGCTCGATTGATGGCTCGGGAAAAAGTTGTTTAGAATCACCTCAGGAATCACTCCTTTCCGGCTCTTACACTTTGTTTGGGACACCCTGTAGTGTCCGATCTCTCTCCATGTTGCAGTAATAATGGTTTGAAATTAGTGGTATGATTTTGAGATGGATACTAACTTTGGTACATCGACGAGGCAAACACATGGAAGCAAGGAACCTTTTAGGCTTCCTTTCCTCTGTGTGCGTAGTCGATGCTCACTCCTAGAAACATCCCCGATTTTTAAAGCTTTATGACAGATTTGCTTCAAATGATGGGATTCGATAAACGCCGTGTACTATAAGGGTTTCAAAGTGAATAGATTATTTAAACATATTGTAATATATTAATCTAAAACATGCTAAATATTAACTTTAAACACCATGAAAACTTATGATAATAAATATATTTAAAAATTCAAGCTTTACTTTTTATTTTAAATATGAAATTGTGGAATTAAACAACGGTTTTAAAGAATTAATGAATCATTGTAATAAGTGTAGAGAAGATAGATGAGGTAATATATAGAATTGGAATGTTTGTTTCTATCTCGATGTAAATGATACGTATTGAATTGTTATTTTCATCGTCCTGTGATCGGATTCGCCCTGGTATACCCTATCACTGCAAAATGGAGGCAGATTGGATACTAAATATATTATAGGATATTTTTTGCTCTATTAGAGCTCTCCTATCACTTCTTAAAATATTTAAATGTATATTGTTTACATCCTGTATATCACGTATTTTAAAATTTTAATTTAATCTTAGATTTAAATTACAGAAACCGTTTGGTTTAAAACTAAAAATAAAGAATTCAAACTTCAACTTCAAATATCAGTTTATTGAGAAGGAAATGGACACGAATTATTTGTTAGTTTTCATCAAAATTGTTTATGGCGAAGTATCTTTGAGCACAAAGCATTTTGAGTTACTAATGTTAGACTAGGGCTTATTTGTTTGAATAAAAAATCCTTATTTACCTTACTTTTTTAAAATGATTTTTAACTTTCAAATAGTAGTAGTCTTATAGGCACAGAAAAAATTTATTATATGATGCTGACGCTAATTTTCAAATTATATACTTGTAAGACAAAGGTAGCAAGAGTATTTCTTAAAAACTTCATTTTTTTCCGAACAGTTTGTAGAAAATTTGTTTCTTAAGTACTTTTTCTATATTTATCTTTATCATTACGAAAGTGACAGGTATAATTACGAAGAATCTTGAAATGTCGTTTCCTAATTTGTTATTAAGCAGCTTGCATACTTTTGAAAGATAGTGATATGAATTGGTAAAACATTGGTTTCCCACACAACGAAAACCTAAAGCTGACAAAGTAAAATACAATATTATTAACCAAGAGGACCTGACCTGTTGAATGGTCTTAAATTTATAACGTTTTTACTCATGTTGAGCAAGTTTTAGAATATTCTAGAAAACGTTATATTGAACTATGTCGTAAAAAGAAAAATTGTAAAGTAGATTTTCATATTGAATTGAAAAATTCGTTACTTTTACTTTGAAGAAATTAAAACCTAATTGATATACTATTTCTTGCCGTCATGTGCAAAGATTCATTACTCCTTCCTTTTTAACTGACATTTTGAAAAAAGAAAGAACTTTTTGTCCAACCTAATGCTTACAAGAGAAAAACAAAGAAATCACAAAAATATATGGAAATATTCTATCAAACGTATCCTCCTACCAGACGTCATCCGAAACTTAATATTTAAAACTGCACATTCTAATTGTTCATAAAAAAATGCACATTAATGCAAAATATTCTACGATATATTATTACGTAATCTTTATATTTGTCCCTTAAAATTAAAATCTAAGGAAGAGACACTGTAGAGTTTCCATTGTTGGATACCTAACTCTCCGCTAACAATGAATCAGAGCGTTAGCCCGATAATTCGTATCTCGTCGCTGTTTCCGAAAACATCATAGTTAGTCTTGTTATTCATATCCTTCGTTAGTCACTAAAGGCCCAAGTTCACTTTCTCCCCACTAAACTCTGTTATATATAGTTCTTCACAAACGCGCTAGTTCTCTCACTCGATTCTCATCCATTGCTAGATTCTGTACTCATTCATTCCAAATCCTGTACTACAGTGTACTTAGTCGTGTGCGAGTTTAAGTCTTATGTTGTAATCCGTGCAAGTCCCGAAATATATTTATTATAATATAATCGGTGTTATACACTCGCCGGGTTCCCAACATAAATTTGGTGTCAGAAGTGGGATGATCTGACGTTCATCGGTTTCGTCGAACTCCTGGAAGAAGCAACATCCAGCACGAGCCGTGGACGACAACTTCAGTTGTTCATCAGATCAACGAATACGTTTGGACAACCACTCACATATTCAGTCATACGACGGAACATTGCTTCCGTACTGAACGTGAGCGATCAATTTCAATTGACGAGGTTGGACCAGCGAAGAAGACTTACGGAAGGACGACTCACGACTTGGAGAAGCTGATCCAGGAAAGAAGTCCAGCACCAGTTGTGGAACGACGAAAACGAACATCGCGGAACCTCATCTTGGGTGAAGAACACTGGATTCCTGGCAGACTAATCTTCAATAGAGTGCATTGTAAGTACTTGTATTTGAGATATTGTTACCTCTGTTTCAACTCTGAATCCTATTCTTCAATTAATTTTCCTTTCTAAATCATAAATCCTAAATTCTAAATCATAAATCCTAAGTTCTAAATCAAAATCCTAAATCCTAATTCTAAGTTAAAAATTATAAATCCTAAATTCTAAATCCTAAATATAAATCTAAAACTTACTAAATCTTCTAAATCCTATATTAAATGAAAAATTCATTATTATAATTGTAATCTAAATTTAAGTAAACATTTTTAAGTAAACATGACTTCTATGAATATGAATCAATCAAGTTCAGATTCCTACACTATGGAATTTCTATTTAATTCAATTCCAGAATTCAGTGACTCTAATAGTCATGAAGTGAGAAAATTTATAAATCAAGTAAATCAAGTTCTTACATTATCTACACCATATCAACAAAAGGTATTATTTCTATATGCAAAAACAAAATTACAGAGTTCAAAAAATGGCAGTAGATTAATGAACTTATATTATTATTTATCAACTTGGTCAGATATATCCGAAATGTTATTAAATGCTTATCCTGAAACAAAATCCTTAGATCAACTATTAAATGAATTAAGTGAAATAAAACAAGAAAATAATGAAACTATCAGACAATTTTATAATCGTTTGCAAGATCTTTATTTCGAAATACGTAATATTGTTTATGATTCAGATTTTAATGATATAAATTTTAGAGATTCATTGGATAGTATAATTTTAAATAGGTTTCTTCATTTCACCAATTCCGAAATTTCACAAGTACTCCGATTTTCGAAATTCAAATCTTTACAAACTGCATATTCTACAGCTTTAAGAGAAGAAGCAAAACTAATATCTAAATGTATACAAATTTCGAAAAATAATTCAAAAAGTAACCCTGTCAAGTCTTATGAAAATAAAAATGAAAATCACGAAGAGAAACTAATCAAAAATAATATCACTGTTACTAATTTTGAGAACCATGTACTTAACAATTCAAATTCAAAAATCATAGATTCTCCAAATCCATCTGACACGATAAAATTAATAACTGAACAATCTGGAAGTACACAAGTGTTAAAACACGACTCGAAAAATATCTCTATAGAGTCCTGCGAAAATGTGAGTGAAGATTGTGAAGAAACATTGATCAAAACGAATATTAATGTTACTAAATCTGAAAATCATGTAAATTCAACCTTCGTAGATTTTCCACATTCATCTGACAAATTAAAATCAGTGATTGAAGTATCGAATAAATCTCCAAAAGCAGATACAATAAAAAAAGAAAGTATTCATTTGTCTCCTACGAATTTTCCAAAAATAAAAACACGTATTTATAATTCTATGAATACAAATATTCCAATACGTGATATTAAATCTGATTTTGAAGGATCATTTTCAGCAATTTGCAACCATACTTTTAACAATGAAGTCTTGTCTACATCTACAATTAAAAATATAGACAATAATAAAAATAGTACTGACCTTATTGTGTCTACATATATTTTACGAGAACAAAAATACGACATTAATATGCTACTAAATATTCGTCATTTTGCATTCCTAAATTTCAAACCTAAAAATACTCATCCATTATTCCAGCCCAAACCCAATTCATTATCCTTATCAGAGTTGGTTTATTGTAATAAATATCCTCAAATACAGTACATATGCACGAATATTCGCACAAGCCTAACGACTGATTATCCGCTGTGTGAGAAGCTAATGACTCTAACTATTTCCTGCCTAGAACAAAATACAAAGAAAAATCCAATGGAAAATATTTCACAAATACAAGATAATTTCAGAGAATATTTCCATTTCCATTCCACTGAGACTTCAACAAAGATGAAGAAAGACGTAACGCTTAATACATTCATCATCGTCGAAGAAGATCCCGCCAATTCAGTATTCCATGAGATGCCTGGAACTTCGAAATCAATTGACACTTTCGATCTACTAAGGGGAAAGGAATGTATTCAGTATCTGGCCCAATCATCATGTCCATCTACACTTGAAAATTATTGGACATCAAGAAGCAGCAACATCACCGAAGAAAGACCCGCCAATTCACCATTCTACGAGGATCCCACAATTTCGAAATCGACGGAATCTTTCCACCTGCCAAGGGGGAAGGGATGTATGCAGAAATTCACTGGATCATCGTATTCATCTATCAATCAATATCTTCATTGGATAATAAAATCAAGATTTCTAATAATTTTAAATGTTTACCTATTGCTATTATTTCATATAGTCTATTTAATTAATGCTAATCGTGAGTATGATTTTAAAAGACATAAGAAGAAAAAAAGAAACTATAATCATTTTCATTTTTGCATATATATTATATTAACTTCATAATTTATTTTAAGTTTAGCATCATGTATATGTATATTTACATTTATTTCTATAATCTTATAATTCTTTCTCTATAATCTTTTACCGTATAATCTATTTGAAATCAATTTATGTAGAATTACTGTAAGTTTAACTTTGTAGATGTATATTTTCAAAATTTTGTGTATATTGTAATAATTTCATAATTTAATTCAAGTTTAAATTCGTAGTTGTACTATATGTATATATTTTATTCTATAATCTAACATTGTATTTAGAACTAAGTTCCATTCATACATACGCGATTTTGCTACATTCATAGTTTATTTTAACATCGTAGTTATATTGTACAAACATATATCGAATTCCATGATTTAGTATTAGCATATTCAAAATTAGTTTTAAATTGAACACTAGCGTATTCAATTTCTTAAAGGGGGGAGGTGTTGGATACCTAACTCTCCGCTAACAATGAATCAGAGCGTTAGCCCGATAATTCGTATCTCGTCGCTGTTTCCGAAAACATCATAGTTAGTCTTGTTACTCATATCCTTCGTTAGTCAATAAGGGCCCAAGTTCACTTTCTTCCCACTAAACTCTGTTATATATAGTTCTTCACAAACGCGCTAGTTCTCTCACTCGATTCTCATCCATTGCTAGATTCTGTACTCATTCATTCCAAATCCTGTACTACAGTGTACTTAGTCGTGTCCGAGTTTAAGTCTTATGTTGTAATCCGTGCAAGTCCCGAAATATATTTATTATAATATAATCGGTGTTATACACTCGCCGGGTTCCCAACACCATGTCAGTATCTATTCTCCGGTTCAGCCACAAACATCCAGGCAACTTCATAAAGCATCTGACCGACGCGTCTGAATAGAAATTAACTCGCCGCGTTCGCACGATCTTTCAACGCCCATTCGAGGCTCACTTTTAAATCGCGTCCTGGTTTCCATCCTTAGATGCCACGTACGTAGCACACCCCAGTCGGGGAGTGTGGGCGAGCGTGGGTGGTGTTTAGGCGCGTCGCTCGTAATTACCCCCGAAGTCGTAGAAGACTCTATCGGTCTGAGCGTAGAATTACCTGACATCGTTGGGGAGAAGAGGCGCATAGGTGGAATTTATAATGACGAGGGCGGGGTGACGCGGGGCGCATTTGCATGCAGCCACGGCTAGACGCGCACGGAGGGGGTGCGCGTTCGCGTGTGCGAAAGCCTCTGGATTCATCGCGTCTGACTGGACTACTTCCCGAGTCCGGTAAAGTTTGAAAAAAAAAAAAAACGAAGAGGGGATACAACAAGCTCAGAGGTGAAACTAAGTTGACTGCAATTTTCAGTCAGGGTAATTAGGACACTTTAGATGGGCGACACAGGATGGGTTCGTAGTTTCTTTCGTTCTCGCGCAAACCTGCCCGGACTTTTGCGGTACTTTTTCACAGGGATGCTGTAATACCTCTTGTCGCTTCTTAGGGAACGTCCTCGAAGGGGGCCAAGAGTTAAGTTGAAAGTTCCGTATAGCCACGACATAGAAGTCGCGGAGAGAAAAGGTTGCGCGGGGTACAGTATAACGGCGAACGATCGCGAATAGTTTGAGGAGATCGCGAAAGTTTGTTCACGCTCGATATATTACACCGGCACGCTTCGTCGCAGGAAACACCTCTCTCTCCTTCCGTGTCCCTTACCAATAAGAAAGCCCCGGGCCGCGCTCTAGATTTCAGCTCCAGGGTAAAAGTGGTCGTTCCGTATAACCGTTTGGTCGTGCGCCGGTTGTTAGCCGCACCGAAGGATTACATCCACGAATACTGTTCAGATATTGAACGAGCAGGTGAGCCGGTCGTTGGGAGTTCAACGACAGTCGCAGAGACCTCTCGGGAAACCACTCTGAAAGTTGGCAGGGTTCCTGATATTAGGGATAGAGGTGAAGTAGCCCTAACGTCTCCGTCCTCATTATGTAGCTACGGCTACGCACCGGGTACTTTGTGGCGCTTGATCTCAGACCTAACGACCTGTTCTTTTTTAATTAAACGCCGTCCTCTCGCCTATATATTATGATAATTAATGGAACACGAAAAGCAGATGCGGCTCCTGACGATGTCCTAGGCTGGAGTAGCGTCGTGATTCAGACGACGATCGATAGTAAAATCCATTGACTTCACTTTATAACGCTGGACCTGTACAGTTACTTACTGTGGAGTATATTGGGGATTCAAAAATGGATTTAGTACATTTTTTGTGCATTAAATGTACAAATTTTGTAGATTTTTTAGTAGAAGTCAAATCCATTGACTTCTAATTCAGGAGTTATCTTCAGCTATTAGCAAAAGCTAACAAGATTTGTTTATTTTTTCAAAAAGATTTATATAAGAAGGGTGTCTTCAGTATATTGAAATGTTTAAAAAGATACTAGGCATAAGCCGATTGAAATTGCTAATCTAGAATTTTCAACTATTTGCTTGCTTTTGACTGGGACAGATATTTACCGTTATTACGGACACGCGTCAGATTGGAGTGTTTTGCTTAGATTTGGTTGCCCTTTAGATACTATAAAGTGTATTCCAATTTCTTGTTCTAGTATTGCATGTATAGCCTCATATTATAAAACAAGAGTTTAGTAGATGTACTATGGTTTAGTAACATGGCGTAAAATAAGTAGAATATACGTATCACGTAATTCCAGTACAAGAGATTAAAATATTGTTTGAAAAATACATAAATACAAGTGGAGTATTCCCCACAGAATAATTTTGTTCCACTTATGCTTCCCTATCATCTCGATAAAGACAGATCTACATCCAAATACGTATGCGTTGAGTTAGCTGAGTGTAGTAATGGATCAGATACGATAGATACTGATGATATTCAAACAACTAGTATTTAGTTAGGAGTGTTAATTCTCCAAGTACCAAATCGAAATTTTAAGTTTGCAGCAAGACACTAAATTGATTAAAAAATAGACTTGCATTATATGAAAGTGCATTCAAATTTTAGATACCCGATACTAATATTCACTAAAATCTGTAAGACGAATCTGTAGCAATCAATTAGGTATTAAGATCCGAAGCAATAGAACCGGAGCCATATATTGTATCAATCCCATCACTATGCTCAGCTTACACAACATACATGTATTCAGGTTTAGATCCAGCTTAAACGGTTCACCATACATCATCCCGCATCACTGGAACAAATCTTCCTCCGGTAGCTTATTAAAAATTCATTTCCCAGATCAATGCACACGTGCACACGTCCGTTTCTCCGAAAAACGCTCGGGGGCTAATTTCGCGGATCATCGTAAAATTACTTTTTCTCGAAGTAACAAGTTTACAACTGTGCAGATTGGTGTTCGCGTGTTGGTGAGAGCGGCTTTCGTTCGTTAACCACAGTCGAGTGTAACTCATAATTACAAGTACCGCCGCAGACACGCTCAACGACGTCCGTTCGCGGTCAATATATGCTAATGCGTGCCATTAATACATACACGAGAGAGTGCGTATAGACAGAGAGAGAGAGAGGGAGAGAGACAGACAGACAGACAGAGAGCGAGAGAACTTTCGCGGTAGATGAACCAAGGGTGTAAATCGTGCAAGGCTTCGGTGCACGAGTCGAAGCGCGCTTGACCGATTAAGCTAGACGGCTGGAAACGTCGGTCGATACCGTGGACGTAGGAATTAATAAGGCAGTCGGAAATCAGGTCCTATATTTTATCAGATCTCCGCATGTCGGACCGCTCGCCTTGCTCATACATTCCCCGACTAAACGAGTTATTTATCACTGGATTAATTATTAATACTGTTGCCTTTGAATAATGAATGCCGCGTTTAGCGCATCGTAAAATTATTTACGTCGATATTCCACCGACCCGAACCATCATCGGTTTCGTCGAACCGTTCGATGCGCTACGAGAAAACGGTCCTGGCAGTTTCGGGTCAACGAAGCACGAGAAAGCGCTTTGCCGATATTCCCGAAGCAGGTTAATGGGAAAATATAACAACCATTATATTTTTTTTGCACCGAAGGAGTTTCAGGCGAGACGATCAGTTCATTATTTCCGATGGTCGATAGCGTGCGCGCGTGTCCGTGCATATTTACTGCTCGCTCGTCGCGGGTAAACATTGTTTCGAAATCGACCTCCAGGCGATAAATGAACGGTTATCGTACTGTAAAGAACGTCTCGGGTTTACCCTCAATCAACGCGAGCAATGTTTACCATCATTCCGATATAAAAATCAATCGTACGTGGAAATTGAATGTCGCTCCGTGCTGGTACCGTCGTCACGTTCATCGTGATGCACATATTTTCCGTTTTCCCGGATTAGACCGAAAGAGAGAGAGAGAGAGAGAGAGAGAGAGAGAGAGAGAGAGAGAGAGAGAGAGAGAGAGAGAAAGAGAGAGAGGGGCAGATACAGGGAGTTCTGAAATATCCACATTTCAATTTGTTTGCTCTAAGAATTAGTTTGGCCGTATTAACCGCTGGAGGTCGTTTCGTTCCAAAATCAAAGAGCCGTTGATCGTTTTAGACCGTCTAACGATGTTACGCAAGCCGGCACTGATTACTGAAACCTTTCGCAAACACCGAACGATTTTGGAATCTGTCTTGCGGACTCTGCGAGAGAATATATTGTTCTGTTGATGGTAGAAGTCTCTTCATGAGAGAGCACAGAGAAGCTTCCTGCATTAGGAAACAGTAGAACCCAGATCTTCCTTACGGAGTGGTTATTTCAGAAACAGTTGATGCAGATTCGTCAGAATAGTTAACAAATCTCCCTCTCGATATTCAGGACTGAGGACCCATTCTACTGGCGCCCTGACGCCAGTCACTGTCCACGATTCTGTTCCCATCAGACTGCTAAGTAATTTGCCAGGGACCTATTACTTCAAGGTTCCGTTCCAGCGATTATACGCAAACTCTAATAAGGACAATTATGTAATTTCTACGGAATTCGACCGCCTGCGGCGACTAGGAACAATGTGCCTTCGTTATCGAGGAAGATTCGATAACCCATTGCATCTACGAAAACTTGATCCCTGAACTACCTATTCAATCACTCTGTCCTTCACGCGAGGGAAACCGTTTTCCCTTTTCCGTTCTCTTTCAGTTTCTTCCAAGAATTCCGCAAGTAATTCACGCGTTCGTGAATTACTCTTTGATTGTTCGTTCCCTCAGAATGATTTCCCCATAATGAATTTCTCTGAGCATTTAATCGCGACCTCGGAATCGCATCGCATACAGTACCGCATGCAAGCCGATCATGACAAATGGAGCCGCAAAGCGTTGTCCAATCCGAGGAAAAAGAATTTCACAGTCTCTCGTCAAACTTCGTTATGCTGTCAGCGGGCGTACCTAATTATGTGATACGGTGTGTTCGTTTGCTTGTTTGTCGTTCGCTTCGCTGGCCACGCTGCTCCACGGCTACCGGAACTCGGACTGAATCCCCTGCACCCCTCGACTGTTCCTTTTGCCAAGCACCGGGGAACCTCTGGGGACTTCCGTAAACTGCGTCGCGACTCGCCACCGCGCTCGCTATTACCGTGAAGATTAAATTGTTGTGTGACGCTAGCTTTTCATCTTCAAAGGACACGCTTCTGTTTGATGTGGCGAGCCGTACATAGCCCCGGTCCCGATTGCGGCGTTCTGAAGTTAAACAGGAAAAAAAAGTTTCCGGGCGAAGATGGTGAACCCGCGCGGTCCGCGTCTCTGCTTTCCCTAAATAACCGCCTCGGGATGCGTGCGCTCCCACTCTCCTCGCCCTTGTGCTCCGTGCACGCTCGCTGGATTTTATGGACCCTCGGAATTAGAACCGAAAAGTAAGACTATAAACTGTCGAGTACAAAAAATTGTTCCAGTTAACTACGGCTGTTCTTTTGTGACATACAAACCTAACTGTTGCAGATGTTCTCTTGCGTTCAAATTGATTACTGAACTTGTTTCTTGCCATCGCATGATTTGAAGTGGATATGGACGATGACTTGCGGTAAAAAAATAAAACAGTTTTAGGCTCTTTGTGGGTTACGGATTTAGTGATGATTTAGTGGTTACACTTTTTCCGTAGCAGATAATAAATAGATAGAATTGAACCAGCAGCACATACCGTTTATTTTTATTTCAATTTAGTTAATCGCTTCGAACACAAGTAAAACTAGTGTTCAAGTGTAGATAATTAATACAGTGAATGATAACATTGTAATTGTTGTGAATATGATTATTATAATTTCTTCAAATTGTGTATTGATTTTGACTTCAAATAAAATGATATCTATTAAGTTTCTCTTAAAACTAAAATTTTCTACTTGAGTGGTATACAGGGTATTTGACAACAGGTGTCAGAAGACAAGAGTAGAAGAGTAAAAAATTGCATTTGAAGCATCGTAGGCGAGTTATTAATCGTTGCAAATACATATGTGACGCGAGGGCCTTTTCCATTGCATTGTCGATGCGCGCTGGCTGGGTCAGACACGCCGCTGTCAGTACCGTAGTCACTTAAAGGAACTAGTCGAATTAATGACAGTATGCGAAACTACAATAATTTTCTTCTAAATTTGGTTGAAGACCTAACACAAGTCGCTACATGACAATCAATATCAACCAAATATTGAAGAAGAGTATTGTATGCATGGCGCCTACGAGACTACGAGGTAAATTGTCTTTAACTGGCTACGGCATTCACAGCGGCGTGTCTGATCTTATTAGAATTACAGTGTTCCAGAGAATAGCATGGACATAAAACCATGCAGACATAAAATTGAATTGTATAGATACGTTTATTCGAAGGCGTAGTTGGCAGTTTGACAGTTTGTTAAAGAATGTAATTAATGTAATAAAATATAATTAATGTGGTTTCTTATTAATTAGTATATGCAGTAGTTTTAACGTTATATGTTTCTAGTTTTTAGTTTTGTTTTTACATGTGGAATCTCTCTCACAAAATAAGGAGAGGCGTCACATAACGTAATACGTGTATTACTTGACTTACTATAATGATATAATCTTTTCCATTTTACAATGCCTAAATAATATATTCGATAATAATGATGTAAACTCTTGCCAAAAATGACTTTATGCATCTTACACATTGTATGGTTTACACTGCAAAAACTGTAAAAGAAAAAGTACATGAAAAAAAAATACAAGAAAGAAAAATTAGTTCATGTGACATTTTATCGTATAGCTGTGGTATCTCTCCTACAAGATCTGGGAAAGACACCATTTTAGCAAAGTGTCATTTTTTAAAATTTTTATTAATTTTTCAGGAAGAAAGTTTATAATTGTTTTTGTTTTTCGTAGTACATGAGTGTGTTCTTATAAAAGAAAATAAATCATTTTAATAGTACAAAATCAAGTTTGTTATTTGCTCTTAACCAAAAAGAGTGGCGTTTCTCCTGAATTTACCCTATATAACAGCTCAATTATTCTTTATGAGAATACGTATGTTAGAAAAGAAATACATCTAGTATTTACAGTGAGTGTACAGAACAGTTTCGATATGGAAGATCGATAAGGTCCGCATCGAGGAAACACGTCCGCATCGCGCGCACGACCCCATTGGTTGCGGATTGATTGTGATCGTGGCTTGGCTCACAGCCTGTACCCGTAATACTATTGAACGGACGGATGGCCTTCTTGCAGAGTTTTTTTTTTTTTCTCCGGAACTTCTGCGGAAGAAGCTAGTATCGTGGGTCGCGCCCAGCTCGAGGACAACAGGCACATCGGTCGGTTATAGACCTCATCGGACCAGTCTGTAACGATTGACGATGGGCAATATATGTAAGCGGTTCACAAACTTTTCTTTGAAAAATAAAAGCGATACCGTAAGTTTTAATACGATCGCATTTAATCTCGTTCTCCAGCAGACATTCCTCATGAGGCAACTGAACAATTTACTTCGTCACATAGAGCTTATTAAAATATCTGGGTATCGCTTCAGAGCTGAAAAGGGTGCGCAAAATTAATGCAAAAAGTTTTGATAAAGGTGTTAATGTCTAAAATGTTGTTAAATTTACATCTGTCGCGCAGATGAGTTTCATATATTATTTCGAAGCCATAGTTGAAGCAAATCAACGCTGATTTTGATGTAAATGCGTATGCGTCCGTGTGCAACATTTGCCAACATTGGATATCAAATAAATCAGACAATATTTGCGAATATTGCTCGCACCGTTTGGCGGTGCACTAAATATTTAATCTATTTCACATTGCCCTCAAGTTATAGGTAGGTAGTTATAGGTGCATAAACAACAAAGCAGCTTCATTGTCCCCTCAAATTCCCAGATTCCTTCATCTTCGTAACCCTCCCCTACGCATGGAGTTCATGATCACGCAACGAAGAGCAGTTTTACGATTCATCAACGACTGTTATCCGTGTCTGCTCAACAAGTTCCCCGAAGTTCCATAATTTCCGGAATCGGAAGGGGAGAACGCGATCGCGCGGCTATCCCGTGCCCTGATAAATTTACGCTCACGCAGGAAATGATGAAGCTGATAAGGCGGCTTGAACCTGCAACGCTATCGCGGCTCATAATTCAAGCTATCGAAGAACTGGCGCGCTAGTCAGACCCGATCAATGCGTTCATCCATCACCTGGTCTAAAAATGCCGCAGCCTCGTGCAACATGTCCACCGCGCGAACAATGCGTAGGAGATAGAATGACGGTGTTCCCTTGTGCGCTGTTTCCGTGTAATCCAGCCGAGAAGGAGATTAATTACGAGCCTCCCTTAATTGGTCGTTTAATTAAGAATCGTCAGGAGAGCGTAGTTGAAGCGTCTCGTCACGCGACATTCGTTATTTCGCCGAATATTCGCGGACGGGGTCCAGGCCTGACTGTTCATCGCGAGCGAACATGATGCGAATGCTCGCACAAAGAACTGAAGTCGCAGACTGTTAGATTCGTTGACTAATTAAGTCCCTTGACGCCGTAATTAGCCACGCGTCATCCCCGATATCCACCACCCGAACGACTCTTTTCCTAGGAGATAAATGCTCGGTCTCCTAGAGCGGAGAGCTGTCGACGCTTGTCTTCGAAGCGCTCTCACGCAGTCGTTGGTCTTTATCAGCTGCTTCACGGACTAATGCCACGCGGATTCATCTCTGAAAAGCTGTTTTTGTTTGCCTCCGTCGGTCCTGTGCGTTAAAACGAAGCGACAGTGAAGCTTTGAAACGCGCGAGTCGCGAGTAATGCACCACCAATCCCTGCAGGCTCAAAGGTCTATTGATTTTTTTTTCTCGACGCGTTCAGTTCACCACTTTTTTCTCCGTCAGTGATGTATCGGAAATTGTAATGTCGTTCCATTCGAACTATCCGAGACACAGGGATTTCATCAAAATCCCTCATCCAGTTAAGATGGACTCCGGGGAGTCCTGCTTAATTTCCACGGAGGCAGTTAAGATAGTTTTCTCCAACGAAACAAAGTTCTACGCGCGCTCACGATAATGCTTTCTGCAATGAAAAGCTCGAATGATGATTTTCGATTTTAAATGTGGAGAGTTATTGACTTGGTAAGAATGCATTTATAAACATTGATCTTTGCTTTTTTATTGAAATAGGTCGTTTTGAAGATGTTTGCTTATTAGGGGTTCTAGAATTTTAGGAAGATAATTACAATACTATTATAGTTACATTACTATTTGTTTTCATTAGGTGTAGTATTTGCTTAAACAATACGTTGTCATAATGTATCTTTAAATCTTTGAGGCAATTTAAAGTGTAATTGTAAGTAATTAAGAATATTTAATTCATATATCTGTACTCTAGGTACACTGAATTGAAATAAACATGTGTGAAGTAAAATAATACTCACAGGAGGCATTGCGCAATGTTGAGATTAAGGTAAGCGTATACAAAACAATATCAGAAAATTACGAGAAATACCTTTTCTTGGTTAAAAAAATCGTTCCAAATGTGAAAAAGTGTGGAAATTTGTGTGGATAAATGTTTTTTAAGTAAAGTATACATTAGTTGACCTACATTCATTAACAGGAATCTTCATATTTTTTATGATTGTTATTTGAAAACTGGATTCTATTGTTTTCACGCCTTTTCTAGATAAAAAAACCTGAGTTGAAACACGGCCGTCTCTAGTACAGGCTGGAATATAATGAATTTGGCAACGCTGTCATCAGTCAAGCGTTGCGAATGACAAGCCACGGCCCTCTCTAGTACAGGCCGTAATATAGAAAATTTGGCAACGCTGTCATCAGTCCTATCAATGTAAAATTATGACAGGTTGAGGATCAGGAATCAAGACTGACGACTGCCTAGAACCACGTGATCAGGACTGATGGAGTGTCTCTGAGCGCTGTTGCCATATCGTATATTACGGCCTGTACTAAAGAGGGCCGTGGACAAGCCGATCACATATAGCGTAACAACGTTTCATATCTATACGTTTCTTCAGTAGTTTTATTATTTTTATTCTGATTCACTTTCATATTTGACAATTTTTACGAAAGTAATGCCTATGCTTGTAATAAATCAACATAACCTCCGGAGAATATATTACTGATCACGACTGATGTATCGTCTCTAAGGTTTGTTGTCATATCGTACATTCCGACCTGTACTAGAGACGGCCATGGTGAAAAACTTCGGAAGATGCATTATAATATCCATTAATACGTTTATGTGACTCGTAAATTCTGCTAAACTAGCTTAAGAAAGATACCTGTCTTTTTCAAGTGATCAATTCTAGAACGATTCGAAGCGCTGTCCAAATAAACATAGAGATTATTTGTGGAATCCGTGTCACGTGGAACCGACCGTGAATGCAGAACAAGTTTACCTCGGAGGTACGTTTAAAATACTCCGCGGAAGAAGTCAACGGTCAGAGACGCATCAGCTGAATACGGACGCGGTGGCAAAGACGAGCATTTCCGAGTCGCGAACTGGACGACTGTCGGGGCGACAAGGCACACGATGTACAGCACTCGCGTTCCCTCGTTTTAATGACACTTCGCCATTTACGAGCGTTGCGTTGGCTGCTCGGGTTCTGGTTCCTACTCGAGTCCCCTTCGAAATCTTTTTGGGATCCTTTCGTACGAGTAATTCACCTTGACAGACCTACTCTTTTGCGTTTCCTTCCCCTTCCGGTTCCTCTTCACTAGAATTTTTCTGCCGCGACTGCCACGCTTCCCACCTTTCCTTTTTCTCTATTCCTCTTTAACAGCCTGTCCTTCGAAATATTCCCGATATTCTCGAGCAAGATTACCACGCCCCAGCTTGTAATTACTGGCCGCGTCTCTCTTTCGCAACGCGGTCGAAATTAAAACAAGTGCGACGCGACGCACGTAACACCGTCCTCGCGGAATCTCATTTAAGTGATTAGGCTGCGACACGTCCTATCGCGACCGTTTTCAGGTGATTAAAGGCTTCCCCCGTGGCCGTTGTGCACGAATTTTTTGATTCATTAGATAATTAAACCCGCGGCCAGCATCCACGGCGAACCGGACGAGTGTATACGCTGGACCCTCGTTAATATCCGATAAAATACGGGATTCTGGGTTCATAGAAGAATCCACGGAAAACTGATAGCCGAGCCGGAGATAGGGAATGGGAGGGGTGTGCGGAAGGGAGGACGACGGGTAAATTGGAAACACCACAGCGTGGGTAACGAATCGCTACAGTAAATAGTTCCCATTGCTTCGGCCGAAGGTTGTATATTGATAAGACCGTAAGCAGACATTCCGCAGTAAATTGATGCCCGGCCAGAGTCGTGTGCGCATAGCGGATTGGTCCGTTGCGTGTTTCGCCACATACGGTATATACGGGGGTCACGTGAGCTGACACAAAGGTCAGGAACACTGAGTCCTGGTTCCCGTCACCGTCCTCCGGCTGATGCACTCGCGACTTGCCGGAACACGAATGGGCTCCTTTTGCGTTTCACGATGCGATAGCCTATCTTCCCGTGCTGCTTATCTTTTCGCGGTATCCATTAACCGACGGCAGGCTTCCACTGCCAATTATTTGGAAAACAGAAGAAGTTATTTACCGAGGTAATGAATGCAGGAGTCAGATTTTGTAAACGATTAGTCGTTTCTCTCGGATTCGATAATTTGATCGGATATTGAAATATGTTTGCGGTTTCCATTCTATTCCCAATATACTGACAGTGTAACAAACTTGGAATTTGTAAATTTATACCTTTTGGAGCTTCATCCTTCAATGTGAAGAATTTTCTTTCCATCAATTTAATCGCTCATAGTTGTGCAGTTTGCAAGCCGATGAATCAAATACTTTGCTCGTTAAAATGCTGTGTTCGATAAAATCCAAAATCAAATACTGAGTTTGGTGTCAATTAGCGAAAATGGGGTATAGCAGCAGCGCTAACGACCCTGGCATGAAAATCGCAGCGATTTTGGAGCTAACGAAATTTTCCAAACGATCATTAGCCAAAATAATGATTTCACTGCCGTTTAGTAATGTGATAGCAGTGTATTTACTCGTTATCACGTGTTGCACGTTAATCGATCATCTACATAATTTTTATATTAATTAGATTCATAATCATGTAAATAAATTTCTTCTATATATTAATAACAAAGTAAGACAATTTAAGGATATATAACTTTTAAATGTTCGTTTCTATTTTCCACAATTACAAGCAGTTCAGTCACAACCAGCCAACCTAATAATTTTGCTGCTACTTTAAAAAGAAGGAATAGATTAAATATTACCATGTAATCGCGTGGTTGAACGTACTGAGTTCCATGAAAATTAATGTACGCTTTGCGGATGACAAAACTGTCGTGCAACAACTTATCGCACGTAAGCGCACTAGTGTCATACAATTTCCTCCCTGTTCTAAATTCTTATGCTACTGTAGCCACCTAATGAAATATACTGTTATTGTAAACGTAGTGTTGTAAACTAGTTTGGGATATTGTGGAAAGTGTACGGACAGAACCATTGAGAAATCGGGCATCCAGCACCACTTATTCCCACAATTGGACATGCGATATTTTTACATTTATATCCAGTACCACTGCCCTTTGACTTTTCTGACTCAATAGTAAAACATTTATTTAGTCGAACATTTATTGCAAAATAAAATGTTCGGATGCGTTATCGCATTGTGATCAAGTGTAAATGAAACAACACTGTTCGGAACTGGATTCTGACGCAGTTCCTCTCAGACTTCAAACTGTCAAAGGCTTGAATAACGGATGCATTTCCAAGCAGTAGCGCAAAATATTTCTGAACAACTGTACTCTAAAAGACATCATCACATCACCCGCGGCATTATCAAAACTCACCCAGCGAGTCTGTGCTAATTTCTGAAAGAAACGCAGTAGAACATCTAGTAACCGTAATCCCGCAGCGTGAGAACCGGTGCTTCCCCCGAAAGGCTGGATAGTAGCAGGCAAACAAACACGACACTGCCGTGCTACCGGTTCGAGCTGAGCATACGCGGTAATATCCGCGTCTCTTCGAGGCGAGATTATCAAAATGATACATTCCGTGCGCGCGTATAGCCAAACGAATACACACGCAGACGGGCGCGCGCACGCACACACTGATATAAGCCGCGTACGGGCGAAGCACGCTGATACAGCATGAAGCACGTAATGCATAAGGCCCGCGGGTGGTGTGGCGAGGGCTATTGGCGCGTTGCTCGCGTGTTTCTCTCGGCGTACGGTACCCACGTTGCAGAAGGTTACGTGTTTCGCGCGCGCGACGACGGTAACCGGTAGAGTCGGCGAGGTCGACGGCGAAGAAGGACAGGAGGAAGAGAAGAAGAGGGCTCACCCGATCTTGGGTCCCGTCTCCGTCGAGGTCGTGCATTTACACAGGCGGGGTCATCCACAGTCTCTGCGGTACCGTTACTCCGCATGAAGCATACATATTCTCAGAGCAGTTATCCCGCAGCAACGTGTCCTGCCCCCCCCCCCCCCCCGTTCCCTGTCCCTGTCCTCCTCCCTCTCCGTAGCTCTGGGTTTTAGCCCTCTCCCTCTCTGGGCTGTTGCATATTTTTGCGCATCGTGTAAACGTGCATACAAACTCTTACCGGTAACGTTGGTCACGTACGTCTGTTAGTGTGTCCAGTGGCTCAGCCGACCTGCATGCATAAGTCAAAAAGCACGCCGTGGCCCAGGATGGCTGCCGTTGCAGCAGTTTCTCGCCATTCTCGTCATTCACTATGCTCGCCCTGTAATCGACTCACCTGGACTCTTGCCGGGGCATAGGATAAAGAATATCTTATGTCCTAGCACGAATGCTGGCGGTTAACTCGATCAGTTGTGGACCTAGAAGAGGGCATCTAAGGAGCAGTGAAAAGAGAAGCTGCGTCTAGGTTAAGCAGCTTTCGGTCACTCAGTCTACTGTTGTAAGATGGAGTAATGAGAAGATCCTATGCCCGTTGGACTATATATTTTGTACAGGTATACGCGTGCACTATTTCTATTGTATTAGAAAAGATCTATCTGGACTTGTGACGCAGTTAACCCTGCGTGTGCACCAGTTTTGTCAAAATTCGTAAGTAAACTCTATCGAAACCTGAGTTTTTACGGTTTATTAGCCTTTCAAGAATTTCGAAAAAATTCTGGGTTACTCATGAAACTTTCTACTACATCATATTATACAATTATTCGTTAATTCAAATATTTGAAACCTTTTTCAATAAAAGTAAAGCAACCCAAGCTACTTATGTAGGGTTAACCAAACAGATCTCGGGTCTATTTTATCAGTGGACTACAGTAGTTGATCGACTTTAAGTGGGTCGATTAGAGGGTTTGCACTAGAGCTTTATTGTTCAATTTTTCGTAATATTTATGTGTTGTACCTAACGTACAGAGTGTACAAGGACAGCGTGGCAGACGTGTTCCTCTACGCTGATTGGTTCCGCCATTTGTAGGCCAAACTCCGGAAGCTATTGTATATGTACATATGTATAGTTGTGCAGCACTTATGTACAGGTAGATACTATGTGTGTAACAACGTTAACGCTAACTTCGAAGGCACGAAGTTTGAACTGAATCTACTAGCTAGTAATGCGCCTGCTTGTCCTAAAAATAGCGACTGCCAGGTATCTGTCACAATGTCCTTGTACCCTCTGTAACCTAACGTATTTGTATCATGCTTGTTTTTACAATCTGTGCGATTAATACTACGTGCAGCTGCAGAGTTGGTCGATACAAAATACACTTGATCGATCAAAAGTAGACGGACAAGCTATGTACTTCGAGTTGAGCGATCAGAAGATCGTTTCCACTTGGTGGATATCCTATTTGCACAGGCGACTTTGAACTATTTGAGTACGACCGATTCGGTCGACTAAAATTGGTGTAATGTAAGCACAGCTTCATGCATTTGTGTGAGCATCAATTATGGTGGGTCCACACTGTTCGCGGTGCTCGCGAGTATCGCGGAATCCACGTCACTCATAAGCATGATGGAAAACTAGCCGGCTACTCTCGAATGCCTCAGCTTTTCTTCGTTTAAATTGTTTGGGAAACGAAGGATAGAACACCAACTGGCGAGACGAATGGAGAGACCGCATCCACAGTCTGATTCGTGCCGTTTGTCTCGTTTGCATAAATCCTGGTGAATGACCAGTCTTCGGTTAGCTCTGGGTCACGAAAATATGTAAATGAATAAACACACAATGAATATTTGGGTTTTATGTCACGATGATACACTGCTGTACAGAGAATAAGGCGAAAGAAATTACTATGCGATGACGAACGAAGTCATCGGAATGTGCCTAGGTCTTGATAAAATGCAACTGCATTTATGTATATGTAAAAGAAAAACAGTTTCGAAATATGAGAGAATTGAAAATGTTTAAGAAAGATAATACCTGAAAATAAGAACTTGAATTGTTATTGTTATATTATTATATCCTATTGTTATATTGTTATATGATATTGTTATATCCTAACTACTGTAAACGTATGTAATTCGTATTTCAGCAGTGAACTACGATGTTGGAAACAGACCCTTAACAAGGATACGTTAGTTTGGTAGTATCGGTTGTGAATCGCGTCAATTTAAGAGATAGCACTGTATTACTTATAAGAGAACATAACGAACCCAGAGATTCTAAAAATTATGCAACTTCGGATATACGTCGAGCATGTGTAGGTATCTATTACACAATTTTTTTTTGCTGCCAAATTCATTCTTAGCCCCGATGCACACGAACGATAAAAAGTTGCTGCGATTCTGCATACTACTATGTTTTTCAAAAATACAAATAAATCGGGCAACGTCTCTGACATGAAATCACAATGATTGCAGATGATAGCAGAGACTTCGTGTCGCTCGTGTGCATCGGGGCGAAGGGGATAAAATTATGTACCCTTCGAAAATTTGGCTATTTTTCGATTCTATTTTATAACTCGCGAACTATGAAAGATAGGAAAAAGTTTTTGAGATAGAAGTTACTTCTTTCAATTGTATTTACCACATGGTAAGATATTGATCAATTATTTAAACAATTAGAAAAAAGTTTCAACAAAAATGTTAATAACTTTTAATCAATCTTTTATCATTTGATAAATATAATTGAACGAAGTAACTTTTGTCATGAAAGCTTTTTTTCTTATCTCTCATAGTTCGCGAATTATAAAATAGAATCGAAAAATAGCCAAATTTTCGAAGATTAATTTCAAAAAATTGCGTAATACATACCTACACATGCTCTACACTCTACATGTACCCGAAGTTCCATAACGTTTGAATTTCCGGGTTCGGGATATTCCCTTGTTAGAAGGTCGATGCTGATATCAAAGAAGGTAATTCTGTGATGCTGGACGATTTTATTGACAAGTTTCCAGCGTAGTAAACTACAGCTTCATGTACGCCGAAAAGCAAATGTTGCGTGACTGTCTCGTTGCGGTGGAACGCATTTTTATCATAACAAAACGTAGAAAATTGATAATACCTTCGCCTTGATACAAAGCGCCGGGAGGGAACGGTAATATTATTGTTGGTGCGGTGCGGTGGATGAAGGGGTCGAAACAAAACGTTAGAGAAAAACGAGCGGAGACTCAACATGAAAATCCCTGTTTTCCCCATATTTTTCTCTCGTCCCTTTCCTTCTCTTTCGTGTTATATTGCATTTCATGCAGTCACGCGAACCTGTCAGCTATGCGAGGCCGTTTCTTTCACGAGCGTCGGAATATCGAGTTGCCCGTTGTCTCGTCTGGAAATTGAATCTACGACGGTGATCTCTTTTGGTGCAATTTATATTGACTCGGTCGGGAAGGGAGGTGGTACTCTATTGCACAGACGTCGTCTTCGTCGCAAGTAAGTTTATAATGAGATTTCGCGACTAGACTTGTGCCGGCGATGTGTTTGCCTCTTGGAAACACTTGTTTCGACTACGATACTGAAACACAAGGACGCTTGGACGACGGCTTATCACGCTTATATCAGCTGGGGAAAGGGATCGAGAGTCGACGACAGAATAATCATCGGGAATCGATCAAGCGAGAAATAAATGCGTTGTATCTGAAGGCAATGTCGAAGTTTTATCGGACTTGTCCGTTGCAGCGACGCTATGGCAAGAACAGTCGACATCTGATTAATAATAATCTTGTTCGATTGCATCTCCTAGGGTAGCTGATTGTCCTGTGCTCTTTCGGATGACCGTGAAATTGACGCACAAACTAGATACAGATTCCAGAAAAATAGGTATTCTTCGAAGAAATTTAGTCCAAGGAACAAGCTCTTCTTATTCAAGTCTTAGTTTCCAAGAAAATCAAACCTGGGTGTCGTTGGGTTATGTCGTAATCTATCATACTAAAATTCAGTTTTCTTCGTGGAACGATTCCAGCATAGGCAGGAAACAAGACAAGACGGTATCTAGAACATTTACGTGATCTCGTTTATCTTTTGATATCACAACGATGCGTAGCGTTGAGCCAACAGGAACAGGATCGAGCCACGAACGGTTAGCGATACACAAACAGGGATGTTATTATGGCGGCACTGACAGCAGGCTTAAGACTTAATCACCCGTTGCGATCGCGTGCTTCTAATTTCACGCTCGCTATATCCTTCGTTCCGTCGACTCAACATCCGTCTAATCGAATCTTTGCAGCTCCTGTAATCACCGTTCGAACGCCAAATCGTTCGCACGCCTCGGCGCGGCGCAATGGTACACTGACCCACATCGACTTTCCTTCTCCGCCGTGACACAGTTGCCGCGCGATGATTTAACCGTGGCGCTCCCTCGGTTCTATCGGTTTTTCGTCTCACCAGTTTCCTCCGCTTTCGTTCCCAAGCAGAGTCAGCCAGTCTCTCGTCGGGCACATCCATTATCCCGCCGGCCGGGTCCCGGGGAAAAGCGCGCTGCATGGTGAAAACTCGAGACGCCGGGGACAGTTCGAGGTGACAACGGGCCATTTGTAAAGGCTCGGGAGCAATTGGAGGAAAGTTGGCAAGACAGACATTAATTTCGCGGCGTGTCATCCGGTCTTGGACTGGTGGAGATGGTGCTTAGGAAATTAGGAGCGAACTTACAGGCACGTGAGCATCCATTTCCAGCGGCGTGTGTCCGCGTTACTCGAGACACGGAGAGCAACGGCGGCCTGACGTCTCATCCGTCTTCCGATGCGCATATGTCCTAGCCAGAAATTACCATTACGATGGATGCTGCTGCCGGTGCCGAGCTTACGCTCGCGGCAGTCGAGTTTTATGACAGTTGTGCGCGGGTAATAATGGTCGGAGGTGCCTCGCCTTGGCGTGGTCACGAAATTACGTCTTAACGCGCGCGATAGCATAGCAGCTGAAGAGGCCCACGGAGGAGGATGCAAGGGCCGCCGTCAAGAGAGCGCACTTGGTTCGCCCGTAAAGGGGATCGATACGTGAACACAGAGCCGGGGACGAGTCTATGACACCGGTCTATTGTGCGCGATCCAATGACATTAGGGACATTAGACCCGCATCGTGAATTACTCCCCGCCTCGAACGTCGCACTTGAAATATTTTCGTCTTGCTGCGACCTGTCTTCTGGCATCGTATTAATTAGGAGCTGTCTTCCGGCTGAACAGATGTCGGACTAACGTCCTCGACAACGCTTACATGTTCCTCCCATTCATTACATGGAATCGTTCTCCATTCAGTCGGCCTCTGGGCACTCTTTCGCCGTGTCCTGCCGCTGAAGGGAGACGAATGGGGTATTCGAGGCTTCCACAGCTCCGGCTCGCTACTGCTTCAGGCTACTCTCTGTGAAAGGCGTGTCCTTTTGGAGGCGATAGGGGAGACAAAGGGATGCTGTCGGAGAGCGTAAGGGAGGGACACGAAAACTTCTGATAACATCAATGCAGCCCCACCACTTACTCTTTCAGCCCTTTGCAGAAACGTAGAAACACCCCGTGTAACTAGGCTTCTTCAAACTGTACTTGAACCTGGCAGGGCATTAGATAGAGAACACCGTCTCGGGGGAGGACCGTTCCGCGATATTCCTCCGTTCTTTGAAATTATACCGCGTCCCATTATGCACACTGTCGGAATTCCCGGACGGTCATCGTTGTCGCGGTGAACATCCAGGGCACGCGAGCAACAAGGATGTGCCGGGAGACATTAGCATGAAGATGGGAGAAGGGGGGCTGATGGTCGTGGGCCACTCTCTGGGAATGCGCTGGTTTTCACGCTTTTCTCCACTCGCTCTTTTCCAGTAGCCGCGGCCAATTACGGAATGTCTCGGTAGGCTGTTTTATAGGTTGTCCTGTATTGCCCTATTATGCCGGCTGGTGGCGTCCGCGAGGCACCAGGCGGGTTCGCGAGGATGATTTCGCGAAGCGTTTCTAGCGTTTCCCACTCCCGTTTTCTTTCCCTCTATTCTTCTTTTGTTCCTTTCCATCTATCTTCCCT
The DNA here is from genome assembly GCA_030770465.2 of Perdita meconis. Classification (NCBI taxonomy): domain Eukaryota; kingdom Metazoa; phylum Arthropoda; class Insecta; order Hymenoptera; family Andrenidae; genus Perdita; species Perdita meconis. Next base: position 3,090,090 of record JASKOS020000014.1, on the reverse strand, counting down.
TCCTCCCTCCCTCTCGACCTCTCTCGCCCATCGCGTCTTTTTTCCCCAGCCGCATACTACGTGCCACCTCTCCCCGTTCCTCGCAAATCCGTGATCTCCCGTTCAGCCGTGAAAATACAACGACGGGTCTCGTTACAGTTGAATTGTGCTCGTATTTATTTTGTCCTCTGTTTCGCCCCATCCCGCAAAGCTTTCTCGACACTACGCGTTTTAACGACTTTGAAAGTGGTCCTTGCATCCCGTTTCGAGTTGCTCGAACGACAAACAGAGAGCAACGGGGCGGAGGACTATCTTTTTTTCAGATAGGAAATAGGATCAACACGGTGCCGAGGCAGCGTTGAGCATCGATTCTTGAGTAATTTTCCGGGTGGAAAGTTTTCTCATTTAAGGGGCGGCCCTAATTTGATCCGCGTGCGTTTCAGCGATGCGCGAGATCCTGGCGATATCGTTAAGCGCAGACGGCCATCTTGATAAGCGGTTCCATCTGTGTCTTCAGCGCAGTACGAAGCGTGGAACATATTTCTTCGTGGCAAAAAGCATCGCAAGAAACGGCGGGCTGCTGCACCGCGTAATGGTGAAGTCGTTAGGTGGGGAATTCGCCGTTAAGGGCTCGCCGTTTTAAAAACTATTCGCGGCAGACGGTCTTTGCTCGATGCAATTTCTATGGGGTGTTTCATAAAGTGTGGGAACCCTTTCAGCGGCGAGCAAGGGACACAAAAGCGGTGAGAAAGGCCCATCTAAATATTGACCCTATTTGATGTTGTACTTCAGTAACAGCCGTTTTTGTGCTCGAATAACTTTTAATGAGAAATCGAGCCGGCATTGGAAAAGTATCTGCTCTCACGTTTGAATTTTTTTATTAATTAAACAAGAGACCCTATGTATCAGCTAGATCTACAGATCCGCTCCTCTCGAAGTTTGGTATGTAAAGTATCTGTCACTCACAGCGGGGTTGAGCCCAACAAATTTAAAATAACACGATAGGCAAACATAAATGCATGAGGCGGGGCTATGAAATTGCAGGGGGATAAATCGATCAAAATTGCTCAACAAGGATTGGAACCCTGATGGTTTGTTTACTGGACGAACGGTCTACAAGTTGGACTGTCCGTTCTATCGACGAACTTTTTCTCCCCAGGCCTAATATTCGAAATGTGGGTCATCCCTGCGTAAACAAGGCTCCGCTGATTTTAATTAAGCGACCCTAAAAAATCCCTGAAACGAGCGTGTGCTATTTTTTATCCTTTTTACGAAATTCACCGCGTATCCCTTCGTTCGACAAAGGGGTTGTTTGGCCGGAATTTTTGTGTCGCTCGTGGGGGGTCGAAAGTTCCGTGAAACTAGACGCTTCACGGAGAGACAACTTAATAAGCGTTTCCCCGCGATTATCCGCAACGGGGAACGTAGTTCGGTGTAATACACGTCTCTACGTCACTAATTTAGTCGACATTCGCCTGGGCGGAGGGGTATGCAGTATTAGAAGCGCGAATGGAGGAGCGACGTGTACGACAATTGTTTGGGAAAGTGTTCAGACGTGGGCGTGTGTGTGCGAGGGCGGGGAGAATAGGAGCGAGTTCAAACATGTTTGATATTAACTTCGTTCAGCCGCACAGTCGAACAATTTTGTCAGTTTGCCGAGTACAGTGTAAGCAAGTATCGCGGGAAATGATGCATTAATTAGCCGCAGACCATTACGCTAGAAATTATTCGCCGGTAATTTTCACCAGAAAGTTTCTGGTATGCAATTTTTTGTTACAGTCTGTGCGCAGAAGTGGCAGTTGAAAAATTCTCGTCGGGAAAATTTGAAGGGAAAAATATGGGTCGTGTTAAATGCACTTCTCTCATCGTCGAGATTGAATTTATTTTTGAAACCTCATGAAATTATTACTTTATAAGCGGGAATTATGGAATAGTGGAACAGGAATTATCAATAGTTGCCAAATTCATTAATTTTATGAGTCTGTAAAATTAACATGATCACTCTCTTGCTCGAACTAAATTTTACTAATCGGCATATATTTTATCTGTTTCAGGTAAGCATCTTCTACGTTTTTCCAATCCGTGGAGCGAAGAAACGCAGACACCTTCACGTCCACGATTTTATCGGCTAAGTACTTTCAGCGAAAGAATTTTATCACGAACGTCAGTCGGTGGTGCTTCTTATCACCCGCATTTTCCGCGATTTAATATTTTAATTTCCAACCGGAATTCCGATAGGAACGTGTTTCAAATATTTCCGCAGTCTTAAGTATCTGCAGTTCCATTCCGAAACCCACGGATCTATCGCATATTTCGGATAATTTGCATTTCGTAGCTGACTCTTTATGATATAACTTATAATTCCGCCGTCGTAAATGTAATGAAAACACAATATGCTACCCACTATCGACTCATAAGGGATTCCTTCTTTGTTGGTAGAGCCCGTTGGGAGTATCTCGAATACGAGCCTGTTTTTCCCATATTTGTATCGCGTGCCTTCACCTAAACGATATTTCCTTCCGGTGGTCGTTCGCGGAGAAACGAGCTTTTTTAAAAGCGCGCTTGTAGTCCGCGCCGCGCCCTAACCTGCACCCTCAGTGCTACAGAAATACCGTTTACCCCCCTGAAAAACGACGCGACGTCCGGGGTTAACCAATTTCATCCTCGGAGATCTAATTTCCTGCCGTCAAGATGCGTTATGCCGGGACACCCGTGTTCCTCTTTATAATACGGCTCGTTTCCCCGTTGTAAACGCGTCAGCCGGAATTGCGTCCCCGTTGTAAATCTCGCTTGCATTCTTGCGCGACCTCCGTCCCGCTTTTGCACCGACGCGAAGCCCGCCACGGTGCAACCGAGCAATTTAAACCGCGATTACACGGACGAGTTCTCGTCGCCGAGAAAGCGCGCGTGAATATTTTAATCCGTTGCGCAGGGAACTTTGGCAGACTGAGGGTTAGGGTTCCTACGAATCCTGTGTAATAGATTAAGCAGGATTGCCGCGTGCGCAATGCTACTGGATCGCAAGTTGTGGTGGTGAAATATTTGATATCCGAGGGAGGCGGATGTAAAATCAACCGTGTCGAGTGTCAGAGAACCTGAAAATGTCGGTTCGGGTTTCTGAAAGTATTTCGCGACAAGAACGTCGAGATTCAGAAAATTTCGAAAACTGGAATCATGTTTTGGAGCTATGTAGTTTTAATGCGCTAATTGTTATGCGGGTCAACAAATCTTGCATAGTTTATAATTTATAACATTTATATTTTGAAAAACGTGGCTGGGAATAAAAGTAACACGTCATTAATTAAGTGATATTATTATATTCCACTTGAAGGAAATGATTATGTTAAATCAAACATTTCCAAGAAATGGAACAAATTTTATATAAAGTTTGTCCCATCTATCTTATACAAAGATTTTGAAACAAACTTTAGATACCAACTTATATATGATCAAAAATACAAAGACGGAGTTAAAAAGATGTATTATATTACTTTACTATATTTTATATCGTTTATTTTACTAAGAAAATCTTATTTTACATTGCAAATCAAGTTGTTATTTAATGTAGTCGAGTACTTACCATATAAGGTTCAATCCGGGGTTGAATAATAGTCCAAGAAACAGTCATTCTTAAGGTATTATTTTCATTTTTATATGTGTAAAAGGTAAATCTTCTGATTAGTAGTTCAAAATTTAGCGTCACGTTAGATCGAGATTGGAAGCTTTCTGGATTCCTTTGTTCTTTATCGTGGTAAAGAGGAAATGATTACGCGACAGACGAAAAGGAAGTGGGGCAGCGTTCACCTTAAATTAGGTCAGAAACCCTATACATCAAAACGTGTCTGTATCAATTAGGCACTAATTTATAAATGCATATCTTGTGAAAAATATCTAGACCTGAGGAAAAGGATTCCTCTGGGTGCTTGAAATCAAAAGACCCGAACGTAAACCCATCAAAGCGCATGTTCTGTTACAAACGTTAAGTTTCTCCAAAACCAACCGTCCCACATCACGCAAGCAATATTTGAATTTTGCTTTTCGCAGTACACTTAACGTATTCTTAATCATCTGAAAAGTCCTCGAGTATTCCTCACACGCTGGAACCGTCGAAGGACAGTCGGTCCTACTCTCAGCATGCGAGGTACGTGAAGAGAGCAATTATCAGCAGATAATCGTAAAACATGAATTTCTTGAGCGATTAATCGCGGTTTCTTTCAACGACGTCTCCCGGCACGGCGCGGCGCGGCGCGGCGCGGCGTGCGGCTGTATGGAAAGATTGGCGCGTCGATTTCACGGCCGGGTACAAACGGCCTCGCAGTAATCGAAATTGCAAGGGACAATTCTGCGTAAAGAACGTACATCAAACGCGAATGAAACCGCGGAGTTTTCTAATTTTAATGAACGTCATGATTTAGGATACATCGTGGATATCCACCGGGCCTAATGCGTTAGATCAGCCATAACATCTCGGTGGAATATACCGCAGTTAATACACCATTACGAACCATTAATGGCAATTGGCGTCGTTCCTTTGAGAAGTCCCGGAGGCATAGGCGTCCAACTGAGCACGGCACTCTGAGAATAATCGTCGGCTAACGTTGAACCTTTTCGCGATTAGCGTGCGCGCGTTCGGTCCCGGCGACGATTACTTGCGCCGCGTGCATCTGAATGTAAATATGTTTTCTTGGTTCGAGGCGTGGTCTAGCCCCTGAAATAAACACGCGAGTGAATCAACGAGAGATTGAATACTTAAAAAACGAGCACAAGGTATGTCTGGAACAGAGTCTTGACGGTAATTTTGTTTTGAAAACGATTAAGGGCTGCCCGCGTTAACGCCGAGAGACATTGATCTCTTGCTGCTGAGGTTGCTTGTCATGCAAAGTGGTATTGGTGGTACGCGTCGCTTTGCTCTTGTTCAATGGTCATCTCGAGGTTCTAGAAAATTCAAAAACTATCGCTGGAATGGAATGATTTTTTAACTGGGAAAAATGTACCGGAATTAAAATATTAATTTCTAATTACACTGTCCAACAGCCAATGTGTGTTCCGATATTCATTATACTTTTCTTATAGAATTTTGTGCGCTGATCACGAATCTGAAATCCGTTTTTTTCGATCACCCTCAGTTTTTGAGAAATTTAATTTTTTAAAAATAACACATTTTTCAACTTTGAACTAATTTTGTGACGTTATTACAAAAGATATTTCAGTTTTGTTTATATAGAATGATTCTGTAGACTTTCCTCTATACACTGATATCAATTTTTATTGTATTCTGAATGATTATATATATCTAAACAGTCATTAAAGGTAAAGTGACACCGATTTGACACCAATTTTTTGAGGTTTTTTTGAGTATATTTTAAAAAGTAAGGGTCCAGCGTAAAATCCAACCATGCCACGCGATAGAGCGGACTTTTTTCTCAAGGAAACGTTCTGGAAAAGTGGGAACACAAATATTTTTTCCAAAGTAGGAAGCAAAATTGGTCCGTAGGCGCCGAGTTGCCGACAGTGATGCTCAGAAACAGCGAGCGCTCGATGCGACGTGACGTGCCGCGTCGAGCGCTCGCTGTTTCTGAGCATCACTGTCGGCAACTCGGCGCCTACGGACCAATTTTGCTTCCTACTTTGGAAAAAATATTTGTGTTCCCACTTTTCCAGAACGTTTCCTTGAGAAAAAAGTCCGCTCTATCGCGTGGCATGGTTGGATTTTACGCTGGACCCTTACTTTTTAAAATATACTCAAAAAAACCTCAAAAAATTGGTGTCAAATCGGTGTCACTTTACCTTTAATGACTGTTTAGATATATATAATCATTCAGAATACAATAAAAATTGATATCAGTGTATAGAGGAAAGTCTACAGAATCATTCTATATAAACAAAACTGAAATATCTTTTGTAATAACGTCACAAAATTAGTTCAAAGTTGAAAAATGTGTTATTTTTAAAAAATTAAATTTCTCAAAAACTGAGGGTGATCGAAAAAAACGGATTTCAGATTCGTGATCAGCGCACAAAATTCTATAAGAAAAGTATAATGAATATCGGAACACAAGAAAAAAGTTAAAATTTGTTGGACAGTGTTACCTGAAGCTTCGTACTTGAGAAATTAATTAAAAGGGGCAGTTGAATTATCCTCTTGGCAAGAATGGAAGTATTTTTTAGCACTGAAGTGACAGTTTAAGCATTGTATCCTATCAATATTAATATTTACTATGTCGATGTTTTATACAAACAAATGAAGTACATAGCTGGAAGTAATGTAAAATTGTATGGAACGTTCTTATTTCGTCATTAATTAATGCTACAAATTGTCAACTGTCTTGTTTGAAAATGCAGAAGTAGGCTAAGTAGGTAGATTAAAACAACCAACTATTTAATGGCACGTAGAATTATACGTACCACACTATCATTTAATGTTGTAAATTACGAAACGTCTTGTTTGAAGAGCAATTCATTGTACGTTATTATGAATTTTTCCAGCATTATGGATTGAAGCCATCGTTCGTGTCAATAAGAAATGCAAAGTCAACTACAACGATAAACGTTCCGTTCAAGAAGCGTCCCAGTTAACCAGTTAAAAAGTGTCTTCCGATCCGGCTTATAGAGATATGCAAGTAGTGGAAGGGAAATCGAGTTACGAGTCGGACCTCGAAGTGTTCTCTCGAGTAATGTCAACATAACAAAGCAGAGAGGCCTTCATGATGAAATACGTACGATTAATTGGAGCGCGTAAACTCGTGGAACTCGGCGGACTCCACTCTGAACGGTCTCTTTGAATTTAAGTTACTACTTACCTACTCTACTCGACATAATGACCGTTCCACTTGTGCCGAGTTCCGCGTTCCGCGTTACTTTGCGTCAATTCGACGTCGCCTCCTCTCCGCGGTATCGTTAATACACGCCCGGCGCACGTGCGATGAGAATCACGGTGACAAGCGTGGCTTTCCGAAAATTGGGTCAAGATTTCGCGTATGACTCGCTGAACGTTTAAGAAACAGAGGTTCAAGCGGCCCTTAAAATAGAGCGCCGCTATTTTCGCGGAAGTTTAACGCGCTGTTTCTCCTATTCGAGCACCGGCTTTCTCAGCGATTATGGGAGGTCTAGTTCCTTCGTGAAAATTACTTTTCTGGTATATTTAAATTTAAATCGTACTTTTTACTGACTGAGGTTGAGTTAGTTATTAGGGTGAAACGAAAACAATTAAAATGTAATGACTATTTGCCACGAAACACTCAAAAGTTACAATTTTTAGGTGTCACATCTAGTTTTATGAAATTAATGTTAATTAGTATGAGGAGTAAAATATTTTCGATTCCTAATTTTGAAGTTTTTGAATCTTCTAGGCATAAATAATTGCTATAAAAAATGTAAATTGATTAAGAACTTTTCTTTGAACGTCCAGTGTTCCTTGACTGCTTTGACAATTTGGAAATGACGAAACTTATTCAATCTTAAGATTGAATCTTAGGATTTTACAGCATACAGACACATACAGGGTGCACCAAAAGTATGGAAACGGGCAAATATTTCGAAAACGGAACATTTTTGAGAAAAATGTTTTAGAGCAATGTTTTAGGGTTTTAGAAATTCTATTGAATGGTCGTATCCGTTTAACTTTTAATGGAGCGGTCAAGGTCACGTCAAGGTCAACATAATTTTTTAAAATGGAATACACCATTTTTTAACAGGCAGTGTTAAAGCTGATGATGAGATCTTTTCAAAGCACTAGCTGGTGACCTATTTCTGTTGAAAATTGTCAAGAATTGTCAAGAATCAGGCAAAAGATAATTCGAACATTTAACCAGTTAATGCACATTAATGCTAAATCTCAAATGCTCAATGCGTATTTATGCTAAAATCGCCCTTCGTAAGCCCATACGTGAGGACCATGATTGTGCGAAGTCCAATCAAGAAACTTCCTCCCGGTGTAGCCTAAATAATACTAACAATAAGGCTGACAGCATCGAAGCATTTAAAGCTCAGCACTCAGGTAATTATAAAGAGAAATAGGTCATCAGCTAGTGTTTTGAAAAGGTCTCATCGTCAGCTTTAACACTGCATGATCTAAAATGGAGTGTTCTATTTAAAAAAATCATGTTGACCTTGATATGACCTTGACCGTTCCTCTGAAGGTCAAACGGATATAACCGTTCAATAGAATTTTTAAAACCTTAAAATATTGCTCTAAAAAATTTTTCTCAAAAATATTCCGTTTTCGAAATATTTGACCGTTTCCATACTTTTGGCGCACCCTGTATATCAATAGTTCTTTACAATCCCATAAGAATTGGCCACGGAAATAAGTTGGATAAGCATTCTTTTGTATCTCAGACATATATGTAATTACTAGACTGCGGAAGTTTATGCAAATATACATTTTCAAGACCGTAGAAAAAGATAATCAAATTAAATAAAGGTGTCTTGTACCTTATAAGTATTATGAAACGTATTCTGTTTTCTATATTTCATGTTTTTGCATATATGCACATCGTTATACGTTTTGGCACATTCAAAATCGCTATAAATGCATAACTTATATGTAGGTATATGTATTTATACCATGAGATAGTGAATAGTTGACGACTCAAATTGACTGAACCACTTTCAGTCACACAAAGTGTCATCGACAACATCAATCACATCCACTTCATCAGACGACAGACTCGTGAATATGATCGACCTGGACAATTACAATTCGATTGACTAGGTTGTCCAGTTATTTTCTTCTATAACATACAGTCTCCGTGGAGTACTTCTCAGAAGCAGTGAACCTAAGTAAACACCATGTCCAAACCTCAAGCATTCGAAACGTGCATCGTTCTTAATTATTCGACGCTACCTTCGGGCGGGCGGTTAAGGTTGGGTACACACGCGCGTTGAGATGACAGACGTAGCGACGGTTTTAGGATAACATGCAATAGACGAGCGACGGACGTCGATTTCATCGCTCGTGTGCGCCCGGCCTAAACTGGCTTCGAATCGAACCACACCGGGGAAAAACCGCGTTCCACGGAAGAGCAGTTCTCGTGCGAGCCCGCCTCAACAAAGGGCGTCCCGCGACTATAACGAGCGCGCGTCAAACCGAGACACCGCGGAACTAGATAAATTCTCGTCGGTCTCCTTAAATTCAATGTAACAGTTACCTGCATCCCGCGGCATAATAGCTGCTCCAATTACGCGAATTCCGCGTTACTTTACGCCTCTCTGACGACTGCTCGGAGTTAATGCGCCGTTAATACGCGGCCAGACCCTTACCCCCCGATCCCCTCGACGTGTTGCCATTATTCTACTTGCCCGCGTAGACACTTGCCTACTCCTTAAGAAACGGCCTGGAAGTGTCGTCGTGACGGCCGGCGCAAAAGGCGCCTTTCCAGTTGCTCGTTCCTCGGTGTGAAGAAAACTACGCTCTCCTCTAATTGTTTTAATGACTCCGTTTTCGTACGGACGTCCCGCACGCCATTCTCCGCTGATCTCTTTTTCCTTCTCTCGTTTCCTTTACTCTCCTATTCCTTCTACTACTTCTTTCTTTCACTTATTCACGACCATGCCACCTTTCATCATCGTCTTCCTTCCCTCTTCTTATTTTCCCTTTCTACTGGTTCAACGTAGTTAAGAAGTGGAGGAGACCTCGCTGCGCAAACCTTGGCGTTGTGTGGTACTCTTTTGCGGTCGGTCGATTGGTCGCCAGGCCAACCATCGGTGTCTATCCACCTATTTCTTTCTGTCTACGGCTCTGTTGAACGCGAATCGCCTCGCTGGCTTCAACAACGTCTTAATCAGGATTTTATTAGGTTCGCGCGGCGGTCAAGTGATACGACGTGTCGGTGTCTCTCTCGATACCTTTGACTCTCGTGCTCGCTCAAGCTTGACGCCACGTAAGCTGGTCTGGTCCTCCTCCAGGGTGGGCTGAATCATCGTGCGTTTTTGGATGACATGGATGTTCCATCAGGATGATTGTTTTTTATCATGTTTTTTTTCGTCGATAATCAACGTGAGCTTTTTGAACAGAATGTTCCTGTTTACGCGTCAAAGGTTTTACTTTTATAGAATTAATTCATAGCGGAGATTTCTTGTTATGAAACGTAGATTCCTTTATCTTTACCTTTTCTATTTGCGCAAAAGCTCTGCGCGTGCACACTGTACATGCAAGTGGAATTCTATCTGTAGCAACCCGCGTAATTATCCGAAACGCTTAACTTATCAGACCTAAAGCAAAGTATCTCATCACCCAACCAATGAATTCTCAACTTCCGCAAGTATCCTATTTAACAAAGAAGCCATCCCATCATCTCAACGTCTAAATCCCATTACTCATCAGTGCACCTTCCCTAGATCCTAAGTTCGTAGAGGTTCTGCGTTCAATAAGATTCCGTGCTGGCTCTTCCGAAAGCCATTCACCGAATTCGGTGGAAGTTGTCTACCGAGGAAGAATTCCAGGCGGTCGGAGTGTGGAAGTTAGCCTCGTAACTCGGGCGAGGTTGTCGCTTTGAAAAGCGAAGCGGAGCGCGAGATCGATAGACTTTCCGTGCAATAATTCAGCGCATCTCCGCAAAACTAATGCAGGCGGAGGAACGGTGATCCTCAGAGCGGATAAATCGAGAGAGAGAGAGAGAGAGAGAGAGAGAGAGAGAGAACCCGGCTGTCGGTAGTCAGTACCTTGAGCGCGCTTCCTGGCTTGTCCCTCGATTCCGCACAGCACAAAAAACCGAGCCATCGACGCGAGGTTACCTTTGGGATCGTCTATTATATACCCACATAATCCTCACGGGGTTGGCTGGCGGCTCTCTTTCCTTCGCCACGGTTTGTTCCTTCTCTCCTCGAAACACCAGAACCGCTCTCCCTGTGCCTCTTCCTTTGTAACTCTCTCTCTCTCTCTCTCTCTCTCTCTCTCTCTCTCTCTCTCTCTCTCTCTCTCTCTCTCTCGCTTCCTCTGCGTTCTTAAGCTTGGTCCCCGAGAATCTTTTTCTCCACGGTGTCGCGGTATTCCCACTTTTGGTCTTGCCTCAGAGGAAGAGAGGATTAGGGTTCGTCGTCCACGGTGTCGAAACTAAGCCTTCGGTCATGATACGGGATTATATACACGGTTGAAATATCGCGCGACGAGCCACCACCAGTGTGTATCCGTTTCAACCGTTCCGTGTTCTCAGATCTCCTGCCTCACGTTTCTGCTTTATGCTTCCCCCGCGTCGACTCCCTTCTCCCACCCTCCGGTTGCAGCCGTTCATGATCTTTCGCCAGGCGGAAATATACGTTCTTGGCTGATACGTGAACGACCGCAACCGAAGCCTGTCGATCCTGTTGGTCACGGCACCGCCGTCGGCTGAACTCGCCTCCATGGGATTTCGGTATTCCTGAGAAAAGCGATACGCTCGTGGCGCGCTGCAAAAATTGCCGCGCTGCGCCGCCGCGTGTAACTGGAGCCTCGGTTAGGGGCGTCCGTGGAGAGATATTTACATTCCTAGGAGGATTCTTTGGCTACATGGGAACCGTCGTCAGTCTGTCGCACTCTAGGCGTTGGTGGGTTTTATTTAACGTATGAGAGTATTGTAATGGTTTGGTTTTTACTTTACTGTAAAGGTCGTAGATATTGTAGTAGCAGATGTCTATTGAATGTTTTATGTCTGATTTTATTGTATTAGTGTCATATATTCATAGACGATAAGATAATAGAAGTTCAACTGGAGTTCAGTCATGTACTGTTAAATTTTCGTTCCTACAAATGCAATTACAGTGTAATTATAAAGCTAAAATTAAAAGGCTACCAAATTTGTCGTATTCATGTTGAAAGCATTAAAACTCACTTATATACTCTATAGTTATTCCAAAAGTACTGTACAAAACAAACATACCACTTAAATACGAAATAACCTATCACATGTATGCAAAGATAAGATAAAATCTCACGGAAAATTCTTCCTTTACCTGAAACAGGACCTTCTTCAATCTTTATTAAATCCAAGCGTTTCAAAAGAAAAATACAGTAGAATTTTCTTGCTTAATCCATTTGCTTCATATGACGACCGGCACTCGTACGCACTTATTATGGCATATAAATCATATGACGAGCTTAAATATGACTCTAATGGCTTAGGCGTCCATGCTTCTGCTCACATTACCGTCCATCCGTATCCGTTCCAGTTTCTGGTACCGGATTTCATGTTTCAAAAAGTCCCGGTAACTACGTGTATTTATTTTCATAACTTTGCGTTTTCCGCGCTGTTGGTATTTCACTCACACTCATTATTTCTTATTTGCCCGGCCAAATTCCAGGAACACTTGAGTACCTTGCTGTATTTTACACAATTCTCCACCAAGTAAATAACCAAGAACCTACTTCTTCACACTCTACTATGAAAATACAGGCATATAAAGTCGTACGGCCGACGACGGTCGCAAGGAACCACACTACAAAGGTGTGGGACATCATCGTATCGGTCGGTTGGCTGTCAAAAAGGATGAAATCTGGATCAAAGGCGACAACCCCACCGTCAGGTCTACTTTCCGATGCGCATTTTGCAGTTTTGCGGCGAGTCGCGTGTGCTCAATATCAACATTGCATTGTGCGAACGCACCGAGGCCCCTCTCCTGTCTCCTTCCGCTACCCCCGTACACGCATGTGTGCAAGCATTCGACCCCCAGATACATGTTTACAAAGGAGAGGGCCGGGCGTCTTCCAGACAGTATCGGTATTGTGCCGACGCTGCCGGCTTATACTTGTGTAATGTGAAACCCTCTACCGATGCACGCCATCCCATCCACCCTGGACTCATTCTCCAGCGGCGCTTAAACGGGCTACCAGCCGATCCAGCTGTCATTGAACAGACCGTGGCTCAGTGCATACTAGCAACACCAGCAAGAGATCTCGACCGCGCGCGCAAACGTTCTCAACCTCCCGCTGACGTGATCCAGTTCTTGATAGATAGCTGGAGATCGTCGTGGTTATCTGGCCTCTTTTAAATGTCAGCGATCCTAAACTTGCCGCGGCAATGTGTTTATTTATGCCCTGGAAATTCTGAGACGGTAGAGCATAGTACGAGTGGCTTCCGGTGCAGTAGCTGATTTTGGGTGAGTGAAAGATTGAGTGATGCAATTGAGGACCAGGTTACATATTTGGGACAGGCTCTTTTATGTAGAACTTGAATTTATAGTGTGTGATCTCTCAGATCGCTTAACTTTTTTGAGAAAATATAGATTTTTCCAATATTTATGTAATTGCTTCTAGCTTTATCACCTACGCATCAGGGGTTAATATCACCTATTTAGAAATCCGTAATAGCTGCGATCCTGAATGCCCATGATTTAGCATAAAACGAAGCAAGTTCATAGATGAAGGTAAAGTTAGTGAGATCCTGTTAATTCGCGCTAATTCTTTGCACTTCAACTGTTTTAAAGCCTGCCAATAATAGTTTCTGAATTACTTCAACAAATAAATGCTGATTATTGCTACAGAATACCTATCAAAAAACAATAAAACATACTCTTATTTGTATTCCTCCTATAATATAGTTCCTCCTATGAATTTACAATATTAAGACTGAGAGGAGCCAATCGTTACAGTAATAAAAGGTTAATTTTTCTGCTTTCCAAGTATTTGCCAATCAACCGAGGTCGATTAATCTGTCATATATTTCGTCCTATGTGTGCAAAACGAATGCTTCATTTTGTAGTGTCAATACAGAAGTTAATAATCACAGAATTGTTCCTGTCACATGACACAAAAGGTAGAAAAAGTTCTACAAACAGAAAGGAACATTGGTGTGATACCCGGAATGCCTGGGAGGTATACTTGGAATACAAAGGGTTAATAGTCCTCAGTGGAATAATACTTGCATTTAACCCTTTGACCCGTATGCTGCATTCACGAGAAATTCTTCAGGATATACAGGTTTGGTCTATGAAAATGACGCTTTGCACATTATGCTAATAATTCTGTGTATAGTTACTTTTAAATTCCATAATAGTGTCAAGGCACAAAGCTAAAACAAAGTGGAAGACATTTTTATCACAAATTGGTGAAATGATTGTGATTAGGACGGCAAGGGAGGTTAACGATCACGGCGTTTGCATTGCTAAGAGTTACTTAAAACTAGCACTCGTTCGAGAAATTTTGAAATTATCGAGCGCACAGGGTTTGCCGGCCGAAGCAAATTTATGTTAATGCAAACGGTGGAAAGTTTTTTCAAGTCGTAAAACTTTACGCGCTCCCCTCGTTTAAGGTCCTCTGCGAATTTAACTATTTACCCGTTCACGACCATTCCGCTTAAGCGAATGACCGGGCCAAAGAGACGAATCACGATTCAATTCAAAATGAAACAAAGGCGGAAGGAGAGAAGACGAGAGGGAGAAAAAGGGAAGCGTGGTAAAAACGGCAGAAGAAATGTGAACGAATTTTCGTGATTCGTCCCTCCACCCAACGCATAAAAACTTAAGCACTCTCTTTTAAATTGCAACGGCGCCCTTTGTTCTTTTTTCCAACGTTTCTTCCTGCCGCATTTTCCGAAGCTTGGAAAATCGCGAATAGGTCGACCCTCGACGTTGAAACTCTGAATAATATTTCCACCCCTCCTCCTCCTCGGACCATTCAGATTTTAATCAAGTCCGACTGTCAGCGTGGAAAAAGGAAACTTATGCTTGTTGCAGCGGAAAGGCGGCGAAAACGGGGAAGGGCGGAACTCCGCTATCGGGGAATTCATTTACCGAACTTTTTAATTCGATTGAACGACACGGACGGAAACGAGCTCGTGGCCGGTGTCTGTGTCCAACTTTCGCGGGAAAATAAAACACGCGTCGTCGATTTATCTTACGCCCACAGAAGATCGACGAAACTCGATTAAACGAAGTTAGACGCTCATTGCTACTTTCGTAAGTGTACTTAATCTTGTACAATCGATCAGTGGGAATTTTCGCGTCACTGACATTCTCGGTGCCGTGCAGTTTGCTTTATTAAGTTTGTATTCGCGAGATGGAGTACCGACTGATCCATTACCTTGTCTAATTTCTACCGGCTAATTGTGTCTTGAGATTAAACCAGAACCGCCCATCGTGTCTACGATTGCAGTAAGATTTCCGCGTATTCGTTTACCGTGCACGAGCAACGAATAATGGCGGGTTCACAAGAAAAATAAAATTTGATTGGAAGAGAGTAGTTCCGGATAGAATATGATCCAATTAACGCCTTTCCGTTTCCAACTGGAAGCTAAGTGGAGAAGGAGCGACACGGCTAATTACGTTTGCGGGTTCAAGAAGTCGTCGTCGCCATGGACCAGCGCAAATATTTTCAGCTCACGCTTATTAAACTCAATTAACGTAATTTCGCGATGTCAGCTGCGAAGAAAATTCCGGGCTCTGTCTTGGCCAGCAACAGGTCGGCGAAAAATGCATTCGGAAGAGGCGTAACCGGATAACGCGGCAATAAAGTATAATAGCGCGACGTAACGACGCGATAAAAACGCGGAGTGAACGCTCGTTTGACCGATGGCAGAGCTTGTTGGACAGTTCGCCTGGAATCGTTTTGAGCGCGCGCGAAATTAACACGGTCACTGGCTCGATCTATGAATATGGATCCAGTGACAGGTTTAGAGTAGTACTGTGGCGATAGAGGGGACTTATTTTTCTTGAAATATTGCGTACAGTCGCGTTTGGTTGTAGTTCTTGATGTTTTGTCTAATTCCTGTAACAGGACTGATTACATGTACTGTGGATAAATTTACATGATAAGGCAATGTAATTTACTGCTTCGGATGGAGAAGAAACTGGTAATATGGAATCCAATTTTGTTTTAAACGATTTTTAAAAGATTAGCGAACTAATTATTTTAAATGCAGCCTTAATCTAATTTTCATTAATCCCTCTTTTATATAAAAAGAAGGACACGAAATGAGGAGGTAAGAACTTTTAATTTGATAATTTACGTTTATTTTCTGAAATCGAATTTTTTATCTAATAGTTTTGGTGATTGATAATATGAAATCTAATTTGAAACTTGTGTCAGTTCAATTTGGAAAAAACTTTATGAATGACTTTTGAACTTCTAACCTAAACTCTTTTTTGCATACAGAGGAATGCACGTAAAGTATCTCATCCTCGTTTTGAAGAAATATCTACAAATATACAGGGTGATTTCTTGGCTGTGAAGTCGAAATAAAGATTATCTATCTACAGGGTGTAACAAAAATGTTGCAGTTCCTTGAAAGGAATGATTCTTGAGGTGATTTAAAACAATATTTTCCTTAGCGAAAATGTTAGGTGGGGCTTTGTTAACGAGTTTTTAACGAAAAACACTGACCAATCGGTGAGCGAGTACAAAGGATTAATGATGGCGCGGACGATGACGGGCCAATATTACTTGCTACTGGAACCCGCGCTAAAATTCGTCCATTGTATTCGTGCTTCTATTGGTCGGTGTTTTTAGTTAATAACTTGTTAACAAAGCCGCATCTAATATTTTGGCTGAGGAAAAAGTTGTTTAAAATCACTTTAGGAATCACCCCTTTCAAGGAAATACAAAATTTTTCTTACACCCTGTATAAAAAAGGATGTTATAAAAATTGATCAAATATATGTGTGTTACAGCGCGAAAAAGGAAATCTATTCATCATCAAAAGTTTCTATATTTTTAGTAGTTTATCTCTCGAAAACGAGGAGAAGTTCCTAGCAATTTTCGGAGATTATCTTCTTTAGTCTTTCCTTGTTATCTTAAAAAAGGCCAGAAGGCAGTTTCCAATGTGTCCTCATAGAATTTCGTTCATTAAAATGAAAAATTTATTCGTATTTTTTAACGCAGCCACTCTACGGTGCTTATAAAGCACCGATTAAAAACGTGTGAATATACTCCTGAAATACCGCAAAAGTGTTTCTCTGGAGAAAGTTCCTATCGCGCTGCTTTAATTGTTCCGCGCTCGCTCCCATTAATGGCGGCTAATTCGAAATAACAATTTACCTATCGTTCCAAGTGCACCGCGAGATCGTTTCCCTGTGCGCGCGTCCTATTATGCATTTACGTTTCTTCTCATTTTCTCGCCAGTGCAGTTCCGTCCCGACTCTTAACCATCCGAGTTCGCGTCGCGACCGGTAATTTGCTTTTTATCGCGAGTCTACCATCGTGAAAACTTTTCGTCGCTGGCTGACTCGCCCGCTGGCTCACCGGCTCGTGTTCATGAATTTTATTAAGATCCACGATAAAACGGCGTGCGTTTGCATTATCCACGGATACGTCGACCGTCTACGAGCTGACGCGTATCCTACTTACGATCCTTGACATAATTCGCGAACGCCGATAGTTTTTCGCCGTTCCCAGCTACTCCTCGTGCCGCGCCGCGCCGTGTCGCTCGTCGCCCGAGTGCAATCCTTTTTGTTCCTGCAGCCGGATTAAATCGAATAAATTCTTGACGTTAGTCCGGATTGCAACCCCGGGGCCGCTTTATTACGAGATTCCACAGGATATATCGCAGCCGACAAAGTGCCGGGGGTTGTTTTTCGCTTGGAAAATATCGCGAACGCGTCCTTGCGTCCCCAATTACGCGAGTTCTACCGGCTGCGCGAGCTTACGTGGCTCGGTAATCTTTCGCTGGATCGTCTGTTCCTTCGAAATTATTAGCACGGGGTTTAGGTGTCCGATAAAACCTTGAATTTAAGGGGTAGTGTAAGCTGTATTTGTGCAAAATATTTATGTTTTTTATTATGTTTATATTCAATATTTGGATGGTTTTGAAAACTTTAAAGGAAATTCAATCCTTAATTGGATGAAAGATGACAGATTTACCTGTTAACCGTAACTTTAACTTTTATCGTTTAACGTTTCCAGATTTACACATGTATTTTAGGAGATGAGACTATTATTTATTGAAAAAATTTAATTACCGTTAAAACTTACTCTTGCCGTCAGTCAGCCTTCTCATTGTAACTGGATAAACTGCCTGTGCTGATTTAAACATGCATTGAAATGATTAAAAAATTGTTAAGAAGCGATGACAAATTATTAGCTTTATGACCTCTTATCATTTGGAAGTCTAAATTATCCCTAATTGGCCAGCTTCGTTTGCCTTTGAATATTAAGTCGTTCCACAATTCTATTCCGCGATGTGAAATATATTAATGAAAGAATAAAAAAATGTCATAGAAGAAAAAGCTGTGGAACGAGAGAATAATCACCGTTATTAATCATGTTCTTCCATAATATTTAAAAAAATTTATGTAAATTTCAATACACTAATTGATACAAAATTATAAAGCCATTCCTCGTAAGTCCTAAAACAAAAATGTGAACTTGAAAAATATTTGGTTTTTTTTCCCCCGTTGATTTAGATCTGGCAGAGGTTTGCGATTGTCATTCTAAGACCATTCATTATACTCCAACACGAAACAGTATTTCCCTGGTCTTTTCTCGTGTAATCATGTGAGTGTCACGTAGGTTTCTAGCACTCCTGCAAGTCTTCCTCGATTCTCGAACCCTACGGTTCACAGAATTCAGCTTCCCCTTCGTTTCAACTTTCCCGTCTCCCCCAGCCATCAGCATTCCTCGTGAAAATATGGTTTCCCAATCGACACTCTTCCCACACGCGGAGCCGTAACATTCGTGCAATCACCACCAACCGCGAGTAATTGGTCGGCGCAGCGTTTAGAGAGACCTCAGGGAAGCCCGTCAGAAGACAGAGAGAATAGAATTAACTAAAATTAACGTTGCGTTACGAGCAGACCACAAGAAACCAGCAGCGGAACGTTCCCTCGTCGGTGCGAGCAATCGCCTATATTTATCGCGCGCAGCACGTAACAAAACGCGCTAATGATCGTGCTAAGAGGCGTCCGTTTCTCCGAACCGGGCGTAACATTCCTCATGATCTAGTTCTCCCGGCTCTCGGGAGAATTTTTGCCTCGAGTCTCCCCGATCTCTCCAGTTTTTCGCCGCGAGATGGAATCACTCCGTCCATCGACTCGACAATAATTAATAATACGTGCCGAGAATACGCGTGGTGTACCTGAAATTCCTGCGCGGCCGTCCCAAGGTGAATGTCTTGAAAGCCGCCGGGGGGGATACAGGAAGAATAAGTCGCGGGGAAAAAGCGAGGAAGAGGGAAAAAGGGTTTTGGCGAGGCACGGAGGATGACAAAGCGAAGCGACGGAGACGGCGAGGTAGCGGGCATCGCAGACGGGACACGCAGCGTGTTTGCAGATTTATAACCAGGCGACCGAGCAAAAGGTGTCGCCTGGGAATGAGTAATGATATATTTGCCCGCATGCGAGGCGTTTCGAGATCGTTGGATATGCCACAAGCGACCGACCGAGTGTTCTTGCGATCCCGAAAACGTGGGCGGGGGAGTGGCAGTCCTCCCTTCTTTCTCTGTCCCTTCGGCTAACACTGCTTGCCGGTAGTTGGTAGGGAAACAACGTCGTATCTTCTATCGTGCCCTTAGCTTCTTCTCCTCTTCGCCGCGCCCTGCTTTAAATATATTTACGAATGGTAAAAAAATGTCTATTCCATGATTTCCTACCTGCGACTCGAACCGCTCCTCTATTCGCCCTGCAATTCCTTCCACTGCAGCGGGTTAAGTCGCTGGTGCGCAGATTGCTCGCGTTCATCCTTTGACTGGATCCTTTGAGTCCCCGTTCAATCGGAACTATTCGAGAGATTGAACGTTTGGCGCGCGTTTAAATCTCCGTTTGTGTCTGGTCGAACGGGTACACAGTTGTATGATATTTAATCAGCAAATGAGCTCTTTTCTATTTGGCGCGAAGATTGAATAGAAAGGCGAAGTAGGTACACTGAGACAAAAAATGTTTTAATTTATAGTATACATTGTTCGAAATTTTACTACATTTTCTACTAAAACAGCAGGATTGGTGAAAGTGGTTATGTTTTTACAACACCAGTGTAGTAATATTTGGTTCTGAAGACTTGGTAAAAGCTACAAAACCTCGTGTGTTGATTTTTACTACACGAATGTAGCAAAGTTGGAACTTCGCTCAAACTAAAAAGAGTTTTTCTTTATGGAAATACTGAGGGGTATGCTCGGCGACGGGGAAGGCGAGGTACAGGAAAGATAAGAGAATGGTTGACGACTGGAGGAGGAAAACTTCGGGGTGGAAGAAGAGAAGGAGGCCACGGCGATTTTCGTTTTGGACAATCAACCAAAACTTGCTTCATTATCAGTAGACCTACGCGAAACGCAATCGAATTGGTAACTGGGTGACAAGTTTGCGTGTAATACAAGGAAACGCTGGTCCGGCTTCGCCGCAATCGCACCACTTCCGTTCTGCGTCTAATTGTTTTAGCATCAATACATACAATCATTACAATACACATGAAAAACGCGATGTGTATATGAAATACACAACGAAAATGCGGCGGCAAATTGCCGCTGCGGTACAACCGCTCGTCTGCAACGGCCTTTACAGAATGAAGGTGGAACATGTGAGAACAACAAGGCGATTGTTTATTTCTTTGTGTTGTGTGTCGTCGAGCTATAGAAACACGTGGTGCTTCATCATTATTTTTCGTGCTATTTCAAGTAAATTTCCTTCTACATATTGTAAGTGCCATGAGTCTAAACGATAGTAGTGTGTAGTGTACTGTCTTAACTACAATTTCATGACTTTACTTTCCCATTTTCGTATAAGTATAATAATGAAAATATATGTACAAGTTGCCTAACTTTTGACCATCGCTAGTTGCTTGAATTAAACCGTTTCATCCTAAGCCGCAGTCTATATTAGGTAGAGATGTGCGGACCGTACAATGAAAAAGTAATTAGATTAGTTTTTTAAATATATTACTATTATCACATATTGTTTCAACACAAGAAATAGATGATAAAATCTGTATATAATTCTGAACATTTTCTCATTTTTCTTGGCTTTCTATAACGTTTCATGCTTGTGTAGTAGGGAAAAATAGAAAAATAATCCAAAATAGGCAACTCTCCCTTATGTATATTGAATTTCGGGACAATTTCGGGAAAGAGGAAGCAGTTATATATTTTCTAAACTGTTCTTCATAGGAGGACTTCAAGCGATGGTTTTCCTAGGAATTGTAAAGAGTTATCGCAAATCTCGCCTCTCGACCTGCGTTAACCTTTAACCCGATACTCCAGTAAAAGAAAAGTCAAGTTGGCGCAAAATTCGAGCAAAATACTGTTGTACAACGATAGCTGATGAAAAAGAAGGGAGGGAAGAGGCGAAAGAAAGCAGGGACGATATACAAATAATCCCAGGCTTCGTTGAAAGAGGGGAAAAACTGGAGTGCTTCATTTTACTAACAAAAACTTGGCGAAGGAGAGGAGGAAGAAAGTTTTTCCGCCAGCCGGATCTCCTTTGTATCTTCCGGCCTGCTGGAAAGATGTTTCAGCGCCTCAAGAACCTGGGGGAAGGAGAGGATAGAGGGTAAATTCCTATGTAATAAATTCGCGACTCTAATGAGAATTAAATTTTTATCTTTCTCCGATTGCACTGGCTCGATTCACTGGAAAGAAAAGTATACCGATGTAAATTACGCTTCTTGCCGCATCATGAGTCGAACATCCTTTGAGATCCTTCTTGCTAGTCATGAGCGTATCGATTATTGATAACAGTGAACTCATTACCACGGAAATCGTGCAATATTTAATAGGCTACTTATATTCTGTTCCTAAATTTTTTAATCTTGATTAACTATTTGTAATTATTGTCATCGGATTTATTTAGTGTTTTTCGAATAGTCTTCGATCTCATTTATAGTACCAGAGCTATTATATCTGTAATTATCAGTAATTTAATGGTAATTATTTCGATGTCTTGATTTTGAAAACTTGATTTAAAAAAAATATTAGTGAACATTCACCGAAGTTAAATATAATGTCTCCAAGGGAGGAGTGGTATCAGTCATTTTTTTATTACTGCAGTAGAATCAAATTGCGTGTATAATGTGTTTGAAACCTTAGACCATATTGTATACCTATAGAGACGGCCCATATATATGAACCCACGGGAGAGAATAATGCAAAGATAACTAGCAAGTTTGCCCAGAGTAACGTCAGAAAAGATAATTCAAGATGACGAATAGTGCATCAAACCAATCAGACGATTAGACGCCATTAGACTGTATAGATACTTTTTGAAAGTAGATATTCTTTGCCCACATGAACGTCACGTAGATGATTTTATCTTTGCATCAATCTCGATAACTCAGGCCATGTCTATAAATATATATGGTCTAAGTTTGAAACAGTCCTGTTCCATGCATCACTGAGGACATTACCTTCGATTGAACTCTCCATGATAAATCTACTTCTGCTCGGCTGTTTCACGCATCCTGTCACTCCCCCCCCCCCTCAAATCCAGGATCCACTTGCCGCGTGATGCATCATCGACCATACGTCGGCGAACGCTTTTAACGAGAAAAGAAACGACGTCCGACCGCGGCAGATGTCTGAGTACGCACGAGCGATTTTCCGGCAAAAGGTTCTGAAAACCGAAGCCCAGAAACCGGGTAAACAGTACATCGAACGGACAAAGGGGAGACAATTTTCGCTAACGCGAAGCGTGAAAGGTCCGTCGGGTAAATACGTCGGATTGTTCCCTCGTCAAACCGCATGAATAACTAATAATACGTCCCTCGGGGGATTGTACCCTTGTGGCAGGCCTATCCCGGCTGCCTGGCCACGCCGAAAGGGAACATATAAATATTTCTATTAAAACCTCCTTAAAACGATCCTCCTTCTCATTCAACCTACGCTCTCTTTAAACGATCCTCTGCGCGTCCAAGTGGCGGATCCGCCATTCTGCTACCTATTACCTGCTTGAAGGCTGCTATTCGCCAGGGGGTAACGGCAGGCAATGGCAACAGCATCAGCAGCCCCTGCTGCCGTCGTAGTTAAATACCCCAGTGGTTATCTCTCCTGGCGTTGCACCGGCTGCAATCGCCATCGAAGAAGGGGTTGTGGCGTTGTGGCATGTCATAAAGAGGGGGACGCGCAGAGGCGGCAGGGATAAGGAAAAAGCATCGACGTGCCGAGCACAATAAACGCCTAGTCGAGCAGGTTCACCTATTACACTCGCTGGCTAAGCCACGTTTAATGTACTTCCGCCGACCGTGGAATCTTCGATCAGTTATTTGTATGCACGATGCGACCGATCCTCTGATCCTCTTGATCCTTTAGTCGCGCATTCACCTCTTGAACAATAGTTGATGAAGAGGAAGTCTTCGTCCTAGAAGTCTCTCTATCTTCCCTGCTAACGTGCCTTCCGAGTTTTGAACCAGTGACTCGATTACATAATGTCGGATAGTTTGATGACTTTAATGTTTTCTGGACGGAAATGTAACTGGCAATTCGCGACGATGCTCGGATCTATCGAAGTGTCTTGCACTTTGACTCTCGGAGGGAATTGCATAGGAAGGTTGTTCAGAATAATGGAAGCCTCTTTGGATATACGTAGTTCTAGTCGTTTCATTTAAGAAAGCCATTTATAGAGAATTAAGTTGTATCATAAGTAATATTTTCTAATTTTTTTTTGTATATTTAATCGTTAAAACTTTAATAATCAATTTATACGGCCACTTTCCCACTTTTAAATAATATTTGAATTCCTTGTTTTTTAAGTTTTTATTTGTTTCATCTATGATAGGTACATGTATAAAACGTCGGTATTTGAGGGAGAATGAAATTCTTTTTCTACAAATTTTCTAGCTTGTTTCCCAACTTAATAAATTCAGAAATCAGAATTTTACGAATGTTACTGTAGACACGTTTTACTTTAAAGATCTAGTATTAGCCAACGTATCACTATCCATCCGACTTTGTAGCCCAGCAACCAGCAATCATCCTGCCAACCAGACAGATACATATATTTTCCTTAAATATCTAGACTAAAACTCGTACGAGTCCGATTCTGCTGAATCAACATAGTGCCCCCCCCCCCCCCCCCACTATCTTTACTTATCGAGCAATCCCGTTCGCAAAGCAAGCGTTTCCGCCTTACGTTTCCGCGAGCTTCACAGAAGGCGCCCGCACTAAAGAATATATGGGCGTATGTATATTCAAAAATATTTTATAGATCCCGATATCTCTCGACAGGTTCCTCCTCCCCCGTCACCCTCCGCGCAGATTCGACTCGCTTCGGTGGCTCACCTGAGAATCGCTGTCTCCTTTGAGTGGCTCGCGTCTCTGCCATCCCATAAGAAGGGTTTATATTTCAAGGATCCTCTTTTCGCTGAGAAATCGCTTTTTAACATCGCCGACTGGCCAGATCGCATTCACCGGAACCGACTGCGATACGTCACGTACCGTGGGTCCTCTTTTATCGTTCTCTTCCGTCCTGCCTCGACCCGCCACAACTTCCAAAATTACTTTTTATTTTACCGTTTTTCTTTCCTATCCACAAATTTTTACGGAACCGCCAGCCACCGCCTCAAAAAGAGATCCGCGACGCGATGCTAAGATCCTTTCGAGGAAGCGTTTCGAGCGTGCACCTTCCTCGCAGATATACATATATTTGGGGGAAAGATTGCCGCGATACGATCGACTCTTTTATGCTCGTACGTTTTATAGGGAAATTTTTGCAGTCGGTGGCGCATCGATAGAGACGAGGGAGGGGTTCATACCTGGTGTTAGCCTCGGGCGAGATCGCAGATGACCCTATTCTTCGGCGCAACTATCCGCCGCCTATATGCAAACAAAATTTCCAATGTTTTGCGAAAATATAGGGAATTGTTTGGCCGCTTCTGAAAAGGTGAAACGCGCTTAACGAAAAGTTCAGCCCAGGGATCCAGCGTTCGCTTAAAAAGTTTGATCGTGTTAAGGTCGTTTCCCAGCAACGCGACGCGACGAACCAAGAGGGAAAGGGGGAATCTCGGAGGGGAATCTCCGTCTTGTTTCTCACGCGCTTCGCTCGGGCTCAAGTCGTTCCGCGGAAATTGATTTCGACGCTTATTTATCGTTATCAGAACCGGCTGAATCCATGACGAGCGCGCGCGCTTAAGACAGACCCAACAAATTGCACGCTATGCGGATTAATTGATTGCTGCTCGGTACAGTTGATTTATTATATTCCCGGTATTCTCGATCTTCCCGTCGTCATTAGTAGTTCTGAGCGACGTTATACCTCTCCAGATATTCAGTTTCCGGGTTCTTGCTGGATCCCGACTCGTTTCTCGATGAGATCCTTCATTGTTCACCCGCGGACTATCCTCCTCGGCTCCGCTCTCACGCAGACGCGACGCGACGATTCTGTTAATCCAATTTACTCGCGCGGGTTAAACAATTTCTGTGACGGAGCGGCAAGGCCGATAGGCGATTCGTCGATGTCCGTTTAAATTTACAGAAAAGTCCATCACTGTTCGCACACATGAAACTTTCATGCCGCGTCGGGCTTGTATTCTTAGAAGCCGCGTTCCGTTGAACGAGGAGACGGTTCCCTTCGCGAGTCGTTAGAAATTCATGACTATCGACAACTCGGGCCGCAGAGAAGGGTTATTTCTCCAGTACATGCCGCGTATCTATTCATACGTACGAGGGTTCAGCCGGCGCATTAGTCATTTATGAACACGGAGATGGACAAAGTCGAAAGGATATCGTAGCCAGGATGATCCCGATTGGAACCAGTTACCTCATCCGATTCGTTTTGCTCTCTTTTATTTATCGGAAGGGCTCTCGTCCCTTTTGAAGTCGATCTTCTCGGCGCGCTTTCTTAGCCCTTTGCTCTTCCAAGCCCCTCCGAGAGTAGCTTCCGTCTCCTTGAATCGAAAGCGCTTTATGGGTTAGCCACTTTCGCGGTGCAGACGAATTCGCGTCCACCAATCGATCCGCTTGCAGACACGTAGTCACGATTCAATTACCGATCAACGCATGATATCCCGCGCAACGTTCGTCGTGCAACGTTTCTAGAGTTATGGCTGAAGATTAGCGCGAGTGATGTTAGCACACCTGCTCGCTCGGCCCCCCACGGTGTCGGCCTCCTATGTTTGTCGAACGCGCTTACACTTATACACATATATTTGTGTGTGTCTACGTCGCACAGGGGTGCAAGGGTGTGCAAGCATGCACATAATGCGACCAATGAATCGTGCGTTGTTTGGCACCGTGAAATTTGTCGTGGAACTGTCGAGATTGCTCATTGATCGCTGACAGGATGAACCTGGGAATCGAGTTTCCTTCTGTGATGATTAACAGTCAGTTTCAGTGCATTATCCGCAGCGAATGTCTGCTGCGAAAGAAATGACAGGGCTGAAAGATTGGAACGAAGTTGAAAAGATAAAACTGAAGGAAGAATTGTAATTGGGAAGATGAACAAAAGTTTAGTCTGTCTACTCTGGATTTCGTGAATCTTTAGCGAAGAGAGAATTAGATTCTTTATTGGCAGTTTCATGTTAACGTGCTTCGTGGAAGGTTTAACAACAGATTTAGTTATGATCAATCAAATACAACGGTTTGATGAAACAGCTTGGGTCACTTTGATAGGATTTATCGATTGGGGTGGATGTACTAAACTTTAGGGACTGCCCACTTTCTCCTGTTGGTCCAGATGCGACTGACATGATTTAAACGGCTTCTTGGAACTGTTCTTTCGTTCGGATAAGTATACTTCGACCAATAACTACTGTTTTCAAGGTATAACATAATTTCGAATCAATAGCAAGAGCTGTGGAAGGGTCGTATAAGTAGCTACGTTTCGCAGTAATGGAAAGGGGTCAGTGTTTGAGAGTATTATGTAGTTTCATTTTATATTGTAAAATTACACGTTTATAGAGTAGAAAATACGAATAAGAAAATTGAGGATGATTAGAAATATAATGTCTGTATAAGTTCTGTTTAATAGTACGCCAGCCAAACGGTTGGCATCATCAAATTCTTCATCAAATTTTATACAAGATTCCTTATCGAATCACGGGAAATTTTTATAAATAAATTGAACGACTCTTTCTCCAAATTATTTTTATTAACATAAACTTCTGATTTTATAAGAAAATCTTGCTTAATTGGAACTTAAGACACTAAACAGTGCTAAAAGTTAAAAATTCTTATTTTAAATCACTTTAAGGGGTCTGAATTGTGTTTATTACTTGGAGCTAACACTAATTGATAGGGGTGGGCGGGTATTCGAAAATTTCGAGAACTCGAGCCTCGGTTCGATTTTTGGTGACTCGGGTCGGGTCGGGTCGGAACCCAAATGTTTATGATACCCGAGTACCCGAAATTTTCGGGTACCCGAAGTCAAAGTTGGGTCGGGTTGTTTCTCAATCTGATTTTATACGGTTATTTATACCTAATATATTGTCAATATATTGTCAACCTGCAATAACAACAATACTGTAAATACTATTATATCCAATAAAGAAGGAAGAAAGAGTAAAATCTGATTAAGGAATGTTACAACCCGCGTCATAATATTCACTACTCAATATTCATTACCAATTTTCGGGTCCCGACCCGAACCCGCGTAAAATACCCGACCCGAACCCGAAATGTCGTGTACCCGCCCACCTCTACTAATTAAGTAATGGTCCTAGATATTGCTTCTCTCTGACACCGATTTTCAGGTCAATCGATAAGAACTTCAGTCTGTCAAGATCGGTCGCCTTCTTACTTAAGACTCGAGTGCCAATAGTATCATGAAGACATAAACGGTACATTGTGATCCGCTTTTATGTAAGTCTTTATTCTTTATTTAGGTCTGCAAATATGAAACAGCCTATGGGAGTTTGCTCACTGATCACATACAAACATTCATCACGTTTAAGTGTTATGAAACGTACGTGACTTCTTGAAAAACAGTACAAAAACGTAAGCGATCTAACTTAAATACAGTCTAAAAGAAATCTCGAGGAAGTAAATCGTTTTTACTTTGTCAGTCGAAAATTCTACGGCAAATTCAAAAACATTGGATCTTCACTTATTCGATTCTCACTCGAGTGGCAAGTTTGCAGGCAGCGCCGACTGAAGTCCAATTCCAAACGCGTTCTCATTATAAAATATGCAACGAAACGTTTGCCCCTACATACGTACGACGAAGTTCAATATATTGTACACGCTTCGTTACTTACCGCGTCTTCTAAAGCGCACCTACACTAAATGTATTTAGTGTACAACCCCTCTCTCTCCCCAGACGCTAACACGCGAGCGCACCTACCGAGAGGAGTCCCGCACACACGCACGTAGGGCGCGTACAACAGGGAAATTCCGGAGGCGTCTCTCCATCCCGGCGCTTGCGCCTTTAAAATAATATTTTACCAGGATTATTGTCGATGGAAATGGTAAAACAGCTTACGCTTCGCAGTCGAGCGAGCAGAGGCATTATGCAAACCGAGTTCACCCCTCGTCTTCCATCTCCGGTGTTCGTTTTCCCTGCTCGCCCGCCGAATCACACGACGCAATCGCGCGCTCACGTTGTCTTCGACCTAACCGCGTCGTGTCTCCCCTCCACGGCACACCCAGCATTCTCTTCATCCCTTTCGCGGAGGGCTTCTCATTAGGGAAAAAAGATATCCTTCGGATGACGGTATCTCAGGTGTGGGTCTCCGTTGTTTTTGAATCCGTATTCGAAGGGAACGAATCGAATGCGTCTGCCCTCTGCCATTGTCCCTTCGGCCGCGTCGCGTTCTATAATTAACGTGTGCACAATTAAGTGGCAGACTGTCTGCCAACGAATACAGAAACAAAATGACGGTCTCTCCCTGGGTTTCTTAGTTTCCTGTGTCTCCACGCACTCTCTCATGGACGGTACAGACAGACTTCGAGTTACGTAAGTGAATCATTTCATAATTTTTCGCGTAAGTGGAGTTTCTAAGGTATCCCATCTTCTCGTAGTTCAATGTAGTTCATATTATGAATAGTTTAAAAAAATGCAGAATCAGTATAAATTTTAATTGAACTCTCCGCGTATCGCGGTTTTGTTATCAACTATTTGCACCAACTTTCTGACATCTATAAAATGCACATTCTTGTAATATAAGCATCCACAAAGTAAAGCAAAAATGTCTACGTTCGTACCTACATTGTTTTGTGAATATTCTTACAATTGAGACACTTTAGAAGAAACTAACTGTTAAAAGCCTCAAATGACTTATTGTGTCATTATTCTTTATTGTTTTGTTCTGAGAGCTTTAATTTTAAATGCACTAAAATTAAAGTCACTGCTTTAAAAAAAGGAACTCATTAAAATTTCCTGAACTTTAAAAAAATCCACATAATTGAGATTATTTGGTTGACAACAGAAACCACCACAATCAATACATGTGAGGCATAGGAATAACGAAGCATCCCTTACTTTGTGAACGCACCCTATAAGTTCAAATTTACGTTAAGTCATATTCACGCAAGCGAAAGTCCGTCTGTACACGGTGCCTTTTGTGCGACAGCCAGCCCATTGGTTTCTAATCGAGTAAACGAGGAGGGATGGAATAAATTGCGAGCCGGAGGAACGGCACGTCAGCTTTAGTCGTTTGGAAAAAAGTCAGGAATATCCATTATGCTGTTCCAGGGGCGAGCGCCGAGGGAAAAAGATATACGTATCCCCTAGCGCCTTGTCTCCAGAGTTCCCAACATTGCTGACATTTTCACCCTTGCGATTTCTATCTTTTCGCCCAGCCTCAACCCGCCCCCTCCCGCTGTGTCCTTTCACACCCGCTAAATCCTTCGGCTCTCCCCTGCCTGTGCTCCGAGGTGACGGGCTTCCTCGTTAGGAAAGAAGCTAACCGTCACGACGTTTCAGCCAGAACGAACTGGCGTCGTCATAGTAACGGATATCTGGCGATGCCAGAGCAGGTGCCCTCGGAGGTTATGATTCGTACGCGTTACCAATGTACATATTTTCCCTGTCCGTGTATACGTTGTACACGCGCACCTGTGCACGCGAGTCCTTCGCGTATTTGTCGAGACCCCACACGACAATCCATCGACGATCCCGTCGCAGGTGTTGCCACCGGTAAAACTGGGTTACCCGTCCGAGCATATCCTCCTCGCCGGGGCCCATCAGTGCCGAATTTTCGAGCTTATTGATTCGCCGCCCCCCTGCGCACCCCTAACCCTTTCGCCGCCTCTCTTTTCCAGCTGACACGGAAACGACCCGCTTGTTATACCCGCGCTGGAAGTCGTTACTTTGATGTCGGCCGCGCCGGTGGTTTCGCTGATGCGCGTCCGTAAAAGCTCGCCTTTGACGCCGTAGATAAAACAGCGGGAGTCGCACGCTAACAGCGAGAAGTTAGTTACGTCGAGGCGACATTCTGCCTTCTCATCTCACCGAGTGATTCTACCTTCTCATCTGCCGCGGACAAAGCATTCTCGGGTGTACCTCTTCTGAGGGGAGGAGACCGGAGAAGGATGCAAAGAAATGACGTTACACCTGATTCGTAACACCAGATCGTCCTCGGTTGATTGACAAATTTCCACCCTGTAAAGAGGCTCTTCTCTTCCCCCGCACTGCTCAATTTTCTCCGGTAGATACACTCGTAGCTTTGTCTCTCGCTCCATCTCGTCTGTCCCGTCCTCGAAGGTGATTCCACCGATGGAGGAAGATCGAACGAAGCCCTTCAATCCCACCTTGCAGATGGAAAAGTCTCTCTCCTCCGGGCTTAAATGGATTCGGCCGCTTTCAGTTGCTCTATATTAATCAAACTATAAGTGGATACATTTATTTAGGAGAATCTACCGGCTTCGAAGGAGAACGTAGCTTAAGTTAGCTCGGTCTCTATAAATCGTGGCTTAAAACTTTTACCTTCTGCCTTGAAGGAAGGTTGCGCTGAGATTCTAGCTGCTCGATCGGACGAAGTAACAAGAAAGTTGGAACTGATTTTTTGGGTGAAATGGTTTGACGGAAATTATGTTTCTGGGAAGAAAGAGAAGAAGATAGGAGGATAAACGAGAAGGGATTAGTCTTTACAGAGCATGGTCTGCATTTTATATGAAATTGGTGATAAATTGTAGAAACTGACGAGTATGTACATATCAATAGTTTTAGAGTATTTGAAATATTCTGCTTCCTAACTATTTGGCACTGCAAACCTTCCCTTCGATCTCCTAATTAGTTTCAAGATGACTTGAGGAATACTTAACAGCTTCAGAAATACTACTATGTAAATTTCATTTTCTGTTTAAATTCAAATATTACCGAGAAATATGTAATATACGTACATAAGCATAACTAAAGATAAGATTGACCTGTCTTTAATGAATTCAAACTTACAAAGGTTAGCTATGTAAATTAGAATGTACACTATGTTTACAAGCATAGTACTGAAGTAGAAATTATCATGCATGTTCAGACGACCCTGACTACATGGTACCAAAATCACGTGTAATGTCTGCTTTATAATTAAAAATTATAAAGACTTCCATTGTTACTGACGTAACTCTTTTCACAAATTATGGCATCCTTATAGTTAAGAATCAAATTGTGCTGAATTTCGAAATTAAACTGGAAAGAGTAAATGTTAGTGATGCGCCGACTAGGGTTTTGGCCGACTAGCCGACTAGCCGATTAATCGACCTCCAAGAAGCCGACTAGTCGGCCGATTAGTCGGCTATGCCGATCATTTTCGTACACCGCGCCACTATAAAATGAGACAAATCACTTCGTTCATTTTCATTATCTTTCGTCTATTTTCGAACTCTCCTTCATGCGGAGAGTTCAAAAAATTTAATTATCATACTTTACTCACCTTTATTACAAAAAAGATTCAAAATTTATTATTGTTTAATATTATTCAAAAAGGAAATTGTTACATTTATTTTATTATTTTATTGCATTCTGTTTTTTGTTTTAAAGCGTTTTTTATTTCGATAAAATAAAAAAAAAAAATAACCAAAGTTCGTAATAGTTAACTGGTATATTTTTAGTTGGTTTAAATAAATAATAATTACTATTTTTAATGTTTTATATAATAATTATAATTATGTTACATACAGATATGTATAAGTATGATAAATAAGTAAATATAAGTACAATAGACAAAAAACATTTTTTTCTTTCTGTGATATCACGATATTATTGCAACTAAAATTCAAGGCTACTCGCGACTAGTCGGCGACTACAAAACTGGCCGAATAGTCGGCTTAACCGACTAGCCGGCCACTAGTCGGTACATCTCTAGTAAATGTGATTACTTAAGACAGATATATTTTTAATAAAATAACGCATGACAAATAACAAATAACTAATACTATATATTCGAATTTCTGTAGCAGTGCAAGTATTAGATAGTAAAATATAATTGCTTGTGAGATCATATTTCCTCGAGGAGTAATCTTACACGACCGTTTCCCACAAATTTATCACGAGAATCGCAACAATTCGTCGAAGCAAGTCGCTTGTCGTGCATGGCTCCCGTTTCAGGTCGATTTCGATCGCTCGATCGAATGCTCGCTCTAAAATGTCTCCCTTTTTCACGGTGTCAGAGACCGCTGGGAATTCGCGGCGGCATACACACTCGTCCGAACAGCGGGAATTACGTAGAACGGGATCGCGCGTATGTACATACATCAGCCGCCGCCAAATATTGATTTTCCCTCATGGATATGACAATGATTTGTCACCGTAGACGAGTCGCTCGTGCATACACAAAAGTTTACGGAGTCGGGACGGCCGTGTAAATAGAATGCGTGTTTCACGGCCGAGAAGCCGAAGAATGGGTGCGCGACGCGGAGGGGAAGCTGGAGCCGCGTTGTGCTCCTCGTGAATCCGAAACGAGTCGTTCGAATTCCTGTTTGCCCGAGGAGAGAGTCCGAGGACAGTCGGCAGTAGGTACTTTGCGAGGGAACGTCGTCGAATGGAAAGGCAAACGGAGGTGGCAGCCGCCGTAACGAAGTTCCTCCTTCCGCCATCAGGTGAAATCTTGGCAAATCTCATCCTCGACTTCGCTCCGATTTCGTTCCACTTTATGGGAGCGATCCGGCGATATATCGTCGATCCGTCGTCGAACGGTATTTCCAGGGAATCAATGGAAACATATTCTTCCTTATCCAAAGGTGGATCAAGTTTTTCGCCAAATCACAAGCTCCTTATTTTTTTCTGTACCAAATACCTTTAACTTAAGCTATAAAGTAACTTTATAGCAAATTGGCCATATATTCATCAAGAATGTGTGTGGCCCCCCTATCGAGTTACGCCTTTCCGCGAGTTTCATTTAAATTATGAGTCCATTTACCGAGAGGGGAGCAGATACGGAAATCCTTTCTCTTCCACTTCCCAACCCCGGCGAACGTTCGATCAGAAGACGCTGCCGGTGTCTGAAATGACTTTATCGCTAATTCATTTAAGTTCGACCGCATCCTCTTAGGGTTGAAATTTCTCGGCTGCCTGGAGAGGTAGAGATCAACGCCGTTCTCCGGCAGTGCCTTGGTTAATTAGATGTGACTACACAAAAGAGAGGGGAGAGAGAGAGA
This sequence comes from Perdita meconis, assembly GCA_030770465.2. NCBI lineage: Eukaryota > Metazoa > Arthropoda > Insecta > Hymenoptera > Andrenidae > Perdita > Perdita meconis. The sequence goes on along the minus strand of JASKOS020000014.1, from coordinate 3,056,761 downwards.
GAGAGAGAGAGAGAGAGAGAGAGAGAGAGAGAGAGAGACAGAGGCAGGCGCGTGTTGAGTACCGGTGGCTTAAACGGAGGAGCTGCGTCGCTCCGTTGAACAGCCCGAAGGTGAAATTCTAAGCAGTTGCTTATTACCTCGTGGCTTTCCATTTAACGCAGTCGACCTGGACGCAGGGTCGCTTTAAACAGGCTTCCCACAACGCGGTCCTTGTGACCCGCTGGCGCGAGCCGGAAATGCGTTCGCTCGAATCGCCCCAAAAGATTCCTGAAAGTTTCGCCCTGTGATCTCCGTTGCGAAATTGCCGGGAGTTTCCATTTAAATAGTTCAACTGGTACTGAGAACCGTGAGGACGGTTCCCCGCTTTGGCAATATCTGGGGTAATTAGATACAATTAAGGGGACAGCTTTCAGGAGCGCAGCTTCGTCTTCGCTTCGAGCTTCACGGCCAGACGCTTCTTTTACTCTTTGCTCCATTAGTTGGGCTATTTCTTTGAGGGGAGGATGAAGTGCCACCCCCTAACATTTTTAAATTCTTTTTATATGGGTCTAGTAGGGTATTATAGCGAAAACCTCGATTCTGTTGATCCTAATGCACTCCTCTCAAAAGTATTATAAATTAGACCTGTGTAAAATATTATTTATTATTTATTCTATTTTAGATCATACGCGTATTTTGAAAGTGAAATATTTATGTGCAGGAAATCGTTTTTAAACTAGTATTTAAAGTAGCATTTTATTTTAAGGATATTGGAAATACCAAAGTTTATATTTGAAATATATTGTATTAATATTTTGTTCATTCTTAGCAATCAAATATTATTATTTAAGCAACTATTATGTTAAGATTTTCAACTTCATGGAATAAAACTAATTGCTGTGGATCTAATGTAATACTAATTCTTATAGACTAATACCAAAAGTCTCCTCAATTTACTTAAAAAAATATTTTTGATACTGTTAACAATACGAAGTTTAAAAATTTCATTTTATACATATATTAGATTGTGATAATAAAACTATTTTGTTTGTCATAATTTCATGTTCTATTTAAAATATTTTTTTATTTGAATTTTTTATTGTTTAAAATTTGCTATTTAAAGTAGTATTTGAAATACTTTTTTCATAAATTTTAATGACCTCTAATTAAATGTGTAGTTACTTTGAATAGCAACACTTCTTCATCAACGTAGACAATTAATTTTTTACATAATTTCCATGTTAGGAAAGTTGAATGAAAAAATATAAAGCACGTTATCATTAAATTTTTCAAAATTCTGTTGCCTGAGTATTTTTGCTTTGCTATTAGTTCTGACAGTTAGTACAAGTTCTATTACAGTTATTTATTTTAAGTGATTCTCAAGTCAAAATTTGAAATGCTAAAGTTAGGGGTTGATATCTTTGGAATTGTATTAGGTTTAAATGTTAAACTGCAATGTTCGTACTTAAATTGTATTCTAATAATTAGCGCTATATGTAATCGGTTTACAAATTTCTTTACGTTTGTAAGCAGCTTACTGATAGTATCTTGAACTGCGAACTTTAGCATAAGTTTTAATAACTCGAAATTTTAAACTGAACATGGAATCATCATATTTAATGACCTACTCTGATAAATCCAAAACTGAAATGTACACCTTTTTACAACCCATTTTCTGAAATTTTCTGTGCCTTCTGTCGTAGTATACTAAATATACATGTATCAATTCATTACCTTTCGTTGCTTTTATTTTTCTTTTATGTTTCTCCATAACATAACAAATCATTAAACTACAGTTAACATTTCTAAACTATAATTTATTTGATGTTTGTACAAGAATGGGATTGAAAATCCATTAAGAGGAAACATCTTATAATAAAACACTGTTATAAGTGTATAACTGATAAAGTAAAAAGTTATCGTCGCCATATTAACATTCTCAAAGTATCGTTGTATCTGTTTTATTATTATTGGAGTTAAAATACCGTCGAAAAAATTTTGTTCATAATACTTTTATCACGTACTGTACATTCACACAACAATTAACTGTACATTCACATAACAATTAAAGTAGCTAAACGTTTAAACAATTTTTCACGATAGCTCCGCGTAACATTTACCAACGATAACAGTAGCGATTCTTGAATAGATGCTGGGTGAAGAGGACCAGCATCGAAGGGTCCCTTATACACCTTCCTCGTTAAACGTTCAAAACGGTAATTGCAGCAAAGACAGCGGAAGTCGAGGCTCTCTAGAATCGGGAGGTCGGTAATGGACGATAGGTGGCTAGACAGTTTAATGATCGATTTAAACGGATTTCCTGCGGGGCCGCGCATTCGAATCTACAGAATGCAATTAATGAGCGCACTTTGATCGATCTAACTGGATAATCTCGACCGCAATTTCAGCGGCAGCCTCGGCCAGAATTCCTTCTCCTTATTCATCGTCGCGCCGTGCGCTCTTTCGTCCCGCGAGCCGGCATAATTGAGTTTCCTAGCAGGGGTGGCCAGAAATTGGCCAGGTTAAAATGAATTAACGGGGAACAAGGACGCGCGTTTTGTCCCAATTCCGACCGGTGTCGGAAACAGTGACCCCGCAGACACGCGAATACAAGAACACGAGGGGTAGCAATGCACTACAAGCTGTTCTTCCTTGCTTTTCAGTGTTTCCTTTTTCGAATGAAAAGCATGAGAGTTTCTTGTTGTTGGAGATTTATTGGTTAGCCGGTAGTGTTTCTGTTTACGGAATCTTTGGTTCCATTTTCTAAATAGACGGACTTATCGGAAAATTGCGGTAATGATACATACATTTTCTACTAAAACGGCAGGATTGGTGAAAGTAGTTAAGTTTTTACTACACCAGTGTAGTAATATTTAGTTCTGAAGACTTGGTAAAAACTACAACTTCGTGTGCTGATTTTTACTACACGAAAGTAGCAAAATTGGAACTTTCGTTCAAACTAAAAAGTTTTTCTTTATGGAAATACTGAGGGGTGGTATATGCTTGGCAACGGGGAAAGCGAGGTATAAGATAGATAAGAGAATTATTATTGGTTATACAAAGTGTTGACGACTGGAGGAGGAAAACTTTGGGGTGGAAGAAGAGAAATGGGCCACGGCGATTTTCGTTTTGGACCATCGGATCAACGAATACTTGCTTTATTATCTCAGTAGACCTATGCTGACGGACCCGCGCTTGAGCTGTGGAAGATTATTTCGGAACTCGTCTTATACAGGGTGTAACAAAAATATTGCACGTCCTTGAAAGGGGTGATTCCTGAGGTGATTTTAAACAACTTTTTCCTTAGCGAAAATGTTAGGTGGGGCTTTGTTAACGGGTTATTCACAAAAAGCACCAACCAATCAGAGAGCGAGTACAGTATACGAATTTCGGCGCGGGCTACAACTATGCAAGGCATTGGTCTGTCATCGCGCGCGCCAAGGTTCGTCTACTGTTCTCGCTCTCTGATTGGTTGGTGTTTTTCATTAATAACTCGTTAACAAAGCCCGGTCTAACATTTTCGTTAAGGAAAAAGTTGCTGCAAATCACCTCAGGAATCACCCTTTTCAAGGAGCTGCAACATTTTTATTACACCCTGTATATGAACAGGGCTAGAATCAAGCACTAACGAGAAAGACAATTATTACGAGAACACTCTAGCGAAAGCCCTATGAAACTAGGCTTATGCTCACAATCAGTAACTGCTAACGGCCCGTAAGAAATACTTATGTCAGAAACGTTTTTTCAATATTAACTATACCATTTTTTGGACGTTTATGCGATATTCATTGAAAGGCATTGAAAAGACAATGCTAAAATCCAAGCAAATTGAGGTTATGTCGCGAGACGCCACTTCTTTCCGAAGCGTAGATGTCGCTGTGTATTACAGCCTTCAGTAAATTTTACTACACTGGTCTAGTAAATTTTGAAACACATGTGCTAATTTTTCCTTTTAATGTGGCAGAAAGGAACGCAATTCACTATATCCTGTTCCTTTACTACGCAATGTAGTAATATTTTTCCTCCATTATTTTTCTCAGTGTAGTATCTGCAAATTTTGTTCTGATTCAAATTTTGTTTTCCATGCTTGATAACAAGTTTAGTTTCGAATTACTTTTTACAGAATAATATAATGTAACGTGATTATTGTTATCAAGTTTAACGTACGACTAAATATCTGATGCACACGTGTAAATATCAAGATCCCGTAAAAGACAGTTTGTTCGCACATGTATGCTCGACGTGTTAAATGATGAATGAACTGAAATTTCCAAGATTCATACATAATCAAAAGCTACAATGTAGACAACACGAAATGTAATTAACATTGATCAGTTTAATGAAAATTTGTATTACTTCTGCACAATTGATTCCCCACTGAAAATATGCCCTGCAATTCTGCGGGAAATGCTGCATCATAGTAGCTATATCGGTAGCGTTCATGATTATTTCAAGCCCTTATAATGATACAATTAACATAGTACATTCGATTTACACCCGCGGATTTTCTTCAAGTACATTATTTGCTTGATTTCAAATAGTTAGCTTTTACTAGATAGTGTATAATTTGCTACATCGTTGTGTAGCCATTGACGGTTATCAATAGCTTTAATTAAACATCGATATTCACCGAAATCGAACACAAAACACTTGCCAGCCGACAGAAAAATGTTCCCTCCTTACGCGAATTGGAAATCAAACTTGTCTTCTTAGTTCCCCGCGATTCTTTTATCACTTGAACGCGCAACGATGCTATAAATATGCATGGTCATCGACCAGCTCCATTTTCACGCAACATTTCACGGACAAAACGGGGCACGTAACTCTAGTAACCGGGGAGAGGTCACCCCTGACCCCTTCGGAAGCTTTCATATTTTTCAACTGCAGAGCATAACACCGAGAGTATTGGCCGTGACAGGACAGAGAGCACGAAATTGCGATTGGTGCCTGGGGTTATGATTTCGATTCTTTTTTTTTTTCTGTCGTCCACCTCCGCCATCCTCACGAAGAACCCATCGAACGCGAGAAATATCGTAACCGGTAGCTTGCAATTTTCACGATACGACAACGTCGCCCGAGGGATTAGCTATACAATCGTCGACAGAGGTACGCCCGGTCGAACCATCGGCCTGATTTTGGATGTAAATCGCTCGTTACAGCGCAAGCTGCGCATTGAATGCTTCCAAACGGAAACGCAAACATCCCCCGCGTAAAGAATTGTCCACGGGATTGTTCGTGCTCGCGAAGATTTGCCTACAAATATTCTACCTTCGCCGCCTTCTACGATGCTTTTACCTCTGATGAATTTTTTCTTAAGTCTTCTTCTAACGAATACTGAATTATTCTGTCAGGTTCGTATATGAAAAATATGATACTCATATTTAATCAATTCCGAGAATGGAGGCTAAGGAGAAGTAGGATGCTCCATTTTGTGGGAGGAATTTGGGTAACTTTGAGGTGAAGAATTGCGATAGTTCTTTAGCTAAAGTAATCCCCATATCTTACAGGTTTTCTCATTTGTTGAAAAGTAAAACATAAATTTGTGTTATGTTATGAGCATTTCAGAAAGGGAACAATTTGCACGAACAGGTATATCCGCAACGGTACATGGACTCTGAAAAAAATGGAAAGTTTCCTACATTTTCTACGGCCGTTATTGAATGACGTATTTCGCTACTCAAATACACCGATCTATATGATTTTTCAAATTTTCCATGCACTTTTCTCATAACTTGCTGGATGTCTATACTCACAATCATGGGTACGCTTATGGGCCTTATGCAGATCTATAGCTCCAATTTTTAAATTTCACTGAAAATGGAAATACATGAACTGAGAACCACATATGAGGTTCGCCTTCTTGGACTGCGAACATGTCACTATTAAACTATCGTTGCTAAATCACTACTTCGAATTTTTTTTTTTTATTAAAGATGCTGTATTTAATTTTATCGATTAATTTTTTTTCATTCGACTGCTATTATAGTATACATATAACCAATTTTCCATTATTTATGTTCATTTTTCTTTCATATCTTATAAAAAATTCTCAGATTACCTTCTTCCACTCAAATCAATCACGAGACTCTAAAAATTGTAACTAGTCTTAGGCTGTTTGCCTAGTGTTACGGTACAACTGCAATTTTATTAAGTAACAACTTGCACCTAATTTTGTGGTTATAACTTAAGAAAATTTATTACATTTTGTCTTCAGAGATTAAACAAACGAAAACCTCTCCACATGCTTAACATTACTGCATGGATGTTTTTTTTTTATCAAAGTTGAGTGTCATCATACATATAGTGTAGAGTGTAGATGACCTTTTTTGTGAAATAGATGTTGTAAATTAGTAACGAATGGAATAACTATTCTTAATAACGTCACGAAACATTAGAATTTCGAACATTTATTTATTATTTAGTATTGATAAATAGCACAATGATTTTCGCTTTTATTATTTCTGTAATTGTATCAACATGTCTTTTCTTCAATGTTACTGGGTTTTTAAACTGGTAAGCATTTGCTTCTTTACCTCTAATTTTTAGAAATACAGAGTAAGTGAGAATCTATGTACATGATGTTTTAATTGTTTTCTGGAGATAATAATACATGACGATATGTTTGCAAAATAAATTTTACCTAGTGTGAATTTATAATATATTAATTTATAATGTAATTTCAACAAAAATGAAATCCATAAATAATAAACTATTAATGACATAACATCAGAAGATAATGCAGTATATTTCAATACATCAAAAGTTACATCAACCTTTTCATCACATTGTAATAACGTAGCAACATTGTTAAAAATATTTGAGGTACAGCTCACTACCATGTGTATCACACGTCATTATAAAGCAACGGGTTAAGGACTACGTCTACACAAACTGCTCAACTCTGCGACCGCAACATCGTCGCGTTACATAGACCACGCGGCATGATATTCATGCGTTCTTCCTTTATTTTCACGCCGTTTACCTCTCGCTTGTCTTTTCGCCAGCGTTTCGCGCGCGGTTTCGCTGCCACCGCCGCGCCGCGCCGTTGCCGCTGATGGATGGAGGTCGGATCGCGCAAAAACTCGGGGCTTCGTGCTCGAGTAAGCAGCGCATAAAATCGAGTATCACGGGTAAACCGTATACCGTGGCCTGTCTGTGGGACATCGATCAATCGGTAAATTTTCGCAACGCGCGACATCCTAAGGCGTTTTTGCCCCCACGCCCGTCGGATATTGGATTTCCCGTGGCGTGTACCGTTGTACCATGGCCCCGCGGCGCCCGATGCCTCCGTCGGATAAAGAATCCTCCAGGATGGATTGGATCGTTCGAGTAACACGTTGCGATTGATTTTCAGAACATGGCTCCGATCCTGGCCCCGGACAGGAGACAAATTGCTCGAATTCGCTGGAAATTTTCCATCGATCCCCCTCCATCGTCCGCCGCCTTTCGCTCGTGCCTCGTTCGAAATTTTGGCCGAGTTTAGTCTCGAGAAACGGTCAGAGGGGAATTCGCGGTTGAAATTTTCAGTCGATTCGAGGCATATCAGCATTCGGCGGACTAGCCACCGAAAATTTGACGATCATGCCTGGAAGGAAAGAGGGGGCGGCGAGATCGAAGGAACGCAGAGTCGCATTTCCAGATGACAGGAGAAATATTTCGGCTCCGGTACGCGAAGAAGATTGTGTCCGCGTGGGTGTATTTCACTATGCTGCTCGGACCCGGGATCGTCCGTCATACTCGCCGTGATTTATGCAATTATGCATTCTACTCGCGAAGACTGTATTAGACGGTTAATCGTTGTGTTTAGAGTAAAATGGTGTGAGAATAAGATAGAGAGTGGAATAATAAAGATGATGGAAAAGGACGATATTGTCAACTAATAGCAGCTAATTGTTTATTTTATTTATGGATTATATACTTTATTCAGTGTATTCAATATTGATTTCGTGGGTAATGCCCATTCATAACATATTTCTTCCTTGATATCCTGATCCGTCTGATTGAAAGTGAAATTAATGATATAATCCGTATTAATCAGTATAATCAGATTATATGGTATAATATTATTACCTTCAGATTTTGTTTGATACAACAATTCATTTTATTTCTTTCAGTAACTAATTAACATTTGAAGAAAATGTAAGGAAATTACAATTATTGTTTACAATTCTGTTCTCCAGCATTATTATTAAACGTTCGTTACCCATGTTCACAATAATAAAAGCAGTTCCATATCAGATTTTCAAAGGAAATGCAGTAACGTTAAATTGATCATAACGTTACAACTAAAACAATTTTATTGCAATTGCAAACACATGATAAATCAATGTCAAGTCAATATGTGAAAATAATAGCAGCATCAGTTATTCAGGAACAATAATTCCAAAGAGAACAATATTTTTTCACACGGGAAAGAAATGTAATCATTGTCGTAGTTAGCGCAATAACAGGGGATCCAGGTGCAGACAGGGTTGTCACGTCCGCAGGGACTTATATTATTATATTGTGAGTACTGTGTGTTAAGCCTGTACATAATCCTACCAGCCCTATTGAGGGATACGAAGAACGAACAGTGCAACAGGAATGTCCAATCGATAATCTTCTCTGTTTTGCACCTTCGTGTTCTCGGGATATGGCACGTTTTAGGCCAAACGAGCGCTAGTGACAACTTGTGGCGTGATACTTTTATTGCTTATGAAAACTGCACTGATTTATATCAGCGTGTGCGCAATTGTCGATATAAATGCAGTTTGACTTTCTTTTTATTTGATACAACAAAACTATTGTCGTTTTTCTTTCACGATTAAACTGTCGTGTGACTGTCACTAGTGCGCAAAGGAATCTCAAATGTGGTTTTCCTCGATTGTAATGAAATTTGATGGGATAATGGAGCTACACATAATTAGTATACCTACAATTAGTATACTGATAATTATTGTAGTTGTGGATATTCAATTAGTTATGCAAAAAAAAAAAATAAACTTATGGACAGTTTGGAAAAACAGCGTGGACATATATATATATATATATATCTTTCCAGTTCATATCTTGTTGAAAATATAGAGTAAAGATCTCATACATTTCAATGTAATTATTTAATGTTATCTGTCTAATTGTATCGCTACTAGTTAACAGGCGATGATTAGCAGGTTTCTTTAAACTCTTGTCACTAGATAGTGGAAACTGTTTGGGAAAATATGATGATGAATCCATTAGTGAAAAACCTGAAAACATTCTACCAAAGAAAGTACAGTGTAACGTCTTCTACAGTTCCCGGCCATAATAATGTGAATACCTGAAAGTTGGCAATTCCTATTTGGGATATGTTTCATAAATCTAAAATCTAAACGACCTTACTGGAATTCAATTTTAGTCGGGGAAATACCATTAAGACTACTCATTAATCAAAACTCGAACAACAATAAAACAGTGGGGTTTCAATTTAAGATATTCCTATATCTAATTGGTAATATGTCAAACTTAATAAAAATTTATTTATTATCACGGACTCCGTTACCACAAAATAATTAAACACAAATTATTGACTCGGTATGTATTACTTATTCAATGTTTATCAATATGTTTACTTAACCCATTAAGGACCGAAGAGGATTTACCTAAGGATTTACCCTAAAAATATTGCATTAACGCAACATTGGGCAAAAGAACAACCGTTACAGCTGCTGACACACAATAACCGTTTCTTTTTAGTGTTGTCAATACATAGTAAGTTACTGCCTCTACTTTCACAAAATATGTTGTCATAATAACAAACGTTTTGATATAAAAAAAATGAACAATTGTGCTTTAGAAAACTGGTATTCGTTGGATTTGTTTAAGGGGGTATTCTAGTGTAAACGCTCGTTTTCGACGTGATCTTTGAGAATTAATTTCAAAAGAAGTATCGGACCTAGTAAGCTGGCGTTTTGCATATATATTAATCACATGAATTTTCGTTATACATTGTATTAAAAGTTGTATTAGCTATTACTGGGCACACATAAGGTGTCACGAAACACTTCTCCAATCGAGCGCATTGATTACGCCCGATCTAGTTGTTTTATTCTTCATGAATGTGACTATCTTTTGAACTAAAACAGATAAGGTTAAAAAAGAATTGATAAAATGGCAGGGCTTTTATTCGAAAGTTTCAAGCATGGTGTATTATACAGGTGTTGCAAGTTCCCTCAGAAATGTGTGATCATTATGGATGGAAGTTCTCCTAGCGACCACTAGAGTGCGTCTGAGTAGAAACATCCGTGGGGAGTGCTTCTATTGGTTCAGCGAGTTCAAGTGGTAAAAAGAACTAGTGCAAGTAAAGGTCTGTGGTTATCTGTGACGTACTTCATTCGCACACATGCATACCATACGCGGAATTCTGACTATGACGCTGGTGGCGACCAGAGGATCTTCCATCTAGTGATCACAAAAAATCAACTAAGCAGAGGTACTTTGTCGGAACACCTCTACAATACACCGTGGTTTCAAGTCAACCTGTCGTATCGTTTTTGAGAAAAGTGTGCGCCCGATTTGAAAAATATCGTTTCGGGATAACGTGTTTGAAGTTTGTCACGCTGTTATGCTCGGTTGGAACACCGTTCTTTATTCTTCTATAAATTACGTAGTTTTATGAATTTACCATAATATTTTGGAAACACATTCTCAAGACCTCAAACTATAAGAATGCAAAAAAAAGCAATTTTTGTACCAGTTACACTAAGAAAGCCCCTTAATGTAGACAAGTGGTCACATTAATATGGCTGCGGACTGTATGTAATATGTTGAATATCAGTCCAACGTTTTCTACATAATATATTGAATCTTTACAATATTTGTTAATTGTTCAAGCTGTTCTCTTTATCAAGAATTCTATAGTATGACAAATCCATACTGAACAAATAATTAAAAAAAGTACTTAGAATAATTTAAATCATAATCAGTTTAACTCAAAGCTAACACTAGGCACATTGTGATCAGTACACTTATCGCACAAAGTTTCATCGAGATCGCTGAGCACCGTATTCAAGGCTTCTCTCGTTAGGATAGGCGGACTCTCGGCAACGCGATCGAGTCAAACGACGCAACGGAGGACTTTTTTCGTCGTGAGAGCATATTTTAGCGTGCGTTATGAGCGTGCACGCAGAGTCGTTTGTCACGCTGTTAGTGATTTACACAATTACGCGGAGTACTGTTTGCTAACGGGGCAGCGCGTGTAGAGGCAGCGACAGGGCCGTGCTGTGAAAGGGCCACGTCGTCGCGCGCTTTACCAGCCGAATTTGTATTAGTGGACATCGCGCGACCAGAGGGAGAGACAAGGAGGAGATAGAGATAGATAGATAGAGAGAGAGAGAGAGAGAGAGAGAGAGAGAGAGAGAGAGAGAGAGAGAGAGAGAGAGAGAGAGAGAGAAGCGGCACGTCACGTTACCTACATAGCAATTAAGGTAATGTCGCCTTCGGCGGTCCAGCAACGAGTCAGCCGGCGGTTTGTCTTTCTCATTGACCCGCTACGGGAAGCCGCGTCTATTTACCTGAAAACTAGCAGCGAACAGACGATACAAAGAAATCGGCCGGGGGAAGAGAATCCCCGCGTCAATCGTTCGGGATTGCCAGCAACCGCTCGAACCTCTCGATATTACAGAGTCAGCAGGATAATAAACTCTGCTCCGATATCAAAGCACATTCATCTCCCGCTCAACGGCCTTCATCGTGGCCATTACCTACTTGCTCCGCCGCTATCGACCAAGAACGTTGAAAATAACAGGATCCCCGGAAATTCCTGACCCGGTAGATACCAGCAAATCTTCGCGACCGCGTTTTCTCCGCGCCCCGGGTGACTGAATGGCGTGATATCGCGTCAGTTAGGTCCTCGTGACCGGAGTCGGGAGCACGAAATGGTGGAGACAATTTAAGGCCACGCCGCATTGGAACGAGCGGGTTAGCGAGCCTTTCCCGGCGAAATGGATTTTGAATCTCATTGTCGTAGGGCAGCGGACGAAAGGGGCGTGAAACACCTCGGGCATCGATGTATCCGTCTGCCCGACTATCCGTGGAGCAAGGTGGTCTGTGGTTTATCCCTCATTACGTGCGATTCGTTTGCGGTACGGATACTCACGCATCGCGCGATTTTCTCGCTGTTCATTTTGCACGATTCCGCGCCGCACCGCGCTTCACCACCTTCTTCTGGAGTCGTAGTTATTTATCGATTTGCGACTCACTTCAAAGCACATGATAACAAGGCCTCTGGAAAGAGAGGAAGGCGTGGCCCTTCGACCGTTGCCGATTGCCACGAAATATGCCTGCTATATACTGAGTCTTTCACAGTCGAATAGTCAAGAAAATTCTGTACACAAAGCGCAAAAGAATATCCCGCGCCCCGACATAAACGTACCGCGAATAACTCGACCTGCGATTGGTCCGACGGATTTCTGCAGGGACTGCAGAAATTTCGGCAAATTGGTAGTGCATGTACATATATTGTAATACAAGATGTTTTGTGACTGGCGTCATCAAAATGAATCGAAGCTTTAGAATAAGAAGTTTTTAAAAAAGCCACTGTTTTGAGATCATCCAGGTTGAATATTTGTTTGTCTAGTTTCAATTTCGAAGCACTGAGGATGTCAGCTTTTATTATAATACTTCTAGTACTACCTACTGAAATACAGAAATTTTTATCGACAAGGATACTTTAAAGACTTTTGACTTTACTAAGTTTCTTCTGCGAGATCAGGAATTCTTTTCTCAGGATCGTCATTTCTTAGCCTCAACTTCACTTCGAGTATCTCCTGGTAGATCTTTCTTCGTAAGAGCTTTCCTTCTTTCTAGCACAAGGAATCAACCCAACTCACACTGCCTTAAATTCTCCAAATCCTACTACCCTTACTCCGCCGAAAAGCCCCAGGAAACGAACGATTTCCACATATCGCTATCTGCGATAGACGATAATTCGAGTCATAGACTGATTATAGCGCAGAAAAATGTTGTACCATTTTCCCGTTGAAAGTGCGTCATTCGTTCCTGTTTGCGCATAGCTTTTTCTGGCAGCCAGGTGCGATCGATACACTCTACGAACGATAAACCAGCAGTGTTTATTACGAACGAACCCGGACACTTTTGAATTGGGATCCGTTATTTATCGACGGTGCGATAATTGAAACAAATATCACCCGAGTAGTGGTGGCAATTTCATGGAAACATCGTTGCAAGGACAAATTGATAAGTGATTAATTGTCAGGGATTGATGGCGCCTACGCGTGTTTGCGCGACGAGCCGCATAATACTTGTATTTCGTTCGACTGATCGATGCGCCGGGCGAACGGTGCTGATATTTTTCGATATCGTTGATCGGGAGAGTGAGGGGGGGGGTCACTATTTGATCGAGTTGGAGAAGGATCGCTTCGCGTTTTCAGTGCTTACAGCGACGCGTGATTGGGAGTCGATGAGGAGGATTCTATTGAGTGACAGGATGGAAGCTCTCCGAAACGAATCGCCACAATTAAGCTCGCAGTTATTTGCGTCGAAGACACTCACCCCGCGCCTCGTTAATTTAATTTGCCTCAGGGGAGACGTTACCCGAAGAAAAACAGCCGAGGAGATTGGAATCCACAGGAACGAGATATTGGGGAATCCTTTTATTTTCCTTATCGATAACATTCCATGAATCTAGTTGCGTTGGGATCGTAACGATAGCGATTAAAAATAATCTTCCGTTTGCTGGTCCAGTGAAATACGTGTTTGATGCACTCAACATCCTCAGAACACTGAAGCCTGCGCATGTACTGGTAGAAGCTATCCCGTCAGCGATCTAAGTATATCAGTCATCAGTCTTTCGTCTTTGAGCAGTAATTATTCAGACGTTCAAGGTGATATTTCTTTCGGAAAAAATATCACACTCTGCTTTGGTACTTCCACCAGAGCTACTAGAATTTATACAGTTGGTTGAATTGTGAAGAAGTCCTAGCTAAAATTGGTTGATTGGGGATCTGAAAACTAGTCCCGAGGCAAATAGATAGCTGCTTGAAACTTATGTTGCTGTTGAACTACAAATTAGGACATCGATTTCAGACTAAACATATATTGACTTAAGCAATTAACTACTTAACTATCTACAAGTTGGAATCATAGTATGGTTGCAATATGTACGAACTCTCTATAACCCTACATAACTTCACAGAGATTAATACTAATAAAAAATATTATATATCATACTGAATTTCATTAAAACATTATCTAAGTAATTCGAAATCGATAGAAATCGAAGGAAAAATTCGGATTATTGGTTTATTACAATGAAAGATAGTGAATAAATATTTTAGAAATTTTGTAATTTAAGACATTTTGAAATAACCGACAAAAAAGATAAGCCACCGAATAGTAGCGGCTTTCGTGCATTGTTCGAGTCCACAAAGCAGAACTCTGCAAGAGTGTTCGTCTATCGCGAAGACATCGGAGCGATAAATCGTCCCTCGATTCCTTCGCTTCCTCTCGTCCGGCGCTCGCGCGTTGTCAACAGGAGGAGCGTGCGATTCGCCACGCCGAGAACTTCCGCTCGGTGCAGGTGCGTGCAACACGCGTGAGCGGCCATCGCAGGACAAAAGGTACGCAACGACTTGAAAGCATACAAAGCATCGGTCCCAGAAAACGCAAATCCGTCGACCAATCACGAGGCCCACAAGTAGGCCGCCATTTCTTCAAATAAGCTGCTTCAAGCTGTGCTGAAACGATAGAACGGACAAGGGCGTGGTTACCTGGCTCGTTTCAGTCAGCAAGGACAACTTCTGAAGACGGGTTTCGAGGATTACGGTTATCGTCGTGTGTATAGAAACTGTTCGCGAGACCAGAGTTACCCGAAGAGACCTAGGCTTGATAAGAAGCGCGATAAGATAGAAGTCACGGCTGCTGTATAGAAAGGGTATGAAAGAAATCTTTGAAGTGAGTCAATATTATATGATAGCATCCATCATACTGAAAGTTTTCATACTTTCTCGCAAGCATAGTGATTTCTTGTGATCGTGAGTTCACCCTCCGAAACTTTGAAAATGTATTCCACGTCAACGGGGCTGTAGCTGTCGGTGTTAGAGAGTTTTAGCTTCAAACTTATAGTTGGATCCTTAAATTTACCCTTCTCGAGTGGAAATTCACCTTCGAATATTTACTTCTTCAAAATTTTGGAGTGGTTCCTATGATAGAAGTTAAAAAACAGCAAATGCATATTATAATAGGATTTCATACAGCGTTTCATATCGCGTGTGTCTCATTCCTTTTCAAAGTAGGTTTCGCTTGTTATGAAACACTTCATATATAGATAATGTTTAAAAATCAATTCTACATTCTGCTGCTCTATAGTGTTTGTTCTTCGCAGATTACTGCTTATTTCTTCAGAGCATATTTATTTCGTATAGAAAAAATTAATTGAATTCTCAATTCTCAACAGTCGATACGAAATGTGTCCAAACCTGAAATAGAATTTACTAAGTGAATCAACTTTCTGTGTCCCACTACCAGCAAATCGCCAGCTTCCGTTTTCCTGTCAGCTTCTTGAAAATATCGTAGGTCACCGGAGTCCCGGAAAGCCGGAACTCAGGATCACGAGTTGATAGAAATACGGTGCAATCAGATGACACGAAAAAATTGCCGCTGATCGAAGGCAGAGCAAGTGGAGCAAGGTGAGGATCCAGTTTCCCGGTCGGTCGAGCTTCGACGGTAGGATTGTCGCGATAAATTCAAGCCGGCGAAGCATCGGCTAGAACGGCTAAGAAATATTCCCTCGAGTTGGACCATAAGCACCTTCGCAGCAGCCATCATCGACTTCGCCGTGGGTATCCCGATGATGCCTGCGCGACCTCACTTTAAAGGGATAACGCGTTCGGAGACTTATCTCATAATATATTTACGGTTACGTTACGACGGTTATATATTATGCTCCTTCTTTACCTCCCCCTGTTCTGATGTATTATGCATTCCGAACGCGATGTATTCTCGCATGCGCTCTTTATGCCGCTCATATGTTTCTGACCTCGATCTATCGAACTTGTTACAGCTTGCAAACAGAGAGACATGGCGACAGCGACTGTGCATATTCTTGTAGGCATGCAAATCGTTCATAAAAATATATTGTTTTTTAGGTGTGAACATAAGTTAAGCATCTGAGGTATTCTGAGATGAGAACTTCGACTTTTAACAAAGGTAGACTTAACAGTCTGCTCATATTAGTCAGCTTCATTGTTCTTACTACTTCTGCTACCATTATGTATCTTTCACCGTTACTGTGAAGTTCAATAAGCTCTTGGTATAATATAAAGGAATAAAAAAACATGAATATTAATGATAACTTGAAATTAGAAAAATTATTGAAAAAAATGAAAAGCAGAATTGGGTTAAAAAGATCGAAAGAAGCATGTATCAATTTACATTTCAATCTCCATCAACCTGCCGAAGCACTCTGAAAAATAAATATAACATGTGAAGTAATTTCCATGGAAAACCTACAAATCCCGACGATTCTTGGCATTAGGTAGGAATACTATTTCATCTTTCCAAATCTTATAATCAGATTTACATATCGTTTCTAGAGCTAGTTATGAATGGCATTTCCGAACTTTTCAGTTAGACCTTGCATAGTTCTACAGGTGACTGTACGTTCCTATTCTCGAAATACTGTCGTCTTCTACGACCTACCCATCCTCTTCCCATCTATAATAGATTACCAGCCACCGGTTCAAGATGAGTCCGAGATGTTGCCCAGCTACCGTATAAGAAAGCGCGTGAAATCCCTCGGCGGGTTTCCGGTGCGGGTATACGTGTTCACCACTGCCATCGACCTCGGTCTCTCATCTTCCTCCTCGTTCTGCTTTACCCTCCTCTTTGCCCCAGCAGCAGATTCTGCTTGCACTGATCCGACGTGGTTAAGAGTTGGATTACCCTTACGGTGTTCAGCGGGCTAAATCACCTATTATGCATACGCCGGCACTTCTGCGAGAAGCGAGCGGACTCCAGTCCCGAGGTTCGAGCAGGCCGGAGTCGAGTTCCCGTGCCACCGAAGACTCTCTCCTCCGGTTCTCTCGGGCGTCGGGCTGGAATCCGCCGCCTATTACTCCCTCATTTGCCCCACGGGTCCATAGAAATGTAATTAAATCCCCTGAGCAGGACGCGAAACGACGCGACGACGCGAGCTGCTGCCGCGCGCTGACTCGTGGGAAAGTCAAGGGGAAGCTTCCGGGACGTCCGTGGGTGTGGACGGGCGGAAGGAGGCGGTCGGAGGGGGTGCTTTTGACAGGCAAGCGTTAATTAGCGTCGCCAGGATCGACGACCTTATCATTTTTTTAAACTTAATTGGGCAAGCGCCGCAATTAGAGCTTGTGGGTAAAGGTAGCTCGTAGGGGGGTTGGTGAGGGGGCATCCACCGCGGGATGATCTTCTGTTCCGCGGGACAAAGGACGTTCGCGGAGCAACATCGTGTCTCTCTGTTTTCGCGTTTCTTCTTTTCCCCCCTCTTCCTTCGTTTTTTCTCCTTTTCGCGGCGCGCCGGTGACGAGCCACGCTTCGCGGTTGATATACGCGGTCCGCGAACACAGGGAAATTAATTTTAACGTTCGCAAGACGACTACAAGCCCGACGTTGGAAATTGTGCAAGATACGGACGTCGTGGCGTGTGGAAAAAACGCGCGAGCAAAACTAAAAATATGTCGTTGTCGGCGCGCGAGACGGCTCCTTTTGATATTAATTGCTCGGTGCATATTCTGTGCGTTGGCCGCACGTGTGTCCCCATTGTAGGAACACGATGATACAGTTACGGACTTAATGGTGGCCACGCTAACGATAACACGACAATATAAATGCAAATACGTCGCTATCGATGCATATTGAAATATTAACGAAATATTAATGGAGATCTATTAGCGACATATCGGCGGACGTTCATTTCAGAAACAAGCTTATCAGCGAGATATCGATAATCGATGCGCTTATAAACGCTTTGCTGTCGCCGTGCGAATCCTGTTTCGAGGGTACGCAACGTTAACGTTCCATGGCGAACGGGCAGGATTCGGACAAGGAAAAGGAGACTACAGTTGCATCGATGCAATTGCCTTCCGTCTTCGAAAGTCAGCCTTCATACATCCATTTGCACACCTTCGCAGTCGCTCGCTCACAAAATCCTGTTTTTCACCTGTTTTCCGAGTCTCTGACAACTTGGAAAGTTTATCTTCACGCGTGTCGAGCCTTCTCTCTCTCTCAGTCTCTCTCACTCCCTCTGATACGTTCCTTGAGCAGAAACGGTGGCATCGCGATCCCTGGGCCAACTTTATACTTGGTACATTATGAATACCGCGATTCGGCGAAGGAAGTTATACGATTCGGTCATTTTCAAAATGAAAAACTACGACGAAAGTGGGTCGCGGGCTTAGAAGCAACGCTCCTGCCGCTGCTACACTCGCCGGTCCTGGAATCCTCTTATCGGCTTTCCGGCTCTCAAATACCTCTTGACCGGGTGCAGAAAGTGTGGCATATTTCTTCCGCCTCTTCTCTTTTCTCCCATTACACTATAAATTAACAGCGGCGTGGTTTAATTTTTTTGCCCGCAAAAGTCGCGGTTTCAATGTCTTATAACAACCTCTTTACACTTTCACAGCGACGGAGTTGAAATGGATCTACTTTGTATTGGACGATATTTCTTGTGTTAAATTATTTTACGCTATACGGTAGTAATTCAATTTATTTTTATGTGTCTTTGGTATTACGAGATTGATTCTGGCTGGAGTGGGTCTCATTAGTACTCTAGGATTTACTGAAAATCTCTTGTACTTGTAGTTTGCTCTCACCTCTAGTTTGCTGTCTCTCCAATTCACTCGCTAGCTAGCTAGGAACATAAGGACGGAGTGCAAAGTCCCACTTTAGGCGAGGGGGTGGATCCGGTCCATCGGAAGAGGGGAAGTTGTGATGGAGGACTTACAATTGGCTAATTAGTACACATGTATCGCGCTCATGGCCGCGTTTTATTTAAAATGGAATAGTGAGTAGTGAATATAACTTTGATAAAATAAGTCGAAAGTTAGGTCTACGATCATAGTACAATCAACAGTAAAATTATTTTATATAAAAAAAGATAGAAAAAGCGATTTTCTTCGCATTTTTTTAAAGTTACAGCGTTTTTACACTTTTGTATCACACATTCTCCTGTTTTATCACGCATATTTTCTGTAGGTATACATCAGTATACACATCTCCTGTACCACTACGCTAAAAAGATGTTATAATAACCAAAGAATAACGTTACATGACATTTCGAGAAAGCGTGAACAAGTTGAATTGCGCTCTCTGAATTATGACACTTTCAACCAATTAACGATTCTCCACCGCCACATGCGGAGTCTCATGTTCCCCCCTTACTTGCATAAGCTTAGACCCCGCAAGCTTGTGCTCCGTCCTTATATTCCTAGGTACATGATTCTCTCCAACCCTCTCTAGTTCACCAGTTCACTCTATTTTGTTCCGACTCTCTCTAACTAGCTTCAACTCACTTCAATTTGCTCCAATCTTCTCTAGTTTGCTCTTGTGGCGGTACCTCCGGCACTTACCACTAGATGGATTTAGGACTTTCCTACGCATTCTCGTAAGCGGTCATTTCACGATCCACTTAGCCAAATACATCTTCTGATCAGACCTAAACCTGACCTGTAGAAAATATCATTACTGAAAAGCACACTAGTAGTCCGTACATAAAACGCTTTCCTTTCCTTTCCTTTCTTTCGCTGTCCTCTCCTTATCTACGTTTATTTTCACTCCTCTTACTTTCTCCTAGTAACCCCCACTTTGCGTCGCTTCTCCCTGCTTCAATTCTCTATAATTGACTATAACTCTTCCTTTTATTTCAACTCTCTCTAGTTTATTCTAATGTACTCTAGCTTTCTTCAAGTCGCTGCAACTTGCTGCAACATTCTGTAGTTCACCGAAACCCACAGAAATACCCTTCAACTCGCTTTTTGACCCGTCTACAGAAGGCTGGGCAATGCCAGTCAGCCAGTCTCGAGTAATTCTTCGTCACGAAACGGTGCAGAGTTGCCAGCCTTTATCGGCAAGTCGAGATCTGCACGCGTCCGCGGTAGCTTTCATCGTTCCACCGAATTGCGCATTGTAATCCGCAGAAATATTAGATTAGTAAGTCCGGTCGGTGTTAATGCTGGAACCGTGTATCAGGGTTCATTAAAAAGCTGGAATTATTTGCTAGACCGCGGGCAAACCCACAGGAGAGTCGTACGGTAATCGTGGGAGGACACGTGACCGTGTCGAAAAACACGCGAATGCAATGTGAACCGCGATAACGGTACCGTGTCGCCGGGTGACGAACGAGTTCAGGAGAAACGCAACGCGTTATCGTTGCTCTGCTCGCTATTGACGACGTTTGATTCGAAATCTTAGAGGGTATTTTAAATTCGCGACCAGTATGTTGTTTCAGTTTCTGAGCGCCTTGGTCGTTGGTAACGAAAAATGCACATCGCGCGGAATGTCGAGCAGCTGTTGATACAGTGCTCTGCTGTGTTAATTGCCGCGGTACACGTTACATGTAATGAATATTTTATACGATGGTATCGTATCTCTCCCTAAAACGAGGTGGTAATGTTGGAAATGGTATATAGCCGATTTTTCCAAGAAATAAGGAATATGTTGCACATTTCTCAAGTCGTATGCGATCGTAAATTGAAACCATAATCTATTTACCATTCCGTGAAAAGTACTTATCAAGTTGTAAGTTGAAGCACACATCGACATCAGAAAACATTCCTGTAGTTTTCAATCAAATTTTTCATTTTGCATATTCTACGAAACCTTTATTACAAGTTAGTATTGAAAACCTTTTTTCGTGGTAAATACAAACGAAGGGTTTTAAAATACCTTCGTTTATTAATTGATATATAATTTTCCTGAAGATATAGCTACGTTCAATATTTATGATCAATTAGGAGTCTCATAGGATTGACTCGTGTCAGCGATATCTGAAATGACATCTATTGGGGTAATTGATAATGGTCTTATCGACGGTCTTCGCCTAGCAAACGTTCCCACCTGCTAATGGCTCATGCGACCAATCACGGAAGCTAATTACCGAACATCGCAAGCACCAGACAATATCGGTTCATGCACTTGCTCTTGCTCTTGCTGCTTCTATCAGCTGATTGCCTCACGAGTTTCACGATCTCGCGGCTCGTTTTCAAATAGCTGATCTGAGCATTCAGTGCTCGCAACTTAGTACGCTGAAAACAAATTTAAAAAATATAGATTTAAAAGCTAAATTTATATATTTTTTTATGCATATATGAAAGAGACGAACTTTAATAAACAGACACCTTGTACAGTCGTTTACTTAATATTAAATTCCAGATCAATAATGTATAAGTGAAACCAAATCACAGCGGAATTAACCATGTTATTAAAAACGAACGATGTGCTATGCTTTATCTTTTTGTTTAATGATGTTACATAATTCCTCAAATAGTATCGGCTCGTGCTTCCCAATCCTTGAATAGATCCTCCCAGGAATTCAATTAGCATGCCACGGAAACGTGAACTTCGTTGCTTTCGTTCTATTTCCTTCTCTTACCTTCGGCTGAGACATGCTTCGTAAGATAGTACGTCACTAATGGAACTCCCCTCCTTCCTCCTTTCCCAAAGACCCTCCTTTCTTCGCATATCTAATTAAGAAATGGAACGGGGCCACGAATATAAATGATCTTTCAGCTCGAATCTCAGTTTTATCAGCGTTTCTTGACTTTTTCCCGTTGCACCTATCTTTCGGTGTCTTATCCCTCGAAGTAAGGCGGCGAACGTCACGAATCTCGTCGGTGTGCTGATCGATTGAACGCTGGAGAATGGCCGTCGCGATGTATCGCGGTGGAATCTACGGGACTCCGGGACCCATTAACGTGTTCCCTTTGCACGCGTCGTTAAGTTCCATCACGTTAGCGCGCCTTAAACGTTGAAACGCTTAGACCTCGGGTCGACCGTGTGTCCTGCGATGTAGAGAAGACAATTTAGGCTGCGTTCCAGGCGTCTTCATGCGACACCGACTGATTTCAGGGGCGTTAATTGGCGCGTCACGTCCCCTAACCTGTCAGCAGGTATATGATCCCCCCTCCTCTCAGCGGGGCTGAAAAAGAGTAAGACGGCTCGTGTCAGGTTGATGGATGGATGAGACTCGAGTTGGCCGACTCTCGCCACTCCAAACGACACCGGGCTGGTTCGTTGACCCGAGGGGAGGGGGATGAGGGAAGAGAGGGTTCGTTTAAAAGTTTCAGCCTCGAAAACTTGATACCCGCAGCTGCATCGACCGATACCAGCTCCCCGTCTCTATACTGTTTTAAACTGTCATCCCGATAGCGTCGGAATTTGTCCGGGATTAAAAGTGAACGGTAGAGGGGCGAGGGCAGCTTTGTAATATTCCACGTCACGCTTATCTCCGGTGTCATCCGCAGAAATTACATTTCAGGTTCCTCTTTAACGTACCAACGTCAAATTTTTCAGTCGACCCCCGTACCGATACACCGTTTCTCGTTTTTCTTTCGCCAAGTTCACTCGGTACCGCTAATAGCGCCGCTGTAACCTGACTTAACGTGGTCCTTGGACCGAGCCTATCTGAACGTTCTTTCTTTCTATTTGTTCCGACCTGCTTGGGGAGGGTAAATGCTTTACGGATCGGTAGAGTTTCATCGGGAGCTCGATATCGAAGTGGCATTTGTAGCTTACATAGGGTGGTATTAAAGAAGCAGATTCATGAGTTAACTGATTCACTTACATTGTCTAAGTACATCACACTTATGGTACTATAGGGAGCGCGGTCACTTGGCACTTGCGAATAATGCGACTGTTGCCTCCTTTCTATCATATGTCATATTATTGGCTGTAGCTATTACAATTCAATTTAACTATTTAAGCTATCTTTGTGCAAAAGTCCTTTTTAAACTCTTTACAATCTAAACGACTTTTAAACAAACTGAAATTAACCCCGTTGCCTGGGTCATCCTCACTACTTTTCTTAACGCCATCTCACACAAGTTTTTCACATATGTATATTGAAACAATCACTAGTCGGGAAGAAATTCAGACCCGCCGTGATATAAAGACGGCGGCTACGAGAGTGTTACCGGCGAAGTCAAGCGAACGAGCGAACTTCCCCCTATCTTCTGTTATCCTAAGAGTCATCACCAAGTATCAAGTGCTTTGCTCCCAGTAGTGCAAGTTTATCGCGTGACAAAGTGGATGTGATCGAGTTAGTAAACAATAATAATTGTTGTGACTGAAAGTACCGATTATTAATTTTAATCTTCGAACAGACAGAAATGTACATTAAGAGACAGGTAGATTCAACTTACGATTCCTTCATTCGAAAGCCACCTTCCACGAACAATTGGAAATCAATGCGGCAAACGATTTCATTCCATATCCCGTCGAGGCAGCCCTCATCGCAAACAATCCTCCCGGTTTACCGGCTGATCGAGATCACCGCGCGTGATTTCGATTCCGCCGCTTTAGCAAGCACTTCACGATTTATTTAACTTTAAGAGGAGTTGAGCGGCGAAGTGGTGGCCAACGGGAAGGGATGAAGAGGACGGTTAAAAGGGAGAGCGAGTATGTGGGTCTAGGCAGGGAGAGGGGTGGGGATGGGTAGAATAGGTTGGTTTTGCGAGGCGCGAACGGGGGAGAATAGGTGGATGCGCGTGCACCGATGGAAAAGCCTGACAGGGTAGGCACCCCTCCCGACGCGACGCGACGTTCGGCGACGTCAATGTATTGGGGGTACGTTCCAGGTTGATGCCATTGGCGCTGGACGCAATTTGAGAGCAATCGACTGAACGACACGCCGCAAATCAAACCCGCCCGTGGTAGTCGTGTGTTGGCCAGCCTCACCTCTGTCGCCTGCGTCACCCCCCGAGCCTTTACTTCCTATCCCCTGGCCGTTCTCTCGAACTCTCTCTCTGTGTCACCTTTCACCCCCGACTATCCTGGGTCCTCCCCCCGTTCGTTTCGAGAATCTCCACTGTCCTCTCAATTTGAGTCGACAGTTCACCGTACGGCTGGACGATTCGAGTTGTCGCGAGCGAGCGCGTACGCGTACCATCGGCCAAGCGAACGAGCGACAGCTGCTCTCTCGTCGATGCATCACCTCGCGTCCAACGCGCATTACACCCCTGTTACTGTTAATTGAATCGATCGTTTTCAGATTGGCGGTTGCTCTGCTAGCACCGTGAAATCGGCAAAATCACGTCACGCGCACCCACCTGCATGCATAAGCGACGGCGCGGCGTCGCGTCGCGTCGTCTCGTCGAGGGGGCGGAGGAGAGAATTGACGCGTCTAAGGGGCCGTTTACATTTGAACATTTCTGGCGAGCCGAGCATGGTAAAGTTTTCTTCCATGCGCGGACCCTTCGGGAACGTAAGCGTAGAGTCGAACCAAGACTTGGTCGGTGTTTAGGGAGGATGACTGAGAAAGCACATGCCTCATATGGCGAGGGCTTTCAGTAAAGGTCCGACAATGAAGACAAGATGGACATGAAAGCCGTAGCTGCAGCAGCCTATATTTATATGCACTATGCATAAAAAGAAACGAGTAAGAGAAAGATGTGGCAACGCAAACTTTTTGCAAATCGAGAGATTTATAATGCTAATGCTCTATTAATCAGTGAGAGAATTATACAGAAATTTCACACGAATGAATCCCATCGACTTTCCGAAGTCGGAGATTTTCGACAAGCAACGTTCAAATAAATTATTTTACATACGAACAATTTTAAAGTATACATATTTTTTAAAGTCTGTCCATAAAGAGAATAAATAAGGCTGTATTCTCAATTTTATTCAAGTTTTCAAATATTGGCCCGCTATAAAAAGAACCTCCACTTGTTAACAACAATTACAAAATAAATGGTTAAAAAAATTTTGTTTCTAATTGAAATCATTTTCATTACATAATTCTGTGTCTACAGTATCAGCACCCAGAAACACATGTTTATCACTCCACTAGATAAAGAGTTAAAATTGTTAGAAAAAATGTGGACACCAGAATTCAAAGAACTATATAATCAACAATTTTTAACATTTTCAAAAATCTTCTGTCTTACATTTATGATTTAAACTTCGTCCAAATCCGACATTCTACTTCAAAAAAATTCCGATGTCGCATCGAATGATCCAATAAAGAAAGCAGCAACAATTTTTCGCAATATATTAAGATATAGGATATAGATAGCAGAAAATAAGAAATTTATCATATGACGTATACCGTTGTTTAAATATTAAGAAACGTCGAAAGGAAGTGAATGAATTTCGGTGTCAAAAAATATTTGGAAAATTTATAAGTTTAAGCTAGAAGAATTGAATTAATAATTTATCATAACAATTTAGTAATCGGTTTAATACTTGTAGTGTTCTGTAGGAGCTTAATCGTCGGTGAGAGCTACGATTTGCCCTAAAACCAGAAAACATATTGAAAAACTAACTCGAAATGAAATATAAGATGCAATACATTTTGCGAAATAATCGTACAAAATAAATGTATACTAAACGGGAGATTACGTTACTGATAGATTTAGGGAAGACTATGTAAATAGAATGAACGACAAACTCCCGAAACAGCAAACTATGAAACATGAATGTAGAAAAGGACGGGAAATCTGTTGCTTATAGACGTATTCTTTTTTTACAAGCTCTGTGGGTATCGCGTATTTTGTTTGCCTACCCCGGGGCCCGGGGTTGCAACACCCCGTAGTGCGAACGATGCGGAGGACCCCACTACCACACTTGCGTGGATCCTGTACGTGTACCATTCCTTTAAAGATTCGTCGAAATACCGACTTTGGATGGAAACTGTCCGAGCCGAGCGGCGAGCACGGTTAATGAGGGACAAGATCCTCGAAGGCTTTGTCCTGATGTCGCCTAGCTGTCTCTGTCTCAGTCTGCACTCCTCTAGACACGTGCCAGAGTCGAGCGCCTAGCTGCCCAGAAGATCAAAACTGGATCCTCTGCTAGCAAAAGTTACAGAGAATCAAGCAAAATCAGGGAAAACGGGCCTCTCGCAGACGAAAGTGCTAGATGCATTATAGTGCTCGGCTCGCCAGAAATGTTCAAATGTAAACGGCCTCTAAGGGATGGTACCACCGCAAATTCGGTATACAGAATGCGGGCTGACTTGAGGAAACGGATAACGACTCAACTTCCGACTGTCTATTCTCCTTTTCGAGGGTCGTTAAGATCGAGGGTTGATACCGTTCGACGTGATTTCGTTTGGCAAATTGAACCCTCCGCTGTGCATTTGACAGGCTTTTTCTGAATTTGCATGATACATCACTTCTGATCGTTTGTTTTGTATGCTCGTCATGATTACAGTCAACACGTACCTACAGGAAATGTCGAATATATCCACATTACGAAATTTTTATTTATCTCAATCTATACATATATATATATTTCGGTTAACTCTGCTTGTATGGTTGTTTTGCATTATATTTCGCTATTATGAGTTACATTATATCATGTGATATGAGAAAAGTGTCTCAAAAATGTTGGCGTTTTTATCATTTCAGACAAAACAGAATACATTCTTTTCATTGGAATTTATGCTAAAATGCAATTTTAATTAGAGATTCATTCATAAGAGATTAGTAGAAGTGGGAACAAATGGAATTTTTATTTAAGAAGCTATTTATATTTTTTTTATTAATTTCTATTAACATTTCTGTTCTGTTCACGAATTTCTTATTACGGTTTTTAGATTTTTCTTATGTAATACTGTGTCTTTATATTTACTCTTTATTCATACAATTATCTTATTTATAAAAGAATTTTTCCAGATTTAGACATCAAACAATTAGCGCGATGATCCTCACATGTAGATATTGCCTGCAGAAACCGCGCTTTTCTCCGGGAGCAGTTATCAAGAATTGGACGTACGCGGAATTATCTGACGTCTAGTTGAAACTTTGCGCAATTCCCACGGCGTAGTTTGATTGCAGGTCGAACTTCAACTATTTGTATGACCTTATTTGAGGTTTCCGCTCTTCGAGATCGAAGTTGCCGTGCAGCAACGCGTGAGAAATGGTTATGCATCGAAGGTCCACATACAGCTCTCACAAATTGCTTCGTTACTTGACCGAGTTTCAATTTGCCTGTCCAGAAATTGCTGTACATTCGAAATCTCGATTTTCGTAGTCAATTGTGTTATACCCCCGATATTTGTTCCAAAAAATATTAGGTACATTCCAATTTGTAGTTCGCTATTCTCATACACTTTCTTCGTGGTAATCCACTATTTTGCTAAGAATAAAGTAGTTATTTATAATCTACTTCTGCTTCACTTCAACAACCATTTCAAAAATACTCTGCTACCAATTCCACCGATAATGTTTTCTTACTTTCAATTGTATTTGGTTTTGACTGAAATTAACTTGGTCCAAATTCTGTAAATTGGTATCTATCAACCAACCTGATTTTCGCAAAATTAAGAGTGATGGAAGCTTGATATCGGTGATGCGATAAATTACCTAGAATCATTTGAAAGAACAATGCACATTAATTCAATGTTGTTCAACCAAATAGTGTTGCACTTTTGTTTGACACCCTTCTTATAAATCGTAGGAAGTATTTACATTTGTCGATTTAACATACAATTTGAATAGAGAAAATGGAAGAATAATACTCAAGCCACTTATAAATTCCAGTTTGCCTTATAATTTTACAAAGGTGGTATTATGGTTAACACTTAACGCGTGAATGAATTCCTCCCAAAAGAATTACTGCATAAATTCGGAGGCGTGAATCGAAGCTAACAGTCGCAATTGTCACGTAGCGAATCACTGCATCAACATTGTAGGGCAGGCGTTAGTTAAACCCCGCGTAATACCATTGTTGTCGTTAATTAAAACGATCGCTCGCGGGTTCGCGGTTGTTTCTCTGGCCTGCGGCAATCGCGTGGTGGAGGCACGCGGGCGCGGGTCGAACCGCCGCGTGTTTTGCAAGCGTGCACGGAAAACATTGAGGCGCATTTCACCGATCGATGATCTCTACGCGGAGCGCTTAATTCCATGCCTCCCCGTTCGCGCGCAAAACGAATAGCTCACGATCAGTGGTGAGCTGGCACTCGTCCGACACTTGGTAACTGCAACGTCCCCTCAATTTGCATCGACTCGTTCAAGCGTCACGCGATCGTTACTATTAATCGATTCGATTGCTTTTCGAATTGACAGATCTCTTAAGCGGTGTCCTGCTGATTTACCAGCGGATGTTTGAGCGGGACAAAAGGGGCTTCTCTGCGCCTCCATCTGCTTTTTCAACCGCTTTGACCGGCCATTGTCGAGAGAGAAAGAGAGATAGTCGGCTTCCATGTTTTAGGTGCCATCGTGATGTTCTATCGCATTCGCCGTACCTATTGAATCTTTAATTGATGTTCGATTCGATTTCCTTCGAGTAGGCTTTGCGCATGTTTTTTTTTCTCCCCGTGTCCCAGAACTGTGTCACGAGGGTGCTTACGAATTTTTTTCCCTTTTCTAGTTTTATGACCACGTTCTCTTTTTCCCCAGGCTTTCTCGTTTTTCTTGCGCCCGCAGAGTGCTGTGCAAAGCCAGCAAACGTAAATCGGCTAGCTCATTCATCGCAGAATTCCCTCGCGTCTTGCTTGATTGCCGTCCATGCAAGTCAAACGATGCTTCGATGGTCTTTTCGAACCCGCCCCGATCGCTTTCTTTCCCATAGAGCCGCGCAATTTTCTCTTTGTTCGAACGGCTATTCAGCCCGCGACGTTAATCACGTTATACTCATCGACCTGCGGTACGATAACGCCATGATATACTCGTTCGGGAACAAAGTGAAATTGATAGCGGCCAGATCGATGTGACTTCACAAAGAATCGGGCAAGAACATGCCCGTGTCATCTTCAGTAATCGAATCACCTACTGCTTTGATTGGAAATTAAGGTCAGCATCAATCATTGTTAAGAAGATCGTGCTGGGCAAAGGTAACCGAAACGGTTTTATTATTTCTGGGATTCAATGACTGTCTTATTATGATTTTGTAACGTGTGTTGACGAGCATTTTATTCTTGTTGTTAATTTCGTTTCTAATTTTTCTTTTCAGGTTTTCCCTAATATTTTCAGTTTTCCATCCATTCTTTTAACATCTTGTATTTGGGGTTTGCTGATTGTCGTCAGATATATAAATTCAGAAATAGAACTTTTTTTTAACTTCCCGATTTATAGGGAAGTTATTGTATTTAATTTTATTTTTCATTTCTGCATTTTTTGTCTCTCTGTAATAAAGAAAAAAACTTGGGCGACATAAAACACACAGTTTCAGACTATTATTATCTTAGTTATTGCTACCGATGACCAGATTTGAAAAAAGCTAAAAAAGAGAAAGCTTGAAACTAGGGGAGGGCGGGTACCCGACATTTCGGGTTCGATTCGGGTATTTTCCGCGGGTTCGGGTTGGGACCAGAAAATTGGTGATGCTCGGGTACCCGAAATCAAAATCGGGTCGGGTAGTGCTCGGGTCCGGTCGGAAACCTGAATATTATGACGCGGGTTGGATGATTCTTTAATCAGATTTTACTCTTTCTTCATTCCTTATTGGATTTAATTGTATTTATAATATTGCTGTTATTGTCGGTGACAAAAAATAAGGTATAAATAGGCGTATAAAATCAGATTGAGGAACCACTCGACCCGAACACTACCCGACCCGATTTTGACTTCAGGTACCCGAAAATTTCGGGTATCCGGGTATCATAAACATTTGGGTCCTAATCCGACCCGACCCGAGTCATCAAAAGCCGAACCGACGCTCGGGTTCCCGAAAATTTTGGGTACCCGCCCACCCCTACTTGAAACGATTAAGGAAAGCCAATTGTTTGAAAAATTACAAAAAGAACGAACCGAACTAAATAGGTTGCTGCATTATGTAACCAGTAGTGGGAATGCAATAAGAATGCAGTCTTATGTAGTCAGTTGCATTTATCCTACTTTCTCCTAACCGGGATTCTTCCGGAATAACCTTGCGCCCATTATTTTCTAACACTACTCTCGGCTTATCGCTCTAGGTCATCGCAAGCCAGTAATCGACTAGATAAACCAATCCTGGGTCAACTAGGCCAGCCAAAATCAGATCAACGAAGTCAGATAGAAATTGCCCAACAATGACAGACTTCTCTTCGCGTACTATTATCATTCTCATGCATTCCCCGCGCTGACAAGCTTTACCTTCGGTACCAAGCGAAGCGAACGAGGCACAATAAAGAGGTTAATACGATTTCGCGCAGGAAGCAAGTGAAAATAGTGAACTTGCACGGTAGCATCCTGGAACCCTGCGAAATAGGTCGCACGCGAAACAGGAAGCATCGAGCTTCACTAAGAGCAACCGGTCCTGCTAGTCTTCGTTTGCGCTGGGTTGTGTATCAACTAATAGTGAACTGATGGTGTTGAAATGTTGAAGGAAAATATTTCCCTCGACCACTCATGGTCGCATAGAACTTCGAACTGGAAAACTAACGATCGACTGTTACATATACATATACCTAATGTGGAAGCTTCAATTGTTGAAACCTCTTTTCGATATTAACGCGCAAGTATAGATACCAGTTGCTCTCGTACAAGGATCAGAGATAGAAAAATTGTGTGTCGTTTTCACGCTGGAACGTTCCTTGTAAGGATTCGATGTACTTGTATTTGCGGTGTTTAGATTCTTGCGGAAGCTGTTGGATCGTGTTCGGTTTGCAGAAAATTGACTGGATGAAACATCGACATGCCTACAAAAAGTCGCCTCGGTTATGCTGCGCATAAGAAACGTTTGTTTGTTAACTCCGGATGTAGAACGACTTTAATTTATTAAAATTTTATTAAAATTAAAAAACATTAGTTTTAATCAATTTCTTCATGCATATTATAATATTCTTTGCTTTGCAGTAGTTTTTGTTAGAAACTGTTGTGAATTCATATGCTTCATATTCTCTCCACTATTTTCTATGTAACAGTTTCAATAATTATGTATATTAAATAGTAGGGGTGTGCGGGTACCCGAAAATACGGGTACCCGAGCCTCGGGTCGGGTCGGGTAACAATCGGGACGGGTCGGGTCGGGATCCCGAAAGTTTGTCGACACATAAATATATTCGGGTACCCGTAATTTCGGGACCCGATTTTAATTCGGGACCCGATTTTCAATTCGGGACCCGACTTTCGATTCGGGACACGATTTTTAAATCGGGACTTGGCACTTAATTCAGTACATAACTTTTCATTCTGGTTTTCTACTTAAACTGTTAAAATGTAATTTTTCTATGAAATCAGATGAAATAATTTGTAACTGAGGAGAAAATTATGTAATATGGCGTGTATCGAAAATCTGGTCCCGAATTGAAAATCGGGTCCCGAATTAAAATCGGGTCCCGAATCGGAAATCGGGTCCCGAAATGACGGGTACCCGAATATATTTATGTGTCGACAAACTTTCGGGATCCCGACCCGAACCCGAAAAAAATTCCCGACCCGACCCGATCCCGTAATTTCGGGTACCCGCACACCCCTATTAAATAGTAATCTATAAATCATAAGTGAACTAGTCCCTAATTTTTTTTTCGCTTTATATTTCTCTTCTTCGAATAACCTTCATTAAAAATTTCACTTGGTACCACCCATAATCGTAAAAATTAGTTATTCATTATCATATAGATAACCGTTAGCTAAATATGGATGACACGTAATCAATGTTCCTGCAGCTGGCCTACTTTAAGTGTAACGTAAACAGTAAAACACCTGTCCCCTTCCTCCCTGAAAAAGCTAATAATCAACAATCCTTTTGGTTGCAGATGTTTTGAATTGCACCAGGCGTAAAGATGAAGGCCGTAATTGCGTGCAGCGTTCTCCTCTTCGTTACTGCGGTGTCTTCCATCGAGTGGAAGCATAGCGCTGTCCTAGACAATAACTTCTTGGTCCTTTGGACGCCGGGTGAGAGGGAAGTTACGTTCGAAGTACAAGTGAAGACCCTCGGTTACGTGGGCCTCGGTTTCACGAAGGATGACGGTCGGGTCGGAGCTGACATGGTCATCGGATGGGTTGACAACAACGGACAGCTCCATCTTCAGGTAAGTGCCCTTAAGAGAGCGTTATTTCAAGAAAGTTCTTATTTCCGTCGGCATCCCCGAATGATGGAATCCGCCCTCCCCCCATTTCTG
The DNA here is from genome assembly GCA_030770465.2 of Perdita meconis. Lineage (NCBI taxonomy): Eukaryota > Metazoa > Arthropoda > Insecta > Hymenoptera > Andrenidae > Perdita > Perdita meconis. Next base: position 3,024,579 of record JASKOS020000014.1, on the reverse strand, counting down.
GAATCTATCTACGCAGAGTCCGGGTTTACATAACGGAAGAAAACAGGAACGCCAATTATCGTCGTAGCTGCCGCGTGGACGCGGAATTGAAAACGATGCAAAAAAAGATTATTGCCAGCGTCCCATAGCAAGATTACATTCATCGACCAGACCGTTCACGTGGAATAATTTCGACTAATTACTCTTATGCTACCGATCCTCCGCTCCGTCGAGTGTTGTAGCTCGGAATGCAAACCGGTATAGAGGGGGCCGCGCATAATGATAGTCCTTCCGGAGATAAGTAATGGGTTTCTCGTTTCGATCGGTGCATCGGATAGTTATCAATCTTGCCAACTGAGGCCAGCGGCCTGTCATTACCTGTGCTCGTCATTTTGTACGACACTTGTTGTCGTTTTATTGCGCAAGGGACGATTATCTTGCACGATTTTTAGTCACCGGCCATGATGCATCGCTTTTGTCAAAACGGTGCACCACTGTGCCTCGATGAAAGGGACAAAACCCTGTTTCGACCTGAATATTTTGAACAAAGAAACAATTGAACGTGAATGAAGCCTGTAAATTAACAAGGAGAGGTCCAATCTTATCAAATGCCGACTTTTCCTTGTTTTCTGTCTGTGAACATGTTCCAAAGTACAGTATAATTTCGGGGTCTCTAAAAGACTTTAAAAAATACTTCAAAAATAAATATTCACTTTGACGGGAAAATCCCTTTCACAAATTACTAATATATGCAGTGCAAAGGTATGTGCCGAGTTAGAACAGATGAATTATGTCACTGTAGTAAATTTAAATAATTATAATATATAGCAGGTATGCGGTTATTATCGGGAAGTTATGATGCCATAGACCTTGCTGTTGAAAAAGTTAGTTGAGGTGAAAAAAGGTTGATATACACTCCGTTCCAGTTGAGAGTGCAATTGCAGACGGACGAATTTGTCACCGTTCTGCGCATATCCCCACTGATGTTCTGCCTTTTCTCGCTTTCTGTTGGAATGCCTTCCCCACCGTCGCTACGCGACTCTTTCCATTAGTTTGGCGATTTCCCCACCAGTAGGCAATGTGTAAGGCTACGTTTCTGCGTACGTGTAGAATAACATGGCAAAGAAATAGCGATAGTCCTAGGATACAATGCGTCGGCCAATACAAACGATACGTGTACCTTATGTAATTTTCGGAGGCTGTGACTGGCAGTCGGCAGAGTGGAAGAAGACGGAAAAATGGTGACCCGATGCGCGAAACAGTTGCATTCTTAACTGGAGCGGAGTTTAGTTACATAATTAATTGCCTACATTACGTACCCTAGTGATGGTGTTTGTGTCACCAAATCTCGAGGAGACAGGGGATACAACAGGGACGGTGACCTTGAGGTGTAACGTGGTGCGCAAAATTGATGAGGTTGAAGTGTTCAGAGCAGACTATAAAACCATTGATGATCTTAAGCAAAAAAGTGGCATCGGCTACCAACCTCCTGGTGACTGAAGGACCTAATGTTGTATTTCTTTAGTCATAATAAGAGCGTAATCGTAATCTTTGGTACTCATTGAGCAGCCGGATTTGTAGGCAAGGAATGTGAGGAGGAAGTACTGGGCTCTTTCTAGCTGATTACTATGTCTAGCTGTGCGAGACAATTTATCCTAGCAATGACCCAGATTATCTATGCACATTTAAATTAGTAAAGAACATCAATTAGGTGGTTTCATATTTAACAGGCTATTATTGGATCGTTATTCAACTTTTACACGCGATTGTAGATATTATACCTACTCTTGTTAGTATTCTAAATAATAGAAAACGTGGATTATAGAAATACTACCTATCGTACATATTGTACCATACGGTGAAAGCATTATTTCAATTATTCATTTACTGAATCGCACCATACACTATATTATAATTCTGTAAAAAATGCAATAAAGCTGAAATTTTGACAAGTTTGCACGCCTGAAAGACATAAAACGCTGTGGTGCATGAATGAAAAATTGGAACAGCTTGGGGCATGACAAAATTGTACCTCTGCTCGTAAAGAGGAAGATGTTCGAATAGATTCCCAGCTGGTTGGTAAGGCACGCGTGAAGGCTGAAGATCGACTCGATATCCTCCGGCTCGTCGGGATGGAGCACGTTCGAAATGTCTTCCAGATCCGTGGAAGTCGTTTGATAAAGCACGGAGGGTAAACATCGGTGCCAGGAAACGCTGGGAAATGCTTGGAACCGGTTTAATTTTGCTAGAAAAGAGGCTCAGAACGCGAACGTGCGTAGAATTTCACCCGTGGCCGGTTTATTTTCGAGCGGCGTTAAATTTAAAACATCTCGTTGTCCCCAGGGCGCATCTGTTGACGCAAGCCCTTCTCGAAAACCGGACTCAAGAGGATTATGCGGCTATCCTCCCTTTCATCAGCGTTACGTGGCTGTTGTCACTTCACCCGGTTCTTCGTGGCACCGTGGGCCCTACGCAGAGAGAAACGGACGTTATTCTTTTTCTCCACCTCTCTCGTAGCTTCGTTCGGATGCAAATGGTGGCGGGGGGGAAGGGGGGGCGGAACAGAGTTAACACAAGCAACGCGTTGTCACCGTCGCTCGTTTGCGCGTTTCTCCCGTTGAATATCTCTTTTGCGACCGGGCCTCGTCAACGTCCCGTTTCATCATCAGCCACGGGCAGGCTACTTCGCGAGGCATTTTCCCGCGACGATGTATTCCCGTCGTCACTGTCAACTGCGCGATAGATGTCCCGCCTTTTCTGATTACCTTCCGCTATTAACCACGTCGAGTCTGCCGCGACTAAACTCTTCAGAGCATAGATAATTTCTCCTCGTCGAGCAGCGGTCTTGTCCAGGCTCGCTTTAATGGAAATAATATCCCTTTTCCGGCGATAGATTCGGAGCTTGCGATCCCAATTAGCTCAACCTATCGTTCATCGCGAGGTAAATAGTTTCATCCAGTCTGTTACCGATGAGATAGAGTCCTAATAACGAAACTCGTGAGAAGTCGAGAGCAGGAAGCGCTGGAACGGCCGGGTAGAGATAATTGAGGGCTTGCTGAGGGAATAACTGCAACTTATGTGGAGATAAGCTCAATACGCTGCTTGGATACTACATACTTTAAAGTTTAAAGAACTCTAATGGATTGGTAACAGCGTAGTACAGTTAACCCCATGAATAACGAGGTGGTTGGGGATGCTAGATCTGTGTGTCCAATTTTCATTTTTCAGGAATTTAACTACTGTAGTTTAGTATTGACTGGAAACCTCATGTTACACACTTACAAGGAGACCCTACACTGTGTACTCCTTGGCTTTTAATGAAATTTTAGTGAATGAAACTAAAGCATATACATATGATGACATTCTGTAAAATATTTTGCGCCAATACGGAGTTTTTATAAACAACTAAAATATGAAGTTCAAAAGGCCGTAAGTTTAACATGAGAATAACGATGGCTGACTAGGAGACGCATCTGACTCGTAAACCGAAGGGTCCCAAGTTCGAAAACCTGGTGTGTCTTATATTACTTTTTTTCAACTTTTTGTTTCGTATAGTTTTAATTCCTTCATTAGAGTTGTTTATAAATATGTAACTAATCATATATTTTTGAAAAAGTATATCAACGTCAAAATTTAATATCGAATCTATTTTACATTCCTTGCAGTCACATTCACTTCCCTTAAATTAATTTATATTCGTTGGGTCACTCATAGAAACATTTATTTTTGTTTTTACATATATTTGGTACACACATTATACATGTAGATCGTATCACAGTTACTCAAAATTAACTCGCTTCACATATATTCAAATTTTTACAAAATTGAAACTTTACGAATATAATTATTTACGAAATAACGCAAATAACTATAGAATCTTCAACATATTTATTGTATTAGGATTTACATTGCTTATTACCCTATTAATTGTAACTGTGACTTCACATTTTAATTGTTTATAATAATGCACATTTGTACAAAATATTCTACAGAATGTCATTATATACATCCTCTAGATTCATTCACTAAAATTTCATTAAAATCCAAGGAGTACACACTGCAGGGTCTCCTTGTTAGTATATGCAGCGTCAAGGTGCGTCTACATATAGCGAACGCGCGCGAACGAACACGGACGAACGATCGCGAACGAACAAGTGTGGACGGGATCGTTCGCGCGCGTTCGCTATATGTAGACGCACCTTTACTGTGTATTTTAATCATGAAATAAGTTAGATAAACGAAAATGCGTTTAAGAAAATTATAAGGACAAGAAATTACATGAGGAGGGATCTATGAAACTTATCGTGACTATTGTATTTATAAAAAATATTTAATTTAAATTACGTCTATGCTAAGTTGAAAATTGCACTCGGTATCATTAAATATACATATGATAATTAAGGTAAACCGTGATAATGGAGAATCGTACGTAGAAGCAGAGTTGAGTAAACTTGTAGTGTGTTAAATAAAAATAGTGAAAATGAAGCATACGTGAAATGAAATACTCTTTTGGAATAGTATTTCGGAGTACGATGATACTGCCGAGAAAAATATTTCATCTCGTTCCGTTTTCACTATTTATATTTTTCTATTTAATGTATTTAAAATTTTTCCCAACCCTGTTTAGCACACTTCTTTGTACTGTGAGCTCATTTTTTCTGTAAATTAAGTAAATTCAACTATACGTATTTCAATATAAGTTTTATCTTCAAAAATTGTATACAAAAAACGGCAACATAGCATTATCCAAGTACCATCGTTGCTTCATATTACAGTAATGAATGCTTCACGCCGCCTTGCATTTCCTTTGTGCCCTTGCAGGCTCTCGCAGCTCTTTAATCACGATAAAAAATAAAATCAAGCTGGATATTCTAATTTAAAATAAATACACAACTAGTTTTCTGAACATTTTTCTCGAAAACTTTAAAAAAATATCTGCATACCTGGACTTGCGTCATTCAGCAGTCAATCCTAGGTCGAGAGAGTAATTAGCGAAGGTATACATAAACAGTTCACAGCGTTAATTCAGCCCCCAATTAGGTATATTTAGACGCATCCCAATTCATAGTTGCTATGCTAAGATTTATCTTAGGTAGAATTCTAGCAGAACGTCCTTCGAAAACATGCAGAGGATGACAGAAAATCCAGGCGAAGCATCTCGCCGGAGCCTCTCCACGTTCGAACACGCAAATAATCCGCTTATTGTCGCGGAGTGTATGATCGTTCGGCATCAGCGGATCCGCGTTATAGAGATCTCGGACGTTTCTTCTAAAATGGAAAGGTGCCGTAACAGAGAAGAGGGATGCAATATAGAAAAGCAATCTTCTCCGTGGACCGGCGCGGCCGAGTTACCGAGAGTGGTGGGCCGGTACTTAGGTACATATCTACGTTAGGTAGGTAGGTGGGCAGAGGTAGTCGGGCTGCAGATCGCGTCCGTCTCGCGTGTCTGCAATTTTTCCGGTAGAATCGTTGCCCGCTCGTTCCATAATGCATGCCGCGCCACGCGCAATGCTCTATGCGATGCAGCCGTCGCCGGACGTTCTCATACAGAGCGACTCCAGGAAGAGGAACAAGGAAGAGAGGAAGGACTAGGCGACGGGATCGGAGCGGGATGGAGGGGTCTGAAGAACGGGCAAAGAAAGAGAGAGTTGGCGTCCAATGGGAGTGAGAAGGTTTTTCGTTATGATCGTAATCTTAGAACCAGAAGAGCCGCGGGTGTCCAGACCTGACCAGACGACCGAACGACTCCGAGACTCCTAGCGCTCCATCTTTCATCCTCGCGGATGCACCAGTTTCCCCATTCCTCACCTTTCCCTACAATTCCGAACAACCCGTGTGGCAAACAAACCGAGTCTCCGTGACGTATGGTAATGATAGGCGATTAGGGTTGACGACGGACTCGAAGATTCAGGGGCATTCGGTTGTCATGATCAGCCATACGACCGCGCCATCTGCTCCTGCCTGTTTATGGTATATTTGACGAAATTACCGACTCTTTGTACTTATCGCGCGTGAGGCAAATGCGAACGTGGAAGAGGAAGAGGGGCAAGGTCAGATAAGAGGAATCGAAGATGATTAAAGATGTGTGCTCGATACATTCACCAACTGAAGCTGCCGGGTCCCTGTCTGATCAACCACTTCTCGACCCCCCTCCCCCGCTCCTTGTCTCCTTCTCTCTTTAGTCAGCTGAATTCAATTTTCCTGGTCTAATTCCTTTATTCACTTCGTTTAACTTGCCAATTCCGCTCAGCGCGTCGTTTCGCGGCGGATTCGTGGCTCGGTGTCTATTTGAGGTCTCCTCTACCTGAGAATACTTCCCAAGCAAGCCGCCGTAAAACGAGATTCATACTTTTAGACGGTTTCGTTTATGTGTTTCTTTCGATTCTACCGTGGTTTATTCTGCGATCTTGACCGTTCCATGATTGCTGCGAACTGACTTATTGTTAGTGACAGTTATTTGTGTTGAGTTTACTGCACAGAGCTCGAAAGATAACTCGTAGAATAACAGACCCGCCTCAAATTCTTATCTCTAAGTCATATAAATACATGATATTAAAATGGAACCAAATACTGGTATTTTTAGTGCGAAAAAGTCAGAATATAAACAGAAAATCACACAAGGACCAATTGAATCTGCGTTTCTACTAAATTTCAACTTTTCAGCTCTGCACAGCATATTAGATAGTTTCTTAGGAAAACATCTCGTTGGAGTTTTGGAATGAATTTTTTGAAGATGTCGTAGAGGATATGTAAAACAATTTGAGAAAGTTGCACGGAGCATTACTCTTCCGTTTTCGAGACACAAATTGCTAAAACTGTGGAAATTACTGCTGACAAATGTCCCAGAGAAAAAGTTAAATTTTGCAGTAATTTACTCAATTTAATAAGTAATATCTGGATAACGGAAAGGAGGTGTTCCTTGCAACTTTCTGAAGTTATTTATATTACTGCGTTTATATTTTTGAAAAATTCTTGAAATACTTTACTATGTTCACTTGTTAGAGCAAATTTACACTTCATACTTTGGATGTACAACGTAGATTGTTCATCAGTATGGATGAAATGTGGATTGCCTTTAGCGGAAATAATTGACATCTAAAGTAAAGCCAGTATGTGCTTCAACTTATAATTCTGATCATATTCAGTTATCATGTTTTACATATCTCATCAGCCTATATACATTTATAGTATTATCCTTAACCACATATTTTTTAAGATCAACAGTAGATTATAGTAGGTTCTCAATCGACAGTAAACTACTATACAGGGTGTAACAAAAATGTTGCAGTTCCTTGAAAGGAGTGACTCCTGGGGCGATTTTAAACAACTTTTTCCTTAGCGAAAATGTTAGGTGGGGCTTAGTTAACGAGTTATTAACGAAAAATACCGACCAATTGGGGAGCGAGTACAGCGGGCCAATACTACTCACAGCTGGAGCCCGCGCTGAAATTCATCCACTGTATTCGTGCTTCTATTGGTCGATGTTTTTCGTAAATAATTCGTTAACAAAGCCCCGCCTAACATTTTTGCAAAGGAAAAAGTTGTTTAAAATCACCTCAGGAATTACCCCTTTCAAGGAACTGCAACATTTTTGTTACACCCTGTATATAAAAGATATTATACCTATTTTCGAAAATAAAATATTATACCCCAATTTCCAATTGCGTGGTGGGTCATCAAAAATCTCTGCATGGTTCAAGGGCCACCTCTACTTTTGATGAAATCACATTCGCTGTGGATGGATCATACACGCTGCACACCTAAAACATAAAGTATAAATTTTCTCTTAGAACACTCTGAAGTTCGTCTCAACTTTCAAAAAGCTCCCCTCTCCCCGCCCCACGTCGATGTGAAAAGCTAAACGAAACTCCGAAACACTATAACAAACAGGGTTTCCCTAAACGTTTTCTTGGTCCGTTGTAAACTATTCTCTTGCTTTCACGCAATTTGGAGCGACGAGCAGCAACGATGGAAAAATGGAGATACATTCGGTAGAATGATCCAGAGGGCTGGCTGGTTAATATTGAACAACTCATATAAAGCAGCGAGCCGAGGGGCATACAGAGAATGCTTCGGGAGCTGCGGCTGGCATACGGATAAATAATGCAAGATGATAAATCGTTCCCCGTTTTAGCCGCTTTGGTTCTCCGGTGTTCTTTCTCATCCACCTCCCCTCCCCTGCCCCCTCCCCCTGTGACCCGTTTAAAAGAAAGTATCGCGCGGACGGGCGCGCGAAAACTCGGCTAATGCGCGATTATTTCAAGCAGCACGGCAGGGACGGCGCGGGTGGGTCGTGGCGAAACGAACCTCGAGCGAAATGGTAATGAGATCTTGCGCCCGTGCAGTTAATTTCGGTATCTCTCCGCTGCGATACAACGCTCCTTTCGCATGGTGTCTCGTCTCGTCTCGTCGCCTGCGAGTAGTCGAATGTAATCACGGTGGTGGGACCGGATGCTGGACACAGGCGCAACGACGAGAGGAAAAAACGAGGAGCAACGCGCAGAATGAAATTCCTGTTCCGCATTGTCGGCGGTTCGCCGCTCGGCACTCGGCTAAAGTGGCTGAAAAAGACGACCACCGGGGGTCGGGGATGGAAACGCCCTCGAGCCCCCGATACACGCGCGACACATATTTCGTCATCGCTGTCGTGTGGCGGAACACTTGCTCCCTGAAATCCATTTACCGAGCGGTTCTGACGATCGCTGGACAAATAGCGTATTTCCTAATTCGCGGTGGAAATTTTTTTCCAACCAGTCGCTCTCTGCCAAGGGAGGGAGGAGATTCCTTCGGGGAATTGGGGTGAGACGCGACGAGGGGTGGTGGTTTGGACGGCACCCAAACGGGTTCGAACCGTCGGATACTTCGGCCGCGTTTCCGCATGCAGAATCTATTCCGATCTAAGCGCATCGGAATTTAAATTAGAGTTTAGCGAGGCGGATGCGGCGAAGTAATATGTATGAAACAGAATACTATTTTTCTGTGTATTTCGGAAATAGTTATACATGGAATATCTTGGAGGGAATAATTTTTGATGGAAGATATTCTTGAATGGAAACGAGATTCCCGCGGCTGTCTTGAATTTACATGCTAGACGGAATAATTGTAACCGAAGAAGTAGGGTATCTTAAGTCGGGCTATACCTGTGTACATTCGTGTGTGTTTCTGGCAAAGTGTGGTATAGGAGTAAAACACAATTTACTTTTTTAATGAATGATATATCTTTCTTCGTTGTTCAGGGGTCGAGACTAACAATAATATCCACTTTCTTGTCGAGTGAAGATGGATCACCAAAATCAACGATTACAATGAAAGCTACATATGTTTCCGAAAAGAACCGGAAGGAAAAGAGACATAGATGCAGAAAAATTAAATGCACATTATACCGTTAAGGAACTAGTTTTTGATCATTTTAGAGCACTAATCAAATTCTAAACCATAGACTTTTTTGGTACGAAAAGATAAATCTATCTTTAAAGTTTAAGCAAAAATTTTTAAACATTGGAAATAAGTATAATTTAATTATTTGTAAGCTATTAAATAATAAGGTAACTGGTAACTAGTTTTTGATCATCTAAATTATTTGGGAACTAATTTTTGATCAGGTAAGGAACTAGTTTTTGATCATGTAAATTACATGGGAACTAGGTAATTATTAATGGTGTATACAACTCTAATGGTGTATATTTAAGTATTTAACAAGTATGAAATGAATATTAATATAAAATAACAATAATAAAATATTTTAAATATTAAAATAACACGATTAAACTTTTTCTTATTGGAAATTTTTTTCTCAAACCTTAGGTTTCTTATCAATTCCAAGACTAGTACTAATCAAAAAGAAATAGAAATAAACAAAAAAAACTTTCACTCATCAAAAATAAACTTATTTTTAGTATTATATAATAATAAAAAATTAATTTTTTTATAATTTTATAATGTCATAACCTATTTATGATTTAAGTGATCAAAAAACTAGTTACACGAGAAAACATTATTGGAACTAAATAATTGATCACTAATTTTTTAATAAAAATTATAGATAAATTATTAAAATTCTTACTCTACATTGTAAATAAACTATTTAATAAGCAAAGTGTATGACAATAACCTTCAATAGTTGCTACAGCATAAACAGATCAACAGTATTACTGACGGTACATTCAGTACTCTCTTACGCCGCGCCGTTCAGTAAGACATGGCGTTTAATAAGGACTTTCTGCTAGTATACTACCTTTCACATTTATTTTCACGAAAACGCACAATACTACCTGTTTTGACATGCCATACTTATATTTTTGAATAGTCAATCTTAACTTCAGAAATTATTTTAAATAATTACTTGTTGACGTAAACTTAAAAGAACGATTTATTTCACGAACTGATGAAAAACAAGTGCCTGATCAAAAACTAGTTCCTTAACGGTAACACAGAAATAACTAGTAACGTCCAATAAGAAAAATAGAAAATTTTTAATCAGAAATTGCAGAGTGAGCATTTCAACGGTGGTGATAAGTTTAGTGTTAAAATATTTTTCTACCAGAAAACATAACAATTGAACTCGTTTTCCCCGGTCAATGCACGAAACAATAAAATCTCCAAAATTTCCCCGTTCATTTTCGTACCGTTGCATCAACGAAAATTGTTCGACAACCATTAATTCTTTCGGCGCGGCGCGCAATATCGAAGGGTCGGAAGCGTTTAAAAGAACGCAGCGCGTCGAAACGGAAACAATGACCGCAGAGCGGTGCAATTGCGAGCGCATCAAGCGAACAGAAAGCATTGGGCGGGAAAAAAAAACGTTTTCCCGATAGTGCCGTGGGAGGTGGCATTCGAAAGAATTTGCGGATATTTGCGGACGCGTGTCCACATTGAATTCTGTTCGATGTTCGCAAACATGCGTCCCACGCTACGCCCTTTATTGCGCGAGGTGCACAACCCAACTGCACCTATTTCTGCTCCACGTTGCGTTCGGACTGTTTGGTGAATAAATGATATGTTTAGTAATACCGCGTCATGGTGCGCTACTCGAGGCATTTACGGGGAAACATGGGGAACCGGAGGACCCAGGCAAATAGTCGGCCAGGGTGAATAAATCATAAAAGAATCGCGTGATGTGCAGGTCCAGATCATAAATTGTTGTTTCCTGCAAGATTTAGTATCGTGCGCTGGCGACCTGCTGCCGAAAATGGACTTTTAGTACATAATCGTCAAGTAGGAATTATCTCGATGATAAAACAGTGCAAAATTCAAAATGTAACATAGATGTTCAGAATATAAAATTACAAGTATGCTTGATTTACTAATTTAGATTACTCTGTTAAAGGAACTCGCACAGTTTTTGATACCGATGAAATTGGCTGATTTTCACCTATATTGTAGATTACGATGTCCTCTTCAAGAAATGTGTAGATACTTATGGTCGCTGAAAAAGGGTTAGTCATATACAACCATCGAAAGTTGTATCGGTGGTATGTTAACAGTCGGAAGGTATGCGGGTCTGATCGGTCGAAGTGAAATAAGCCAGACTATGCGGAATACGATCAAGCAGATAGATTACACGGATTTTCGGTATTGGGTGTGCGGTCCCGACTACCAACTTACCAGCGACATACAGTATATAGGAAAACACTGTTCGACAAATTTTGACTTTTTTCGATTTTGTAAACTTGAATAAACATTTCTTATAGATTTCGACGTGCTGAATATGAATCTGCAAACTGTTTTTTCCAGAACGTACAGTTTTTGAAAAAATCAATTTTGAAAAAAATGACAAATTTTTAACTTTGGAATTTTTTTTGTGCTTTTACCGTAATAGTTATTCAATTGCTCTTGGCACGAAATGATTCGGTGGACTCTCCCGAATAAAATGATATAAATAGTTATTAGATTATAAGCATTGAATTAGGTTCAAATAACAATTAAAGTGAAACGGACACCCAAAACGCACCCATTTTTGTTAATATTTTTCACTTTATTTCAAAAAGTAAGGGTCTAGGAGAGAATTTGACCATACCACGCGATATAGCAAACCTTTCTACTAAGGAAAGCATCAGGCGAATTTCCAAAATTATTTTTGTTTTCAATATAGAAATAAAATAGCTTGGGGAAACTATTAAAAACAAAAATAATTTTGGAAATTCGCCTGATGCTTTCCTTAGTAGAAAGGTTTGCTCTATCGCGTGGTATGGTCAAATTTTCTCCTAGACCCTTACTTTTTGAAATAAAGTGAAAAATATTAGCAAAAATGGATGCGTTTTGAGTGTCCTTTTCACTTTAATTGTTATTTAAACCTATTTCGATGCTTATAATCTAATAACTATTTATATCATTTTATTCGGGAGAGTCCACAGAATCATTTCGTGCCAAGAGCAACTCAATAACTATTACGGTAAAAGCACAAAAAAATTCCAAAGTTAACAATTTGTCATTTTTTTCAAAATTGCTTTTTTCAAAAACTGTACGTTCTAGAAAAAACAGTTTGCAGATTCATATTCAGCACGTCGAAATCTATAAGAAATGTTTATTCAAGTTTACAAAATCAGACCCGTGTTGAACAGTGTAATGGGTATCGGTTTATCTAAATAAAAATATATAAGACTTGACGTATGCATTAATTTTCTATACATAATGTGCAGTTTTATTTTGATATAAAGATGGCCTATGTACAGAATCTAATATACAGTTGTTTTAATATTTCGCATATCAAGGTGCTACAAAACATTGGATACATGCGAACATGTGCTAACATGATCCTTCTGCTTGATCGTGTCCCCAGTAGGCTGGCTTATTTCAAATCGACTGATCAGACCCGCACATATTTCGACAGTTAACTCACCAGCGATACATATACAGTACTTTGGATGGCTGTATATCATTAACCCTTTATCAGCGACCCTAAGTTCCTATACATTTCTTGTAGAGGACATCATAATCTACAATATGGGTGAAAATCAGCCAATTTCACTGGTATCAAAAATCCCATATAAACTGTGCGGGGACCTTTGAAATTAATTTCAATTTCGATCCTTCTTAGATTGTAGAAATATAAATGCATGTAATAAAAATAGAGAAACCTAGCTCAACTAACTATTCGCAGCATAATTTTGAAGTTTAGTTAATATCTACAATGTACGTAATTATGTAGGGTGGGGTAATAACTATGTCCACCTTGAGAGTATTTCCGTTATTTGAAATAGTATGAAAAAATGTTATATACAAAACTTGCATGATATAGAGGGAGACATTGTGATTCAAATATGTTTCGCGTTGGTGGAGGCTCAGAGGAGATTTCAAGGTCATCCGTATTTTTTTACCGCGATATGATATTCGGTGTTGAGACTTCAGTAAGCTAATAATTGAAGGTCATGCAAGGTCAAATATGGTAGTAAAATAAGCTTTCATACATTGCAGGAGATATTCGAAGTGACGATCGTCTGTGTCAATGCAACGTTTGCGATCTTCGTATCGCTGCATCACATGCATGTCTTACCCTCTTCGTACTTATTCTAGCACGTGTTCTAATTATCCATTATTTCATACCTTCTTGTGTAGTGGGTATGTACTATTTAATAAATAATATTTTTTAATGCTTCCTGGATATAAAAAATCTAATGGAGTTAAGTCCGGAGAGCGAGCTATCCAAGACATTAATCCTCCATATCCGATCCATCGATTTGGGCAAAGTTCGTTAGTTGTATCTTCTACTTTCTGCATCTAACGTTCCAAGACCATTGGTTTACATAAAAGTAAGGGTCTATAGCTTGTGCTAGAATAAGTTCAAAGACGATAAGACATGCATATGATGCAGCAATACGAAAATTGCAACTTTGCATTAGCGCAAAAGGTCGCCACCTCGAATATCTCCTGATTCGACAGAAAGTTTATTTTACTGCCACATTTGACCTTGTTTGACCTTCAATGATTAGCTTGCTGAAGTCATCTCAACACCGGCTATCACATGGCGATAAAAAGAACATAGCATTCCATTAAAAAAATAATACAGATGATCTTGAAATCTTCTCTATGCCTTCACCCACACGAAAAATATGTGCCCCTCTGTACCGTGCAAGTTTTGTATGTCCAATCTGAATGTCATTTATCTTTGTATCGTCATTGTGACCTGTTACCTCGACTTGTAGAAGTTACAGAAAACTCTTTCAACGGAATTGAATTTCTCGTTGCTGTTCCGCGGCGCCATTCTGATACAGTTGAACAACAATCCAACCCTTTCACCCGGCGTCGCACGAAACATCCCAGAGGTATCGGTTGTTTTTCAAAAAAAAGTTCCATCGCGCGCCACGTCCGAAATCACCGATGAGTCTTGAGATGAAAAGAAGCGGAGACGGTTTGGAAAACGGGGATCAACGGAAGATGATAAAAATACGCGAGGCTCGGGAAAGTGCTTAGGGACGGTGTGCCACGTTCTTGGGTAAAAATGCTAGCTGTGCATCTGCATATGCGGCGGCTCTGTTCGCTGCACCCACGCTCTCGAACAACGGGGGAGAGAGTAAAGAGGGAGGGGTGTATAACTGTGCAGAGGCTATTCCCAAGGCACTTCTGCCATGGGATCCCCCAATGCGATTTTACCCACCGTAAATAGGATTCAGCGTAAATGCAGTTACGTATACACACGCACATGCGCGTCCCGACATATGTTGTGTCGCGACACTGTTTAAAAGTCTCCCACTCCTCGCAGCGTTCAGTCTCCTCCCTACCCTATACCTTCCACGCGCATCTGCACAATACACCGCTCCCGCTGCGACGAAATCTCTGTGTTACGAAGCTCAGTTGCAATTGCCGTAAATGGGAATCGCTTTTTCGATTTTAAGCTCCTTAGAACGACAAATGAATCCTGTGTCTCTAATTGCGAGCACACTTCGTTAGTGGGCTAAAATGACGATTCTGTTTGCGGACTTGGTCAGTTTTTGCTCTTTAATCAGCGTGAAACTGCAAAGGGCAATTTATGAAAAATTCTGATTGAGTGTGAAGGTTGATTCTTTAAGTAAAAATCTAGTTTATCACACCAAGAATAATTTTTAGAACTTGGGAGAAGAACTATAGAGTTGAATCATTTTTTGTTTAATGATAAGTTTGTAATAGTAATAAAAGATGACAACGAAAATGAAAAAGGGACAAATATATATTTCAAAACTTATTTAAAACTAATTCGAATTTTTATTAAAATTAATTTTTCTATCTATGAAGCACTCGGTTTTAAGAAAATTAGTTTAAAAAGTAGTCAAATAAAAGAACATACTTGGCAAAACAATTTTCCTTTTCCTTTTTTTAAAGAACACACTCTGCACATATGTATAGGTTATTTGATCATCAGAAGATATTTTAATATACAATTTAAGAACTTTGCTATCCAGGAATATGTGCTGCATGTTTTTACTTTGGTACACGTGTTCAAAGTTGTCTTCGTGATTTTATCGAATTTTTTTCTACAAATATCGAAGCTCACTAACAAATTTGTATATGTAAGAGAACGGAAACAAGGTGATCTAATGAAAATTACAAAAGTAATTACAAGCTGTCGGTAACATTTACTTTTCATTCCTGACTTTTTATTCCAATCAATGGGAAATCGTAACGAAACAATCAATACGATCTGCTCTCGACTGATACAACATTTAACGTTGGCTTCCACTACACGCCGTACACCGTTGGAAACACTCCTCCACTAATTGAATCCTCTTTTTTCCAATAAATTCTGCATCGACGCGCTTCAAAAAGTGATTTCAACTGATACACGTCGATAGAAATAATTGATAGGATCGACCGGGTATTAGTATAATTCCACCGCGTGTTCGTGTTTGAATAAAAAAACAGACAAGGAACACTGGTTTTTTGAGGCCAGTCAAAGAATCAACACCATCTATTTGAGGACAAAGAGAGGGTACCAGTCAATCGATTCCGCGATTGATTCTGCGCAGCTACTTATCAAATTAGAAACAGAACCTTCTGTTATAGCATTGGAAATAAAACGTAGTATTCCCGGTTTTCTCTTCGTTTGGAAAAGTACTGTTGCATTCTCTTTTGACATTCGACACTGTTCGCTCGCGATTCCAGTCGAAATCTAAATCCTCCCCCTCCCCCCTCATGGAAAACTGTTTAGGATTCCATCTGATCAAGATACCACCGAACCGTGCATTTCAAGTAGAATAAAGCGGAATACCACAAATCATGCATGCTGCTGCCTTTGATGCGGTTGCTACAAATGAAATGATTTGGAGGGTGCTAGCGAAATAGTTCAAGATAGAATTAAACAAGTGTTATGGGGAATAAAGAAGAAGCATTTAAACGGGAATATAGGTTTTTAGGATATAGGTTGTCCTGGCACAGAGTAATTAAGCAGAAGGAAATAGTAAGAGTGATGTTAGGACCAGATGCATACTGAGGGGCGACGTAGAAATTCATTGGCATCTTGTAACAAAAAGGGGAAGATGAAACATCAGCGGAAAGTGGAATAGTAATGACGGAAATTGAAGGACGAAATAAATAGGCATTGTGCAGGTAGAGAAATACGTGATGAAGTAATATACAATTTAATGATACATACAATGATTGATATGTGTTAGATCTATACAGAGTAGGGTGGACCTTATTAATTACGATACATTACAATGAAGAAAAACCAATTACAAGAATAATTTTGTACATATTATTTTCTTATCCAGTGGCATAATTCTAGAGGGTGTCCCCCAAAAAGATCTCATCAAAGTTTTGCCTAGTATACCTAAGGTCCAGCCTAATACAGAGTGTATAGAGAAAAGCAGCGCTCATGCTCATCGTTAATTAACATTCCAAAATGTATAGACAGTAGCTTTACCACAAATTAGTATGAAGCTATTAATCAAAGAGAAACTGTGAAATTCCGTCGCAGCTACGAGTATGAATGGCGGTCACAAAGAAAATGTCGACACTATGTTAGCAGGACAGTTTCTGTTTCCTTATACTCTGCCACCCACCCAAAGAGACCGCCTTTTCAAGAAACACCTTGTATTATCGGCTTTGTGATTCCACGGCTGTTGGTTCGCCGGGAAGCCACTCGCGGTATCTCTCGAACCATTTGTCAGAAGATAATATTGATTTTACACTGAATACAGTCGTGATTCGAATGAAATGTTCTGTGCCTAGTCCCGGAGAAAAAAGCGGTGGGGGCCGGCGCTGGAAGGAAAATATTTGAGGAGGAATTAATTTCGTTACAAATTGCATTATAATGGCGGTCGTAATTACGTAGCTGGCACTGGAGGTGTCCCGAGGAAGGACTATATAATAGCATTCAGGCAGTCCCAAGGTTTTGTAGTCGGTCGCGAAATATATGCTTGAAACGACTCCATGGAAGACTCTCCCACTGTACGAATGGCTTCAAAAGATCCTCGGCCCGAAGCCATGCCTCGCATGCTGATTCGTCTCCCTCTCGACGTCTTTGGAGCTGTTCGGCGCCCCGGGCTGCGTCTAGACTCTCGAGACGAGATTACTCAGACCCAAATGCTTCCGAGAAGGACCATTTAAATCTTAAAATTCAAACGAGTCACCCTCGAACGATTTTAATGGCGCTAATATGATTGTCGTTGTGATTTAACGCGAGAGCAATCAAATTGTTCGCCTCCTCTGTCTTTCCTTATTAACCATTTCCAACGACTGTGACTCCTAGAGAGAATGTTGACGCGCCATAAGTTATTCTGCCACGGATTAGACAGGGTCTGTTAACTGAAGACACTTTAGCATTTTCG
The DNA here is from genome assembly GCA_030770465.2 of Perdita meconis. NCBI lineage: Eukaryota > Metazoa > Arthropoda > Insecta > Hymenoptera > Andrenidae > Perdita > Perdita meconis. The sequence continues at coordinate 3,006,859 of JASKOS020000014.1, read as the reverse complement.
TGGATAATTGATTTGCTGTATTAGGAAGTTAGAGATCAGTCAGATGTAATCATTAATTTAATCAATCGTGCGCAAAAGAACAGTACGAGAAAAAGATTCTAAAATTAAAGACGGGTGGATCTATACTGCCATGTCCTCAAGGATTTTACCATTCAAACGTAGGTTGTTCTCATGGATTTGAATGAAATTGTCTAAAGTTCTGACGCCAGGTGTTGGTTGAAGACCACTTTGGGTATTCCAGACATTGGGTGCTGAGGAAATGTTTGTTTATGCGGCGAGAGAAAGTGAGAAAAAGTTGGGAATGTCCAGCATCAAACTGCAAAAGGAATCTGATCACGGAGTGAAAAAATCATTGACCTCCATGGTATTTATCGCAAAACCAGCGAAGATAAATAATACCGCACACTTTAGAACTGGAAGTAATTCTTACGTGTTTCTATGTACTATTATGTAAATAGAGTGTAGAGGATCTTCTTCATTAAAACATCCTGAACTTATTGCTGGAGAAATTTTCGCCCAGGTACAGACGTAGAACTTGTTTCCTTGTATCCAACACTAGACCACCAAAGAGCAGACTGAAGTCAAAGTTCCAGCGCTATCTCAAACCTCCAGTAGGTACAACATAGCGGCGGATTGAGTATCTCGTGGACAGTAAAGTTCGACTTAAGGTGAAGGAAGCAATCACCCTCGAGAAAGGAATAACGAAAGCAACGAAGAAGGGTCTCGAAGAGTTTCGCTACAGGCTAACAGAGCGCGGTGCGCGAGTGATGAATCGCGTCTCGTTTCGCGAATAAAGATAGGTATATTATAATACGTTCGTTCTGCGCGTCGATCGGTGTCCTCTTGAATGGAAGGCAAGGAGCTACTTTCTCGATGGAGCTGGCCGATACTGTCAGAACTTTGGTAGGTTGGGCGTGGACATGCCTCTCTGTCTCTCCCAGCGATGGAACACCCGATTATCTTCCTCGACTTCCTCGACTTCGTCGACGCATCGTGTCAGGTGGTTAACAATTTTTTAACGAAGCTTGCAGACGCCCACTGCTGCTGTAACTTTTGCTCGTTAGCCGACACGGCGGAGAGTGGGGAGAAAACGGCGGCCATCGATGGCAGATGTTATTAAATTATTGTTAATTCGACGGGACTCCGTGGGTCGTTACACGACTAGCGGGAATGTCGCATGACGTAAATTATTGGAACGCTAAAATCCGTTGTCATTACTGTCGTTTAATTATTAAATTATGTGGCTGCTGGGGACAAAATAAACGATCTGACGCAACCATCCGTGTTATCTTTCACGCATAACTGCACGCACGGTCATTTAGCAATTATCGTCTTTGCTAATCATTAATTTAATTGTAAACGGCATTAGGGGATTTCACGTTCTTCGGTGACACGGCGATTTGTCAACGTTCGGGGGCTCGTCGAAGCAAAGAAACGCCAGGACACGGCCGAGAAAGCTTATGGAGTATTGAACACTGTTATCAGACCGTAGTTCGCCTCTGGCGAATTATGTCGGGCTGCAGTATGCAGGGTAATTATCATATTTTATAAAGCTGCAGTACGCTGGAAGTTCGGAGCCGCGATATCCGCGGACGATTTAATAACAATTTACAGTTGTTCGTTAGACAGACGAAGAGCATAGCAGTCAGTCGAATGATGGCTGTCACAAGTCGGCTTGCTCGTTCAGAGCAACGCGGGGATTGCATCTCTGATGCGATGTGCTCTGGCACCGACCACTAGGTGATCGGTGGATAGCAACCACGCTGGCTAAATTTTCGTGTGTTTCACACACGAGCCTGCAAGAGACTTTGGCACTAGTGACCTCGCCTCCTCGTGGGCCCCGCTGGAAACGTCGTGCCAGTGAGCTTTGGCCTTGGTCGGGATCACTGGCGCGGCGTGGCGGTTAAGTGGGTCACTTCTCTTTTTGTGAGAGACGGTGTACCTTCTGGATGATACGGAAAAGGTGTTGGAGGGGAGGGTATTTTCAAGTCCGGCGCGTGCATAGTCCGAGTGCATGCCCCTACATCTCCTGGTAGTGGTTTCTGCTTGCTTTAACATCGTTGGTGTAAGTCCCTCCGGAGGTTTCGGAACGGTCGAGCTGAACCCACTCATGGCTTGATAGACAATCATGTCACAAGTTGGCATGCATCTCGTAAATACGGCAGTCCGTTATCAGCGACGGATAGGGCTCCGACAACTGATTCGATACGTATGCAAATTCGCTGGCAGGTGAGTGCACAGTTATTGAGCCGTGAAATATGATTGGTCGATAAATAACAATAACTTGGTACCGGCGATCATGGCGAAATTACAGTTTTCATGGTCACAGATGGGTGAAGATGAAAATACAACCTCGATTAGATAATATTGAGGCTGAATTCCATAATTTATGATCGGGACGAAATCAAGTAACCTGTCACGGCCACTTCTCTCACTGTAAACCACACAGTCGGGGCATGGAATGGTGGATAATCGATTCTGTTGAAACACTATGAACAAGAAGTTCTATCTATTAATCTTACGTTACCGTCATCTCAACGCCGCTCTATCGCATTAATCTCTAGCAGGGACAAGGTGGTTCCAATGTTCTGGCGATGTCCGACACGAAGACACCTCGCCGTTTCTCATTCCATTTTACTTCTGAACAATCCTGACGTTTCTAATCGGCCAAAGATGTCCGACGAGATCAGCAGATTTCCTACAATCCTGGCAGATGCGCGAATCGCTCTCATGAAATGACTTTTCGACGTGTTTAAGGGCCTGCTCAATCCTCAACATGCTCGGAGGTCATCGATCTGAACGCATTATTCTTCGATGTTCATATTTCCTCGTGGAAACAGTTGCAATTGCTGTTCCAGGCCGTCCTCGTGCAGTATCGTTCTGCGGAGGAGCTAATTAGCAGAAATTAGATGTCCAATAAGTTTCGACCAGGTAGGGGGGGGGGGGCGAAGATTTGGTGAAACGTAGGTTCCTCGGGAGAGAAAGTTAGCCGGGGCTTCGGCTAAATTGGGTTCAACTTCTATTGGTTCTTCGGGAAGGACGACTGGATTCATCGATTGTGTTGCGGCTAAGCCAATTACTGATACGGGCTTTGTCTTTCGCCGCTGTCCGCGCGATGTATCTTCCTAATGGCCGATTCTTTAAGTGAAGCCAATAAACGCGAGCCTTTTAATTTTTAATTCCCCCAACACGGGGAAAAATAGAAGAGTGGGAACGTCTGTACAAGCAAATGTAGCGCCAACTGGAAGACTTATTGCGGTCCGTTTGATTTCCCCGTGTAGTTATGAACTGATTCTGAGAGGATTTGCCGACTCATCCATTGGATTTCTTCACAGTAAGTAATTACATTTTTAAGCGCGCTGCTCGACTTGTTGTTTCCGACATAATGAAAAATCCCTGGCGCACCCCCCATTGCTTGTTCCCTATTATAATCTTTCTACTAGCTTTTATGAACTTCTGTTTTAATTTTAATTACTCCTTGGGTGGGTACACTTGACGACGTCGATGAAGGAATCGCGACAGTCCCGAGAGGATAACATGAGATGAAGGCGTGAGAAATGTTTGAAGAAGCATTTAAATAGTACGCTTTCAGTCTGCCGTTTCTCGATCCAAAAAATAGTTTCGAGAGAAAGTTAGTTTACTCTTGATGCGCTCCATCGAGAGAGCACTTTAAATACCATTGGTCGCTGGATGATGATCCGTCACACGAGTGAGCAGACTTTCGAGCAAAGCCACACGAGTGTTGACGTTTGTCGAGTGGTCGGCGAGGATTGAGGCTGATGGAACCACAGACACGTCATTTTCTCGCGTCACAGGTAACTAGCCCCATCGTTTGGTAGCTAACGCGCTCGAACGTGGCGCGTTTGAAAACATCTGGCAAAACAAACGACTCTCGGTAAAGTTTGCTCAGCGGTGACTGGAAGTTCGCGAATGGGATTAATCCATCGTACTCTCCTCGTCTTTACACAAGAGCAATCGTGTTAGTACACGCGGTGATAATGACATAAAGGTTCGATTTAGAATTGGTCTATTAGTCTTGTACGAATGGGAGTATTTTTAAACATTTATGGAAAGACATCAGACCGTTTTACAATGACTTCGTAGAAACTAGAAAATAACAAGTTCATGTGATTCAATATGTAACTTTGAATGAAATTGTATCGCAAAGATTAATAAATTACAAATTTAATAGTTGTTATTCATCAGTTGTTATATGAAATTAAATTACCCCTCCGTCTCATAGAAAAAAATATAATGGATTTCAGAACCCCCCGACTCTAAGTCGCTCAAACTTAGGACAGTCCAAAACAGGTAGACATGTATTACACTCTCCTCGCAGGAAGTCCTCTGAGTCCTCTCCCATTGATGAGCCTAACGCAAAAGGAGTATCTAATAATTCTTCCTCCTTTCGTTATCCGAGGAGACGAGGGTCCAAGGAACAGAAGGTGCCTCCGTGCATTCCGGCGATCACGTTGGTGAAGTGGTGGCGCGATACAAAGGATCAAATCTGCCAGGTCTTAACGATCCTCAGCTTAGGACGAAGTCCTCGAAGTGAACCTCGCTCGTGCAATGGTCGGATGCAGGTCTGAGGAGGCCGGCGCGAGGAGAGGATCCGGTGGAAGATGTTGATGCAGTAGCGAAACGGGGTGGACTCTGGTTCTGGTCGACGGATAGAGAAGGATTGCGAGTCGACTTAAGCCCCTTCCGCTCGGTTCTTGTTCGTCCTTCCATATCTCTGGTTGTAACAAGCGCTGGTGTAAAAGTCGACTCCGCTGAGTCAGCTTTAGGCGGCCGTGTGTGTCTAGTTTTACCTCGTCTCTTACAGCTTCGTACAACCCCCTATTCCCCGTCTTCCATCCCCGCGCCACGCCTTGCGAGCCTAGCATTGTATCGAAATTCCCGAGAGCCTTTCCTGCTCCGGGACAGAACAAAAATGCTGCCGCACGGTCGGCTCCTCTTCAAAGACGGCCAAGCGTACTCTCTTCTCTCTCACCCTCTCGCCCGCGTTCCCCTGGAGAAACGCCTGAATCGCTCGCGACTGTCGCGCAGTCGAGGCTTTTACGCCGGGGACGAACTTACCTTGCAAGCACATCCCAACGATACCGGAGTATTGACTGCTTTATCGCGGATTACGAGCTCTACGCCTTTTGTCCGGTAATCCTTTCCAAATGGACCCGGAAATTGTCCTGCCGCACGGGAATTTCTCGTTCGTGTTCGCGGATGAAAGAAGAGACGCGTGCGATGCGTCGGCTTCTGTTCCCTGGCTTGCTTTCGAAGGGGTTTGGGAAAGCTGGTGATTTCGAGTAGAAATTGGAGTCATATTGGAGCACCGAATTTAGATAGGAAGAAAGAAGTTGAGTTTGACGAAGACTATAATGCGAGGCTTGATTAGAGGAAGATTGTATAACTGATGGAAGCAGTTTTTGGAGATTGAAGTGCCGAACGCGAAGTACATACTGATTTTGAGAATCAACGTCGTGAAGGAATAGATAAGATTACTACTTGGGCTGCTCGCTCACCGCGGAAATGCAATTGCAATTTGGCCAAGTAGAAAACCTCATTTTATTTCAAGAACTACTTCAAACTCTTCTTGCTCGGGGAATGGTTGCTCTTCGGAATGTTCATCGCTGAAAGATAAGTACTTTATTGAATATAGATACTTTGAGTAACAAACAGTCCCGATATTTCAACTATTAAATAACGATTGGATTATCTAATTCTAATTGATTGCGTGGTACTTTTCCAATATTTCTTCTAGAAGAAATAGCACAATTGCGGCGCTTGTTGTAATCATGTTGAGACACTAAATTAATTACATTATTATTTTTAATGTAACGTATTTAGCACACAATAAACAATAATTATACAGTAAGAGAAGAGGCGGAGAAGTGCTGAAATGAGAAAAAGTAAAAGTCTTGTTCAGTTCAGGGATCGTTCTGCAATGAAATTTTTGTTTTTTATATTTAAAATTCGTAGTTACTTAAGTTACTACAAGGTTAACCATCTGCGACAACTGTTATGTCCTTAAAGTGCCTCGAATTGGGTTCAAACAAGCCGAACGCTGATTTTTCGTGAGAGTGAAACGATGACAAACATCGTTTCTTGCCCATCTTTCTTACTGAACCCGTCCGCCATTCACGAAACCGTTGCTGTCGCGGAGAATAAACAATTTTCGTTATGAAAGTCACGCGCGCACCATTATATCACTCCCAAGGTATTTTTTCCTTGTTCGCGGTGCCCGGAGCTCCAGGGTTAACGCGTGGAGAACGAGGCTGGGTCCCATCAAGACTTCAGGAACCGGCTACTTTCTTGCTACCTCGCTGCGCGGAGCGTGCGTGACACGTTTTTATGCGAGCAACTCGCGATCCGGTTGACGATGAGATTCCTCATTTCGCAAGATACATTTTTACGACGTTACCCTGACAGCGAATCAACCGAGGTCAACACTTATCGTGGGGCTAGCTTAACAGGGCTGTAGTAGGTGTGTGGGTTGACCGAAATTTTCTTCTTGGCCTCACTCGGTTATTCCCCGCTCCTCTTCCATCTTCCTTCGTCACGCGTGCTCGAATCTTTCTGAGCTGGGACTGCAATCAGGATTTCATCGACCTTTCAAGAGCTTCCTTCTTTTCGGAGAGAAACATTAATTTCCTGACGGAAAGTTAAGTAGTTCTTAAACTGTCTATCAAACGTACAATATGTCAGTCCTGCTTAGTATAGTTACTGTGATGAATTGTATCTTATAATTTTATATCACAGTTCTACATAGAGGGTGTCTGTTTTAAGTGGAAACGTGTAAATACTTAGCAAAACATTTATCACACGAAAAAATTGCTCAGACAAAAATAAGCTGAATTAAAAAGTTGTATGAAAGTCACGTTTAAATTTTTTAATGGAACCCTGGGTCATTCCATGCCATATCGATCACTTTTTGACATTGATGTCAGGGACTTTATTTAAAATTGAATATGATGTAGTTCACATGAAATTATGGGGGGGGGGGGGTTAAGTCATCATTTTGCTGTTCTCGAATTTGTTTAAAAAATACAGGCGGTCAAAATTTTCAATTTTTGCCTATTTTCGTGAAATCAGGGTGTACTTAGGAATTTTTATCTGGGGAACTATTCGTCGTATTGAATTGATTCTTTTTTCATTTTAATCAGGAAGGTTTGTCCTATTTTAATAATATATTTCTTAATTAGAAACTCTCTTTCGTAATATGGAAAATTGTCAACAATTTTTTCATTTGCAAATTTCCCTTAGAGGTCAGGGGTCAAAAATTAAAAAAAAAAAAATAACCATCAAATTTTACTTTTAAAATACAAAATGGTTAATAATTATTTAGTAAGTATTTGGAATTCATTTTTAGCATGATAATTGTATATTAGCTATATACTAAGCTGATTAAAAATTGGGTTCTGATAAAAGATTGGGTCCTTGACAAAATATATAATTTCTATTAAAATTGATCTATCTTATTGTTACTAATAAGGGAAAGGTGGACCACAATCAAAAAGTTCCTTTTCTTATTTCTGCACGCATTTTAAAATGTTATGCTATAATAATTTTTAAGATTATGTAGCTAAATTATTCACTTCTCAGTTTTTTTTTTTGCTTTTGTAGTTGGTCAATTACACAAAGAAGACGTTATAATAATAATTAGGTACGTCTTGTCAAGAAGACATTTCACCATCTAAACTAGGAAGTACCTATTTGAATTGTAATATTCAGTACTTCTAGAATACATACTTCAGTTTTCGATATTTGAAAAATGTGAGTCATCTTTATCTGAATTACTTCCCTAACAACAGAGGACGCTGTGTAATAAAATTTTTTTCGATAGGGTTTGCGTGATGACGCTCACAATCGTCAGACAAGATGATGTAAATCTAGCTTAAGTCGTAACACGTTCAACTCCGTGAGGTTTCTCGAGCATGTCCTTGAGATCGACCGCGAGGAGGGTAAACTAGCCGGTACATGTTTTATCTTCCTAAAAGAAGACTCATTATTTATCTTGCTTTCCTCCACCTTTTTTCATTCTCTCATGGTCCAGGTTGATCTTATAAGGCGCGCCTCGGCATATCTCTAGATATAGCTTAATGCTATTGTGGCGGTTGCGGAGCACCAGAAATTCTTCGAGAACGTTGTCTTCTTCCGCTTCGTTCTACGTCCAAGAGCTACCTTATAAGGACGCGGCACCGGAGCGTAATGTTCCCGAACACCTCTCGAAGCGATTATCCACGCATGTGCGTGCAATAAACTTGGAAAGAGGAGACTTCCTGCAAGATCTCAAAACTCGACAATGTACTAGTGTAGTCTTGTCATTGAATTTAAACCGTATTAAAAACTTCATTTTTTTTAACTATATCTTTATATGTAGATATATGATATTACAAGTGACAAATTGTCCTTGGCTACAGACATTATTAAATATGTAGATGACCATGTATACACAGCAACCGATTGCAACTGGTAACAAACTCATTTGTAACTTTGAAGAGGATAAGGAAGAGAAATGCTAATAGAAACGGAAACCTTCATTTGATATGCACTTTCTAAATTAATTCATGGTAAAATGGAACTTAAAATTATTAATGAATACTCTGACTGAGAGAAATAGTATAATTTAAGATTGATTACTCCTTACCTTGATTAAATTCTATATTTTGTTAATGATTAATAATTAAGTTCGTTCACAGTGTTCACAGTAAAATTAATTACATTACATTTTATTAACCCTGGATTAATAAAAAAAAAAAAAATTTTTTTAATCTCAATGGTAAACTTTTGTTATTAAAGTTTTCTCAAGATTTCCCATTTCATTGAAAACATGAACGTTAAACATTTTTAACGATTTACCTGAATGTCCAGCGGCTGTGTTTCCTCCAAACAGTATTACTACTCCCAGACGAATCCTCATTGTGGCGAAAGCGGTACTATTTTAAGGGAACGACGCAGTTCATTGAAAGAACAACCGGGATCCCGTAGAGGAGCATCAAAGGAGGCAGGACGAATGCGCGAAATGAATCTTGGTAGATCTCGGTCCTCCAGACTCGGGGAAGATTCATCGAGTACCTCCCGTTCGACTCTCATTTCCCAGCTCTGTTTCATCTTATAAGGCAAACGTCCGCGGGACGTGGACCCAGCTGTTGCTGCCGGCGCGCTTGCTCTTCAAGAGTCTCCTCCGAGTTCCTCCCCTCCGAATCGTCGTCCCCTCTTGGTCCTTTTTCTCGTCCTCCATCTCAGGTAGCCGAGTATTCGCCGACGACGGTGTGCGTGAATGTGTATCAGGAATGATGCATGGAGGCCGAAGGACAGAGGAAGGTGGAACAGGAGTGGGAGGAAGTAAGGGAGAGGAAAGGACGGTGGAGGCTCAAGAGGCATCAACGAAGGAAGGCCAGGAGGGGAAGAGGAGGAACTAGTTATGGTAATGAGGAGATGCAATGATAGCTCCGCGTCCGCTCCAGCTTTGCTCTGGCCCGCTTGACTCCCTTACCTTCGCTCTGCCCGTATGGCAATGATCCTCAAGACCGCTTACACCTTTTACGCCTTATTGTCCGAGAGATGGCTGTTATCCGTGTGAGAGGCCGCAATCTGTGGCATCGCGACCGCCGTCGCTCTGTCCCTCCCGACCCATGTGTCAGTGTGCGTCGGCACAATTCCGCGCGTGTGTCTGTGTCGTACCCCTCTCTCCTCTCTTTGCTCCGTGCACTCTCGTATAATGGGATGGGCTGCTCACTTTAAACATGGTAAATAACTCTCGCAGTGGCGCCGCATTATCTGGAACGCGGGTCGAGCGTAATTTCCAGACGCTCGCCGGATGAGAAGGTTTTTGGACGTTGACCGTTTCGACGCGGTACCCGTGTGCACACTCGATCGCTCCTACACCATGGAGAGAGAAGATCGTCTTGATGGTTCGCGGTCCAGGCCTGCTGCTGGATGATTGCCCCGCGTGTCTTCACGTATCCCTCTGCCGACGATATTATATTCTGGTACTGTCAGCCAAGGAAAATTCCGTTTCCTCAGTGCTGGGGAATGCTCACTAATCAAGATTAGATCTTGCTTCGTCAGGGGCCTTGCTGGCCATAGGTCAGAGACTAGATGAACTGTTTTTTAAAGGAACTTCAAACACTAAGATGACGACCTTTAGGCAAAATTTAACATCTTCAAGGTTGTTTAACGGTATTGTTGAATTCTTAAGATTTGGTACGCTATGGTTAATTTAGAAATTCAATCGGTGGATCATTTGAAGATGGGAGGCAATTGACTCATCTACGGCATCAATTAACTGAGGAATTTTAGCGCTTTATGTTTTAAGAAATATCACATGAAACACATGCGAGATACATGAGTACTGTTCAAAGCTAAGAAATACATTGTGTTCTGACAGTTGATCAAATTGACAGTATGGCTGTATTAGTTTATGTTATGCAATTATTGGAAGATTGACCGAGTGAATCAAATTCATTCAAAGTAGTTACTTTTAGTTGATAAACTATATGTATGTACTTCTTATGCATGTTCAAATTGCAGTGTAGTGTAAACTTTTTAGGTGCACAGCCTGTTGGTAACCAATTAAAAACTTACCTAATGCAAAGGCAGCTTTAGGGCATAAGCTACATTTTACCAAGTGTACCTACGACCTAATTGCATCATCGATCACACGAAGAATTGTACATTCATGCACCCTGGCATGTACGGGGTGTATAAAAAGTAATGGACACTCGTGATAGGGGTGGAACTAGACCTCGTGGTCGATGGACATTTGTAAAAGATTCGCGCCTCAAAATTGTTTATAACAATGAAAATGGTTGCTAAACTTTTTTATTGCACGAATCTATTCTACTCGACGAGTTGCGAAAAAGTCTTAAAGGAGCCATATGCCGGAAATGCACTGTTTAGACGCTATAAAGCATTAAAGTTTACGCAAAATTGTGATTGCGTAGCGCTACACACGCAAAGCGAAGCGCGTTCGCATACGAGGGCAACGACAGTCTCGATCTACCTTACAGCTTATGCGCAGAGCTAGAAAATCGATATCGACGGAAGGATTCTCCCTCTGTCTCTTTCTTAGGGGTTCCTGTCCTTCTCGATCTTACGCACACGTCTGACGGTTGACCTTCGAACGGACGAAGCGGTCCTCCTTCTTTTTCTTAGTGGGCCCTGCTTCTCTCGCTCGCACTCCCTGCTTCGTCCGTTCGGAGGTCAACAGTCACGCGTGTGCGTAAGATCGAGAAGGACAGGAACCACTAAGAAAGAGAGAGAGGAAGAATCCCTCCGTCGATATCGATTTTCTAGCTCTGTGAGGTAGGTCAGAACTGCCGTTGGCCCCTCCTATACGAACGCGCTTCGCTTTGCGTGTGTAGCGCTACGCAATCACAATTTTGCGTAAACTTTAACGCTTTATAGCGTCTAAACAGTGCATTTCCGGCATATGGTTCCTTTGAGACTTTTTCGCAACTCGTCGAGTAGAATAGATTCATGCAATAAAAAAGTTTACCAACCATTTTCATTGTTATAAACAATTTTGCGGCGCGAATCTTTTACAAATGTCCATCGACCACGAGGTCTAGTTTCACCATTATCACGGGTGTCCATTACTTTTTATACACCCTGTACAAATTGGTTCCTACTTTCACACCTCCTCTACGATTGGTACTATACGTGTGTTTCAAATCTATAATTAATAAAATTGTATTATACTATACGAGTCAAATCAATACTTTTCATGTATTAACGCCAAAATATTCACTGATTAAGTTTTACCGACCAACACCTGTAATCTCCAAAATCGAGTATACGACATATAGCTGCCACGTGGTTGTTTTATTCCTCTGTACCGACCCAATCTGTTGACCATAGTTGGATATGGATTGGGATTGGATATTTAGATGTAGCAATATATCTATATTGAGAGAGCAAGGTGTTCAGCCGGTTTTGCTGCAAACCCCACACGACGCCAGCCCCACCCATTAATTGATTCCGCACAGTAGTTAAGGCGTCGCTGGTACCCCCGAATAATTGAGTCGAAACGATTCGAGCGATCGCGGAAGATTAATTTCGCCCCGGCGAGGAATTAAAGGCGTATCGGGTTTCCGTTGAAAGGAACAAACCAGTCGGCGTGCTCGAGTCACGATCGCCGTGTTAACGTCCAGCGGGAGGGAGATTCCTGATGGAGCTTTCGCTGCTATGGAGCAGCAGTCCCGCGATAGCATCTTAAGAATCTTTGGGATTCCTTGGCCAGCCCTGCGAAGCGAGAACGTATTATCCGTAAATTCGACAAATTATCGACCGTATCGTTCTCACACGCAATAGCGTCGCAAGGCACGCGGGCCAATGCCGGATACCCGTGGCTTGTTCAAAGATTATCGGGACCGAGGTGAAAGCCACGGGGTCGTTGGTTTTCGTCGAGGCCCCGCCGAGATAAATTCCGGCTATTCGGCTACTTAACTCGTATTACGGCTAATTGGTGGAACGGCTGCGTTCGTTTAATGGCTCACTCCTTAACGACGCTTCCATTTCTACCTCGAGACATGGAGATAGAGAGAGAGGGAAAAAGAACGATCTCGCTGTTCGCCGCGTTACAGTGTCACGCCTCACGACCAATTAGCCCCCCGGGGTCTGTGTTAGGGAGGCAATAATCGTTAATAGATTAATTACACCAGTGGCACTTATTCATTGGCGTCCCAGTTTCTTGCTGGTTCGTCTCCAGTCAGGACCATCAATTAAGACGTTTGAAGTAATTAAGAAACATCGGCCGAGCTCATGATTGCGTCACTTTTTCTGAACTTCGTTGCACGCTTGCGAGAGATTGCCGGGGAAATTAAGGGCGACGGTTAGGTAAACTAGAGGAAGGCGGCGAAATCGTGATTCGGGGTTTTATTTATTCGACTACTAATTCTTTTGCGTGTCCTGCCATTTGGAGCGAGGCTCGTTCGTACGCTTTTGCTCCAGATTTTTGGAGTGGTTAATGACGGTTCTTTTCTCTCTGAAAGGGTCGAGATTAAATTTTTACCGCGATTGTAAGAATGGAGGTTAATTGGGTGTGAAATTACCAAATACAGTAGGTAGTTTTCGACAAAAGTGTTCTGAGTTCTGGTAATAATATAATATTCAGAATCTTGTAGTTTGGATATACCTGCATATGTGGGTCAGAACTGAGGAAAAGGTTACTCAATAAAATATAATACAATAACTTCCCTATAAATCGGGAAGTTAATAATTATATGATATAATTGAATTTTCATATGTCCTTTAGACCTATTTGAAGGGTACACAAATCTATTTAGTATTATTGAAACCTGTTAAAATGACTGGCATACATTATTTATTATACATGACTTATCTTTGAAGCGTTAAGGATATTTCGGAGCAATTGCAATTGTTGAGACCAGTTCGATTACAGTTGTTTACTGTTTTAGCAATAAATATTACGATTTATTTTTGATTTAGTAATACTGAAATCCAAACAAGTAGGGGTTTATTCTTGAAATTCTTCGAGATTTTTGTATGTGAAAAGTCTTGCATGATCGGTTCCAATCTAAATGTATGTATAATATGTCATTTTTGAGACCATTTTACACATATAATTTAATTTTATTTATTTATTATCATTTTATACATAAGTAGTACATATTAAGTACGAAACATATACACGTAAGCTCACATTAACTTTGATTATACATTGGTGCTCGACAACAAGTGTCCGAAATTTTAAGAAGTGGTTTTACACACCAAAATAAGATCCACATCAAGACTGGAAAAAATGCGTTTGAGACTTCATTATAGAGTTATTAATTGTTGTGAATACGTACGTGCAAAAACCTGTTTGACGCGAGGGTCTTTTCTACTGTCGACGGGCACCAACTATGTAGTTCAGACACGTCGCTGGCAATGTCATAACTACTCAAAGGGAACTTATCCTTAGCCTATTTAAATTTTATTCAATCAAATTTTGAATAAAATTATTGTAGTCTCGCATGATGTTAATTTAATTACAAGCCAAGTGGATTCCTTTGAGTGGCTACGGCATTAAAAATAAGACTGTTACGAATATTTGAATATTTAGAACATTCAAATTCCAGTAAAATTCGAATTTGATATTCAAAGAATTCGGATGTTCAAATGTTATTCGAATAATTAGGACTATTCGAATATTCGAACTGTTCCAATATCGTACTATGTACACGTTGCATTGATTACAAATTCATACGGCGAAAAGTTTGCGGTACTATAACACGTGGCGAAATTTCAATTATTCAAATAATCTTAGAATTTTCGAATATTTCTAAGTATTCGAAATTATTCAAACTATGTATTTGAATACATCGAATAGTCGAATATTTACAGCTCTAATTGGCAGTGGCGTGTCTGGCCTAGCCAGCGCGCGTCGACAGCAGAAAAGATAATCGCGTCAGACAGGTTTTTGCTCGTATTTGCAACAACTTAATTACTTGTTAACAAAGTCTCAAATGTAATTTTTTTATTCCTGATTTTTTCTTGTTTGACTTTAAAGAACCACCCCTTAAAGTTCTGACACCTGTTGTCGAACACCCTGAATGTACAATTGGTTCTTTAAATTCTGGCGTAGACCTTGCGCGAAACAAGTTCAACCCCTGATGGCGGCACATATGAATTGCAGATAATAATCATAGACGCCAGTAGGCGGAAATTATAATTGATCAAGTTTTCTTTCTCTAATATAAAAATACTATTTTACTAACATAATTTTCAATTTAAACAAATCATACTTCCTAATTTGTGTTTCTGTTATTAATCTTTCTATATTTATTTTTCGTCAATGTAACATAATTTACAATTAATAACAAATTGGCACTTACTTATACCCTATGCCCTACACAAAAAACGTTTTAGCTTCGTCTTTGCAGCAAAGTTAGGAAGCGTTGAACGTCTGCGAACATAAAACTTTCAGATCGGAACAGACTATGCAAGATTTCTCCTACAAGAAATTCTCTAACGATGTCAAGAATAGATCTCCTGATTGTAAAAAATAATGGTATATAAGTACTATGATCTATTTATTATCTGTACTGTCGCATTTAACCGTACATATCTGCAGCTTTTTAAGGATTAAGATAGAGGGCGTAAAAACTGTGATTACCCTAAGAATGTAATTGTGTGTAACTTAGGAGGGGATACGGTTAAAGAAGCAATCATCAGATCGATAGTAAGGAAATCATGTTAATAAATGTCTGTATCTTGGAAACTCTACCACATTCTCTACCACATTCCTTGATCAACCTTCGCTGAACGGTGACCTGGTCGCAACTTGCAATTTAATTGAACACATTTATTATTAGCAGTGCTTTAAAATTACCAGCGTGCGACAATTGCATAGCCAGCGAGGCGTGGAATGGCCGTTTCTATTCGCGATGAGCCGCCTAGAGATAGTATGTACAATTGAATTCTGCGCGAGTAACGAGCTTCCCCGTCACGATTGCGGTTTTCTATCCGGTCGCAGCATTGTGCACGCGTGGAAAAGAGAGCGAAGGGTTTTCTGCGGGCGGCCGCTGTTATCCGATTATGATGGTAAGAGCTTACGTCATTACCAGGTTGACAAGCGGGTTCCCGGTCGTACGTTACTTTTTGCTGTTTTCTGTTCGCCGGTTAATGTATTGCGTCCGCAGCGAAGTGGAGGCGGCTGGCACCTGGCATTCGGCTCGCTTCCCTGCCGGGACAAAGCTTTTGCCGCGGCCAGGGACATCCTGCGTGCAGTAATGAGCCGCAATAAGACGGCCCTGGGGAAGAAAAAGCGGTGCCGCGGACCCTCGTCCTCTCTTTCTGCCGGCTTCGTGGAGCGGCGTTACTCCTTTGGCAGACCCCTCCGGCCCCCTCGCTTGGAGGCCCACCCCAATGACGACGAGCAGGCGGATGCTTGGCAAGAAACGGCGAAAAGAGACGTCGAACTGTGACGTGGGAGGAAACGTAGCGTGATACCGGACCACTTGCTCGTATATAACGTTATCCGTTCACTCGCTCGCTCCACCACGGCCTCCGTCCTCTCCACCCTTTTGACCGTTCTGCTCCACCTCGCCCCTCCCCTCCCCCCCCCGACGCTGCCGCATCCTCCTACCTCGCCGCTTTATTTCTGTCCCGGCAAGATAGCAGTGTTTTTCCTTCGTGCCGCTGACAGTTTTGTTACTCTCGCTGACGGTGCAGTTACTCGGGATTGGCCGACGAGAACGGACAATCGGGCGCAATTCGCTCGGTGTTTCCACTTCGGGACAACAACGCGTCGTGTTGCCTGAGGAAAATGGTAGCGGGATGAAACGAGCCCTGTCGCGGATGCTCCTTTCGCTGTAACGGCTGGCCGATGTCTGCGATTCTCGATGTTGTAGTGGCTTCGAGCCGTCGCCAGAACCCTGGGTGGAAATTGCGCGGCACGGCTTGTTTTAACGTACAGGAACGTTCGGCGAGCCGGGGAGGAGCCTCAATGGGAACGTATTTAGGAGAGGAGGTCATTAAATGGGCACGGGGATGCTGCTTGATGGGGATGTTCAACTACTTGAAGGTTATTTGGCTTTGCTTCGCCTGGTTTAGAAGCTTTCAAGATGAACTGTTAACATATTTCAAACGCGAAAGGTATTATTACCTGTACAGGTTGCTCGTGTTCATTTCAAATATGTCGAAGTTTAGACACGGCTCTATCCTCGTCGTCGGGCGAATATCTCTGAACTTTAATCCACAGAGTATTTGGTGTTATTTACAGTAGTGCATGTGTAATTGCATTTTTCATTCACGACTAATCGCTCACGAAACATACCCACCACTATATTTCGCTTGTTATTCTCTGGAAAACTGGGTGATCAAAGGTTGATATCTGAATCATAAACTGAAGCTCGAAAATCATTCAAGATTCAAGGACTCGAATGCAGTGGAGTTTCTTTTTTATTAAATTTCTGCGGAAATACTACCAATTATGTAGTCCTTTACATCTACCGATGAATGTGGCATCAAATACTTACTTCTATAGAATTCTGATAAAGCCAGATTCATAATAACGGTCACGGTATGGTCAGATCATGTAAAATCAGGCACCGGTCAAAATCGCTTCTTATATAATTTATTCGTAATTCAATGAATGCAGTCACACCACAGGGTTCGGTCAGATGAAGTGAAGATCTGTTAATCGTGAAATCGGTTCGACAGTGATCAAAATCACGGTCATTCTTGACTTGTTCTTTAGATGTGAACTGTCGACGGTCAAGAAGGAGCATGGACGACGAAGAGTTAATAGATTTTGTGCTTAATTAAAGCAAACTTTATGATTGTGGTCATAAAAAATATTGATGTAGAATAGCAAATGCCTAGATTCATTTTCAAGCATTCGAAAACATTTATAAAGTGTGCAATTATCGTCAGCCAACTGGTAGTGTAAAGTAAAAAATTTCCTGTTCATCCTGACGATTCTGCAGCATCAGAATCTCGATTATCTGACAAAATTATCTCCGATTTTGAAGATCTAAAATTACAATATTATTCAATGAACCAGATATAAAAGACTTCGAGTAGAATTTGAATTATGATTTATTAACAGTCTACTAATTATTAGACTAAAGTTCGACTATATTGCAGTAACCTCCTTATCTAAAAATTACCACAATATTTGGAGAACGCCATTGTTTCTAGTGTAAATGTTATGGTTAAATTTTGAATTTTGACTGATCGTGATTTGATCATACCGTGACTGCTAATTGACTCTGAAACTGACTATGCTATTTTTTATTCCTTGAGCATAGTTTTATGTGCTTTATGGTTTTTACCTTCCAGCATTTTGAAACAGATGAGAACATTAAACAAAATTTATCGGTTGTTTTAGCTGCATTTTAAGTGGAAGTGGCTTTGCATACCACAATTAGCACTTAAGAAGTATATCTCTTGCATCCATATAAAAAATTTCTAAATAAACTTATGCCACACATATTTCCGATGTCAGTTCACTTATCAATGACTTAATTCTGTCTTGTCAAGAATGCGAGAAAAGAAGATATGAAAATGAAACTCTTTCGCCCCTCCCCCTCCCTCAAATACTTCAAAACCTATCGAAGATAAGATCGTGTTTATAGCAAAGAAGTGGCCCATATGTATCTATCCAAAGATTAGAGCGAGTCTTGCTATCACTTTCTATTGAGCGGTGTCTCTAGAATTCCTTCATTAGGTCACGCTTTTATTCCACTCTTTAGAGGAGAAAAAACATCTCCGATAAAGTCGGAGCTACCGGATAAACCTCAACCTCAGTCGGCAGTTATCTGTATCGTCTGTAGCTGAAATGCATTCTCGATGTCGTGGAAACACTACGGCGCCATAAAAAGGGCATTTTCGCCGCTGAATCGAGACGGGGAATCAGCCTCGATAAATCCCTCAGCTATCGAGTGATTTATATTTTACGACGGAACAATTTACACCATCCTTATCAATACGTTTTCAATTGCTCGAATGGTACAAAGCCGAGGGAAACGTTTATTTGTTTATTGCTGCGATAAAAATTTTATCAACGTGCTGATGTGTTTCTCGTCGGTGAAAATTGGACAAATCGGTGCTATACATGAATCAACTAGGAATAATTCGCTTACCGAGTTACGTATCGATGATCTTCGTTGCTGTTCGAAGGAGACTCTGTGCAGGAGAAATTTACTTTCGCACAGGCTTCTTCCGACGCTGTTTCCGAGAGGAAAGAAATTGACACGAGAGCTGCGAAAGAGGCTTAGCTAGAGGAACAGTATTTCCCTGGAGATGGATGAAAAAAGGAGTACAGATGGAAAGTGGGACGAATAAATGGACGTCATCCGTCCGACTGCACGATGGAAGAGAGTAACATAAGTTATCAGGGGATCTTCTAGCTTGTTTTCTTCCCTGTTGGATGTTCGATAGAGAATTAGCGAAATACCGATTTATCGTTTTGACCTCGTTTATTCTCACATCCCGAAATTGCTCCTTTCTAGGTTGGTCGCCAAATGAAAACGCACGACGCTCGTATAACCCTTGATTTGACACTGATTGCAGAACGTGTGACCAATTTACGTCGTTTGGCAAAGAGGATATTGTTTCTATCTTATTTCACAAATTTGGTTTATTTATAGTATGGATTCTTCTACTATTTCTGAGTTTGCCAAGGTGTCTATTAAAACAGCAAATTTTCTGATCCTGCTTCCCCTTCCTTCGCATTTGTTTTTGCGATCTTGCTTTAGAATCGAAAGAAGACAGTTATAACAACCATTCCGCTTTGTATTTGCTCCAAATTTCCCTCTATAGCGATCTCGGATAGTCGAACTCTCAGTGAAGGATTTTCGCGGAGAGTATGCTGGTAGCTTTATCGCGGTAATCTGACAAAGGAAGCGGAGGATTTTCGGCTGCTTGACATTCCTCATGTCGAGCTAGAGGGTTGTACGCGTTCGCCGAAGCGTTGATCGTTGCTCGCCTGGGTCCTCTGCCATTCGGCTCGCTGCATGAATGCCACGCGTTCATCGGTGCATATGCGTGCATGCACCAAAGGTCACGTAAGTGGATTAGTCCCGTGCCGCGAACTACACGCCGCGCTTGCCCCTCCGATAGACCGCCGGAAGTAGTTTACGAGCTGATCCGATCGCGTATTAGTCGCTCGGGGAAGCTTTATAAATACTATGCCACGTTCACCACTGGAGACCCTTGTTTGCTCCTCGAATCGATTTCACGCAAGGTTCCTTCATTCTCTCTCTTCGTTTACAGGTTTCGACGCACGTTAACGAAAGCTTGAACACCTTACCGGAATTGTCTTGAGCCATGGCGGTCCTTTTATTTCACGGGGGCATAGATTCTCGGGAACTTGGCTTCATGCATTTTTCTGCAAAATTTGTGTTTTATATTTATTTTCCCAAAATACTGTTTTATACAGGGTGGGGCAATAACTATTAGCACCTTAGATATCTCGGAAGCTATAAATTTCACAGAAATATTTGCTGAAATAAAATTGCACAGTACGAAGGGGGCCATCCGGTGGCGATAATAGTTTTTTTGCAGGTGGAGGTACTTCGGGCATTTGCAGGTCACCTCCATTTTTTTAAATGGATCGGTATGTTTTTGCTTCCGTTTCATGATAGAGGATCTTAAAACGAGCTCAACGACTTATTACATAACATCATTGAAGGTCATAGAAAGTAGAGAAAAGCGATAATACTTACAGTTTTGGTAGTAAATGAATCGCCTTTCTCTACTTTCTATGACCTTCAATTACCTTATGTAATAGGTCGTTGAACTCGTTTTAAGATCCTCCATCATGATACGGAAGCAAAAATATACCGATCCATTTAAAAAAATGGAGGTGACCTTCAAATGTCCGAAGTACCTCCACCTGCAAAAAAACTATTATCGCCACCGGATGGTCCCCTTGGTACTGTGCAATTTTATCTCAGCAAATATTTCTGTGAAACTTATAGTTTCCGAGATATCTGAGGTGCTAATAGTTATTGCCCCACCCTGTATACTGAATTCAGTACTGAAAATTACGTTTCATTATTATAATGTATAAGTGCATACGAGTCTCAGACATGAGCACAAATTGCTAAATCGCGCGTGGACCCACTGTAATACAACATCAGAAATGGGTCAGACCACGGAGGGTTAAGATTGTAATCGTTGCGCATGTCTGCACATATATTATGACGCATAATTGTGGCATGGCGCACAAATTTGCACCACTGCGGCAACTTCGAAGATCCCTACAGAGTGCCAATAGTTTTGCGTGAAAGAACATAATAAAGAAGCTTAAATACGCGGGAGAAATAATTTTTACCACACGCGTAAACGTCAATTGTGACGCAAGCAGGCTGGCTCGTTAAAACGTTTTACGAGCGACGGTCGAGCGATTGCGGGTTGGTGGCTGGTTACCCTGGGAGCTGGTTAGCTACGATCGGGCCAGCGCGTATCAGTGATACTGGAATTGCGGAATATTCTGCGGCCTGGCAAATCGTTTTTCAATAATTGCTCGCCGCCGCATGCCGCAAGTACGTACCATCGCGAAGGCGATAGAGGGAAAAACGCTGCACCGCTCTCCGACTTTGCTGCGCTCGATCCAGCTTTCTCGAAATTTGCGAGGCCGAACCGGGGTTGGCCCCGTCGAGCGTTTAACCGCTTGGCAAAACCTTCTTTAACTTCCCTGTCTGTTTCGTACTTTCTATCACGGCTTTTTGCCCGGATATCGGTTTTCTATTAAATCCAGTAAATTTCAATAAATTTCCCCGGCATCTTTTGCTCCTTTTAGCGATATCGGTGTTCCCCGGGGTTGTTCACACGTATTAATTACCTTACTGACCGGCTGGGAATTTCCATTCATTTCTGCACCGCCACGCTGCAACCTGTTTGCAATTAGTCGCAATTAGAAGACGCGAAGTGCTCGCAGCTTTGATCGACGACTCGGCATGCTTCCTGTCCGGAGAACTTTGACACTTACATTCGAACTGCAATCAATCAATGGACCCCCTGTCAATGTTCCTGTTCCATTTGCTCGAATTCTTCTTTTCCCATTTGCTTACTAAGTGACCTAATTGCGCGCAAATAAATTTTAATTAGCATCTAAAGGATAGATGAAATATCTACTTTTCGGTAACCTATTTTGATGTATCCAAAAAAGTTCTATAATTTTTGCGTGCACCATCCCAGATAGCACCATACGTTCCAAGGACGTTCGTTTCATGTTCAGTTTATGTCCGAATGTCCTACGTCCATTTTGGACATTTCTAGGACATTCCTAAAACTTAAATTTCGGATGTTTCAGAAACGTCCGTTTTAAAAGTTCTGTGGATATTCGGAAGACTTAAATTTCGGATGTTTCAAGAGCGTCCGTCTTAAAAGTTCTATGGATGTTCGGAAGATTTAAATTTCGGATGTTTTAGAAACGTTCCTCTAAAGAGTGTTATGGATATGCATAAGAAATACACAATATAACCTCAACGTTGCAATGAAATTTTGGTGTCTTATTTATTTCTCGTATAGGGTGAAGGTCGACAATCCTTTAGTAGTCGGCTACTCTTATATTGTTCAGCTTGAAAAAACGAACATTTAAATAGAAAGTTTGTTAAACAATAATTTTATATTGAATTTTAAATCTCTGAACTTTAAAATATGTACATACAACAAAACGAGGTTTTCAAAACTAAAGGAAAATAAATGCTTCTGAATTCTGAAATGATTCGTAAATAATTGTAAACAATTACTTTATTCAAAACGACGCGTATATTATAAAAACTTGCTTTGATATATCATACAAAGGTAGCCAAATAAAAATTTTCTTTATGTAATCATTTGAGTTTGCAGTTTGAGGTTATAGATATAGGATCATCGAACTTAATAATAAGTAAAGATTGCTCGATCGAGACTCCAAAGAAGGATGGGTGACCGCGAATATTCCGATAACAACACACCATAACCTGCAAGGTTTTAGAGTAAATAATATTCCTTGCTGTCCGGATTGTGAAAGATAATAAGATCTATATTTATATTTTGTAATATCCAAGAATGCGAATTTAAGAAAATGATTCGTTTAGTAATTTGAAGCGTTCAAAAAATTATTTTTGAATGTTCGGAACATGTCCTGATAATGTTGACACAGCACATTCTGAGGACGTCCCACTTTGTAAATGGGACCTTACTGCGACGTTTAGAAAACTTAATGAGGACGTATAGAGGACATATGGACCTTTACGGTCGTCCGGAACGTCCAGAACGAATATTCTATGGACATATATACAACGTGTTTGTGCTATCTGGGATAGTTCCTAAAATAATTGTTATATGTGAAAAAAACGGTAGAACGTTTTTAGTTACCTATATAATACAGTTCGTTATATTGATTTCTTTCAGTGGCATTGTATGAAATCCAAAATCAATCATACTAACGATGTACAAATCCCTAACTATTCTCGTATCGTAAAAATTCACCATCAGATTTCTTTCCACCGTTCTCCGGGAACACGACCCCTTCTCACTTATCTTTACAAAGGATTCACGGCCCCGTAACGACGGAATGCCGATGACATCTTATTACACCGAAGCCCTTGGTGTTACGAGGGCACGCAGCAACGAGGACAGTTTATACGCGCCTCGTGGGAATCGAGGGAGCCTCGGTGAATGGTATCGAGTTTCGTGAAAACGATAGAGGTCGGGCAGTACCTGCTCGTCGAACGGTCATCGCCCTCTTTTTCCCGGAGAAATCGCCGTGCCGCCCCGCGTATTTGTCACATTCAATGTTCACGCTCGAAATGATCCCGGCCGGAAAAACCGCGGCCGTCACGCGCGCGATTTGTCTTCGACGCTTCGTGCGCCCGCGTTGATCTTTCCGCCTCGCGGCTGGCGATAAGTCAACGAAAGCGTAGAAAAGCGTGGAGCGCGTGATTTGTCTCGTCTATCCGGCTTTTTCATCGAGCTGCTTTGTTTCGTAGGCGGCCAGACTCTCCGGCGCTGCGATCTCTGCGCGTGGCTTTCGGCTTTGGTCGTCATTTTGATCGTGAACTATTTGTCAGGAATTTTTATTCGTCTATTGGTGAAGTGTACGCGCTGATACTCGTGTGAAATATATCTGGGATAGAGGAAGGGTTGCTTCAAATAGCTGTGAAAAAGAGAGGTGTTCAAAATTTGCAGATTTATCAGAAGGCGAAAATTAATTCTCGTTCCTGAGAAGTGCTGTAACCAATATTATTTTGAATTTTCTCAATTCTTTCCAGGATTGGTAGGTTTGCGTATAACTTCAAGCAATTGTGATCTTACAATTATAAACTCATACAGTTCTTACTGTTGAAGCTTTCGGGAGCAAGCTGTGTCCTATAGGAAGAGATTTCCTGACGTTTCGCAAGCATTGCAGCTGGCTTCTTTAGGGGTCGAAAGACCTTCAAAATCTTTTCCTATAGGACACGGCTTGCTACCGAAAGCCTCAACAGTGAGGATCACTCAAAATCTCAAAATCATCAAATCATTTCAAATCTCCAATTATAAACTCATCAATTAAATAATATTTGGAAGTATTATTTATGATTTAATACAATCTATTAAAAACAGAAAATTGAAAACAGTTTCGATTTATATTTGTAAACTAGAGTAGTTAGGAAATGTGATTGTATTAGAAGAAAGTGAAGTTCCTGACATGAATGAACGTTAATGCATAAATTTCACGACCAACATTCCCGTAAGTCACACAAGTTCCCTCGATAATCTACGAAGAGCTGCAAGCCATCCCAGCTACCGCAATAACTCGCGTGAAGTTCGCGAACTTTACTCTGGTAACAAGCGTCAGTTCGTGGTCGAGCATTAGCAGGCGAGGCACAGGTGTATCGGTGGAGGGAGCGAGCGTGTCACGCTCCGAAAAAAAATGGAACAAAATCATTACGCTAAAAGCGGCTGAGCTTCGCCTGGCCATGCGAAGAAGGAACAAAAAACGAAATTATTCCGACGAGGGATAAAAGAAACGCTGGCCCTTTGTCAGGAAAAAATGGCTCCCGACCATTTTTCGCTGAAACTTGGTGATATGCGAACTCTACCCTGCACTCTTGCTTCTATAAGGCCGCATTCACACTACTTGGACTAGCACAGGCGAACATTTCAAGTAGTAAGACTACATGCTTGCGAATACATAGCGATTCGGGTTAATGAATGGATGTATTCGAATCTTGGTTTTCAAACAATATCAAATTATTCTGCTTCTACTGTTTTCTACAATTCAAAGCCTTAGAAGCTTGGTAAATCTTTGAGATCTCGGTTTGTGTTGAATCTTTGAAGATTCTGAGTATTTTTTTGTTTGGATGATACGATTAATAGTAACGAACAAAAAACAGGAAAATTTAAGTTAGTAGAAGTACATTTATCATTCATTATTCTTACAAAATATTTTGAAAGGTATGTATATAATTTTCATTGCAACAAGAATATTAGGAACAGCTAATTTGAAAATTTCTTAAATTTTAATTTTCCAAAACATATGATTCTGGGAAAAGTCTTATATTATTTGCTAAGTTAAAGTGAATTGCAATAAAATATGAAAATTTTGAAAATATAATGTCATTTTACACCTATTTTGAAAGAATACATGTAGCTCCATGTTTACAAATTTTATCAAAACTAAGAAAATTGTAAAAAATGAAAGAAAGGATATTATAAAGTACATTAACGAGCTTTTCTTTCGCACTAAAGTACGAAAGAAAGTGATTCAAGTCTGTTTACATGAACAAACAAAAGTTCCAGCTGCCTGGTTCCTACATGCAACCCTTCCATTGAAATCAATTAATACTTTTTAATTTTAAAAGTTTTCGCAAAGTTTAATAAATAACGTATTTAAAATGAGGTTTACAAATATTCAACATATCCTAAAACTAAAACGTTTCTTAAAATAAGTTTGAAACTGATCGAAATTGAAGTCACAAATTCGAAGCAACTGTAAATCATCGTCACATATTCGGAGAGATTCGATATCTCCACTTCCAATTCAAAACAATTCGAAACCTACAACGGCGATTCGAAACAATTCTCTCTGTCTTCAGCCTATCACTATTTACGAGCACCATGACCTGACAGCCCTATCGAGCAATACAAATGGTTTGTATGCAGCTTAACGTTTTCCACAAACATGGGAACAGAAAACTTATAATTCTACGCTCGTAGACGAAGAACTCTGGATCTCGAGGGTGACTCAGTAGGATCAATAAGGGAATGAAGTTTTTAGGAGGGAGCCTTTAAACGCGACCGTCTTTGATATACAGGGGAGATCGAATCGCGCGAACGATCGACCCCCCAAGGGAGACTGGGAAACTGTCCGAAAACGAGGCAGCGACGCATGTCTTGTGATCTTAGTGTTACGAGCTGCGTCACCATGGGAGATCGGAAAGCGAAATTAATAACAACAGTTCCGGGCCTCGGTGAAAATACCACAACGGGCCGGGGGGAGTATAATGACTCGAGCAACGAGAGCCCGCCGCGGAGATGCGCTCGCATCCGCTCGGAACGTTGCTAAGTAAGCTTGCACGTTATTAATAAATTACAATACACCCGACAACGTTAATTACCGGGCGCAGGTCTCGCGCTGAGTCCCGACGCGCTGACGCGCCGCGAAAGAGGAAACAATTTCTAATTACCGCGGGACACGAGCAGTTGCCGAGGAGTCTATAAAACAGGAGCAGAAACGCGGCCGCTCTCGCACGCGTGAGAGAGCAACCCTTTGAAAAAGCTGATAGACAAGGCGAACTCTACGCGAGGCTGCTTGCCACGCCGTAATTTCTGTCGCACGCGTGCGATCCACCGAGAACTTGCTGCTTCTAATTTACGGGTCGAGTTCCACGCGAAAAACTGCCACGCTCGATGGGAATCGCGGAAGAAAGATGTCAGCCGAGGGAAAATATGCGAAGGGTACACTTGCTCGCTGTCGATTGCCACTGATCTGCTCTATCCGCTTCGTTTCTTGTTCATGTGGTGTCTTTCGGAGCAGGTGCTTCGCGGAATCTCTTTTGCACACGGTGTTACTATTCGTCGGTCACCATCTGTAAGACGATTCTTTTCTATGCTTGTGAAAAGGAAATTATGTTACAGGGTGAACGTCTGTTATGCATGCTGGGGCCTTAAGTTTGTGGTCTTAAAGCTTTGGGCTTAGAGGTTCGGCTTTAGGCAATGGTAGCTTTAAGGTAGTAACTTAGGCTTTAAGGTGGTGTTCTAGTGTAGGGAACTCAGAGATTTGTGTTCATTACGATTTCTATTACTGTATTTTGGATTTCACACTTTCTCGCTATGTATTCGAAGTGTTCCAAAGACGTACATATCAGAAAAGCGATAATACATTCAGTTTGTACAATCCCAGCGGAGTCATTTTAAAATTACGTTCTGTATATCAGTGGCACAATTTCCCGGAAACTGGATCAGTTGAATTTTAGAGTAATATATTTAAATTAGTGCTCTTACTATCCGGATATCCGAGTACTCGAGTTACTCATTGTAACTCGAAATCCGGATCGAAATCCGGATCCGAGTATCCGGACTTGGATCCGGATCCGAATATCCGGACTTGGATCCGGATCCGAGTATTCGAGTGACCGGTTTTGGATCTTTTATCAGGATGACTCCAATAGAAGGCTGTTGTTCTTTCAATTTTGAAAGTAAGTAATTCGGGTATCCGGATATCCGAGCACCCGAATATAAATTCTGTGGGTATCCGAGTACTCGGATACTCAAGACTCGGATATCCGTAAATCCGAGTAATAGTAAGAGCCCTAATTTAAATAATTCAATTGACTAAAGTAGACGTAATTCAATTTATACAGCCTTCTGACATAATATTTGAAATGTAGAGACTTCTATGTTTTATGATATTTATGAAACGTAACTAACAACTTGTGTTATGATTTGTTGAAGTGTTGAAAATATATGTAAAAAACCAATTTTTTATCTGATGAACAACCTGTTCATTGAAAATAAGCTATCGTATTAGTCTTCTCAACTTCGCGTGTCGGTCTTACAGAGCTTCGAAAACGAAATTTGCTCATTTTTCAGAAATTATTAATGGCCCCAGTCAGCAGCGTCTTATACTTCCCTACAGAGATAACAAATATTGCCATAGCATGAACACATTTGTTTAACATATAAAACTCAGTCTCACTGATAGATACGAGTCATTATAAAATAAAAACTCGCGAGAGTCAGCAAGGCTATGATATTTCCTCAAGTTTGAGTCTCAAAATTTTGAAAACATGAAAATTTTTATATAGTACTTCAAAAGTCTTTGGATCTAAAAGATTTTCAAGGATAATTTTTAGAAGAATCCAGAATATAGAAGACACACAAAAATTAAATTCTGATCTTTTGAGATTCGAGCAATGGTGTAAGAATAATAACATGAGGCTTAATATATCGAAGTGTGTGGTAATTCGAGCTTCTCGCTCAAAGAATCAACTACTCTATCCTTATAAATTGCAAAATGCTATACTTAAAGAAGTATTCGAAATAAAAGATCTAGGTGTTTCCTTTTCACCATGCTTACATTTCAGACCTCACTATACTAACTCTGTCAATAAAGCTTTTGCGACCTTAGTATTCGTAACTAGATCTGCCAAGCATTTCAAAAATAAGGAGACACTCACTTTGCTGTATACTGCTCTAGTCAGACCTCATATTGAATATGATTCTGTAATTTGGAATCCTATTCACAAAAAATATGCTTATATTATATGGAAAAAGTCCAACATAAGTTTCTGAGATTTGCAGCCAGACTCCTTGGTAATCCTATGGACATCACTAACCATGATTATGATGACATACTTGAGGTACTGCATTTGTAGACGCTCTCTGATCGTTGGATTATCGCTGACTTAATTTTTTTGTTCAGGACACTTAATGATCGTATTAACTGCCCAGAACTTGTTGAACTTATAAATCTTTATGTACCTCAAAGGCACTTCAGACATAGCAAACTATTCTATTGTAAATTACCTACATATAGATCGACCTCTGTCGATCCAATTAACAGAGCTATGAACGAAGCCAACTCCCACATAAATGATGTTGATTTATTTAATATCTCACTCGATGCTTTACACAAACTGCTTAAATCACAGACTTAACGTAGCCCCCACCGCTGTTCATGGTTAGAATATTCATTTTGTATTAAAATTTCTTTTATACACTAAAGGGTTATTCCCGTCAATAAATAAATAAAATAAAAAAAAAATAAATAAAACTTCGTATTTTTATCAGAAGACTCAACATCTTAACAATTCACTCCAAAAGTCCTGAAATCGGAGAGATCCCCAATCGTGAGAAATTAGAAGAAACCTAATAGCGTCAGACACCTGTACGTCACCATAAAATCGTGAAATCTTTCATTTTTCCCCGCAGTAATAACGACGATAATAATTAGCGTCTGTCGGAAAGATGCACTACAATGCACGAAGATTAGATCTCCAAGGGGACCCCCCTCAAGTCCGTCGGTGGGTCGAAAGCTACGAGCGTCCCTGGCGACACGGACGCTCGTGTTCCAAAGGATCCTCTTCCCCATTTACATTCTGATCTAAAATGATCGGACCCGACGATCATTTCGTGGCGAGCACTGGCCCGGTTAATTCGACCGTGCGTTCACGCCACACCTCGTCGAGTTCCACGGAACGCCGGTGGAAAGGGGGAAGATCGAGGAAACGTAAAGGGGGGCCCCATATCTTTTTTTACTTTGTGTCCTGGACAACGGTGCGGTTCTGCGCGCGTCAACACGCATCAGACGCAGGTAAACGATAACGGCTGGTGTCAAAAGAGCGTGAGCTATAAAACGTCGAGGAACCTAGGAAACTCAGGAAGGCAGGAGGAAGGACGTCAAGGGGAATTCGAGAGCCGTGGTGGAGGATTACGGGGCCGTCCGAGATCACGGAAGGTGATAGTGCGTGGAACGCTGACGCCCGACTGGCCCGGGGGCCGACGAATAAAATTAAAACATTTATTGTCATCATTCGACGCATACAGGCCGTGAGATTCTTCCACAGATAATCGGCCGGAAGAGTCGATTTCGCGGCGAACTCGCTTGGAATCGTGGTGTCTCGGTTCTCGTCAGAGTCGCGTAAAAACTTCACGGAATCCCATGAATTTAATTACCGAGAGCCGTTATAATAAATTCACGAACCTGGTCCGGTGTAACGCGTGCCCTCTTCTCTTCCTCCATCTCGTTCTCTCCTTGTTCCTGTTGGATCCGCACGACAACGGGTCCGGCCAGCCGGTGGAGAAGAGCTACGTCCTCTTCAGGGCTCGCGTTTACTCGGGCGCGCGTAACGTGTCACGGCCAATAAAGTCACGTTGTGCGTCGGCGATTTGCATATTACAGCTATCGTATATTCTATCCGCGAAATAAATTTCGGCGGGAGGACACACAGAGATTCGCGACGGTAACGAGAGGCGAGAGAGAGAGAGAGAGAGAGAGAGAGGGAGAGAGAGAGAGAGAGAGAGAGAGGGAGAGAGAGAGAGAGAGAGAGAGAGAGAGAGAGAGAGAGAGAGAGAGAGAGAGAGAGAGAGAGAGAGAGAGAGAGAGAGAGAGAGAGAGAGAGAGAGAGAGAGAGAGAGAGAGAGAGAGAGAGAGAGAGAGAGAGAGAGAGAGAGAGAGAGAGACAGAGAGACCAAGAGGCTTGCAGGCCCACCCTTGCGGTATACAACACACCGCCTGTCCGACAGAGGATGAGAAATAAAAAACAGCTCTGTTCGAAGGACGGTCTCCGGTGTCACTCGCAGGATAAATATTAGTAGCAGGTTTCACGGGATCCGGTTCAGTCAGCCGTGAAAGTACGGAGGACGGAGAGAAGATGCGAAAGAATGTCTTGGAATTCCTTGCGGCGGACACACGTCGGGTTTCGCGAGAAAACGAAACGTCCCGACGACCGGGGGGATTGTGATTCCCTCAGCTTGATTAATGCCGTCTTCGTAGACTGACGCCCGGCGTCGTGCACTGCGTTACGATCGTGCTCGTAAATGAAGGCTTATTCTCAGAATTGTTTGTCTTACGTACGACTATTTGTTTTCCAGGCTCCTTTTCGAGCGAGCCTGAGCTCCTCGTGCGATTTCATTATGCCGGAGGTATCTGATTCTTCTCGACGGATTGATAGCACATCTTAAAGTAAAAATGAGTGTTTTTATAAAGTTCGGTTGTAAATGCTCTGACAATAACTCATAAACGCATGAATTGAACACCACATCAAGTGTATATTGTATGGAGACCCTAAGATGCTAATGAATCAGATTGGTTGACAACATTGGATTTACCACGTAAATTATTACTATTGACTTACAATAAGTCGATAGCATTTACAAGTTTATGGTATGGCAAAATAGAAACGAGTGATTTAATCAGTAATCTATTAACTGCTCTACTCTGTTAACCTTAGCAATTCCTATGTATAGAAATAATCCAGATATCACAATTTGTTTCGTTGACAGCTATCTATGCATAGTAAATGTCAGATAAGTGATATTTCACAGCCATTAATGAGTATCTCTTACGTGAGAAAATAATATGAACTAACCACATTTGTTGGAGATCCTTCCATAGTTTAAAAACAATATATATTTCCAGCAAGGACACGAATAAACATCTACTGAAACTATGTACCATTTTTTCCGTTCCTCACCAAATTTTCGTGGAAACGATGAGGTCCATTCGATAAGAATTGCCATTAAAGCTCGCTTTGTCCGTGAAGATTCATGTCTAATCCTCAGCATCACAAATAGAACTAATTTCAAATAATCACTCCTATTCACGGAAGCAGTGTTTCATCGTCTAATCCCGATATCTAAATAGATCTTGTCCTATTCATCCGAGAATATATTTAACGTGCCCCGTTATGACGCCCCAGCGGAAATTGGAAAGGAACAACCAGGGCTAGTTTACCTCTCCGAAAGTAGGTCCCATTCCTTGGAGCAACGAGGATCGTAAAAACGTGTAGCTTAAAGCTTTATCCGTGCCGATCCGGGGGTACAGCGGCGAAGGTGCGCGGTAATGTCAAGCAGCGACGTTCCATGGCGTTACAAGGCGATCCTGTAACGCGTTCCACGCCTTTACGAGTCTTCCCTTGGGCCAGCATCCAAAGGAGGAGTCCTCGTTACGATAGGATCGCGCTATTCCGGCAGCCAGGATTAATGCCAGCGATGTTTAGCGTATATACGAGGGTCCCTGCGTGCAGGCGTACAGTTTGCCTCGGTTCGCATTCATTTGGACAATTTAGGCGGGCAAGGAGAAAACAATCGAGAATCGGGACCGAGTCGAGTTCGGGCTCACAAAGAGAGAAAGAGAGAAGGGGGAAGCGTGGCCGCACGAGGAAAGAAGTGGTAACCAGAGATTCCGAGCGAGAGGGGCACCTCTGAGCGAGAGAAGGTGGGACCAGAAGAGGAACCAGCGCATCCGAGAGCTTGGGCACCGCGGCGTCGTCGGAGCGGGACCGATGGAGACAGTGGAACGACAGAGAGGGAAAGGAGAAGAGAAAGAAAAAAAGAAGGCCTGCGAGCAAGCAAAGGGTTACGAAGATGAGAAAGACAGAAGATCGACGAAGATGGGACCCGTTATGGAAATGAGAGTGCTCCGTCGGACAATGGCTTTCGGGACCGGGCCCCTGAATTCATAATCCTCAGTCCTACGGTGCACAATGATCCAAATATGTTTTCTGTATAACAAAACGCTTTTATAAATGTTTATCATCAATTTAAATATTATCTGATGCGGTTGGTATTCGCTGCACCGCGGCTACCGCACGGGATTGACGTCGAGCTTTCTTTCGTTTACTCTCTTTCTCTCCTCTCCTCGGTCTGCCTTTCTGCTCCTCCATAGAGGACAGATGAGGAATGGCTTTGAGATTTTTCACTGCCTACCGCAGACTGCTTTTACGTCTTTCAGCTTTCGCCTCATCCCATCCGACCGGCGCGGCGACGACTTCTTCTTTCTCTACTCCCTACCACATCCAGCTTCCCCGGTTCTGCGTCGTAGCCGGCCGGGGAAGAAGTTACGAATGAATTAGACCGAGTAAGAGCAAACTCCTCTGGCCCGTCTTCAACTGCGAGTAGTCGATGAACGGTGACTTTTTAACCCAGCCCCTTCGCAGTCAGTTCTCTTTGTGCGAACTCTTTCATATTAATCTTCCTGGGCTATCAATATCGGATATCGCGGCGCGTCGTCGTTTTGCTAACTTCGTAATAGACGGTAATGGAGCTGATCTCTATGACGCATAATGGCATGGAAGATGGGCTTGATAATTGGTGAATAGGTGAGAGTGGATCACCGCTGATTTAGAAATAGTGACGAGGATGTTGTCACTTACTACGTCTCCTTAAACATTCGCTGACAGTTGACGGAGTTGATAATCAAACAACCTTTCAAGTATCCGAAATAAGAAAAGATTACTTGAGACGTTCTTTTATCAGAAATTTATGTTTTCCTTCGTTGCATGCTCTATCTACCCATTTCTTCTTTTTCAAAGGGTTTTTAAATATTTAGAACCTTGCATTGTTTGTCACTGTTTGAATAAAAATGTCCTTCCATGATATTGAGTAACTAATATAGTTTTAACTAAAAAGAAAGTTCCTCGGTTGGCCCAAAATGTTGAGCAGGTTAATTGGGGACAATTTAGTGTCACTTAATTCTTTACTGTTGTCACATCTATAGTGCAATCCCAAGGGATTTAACTCACTAAGATCCAGTAAAATGCAATTTGCTCAATGAAATTAATTCCGCATCAAGTTAACAATTATTTCAGAAACTTCCTGAAAAGTATATAACGCCTCGCCTGAAAATTTTCTCGGATGGTTGATGTGAAGTTGGTGCGCCAAGAGCACTTAACAGGCCGAAGGAGCGATGATTATTATTCCAGCTCGACGTGACGTCACAGCACGACCATTTTTCTTTCACGGTGCACGTGTACAGCAAGTGAGGTCCAGAGTAGCGCGATATTAAATACGATGAAAATGATTTATGAGCGTGAAACGCTTTCTGGGATTTTCTATCGCCGGGGCAGCCGAGTGGTCGCGGTCGCGCGCTCGATACTTACGCCCCGCCGCCTTCGATAATTTACGAACACGCGTAATTATAGCGAAATTATCAACGCTAGGGGTGGCTCGTAACGATGGCCCGGGCGAAATTGGTGGCGATTATCTCCGTCGGGTTTCGAGACTTGAATTTTAAACGAGCCACAAGTCCGGCTACAGCACGGTAGCACGCCGCCGCGCATATACATACAACTTTTAACCGCGCTCGCGCGCGCACGCTTCCTCTGTTATCTAATTAAGTCTCGACTTGTCACAGGAACTAATATACGGAGTAACGTTGGATTGCTGTTTAGAATTACTTACTCTACTCCTAGTGAACTTGTTTTTAACACGGATTATGCGCAAGTGGCCAGAATTTACATTTTAAAGTTCCTGAACACCGCGGCGCTTGATGCTTCGCGGTGTAACGCAAAAGGGACAACGGCGGACTTTTCGTGAAAATTTGTTCCCTGAGAATTTTTATAATCCTTTCCCCTTCGAGCATTTGTATGGCACCTCATTTAAGGGATCTAACTCTTCATACGGATGAAAATTTCGTTTATCCTCCTGGGCATATCTGATGGACTGTTCCCTGAATTCTCATTGGTTAAACTATTTTTGCTTATAAAGTTGCATTTTAACTTCCATGAATTTTTTCAAAACTGAAATATTCATCACCTACTGGATTTATATGGTATTGTGACGATTATCTATTGCTAATAGAATAAAAAACTAGGCGTACTAAACAAAATCTTAGAAAAGTGCACGTAATATTGCTTATCCTGATAATATTGATTAATTTCTGTAATTTTCAGCGATTTTAATATCACATGAATATACAGTGTGTCCGCCGAAACACTGAACAGTCCTATATTTCCTAATCTACTGAAGATACGAAAAAATTTTTTATATGAAATTGAATGGTAAAAGGGGGCAAAACTATTAAGTGATCAGACAAAATACATAATCCCATTTAAAAAAAATCAATCTTGACCTTCATATCTCTTTAAACAATAATGTTAAAAAAAATTTGTTACAGCCAATAAATTTGTTCCCTTTTACCATTCAATTTCATACACAAATATTTTTCATATCTTCAATGTATTGGGAAATAAAGGACTATTCAGTGTTTCGACGGACACACAGTATGTCTTCATCATTTTCAACGATATGAGTATTTTAAAAGCTTCTTGCTAATTTTTGTTGATTTTCATTTATTTGGCTTCTTTTTGTTTATTCTGTAAATTTAGTGGGGAAATAAAAAGAATTGAAACTGAGAAGTGAGCGAAATTGATACTAAATAATACATAATACCAGAAAGCGATAGTGGATTGCTTCGTGTTCTGAAACAGTTTCCCATCGCTTAAGATTTCATAAAATACCTATGCTCGTACTATCCCGAACATACTCCGGCTTCTACAGTAGCCACCTCTATCATCACAGTCGATGTTCCGATCGTCAAGTTACAGAGGACATCAGGCTACTGCAATTCTACGTCAAACGTAACATCGAGCGAACATCGATCGCGCAGAGTTACAATCTCGCTGGCAGTCTTACTGCGCCGACGCTCAATAACGCGGGAACAATTGGCAATAAAATCGAACGATCACGGCGTCGTTGTTTCGCCGTCGATAAACCACTCGGCCGGATGTCTCCGCGCGGAACGATAACGATGGACGGATGCACGATCGCGTGGCGCAACGGTGAAGAGAATAGATTCCCAGGGCGGAGACGTCGCAACGCGGAGCGTTTCGCGGAAACAGAGTGTTGGTGGGGGGGAGCAAGAACTACGAAAGAATCGAATAAATTAATACTTAATCAGTCCGAGAGGAACGAGAGGAGGATCCAATGTAGGGGACGGAGGAGGGTTGAAATTTACGGGTAGCGGTCGTTTCGCGTTTCCACGATAATATCCCCGAGTGTCTCGTGATTAATGCAGCCGCTCGGTTAGTGAAAAGGCGACGGGCTTGTGCCTGGGATCGACTCGTGATCTAGAAAAACCGGCTGCATGGGGCGGAAAGAATAATGACGTCGCGCGCTGATGACTCCTTTCGTGGCGAACTTGCGACGACTGCGACGACGATACGCTCGCGACACCCCCGCCGCGCCGTGGGAAGGTTCTAACTGTCAGGAGACACGAGCGTGTAATACGGGGATCCTTCGTTCCGCACTCCGCGCGACAAGGATCTGCCTGCATAGTGAAGCATTCGCGGCGGAGCTCCTTCGAGCGTAACGCCGGTGTTACGTATCAGTCGGCGGTAAAATTTACTATGCAGAGTGTTGGGGCCTGCGATCTCGCCGCACGCGATTCGGAGGATCACTTTTAACCGCGATTTTATTTTATCAGAGAACATTTGTTTGGAGTAGCTTGTGGTGATTCTGTAGTCTGGATATCTACGTTTACAATCTTCACTTAATAAATAGAAACTCAATTAATACAACATTTTTTTACCGCAAGGTATAAATTTGGAACAGTTGAGTTTTCCCTCGAAGAGTTTCATGAGACGAGGAAAATGCTGCTGGACCCATTGCTTTGTAATGAAGCGTCATTCGTAGTATGAACTGTATATCATATATGTATTGTTGTAAACAATGTTAAATTATCGAAATAAGTAGACTTCAATTATTATTCATGTATGCATTGTAATATTTTCTTTCTTAATGATACTATGTATTTTTTATTTTACTAATTGGTAACTGAGAACAAGAAAACTGATCAGAATGATCTCCGATTAAGAAATTTAGATTCAATCAAGAGGAACATCATCATTCAAGATTATTGTGAGATTATCTTTAAATCAAAGTATTATTTTCTGCATTTATGCAATCAATAGATAATTTACGTCACTATGCTTTATTTAGTTTTTATAAATGTCTGCAGTCTAAAAAAAATATCATAAGTCAAAGGGTTAATTCAGTGTAATTAATTCTTATCTGCTTCCAACTATACATACATGTTTTCAAGATTAATTAAAATATTGAAAAGTCACATTTGTCTTGTCAAAATTAAAATAAATGCAGAAAAACATTTAGAAATACAGTTTTCCAATTTTAATATGATTTTGTGCAGTAACGAAGCTTAATGTAGTTGGAACCGATATACTCGTGGAGGAAGTTCTTACACCTTGTTCTTTCCTACACGTCATACTTTGTTGAGCAAGTTTTCTGTACAAGTTTTATGTACATAAGCAACTGTGCCGTCTAATATTGATGCGAAGACAAACTAGGATAGGATCATTGTACTCGCGATTCGCGAGTAACGTTTGGACACTACTATTCCAATAATAGTGTATGCATTACCGTTAATGATCAGCAGATGCAATTATTTGGAAGAATTATATGGAATATATATATCTCCGTCATTTATTTCTGCCACTACTATATATATCCTCAATTAGTTTCTAAAATTTATAAATGCTATCATAAATAAGTAACGATATTCTGTTGCACGGTACCTTTCTAAATTTAAACTAACTTCACAGTATATCAGGTGAGAGATTTAACATGTTCAGACTAACAATAAATATTTAAAAGGGCTCTATACTACTTGCACTTATTTAGGGCTTGATTGATTTTACAGAGAAATTAATATAAGAATAATCAACACGTTTACAGTTTCAGAATCTATGTGTGAATCAAAGTAATTTAGTGACATTTCTATTAGATGGTGCTGATCTGAAAAAATTAGCACATCTGATTGTGCTTCTGATTAACTATATCTTCTTCACTCATTTTCATTCAACATTTGTACATTTATTTATATAAAATGTATATTTTTTCTTGGTTTTTGAATTCCGATAGAATTTGTAATGTGGACAAAGGAAGGGACGAAATAACCCGATGGAGTGATATTCACTGAACATTACTTCATATGAATCGCGCGGGAGATGTACAATTACTAAACTGCGGAAGTTTATGCAAATATACATTTTCAAGACCATAGAAAAAGATAATCAACTTAAATAAAAGTGTCTTGTACCTTCTAAATATTATAACATGTGTTTTGTTTTGTAGATTTCATTTTTTTTTACATCTATGCATGTCGTTATACAGTTTAGCACATTCAAAATCGCTAGAAATGCATAAACTTCCGCAGTCTAACAATTACAAGTGCGCAAGGGCGTTGAGTTTTTGATATCTACTTACAAGGGCGATTCTAGCTCTTTCCGTTAGCTCGGGCGTAACGATTCTGAGTCACCGTTGGGGTTCGCGGAGAAGCCGTTATCCTCGGCGACGAGGTTCAAACGCGAGACGTTGATCGGCGTTTCGCGGAGACGCAAATTAAAACACTCACACATACATTCACCCATACACACAATCCGATTGCTCGTCATCAAAAACTTGGAATACATACAAATTTAACCTAGCTTAATTCTAAACACTTGACCATGTTAGTAAAGAACATTTTTAGTAGAGTATATAAATATAGTACTATTTATTATTTTTTTCATTTTTCTCTCGTGACATACATTTTCACAGTAAGTGAATTTATTCTATTAATATTTTACCAGTAACTATATTAAATGTTTGATTCGGGGTGACTTATCTACATCACATCTTTAAATGAAACTATCACGCAGTAGTTCACTGATAGGTCACTGTATATTCTATATGCTATATTGTATATTCTATATGTTCTATGCGGATGCATAAATTGTTCCCAACTCCTAGAGCTCATTAATTTATATGCGCCTACACGATCTTTCAGAAAATCGCAAATGTTTCTACCAGCAAACTATACCTCCAATTACGCCAAAACTGATACTATTAACCGTCTGTGCATCACGGCGAATGCATTTGACCATAACTTGGACATGTTTTGTGACTCAGTTTCGGTATTCAGAAAACAAATTTTTGAGTTCTTCTGATTTTTCTCTCTCTACTTAATCTCGCCATATATTATTTGCAATTTATAGTTTAAAGTTATTATTTTCTTTATATTTGTTGTTCGTCATCTATGTAACTGTAGTTAACTACTTGTATACTAATGGGAATTGCTTCCCGTATATAAATAAATAAATAAATAAATAAATAAATATATGTATAGCAAATATTAGCAACAGCTAATGACCCACTGGCAGGTTGTGTCACGCCCAGCATGTGAAACGCAAAAATTACTCAGTGATTTACATATTCATATCGCTCACATGTTCATCTCCATTCCCGAAGTTTCCCCCTGGCGATCATAAAGACTTCTCGAAAACGCATAACCATCCCGGAAATTTCCCCTAAAGTTTAGGTTTAGGATTTAAA
The DNA here is from genome assembly GCA_030770465.2 of Perdita meconis. Classification (NCBI taxonomy): domain Eukaryota; kingdom Metazoa; phylum Arthropoda; class Insecta; order Hymenoptera; family Andrenidae; genus Perdita; species Perdita meconis. The sequence continues at coordinate 2,968,105 of JASKOS020000014.1, read as the reverse complement.
CCGCGACCCTTTTCTCCCGGTCGCGTACCCTTCGCGTGTTTCTTTCTCCGTTCGCGATCAGCACGGGTGAGGGAGGGCAGGGTTTACCACACATCCTTGCCCCGTCATAAAGCGGTTATCGTCGCGCGACGATCTAGGCGGCGGTTAACCTCGTCCCGTTTGTCGCAATGCGTACCGGAGCGGCGGCGTGGATTTTATACGGCGCGCTCGTTTCCACGGGTGCACGCGTAATCATTAACGGTGGTCCCGTGTTGCTCTGTCGCCCCGATGCTATCGGTCCGATAAATAAACGCAAAGCCCCGTCCGGCGTTTCTCAGCCGTGAAACATTCGGCGGTCGCGCGTTCTCCCGAAATCATAAAATTGATAACGACAGTCAAACGTATCCGCGGTCCGTGTTTATCCGTGCGCGCGCGGGCTCTAACCAGACGAGAAGCGCGGACTGACGATTCACGAGTCAAAATAGCCGCGGTTTAATGATAAGTGCTTACACGATAACAAAAGCGGGCGCGAGTGATCATGCAAGCGGTATGAGCCGCACAATTCGCAAGATTAAACGTGCATCCTCTTCCCTGGCGGCTTTGTTAAGAGAAATTGCTCCGGGGACGGAGTCACACTGAATAGAATGTTAGTTGCGATAAGGAAACGGGGGAGATATTTGTCCGCGGACTGAGTGACGTTAGTTATTATAATCCGTAGACGTCAAATTAGAACCACGTGTTTGCATTCCCTTTTTCTTAACTATTGCACTATAGATAACAAATTGTCTTGAAGTATTCCAATTCTTACTAAATGCATAGATGTGTTCAGGGTCACATTTATACTTTTGGAGATCCTAGGTGCAAAAAGAAGAAGTCTATTTCAGTTAAACAAATTCACACACATTTTTTATGCTTATTGCAAGTAAAAGTCAACATTTGCACAAAATCTCGATGTAATAAAATAAAAACAAAACATAAAAAATTTTATTTACACAGAAATTAATATTTAAAAGTTTTTTTCTAGGTTTGGGTTTAAAAAATGCATCTACAATGTCATCTATAATGACACCTGTCATTATGTTATCTCATTGGTAAACAAAATTGCAGTTAGATATTTGGAGTAATAATGAGTAAACGACGGATGCGATAATTGTTTCCTTACGTTTAGATAACAGCTATAAATTCTTGTTTTTGTTGTAAAAGTATCTATTATTACACCAAATATTCATTACAAGAACAGATAACTATGTACCTCTGTATTTCTTCAAAAATAATTTCAGTACTCTCTGAACGATAATGCTATAAATTAGAAATCATGCATACTACACCATGCAATAAATATTTCCAGTGCTGTGTGATTAAAGAAAAGTTACCTTATCAAACTTTGCAAAAGGATTACACCTGCCATTTCTGCAACGTGATCACGAGGTCCATGTTCGGGTAAACAACCCAGTTGTATCGAAAAACGTCTGATCCGCGGCTTTTCACCTTAACAGCGCTGCTACACGAATCAGGATTAATAATTCACTGCACTCACGTCCAGTGAAACATTGTTCCGTGCAACACGATTCCGTGGGTGCACAGCATAATCGATGCGCCAGCCCGAACAACGACCTTCGATTCCTCGTACTCCATTTATCCATCGGACAGGGATTACAATCGCGGCGAACTCATGCATCTCGAACATAACTCTGGGACGCCAATTGAATTGGGATCAACGAAAGAATCGCATCGCGAATACTGCGGTGTTACGCAGACTGATTCGATTATCGTCTTGCGGATGACATAAAATTGTTTGACCGTCGCGAACATGGTGCCAAAAGCAAAGTAGGTTGAAACTAGGGCTCGAGATTTCAAGTGAACCGAGTGAGATACCCGAGTACCCGGGTACTCGTGAGATACCCGGGTATACCAAAATTACCCGTACTACCCGGGTATCTCACGGGTACCCGAACGCATGAGATAGACAAGAATCTCATGTCGAATTAAGCCGAATTGAACCGAATTGAGCCGATAGTTTTTCGGTACGTATTTTTGGCTTTAAAAATTAAAAAAAAATTCAGAATGAAATGAATTCTGTATACATGATGAAAATTGAATTTAATGGACCGTGGTTATGTTGAAAATGAGTTTTCTCTCTCTCTCTCCTCTCTCTCCCCCCCTCTCTCCCCCTCTCTCCCCCTCCCTCTCTCTCTCTCTCGCTCTCTCTCGCGCGCGCTCTACTTTAAAATCCAGAAACACATACCGAAAAACTGTCGGCTCAATTCGGTTTAATTCGGCATGAGATTCTTGTCTATCTCATGTGTTCGGGTACCCGTAAGATACCCGGGTAGTGCGGGTAATTTTGGTATACTCAGGTATCTCACCCGGGTACCCGGGTACCCGGGTATCTCATAATCAATAGCCCTAGTTGAAACGACGAACTTGGGAGAAGACACTTGTATCGGGGAAGAAACTGAGACAGCGTAAACAATTCCGTTTATGGTTATTTAAATTCATTGCCAAGTTTCTTAGAGATCGTATGCAATGAACCAACTCTTTAGAACGGTAGCTTGTCATCGAAGGTGACTCTTTAGTGATGATACACACAGGGCGCAACGCAATTGACAAGCCGCGAAGTCGATAATAATCGAGAAACTCGACGCGAAGAGACGTTTCGTTTCAAGTTCTTTCAAGTTCCGAAGACCGGGACGCTTTACGGTCGGTCTGCGCATAAATTGCCGAGTCGAGTTCGCGAAGTCAAAGGTCGACGGCGATGAAAAGCTCGCTCGTGGCCCCGCCGCCGCACTACTTCCGTCGATCTCTTCCATTTGCAAATCAATTCGTCGTTTCTCGACTACCACTTTAAGGTTTCGTCTATGAGTGATTTCCGAGAGGATTACCCCTCGACCGAAGGTAGAGACAGGGGTTGGGGAGGAGGAGGTTGCAGGCGCAAGGGCGGCATCGAATGAAGCATTATCGAGCGCCAAGCTGCGACAAGCTTCCGAGAATTTACGGGAAATTATTGAACGGGCGGAAAATGAATGTTGAATGCGGGAACGCGGATGTATCGTCTTCGCGGAGATTGAGCGCGGCTGACGTCTCGGGCTGAAAGAGATATTTTATTCAAGACGTTGCCTCGTATTGCCCCGGAATCATAAGAGGCGGCTCTGGACTTGTTACGGATGAAGACAATTACGCGCTGAAAAAGAACAGTGACGGGGCGCGGGGAAACGCAACGGAGATCGGAGCAAAAAATTTCATGAATATCAAGAAGCTGCTGGCTACGAATTTTCCGGTGACCCAGATTCCACGAGATACGTCACTTGCGTATGAGCTCTTCAGACGATACCGTGACGTCATAATTCTTGCTTTATTCAGATAACAGCTTCTAGGGAAAGGGTCGGGCCGTATAAGCATAGGGAATCAGCCCCAGCATCGAATTTGGTTCTTTTTTTTTTTTTACTAAGTGTTAATCTTTATCTAGAAAGTGATTGTGTCTAATTTCAGACCTTCAGCCCTTTTTTTAAGGGAGATATGGGGGTGACAACCCTAAACTATTTCATTTTTTTCTCGGAAACAATTTAAGATATTTGAATGATTCAAATTAAAAAAAATAGGTACGCATTAGCTTCACATCATATATTTGTTTCAAAATTTTAGATCGATTATTAAAGGTGAAAAATAAATAATTTAATTTTTGGGAGTGTTTTTTGCAAACAACCCCTGGAGTGACACCTACAGAACTGCGTCGTATGATAACATACGAAAGACGTAGCGACAGACGTCGATTTCAACGCTCGTGTGCGCCCGGCCTAAAAGCGGTGCTCGCCGTTTCCAACGCGCAGCCCGTCGCCCGGCCCATTATATTGGTTTTTATTTTTTTTTAACTATGTTCCTCCAATCCGACGCTTCCTAAACTCACACGTACAATAGATATATAATATAGCATTATTCCTATTTTTTCTGTAGGTGTCACTCCAGGGGTTGTTTGCAAAAAACACCCCCAAGGATTAAATTATTTATTTTTCACCTTTAATAATCGATCTAAAATTTTGAAAACAAATATATGATGTGAAGTTAATGCGTACTTATTTTTTTCAATTTGAATCATTCAAATATCTTAAAAGTTTTCGAGAAAAAAATGAAATAGTTTAGGGTTGTCTCTCCCATATCTCCCTTGAAAAAAGGGTTGAAAGTCTGAAATTACACACAATCATTTTCTAGATAAAGATCAACATTTAGTAAAAAGAAGAACCAAATCGATGCTGAGGCAGATTCCCTATGTTTATCCAGCCAGACCCTTTGCGGGATAGTTTGAAAATCGAATGTTCAATGTTATTTGCTTGTACAATCGATATCTCAAGGATCGGTAGCATTAATTTCACCTGGGAAACATTAGTCTCGACAGCGAGTCCCTGTTCGCTATTGATCCGCCATTGTTCTTCCCAGAAAGATTCTGTCAAAGCACCGCATCGGTGGTTGCCAATGTGAGCTCATAAACGAGTATTCCTGCTTCCTGTCATTTCATTTTTGAGATCCATTCTGACACTGCGATTCGGATCTTCATCATGGCGTTCCGTGCGATCGTTGACGACAAAGGGGATGGCCGCCACCTTCGACCCTCGATATGACGTTCTCATTATGGGAATTTCGGCTATCGATCCCGGTTCTTGACGCTATTCGAGCCCATTAAGCGCGATCATTAGCTGGTCCGCTAGGATGCGGCTGTCAGCGTCGCTGACGTCGCGTCGCATTATCACCGCCGACGAATCAGGACGGAGTAATTGACATAATTGTCCGGTACGTAGGATCGATTGGGTATAGGGACGAGGAAGGGTTCTGGGTAAGGAGGGACATCTGCGCTTATCATGAAATTCTATGAATTGTTCTGCAAATCGTAGCTTCCACGAAATTGCTCTGACGATTTTACGGCGATCGATCTGTTTCATACACCAAGCAGCTCTAAATGTCAGAGGACGGTATGTTGGAGCTTAAAAGCTTTCTAGGCGGCTAGCTATTATCTGCGGCTGTCAGGCGGAATAGCTTGTGTCATAACTTTCGAAGAATTAAGTTCACGATTTAGTTGAAAGTTTTGCAGAAAAATGGAAATGGAATTTATCTTTTTCATAGTCTTGAACATTCTTTTGCGGTCAAACGAATCTTTTCCTGGTTTACAATTTTTACAAATACATTTTACATTAAAAGGTGCATTGCTGTGTATGCTCGTACTTTGAACAGAGAAAAATAAATGATAGACTACGTATAAGTAGAAGTATGGACGGGTCAGAATAATCCAGCATCCCTTATTCAAATGTTAAATCAACTTAACATTATCTTCCATACAAATTTTATTCCCAGCATCGCTCACCCTCAAAGTCATCCTTCCTTTGTAAAGGAAACTACAAAGGTACCTTGCGCGCTCTAAATTATATAATATCTCTAATAAAGGCAATTAGTGGTAGCAGCGTAATTAGTACCGAAAGGGGAGGGTTCAGAAACTCCTCTTTACCTAACAATGCCTTCAGCCAAAGATGTTTCCATGGTTGAAGAAGATATATGACTGTTGACGGCGTATCGTGGTTAATTGGTGCAATTTTTCACTATGCAGAGCTGCACGCTCGCAATTGGGGTAATCGTGAGAAGCTGCGGTTGGACACACAGAGGTCGATTATACCACTCTTGTTCGTCTCGTGTCACTCGGTATTATAAAGGCACTTTCTGACCGCGAGTCGCGACATGGAATTTCCGGAAACGCTTTCCTTATGTCGCCTCGCGTTTCTCTTTCCTTCGCCGAGCTCACGAACTTCATGAAGAACGCAACTACAATTTATTAACAATTACCGCATCCGGTGGCTGTTTCCGTCGCGAATACAGTTCTCCGCATGCGTGACCGACCCGTCCGCATAATATCCCGAGTTTTGTCGAAGTGTGGTTAGTCCACTGTTGAAAATTTCTCAGCGCTTTCGCGTCTGTTGACATGACCGCTAGAACTTGGACGAAGGACACTGTCTGCAGTAATTGGTATGTTAATGTTTTCAATTGATAATGATATTTTTGTTGTGTAACAAGGTTGGGAGTAAAGTTACATGGGTAGAGAATAGAAAGTAGGATGCACAAACTTAAAATTTGGAAAGATTAATTTCTGCGATGTACCTTAAGAACTTCAGGTCTATACATAGTCGATCCGACTTTCGAAGATGTGAATATCTATGCGGAAGCATTTTCTACTTTCAGGGTATGGATGTTGACAATATTTTCATCGTTGTAAGACAATATATTTGATTTTTATGAAGGTTCCGTGAAAAGTAATAGTAGAAGCTCGAATAAGCGGCTCTCAATTATTGTTAAATCCTATTATTCCCGATTGCAATCACTTGATGCATCAGCACTTATAGTTCTTCGAACTATTATTTAAATTTCAACAATAGAATACGTTCTTGTATAGATAAAAAGAACAGTTTCCGTTAACATAAAATTTCCCAACGCGAACTATTAAAAAGAAAAACAGCAAATCTATGAAGTAATCTAAAGGAAAATAATATCTAATTCGGCCAAAACAATCTGCAGGATGTCCACTTTCCTGTTTTCCATTCGCCATACTCTCCGGAAAAAAACAAAACGAAAACCTCCGAAAATGGGAATCCATTGAAAATGGTCACAATTTCGGGGCAACAGCCTCGCGTTGAGGTGAAAGGACTTCATCGGTGCGCTGGCATGGTTCTCAAGTGATACGTCAACAATATCCTCGGCCATCGAATCGTCAAACGCATAGCCCGGGCTGCCGTTCAGCGAAACCTGTCGTTTCTCTCGCTGATGATGCTTCAGCGCGGGGGCCAAGTGCGTATAGGACGAACGTAATTGCTGTAATTTCTCCGCACACGGAATCTGTTGTTACAGCACGTCCGTATGCGCGGTCTGCAGCACGCGGAATGCACGTATCGGACCCGGGGTACGTGAGATACCTAGCCCCGATGGAGTGGCAAGACAATTATATACCGTGGGACACGGACATTCGCGTCGGGACGAAGGTACACACGTGGGCTGGGTGCGTGGACGCCGAACGAAACGGCTGGATTTACGGAAGACTCGACGCTGATCATAATTCCCAGTCGCGGATTACCAGCCTGATTGCGGATTAAGCGATCCCCGGGCTATTTGCTTGCCAACGTATCGGAAATTGTATTAACAAACGCGACTACGGCTGAAAGAAATTTATTGCTTGCTCGGCGGAACGATCTTTGCGATAACGAGCAGGGTTGGTCTGATTCATTGACTGCTAATAAATGTTTCCTGGAATTCTGAGCTTTGGCGATACTGTAAGATATATGGACACTTTATTCATTTTTTTAGTATCTGGACATGAACCGATTAGGGTGATTGATGCGATTAATTCGGAATTTAAGCAGCGATAGGGATTAACGCGAATTAGTAAATGAGAAAGCTATTAGTAGCTATTATTAACAGATGTTCATTTATTTACAACAAGTGCACCCAAAATGTGCTAAACATTGGATGTGCATGAATACAAAAGTACCTATCGAAAATAAAATACAGTATAAAACATTTGGCAAATTAGCCTTGGAAAATCTCAATCTACTTGCTTCCTAAATGTATTCAATTGCAGTATCCTCACGAATATGAAGATCTCATATTCCGTGACAAAACTTGGAAAACATGTCCCATTCTTTACAACACGCCATGTATCACACGCCATTGCATGTCCTCATTGTCTTCTGATTTATCCAAGCCAGGTCTCCATTTTCAAAGACCTTCAAAGTAGGTATACATTATATGTTTGATAAATAACTGGAACATAATTTCTACGATAAACCAGTTCCACGAATTCGTCGATTCTGTGGCCAACCACGCGAGCCGCGTGTTTTCCTATAGCATGACGCCCCCGCCACAATAAACACAGGGAATGACAGTCGATAGAAAGGCAAGGCATAGCACCGTGGGACACGTACAGCCGCGGAAACGATACTTCTATCGTGATAGCATTTTACAGCGTATGCTTCCTGATTTTTTTAGTAGCTCCGGATGGTGTATGTAAACGCGAAAACAATGCCGTCCGTTGCACGCGATCCGGCAGGAACTTGTGAAAACTTAGTCGTTGCGCCTTGCGAACTCTTCGTAAAGATAATGTTCAACCCCCAGCTGCATAGCTTACCAAGAGTTACGTTTTTCCGAAAAAGGGTCGTTTTCAGTTGGATTATTATTATAGTTTATCAACAATTGTTATAAGTATGTCTGGTGAACTAAATAGCAGATTCCTATAATATTAGAAATGAAATTTTGGAATTTAAATTGACAGTGGAATTACTTATTAATTTTTATTTGAAATTGAACTATCGAGCTATTGAGTATTAATATTTTGAGTTATGAGTGAAGCGTTTTTTTCATTGAATACAGTTATTTGTATTTCCTTAAATGCATGTTCTCCACATATTCAATGCCACGTGTGCTTTTAACAATACAATTAGATATGTTCTTAAATTTCAAGCTGAAACAGAGTAGATCAAAGTGAAAAAACCACGAAAAGTTTATCTCAACTGTTGCATTTCCATAACCGAACGCTGTACTATGATTTTCTAATAAACATTCTGAGTTTCGCTAAAAACTTAATGTTTCGTCAAGGGCACAATGCGTCTTATCAAACTTTATCATATAGGTCCAAACTTTATTAATATACATTAAAATCGGATAAACAATGTCGCACGAAATGGAGCTTCTCGTTCAGCTTTTGTTGGTCAATCGACCTTTAAAAAACTAGTTTGCTATGAACGTAACACTGTGTGTCGTCAATCCATCAATTGAAATCGACCGATATCTAATCGTTGGCCAACGTAGAAGTATCTGTACCTGCAGACTCGGTCAACAACCGGTACGCAATGTTTCCAACAATTGCATCCCATTCTACATGGCACTTAACAGCCAGTTGTAACGACTCGCACGAGCCTGCCTGGCAAACTCGATAATACGCTCGTAGAGAGAGCAGCCGCTCGAAAGAGACGGCTGAATCGAAACGGAAACCGAAACTGGCGTCCCGTTGAAATCAGAACGGCTAAATCGCTCGTCTCTCGGACGGTCCCGCGTGCTGTGACGCTCGTTCCGCGAGAAGGTATTGTCCGTTTAGTGAATGGCGCAGACATAATTCGCGTAATTGCGGGACACGCGTTCTTTCGCGGCGATACGCGATGTGTTCCGTCAGTATCAACTGCCATGACGGTGCGGCGTGCGTGGGCGGTAATAAACAGGCGAGTATCACGGACGGGGACAATGGGCGCGGGGAAAAGCGAAGGCTTGCGGAAACGGAACACTCGTCTGGACGGTGAGCGATTTCCACGGGGACGAAAACGGCGTTCTCTCGCTTTCATCCTACCATCTCGTTCTCTCATGGCTCCTCCGCGCGGCTGCCAAGAGGGAGGCTATATATTCGCAGCTTTACTGCTGTACGTGATTCGATCCGATTTCCTTTTATCGTTCGACGACCGTGTCCTCGCGCGGTTCGACGTACCCCGGCGAACGAACGCGTGTTACACGGGGGGTTGTCGAAGAGAGGGACTTGTAAACTGCACTCAGACCGCACCTCGCGCACGCGGAATCGATGGCGAGTCGATTCTACGCGTCGTTCCTCAGCATGTACCATGCTATACAGAGGCTGAGAAAGCCGAAGGCTCGAAGGAAAAGGTGGAAGCAGGAGGAGGGATCGGCTTTGCGATCGGTTGTGTGCGTTTAGTGGCGCGGCGGCTGCCAGCGCGGGAAAAAGTACGCTTCTGACGTGGCAGCGGAAATTGAAGAAGTTGCGCGAGACGACGTAAAAATTATTTATTACTCGCTCGTTTCTCGTCGTGTCCCAACGCCTTCGCCTTTTACGACCTCGCGCATGGTCGCAGGGCTCGTTCCACCAAAAGCTCGCAAAATTTAGCGTTCAAGGTCCGCTAAGCTTCAATTTGGAATGTCGGGCTGTGATTAGCTCTTCCTAAGCTACGGAAGGTAATTGTGGATGATTCAAGTTTTTCTGAAATTTCGACAAAGGGAATCTCGATGGGACTTAAACAGCAGATGGTTAACTCTTTGTAATCGTATTTATGTTTCTAACTCTGGGAAATTTTTATCTTACCATCGATTTCTTGAGATGGATCTTCAAATAACATGTAGTCCGTTGGAATCTCCCGAAGTAGCAACTCGTTATCTGATTCAATATTGCATCTGTGCAGGCGTTTCAAGTGGATTCTACAGGATTTTAAGTACTTTTCCGATGGCACAGTAAATCCCGAATTTAAAGCTGAATATTTCACACTTCTGTGATAAATTGATAGTAAATTAAGCTGAAAGGTGTAAAAATAATTGTATTTTGGTGATTCTCGCAAGAGAATCATTTTTTTATATCGTTTCAGTGAGTGGGTGGAGTAGAACGTAACTTCTGTTTTATTCCGTAATGTAATAAGCTATTTTAGAAAAGATGCTTGCAAGTTCTTTTAAATTAAATCAAGTTCTTCTGAAACTTATCAACCCATAAAAACTGTAGATAATAAAGCTACCCCTTTTCCTTAAATTACAATTTTCAAATGGAGTTTACTTAAATTCTCATCATTGAGAGTTGGTCTAGAAAGTCACCAGGTAGAAGACTAACTTGGTCCAATTTATGTACATTTTGAATTCATATACATACATGTAGAAAGCGCAAACAGTGTGAGAATGCGAACATTAATACGTAATAATTAAGAAAAATTGGTTAAACTGAAAGAAATCCCAAGACTTTTTTTATGGAAATTACAAATCTGGAATATACAAAGTTAGAAAACGCGAAAGAATTAATTGGAACTTATCGCAGATCTGTTCTAACTCGATCAATAAGCAATACAGGAAACATTTCATGTCTTCCGTAACCAGTTGCAACTGGTGTACGATTAAAACGGCGCTCATCTGGCCAATAAAGTGTAAGGCTATATCTCCGCCGCGCCGGTTTAAGTCCGTAGCATCTTGTTTTCAGGGACGCGGATTCCCTCGTCCGTCCAAGACAAAAGGACGCAGTTGTTAGCTATCAGCGCGCACGGGATCCCTTTCTTTCGCGGGCGAAGCCTTTATCAAACGTTAAACGCGGAAGCAATATCGACGGCGACTGCCGGGGCTCAAAGCACGATCGTCGACGCTTTCAAAGCGAAGGAACGGGTCTTGTTTCCTCCTGGAATTCGAATTTTCTCTCCAGATTCACTGTGTTACATTTTCAAGCAGTTTCCGTGTCTATTGCAGACGGTCGACGCGAAAGAAAAAAAAATGGGGGAAGGAAGCATCGTTCATGTTCCCTTCAGGATCGTTAATAGAAATCTATATAAGTATCGGATACGCGCGCGCCATCTCGCAATGTCGACTAACTTTAAGAATATCGTTCGTTGTTACACCTGCGCTCTCGCTTTTTTCACCTTTCCCCGAATAGGTAGCGGCTTGTTTTTGCGCTGTTTTGCCGTCGCGACGGCTCCCCCTCTCCTTTTTCGCGCCTCCGTAACTTTTTATTTCGGACACATTATATTTTATATCCAATCAGACCGTTCCCTCCGAGACGGGACTCCTTTGCGCCTTTCACGCGTCGAGGCTAACGTAAATGGATATCCGAGGCCTTTCTTCCCCCTACCACCGGCCGTATTTTGGCCTACGTGTGTGTGTGTGCATGCGATTCGCAGGTGAGACGAATGGCCTGGTGCCGAAGAATGCCAGGACAAAAGAGGGCCAGGAATATAACACGCGTGACTCGTTGGGACTCACGGCGCGTACGGGCGGTTACCATCGTCCCCAGTTAAATTAAATTCTAATAAAGCTCGCCGAAACGCGCGAGAAAAAAGCGAGGGGGAGCACGGACCCGTTTAGCGGGGAACAATGGCGCTGCGAGGCGTCCCAAGCGACGCAAACCGCGGATAATTATATCGAGGCGGCGCGATCAGGAATCTCGCAGAAAAACTTGTCTCTCAAGGGCCTGGTGGAGATTCGGGCCCAGCCACGGAGACCGGCTAACTAACTCCCGTGCGACGTTGGTATTCGTCTAGGTGTGTCGCCTCGAAACGCGTCAGCCCGTGAAAAAAGGTGTCGATAGATGAAAAAGACGGCGCGACGAATAGTTTCGTGGATTCGTCCCTTTGTTGAGTTTCGCCCGGTCGGTTCACTGCGCGGACGCTTTGATACACCTTTGCGTTTGGGAATTGAGTGTGACACAGAATCGATTTGCGACAGGAAGTTCCTAGCCCTGAAAGGTGTTTCATTCTCTTGACGTGCGCAGAATTGATTAGTAAATGGGATCTTTGTGTTTTTTGGAATTGGAAAAGTGCATTTTGTTGTGACAGGACAGAAATACACTGCTTCCCTCTATACCGCGTTAACTACTTTTATAAGTTTTATTAAGGAAAATGGTTGCTAAACGGGGTGGAAATTTCATACTTTGATTCAGCTAAAGTTTAAAGTTTCATTTGCTGCAAAATCATACTAATTTACAGCTGGTAAGAAATATGTATTTTGTATGGATTTTGATATTTAGAATAAAGTAAAATGAATATTTTATTAACATTGTTAAAAATTTAGGTTGTTGAAAACATTCTGCACAACTTGTTATAATATATTAAATAATATCTGACATAAATTTATAATAGTAAAATTGACATTTAAAGCATTTCTGTAGCTTATAAAAATCCAAAACGTTTCCGAACATTCTTTTCCAAAGATACAATCTACCTTACCTTTAGGAGCCCGCAGGATCAATAACATTTAGGGGTGTGCGGGTACCCGAAAATACGGGTACCCGAGCCTCGGGTCGGGTCGGGATCCCGAAATTTGTCGACACATAAATATATTCGGGTACCCGTCATTTCAGGACACGATTTTAATTTGGGACCCGATTTTCAATTCGGGAACCGACTTTCGATTCGGGACACGATTTTTAAATCGGGACTTCGCACTTAATTCAGTACATAACTTTTCATTCAGGTTTTCTACTTAAACTGTTAAAATATAATTTTTCTATGAAATCAGATGAAATAATTTGTAACTGAGGAGAAAATTATGTAATATGGCGTGTATCGAAAATCTGGTCCCGAATTGAAAATCGGGTCCCGAATTAAAATCGGGTCCCGAAATGACGGGTACCCGAATATATTTATGTGTCGACAAACTTTCGGGATCCCGACCCGAACCCGAAAAAAATTCCCGACCCGACCCGATCCCGTAATTTCGGGTACCCACACACCCCTAATAACATTGATCAATGTAGACTGACAATATCGTCAATCCACATTAACGTTTACGGTGATAATGTCGATCTTTCTTTCAATATTCATCACACACGGTCAATAATATTGTAAATACCGACAATATCATTGACAATATCATTGATCGTGCGCGAGCCCCCTTTTAATTAATGAGTTCACACCACTACCATTTGCGAAATAATAGATCATGAAATTCGTCTCCCTGACGAAACGAGTTTGATAAAGAACTGGGGGATGGTTGAAATATGAAGTGCGAAAACTTGCGACCGAACGGAATTGCATTTCGTCGTCTCGGACGAGAGGAGGTCGAAGCCGAAATGTAGATAGTCCATCACCGGCGTACATTATCCTAATGTTTTTACTAGTCGATTGGCACGCGTTTAACGTAAAGTTATTGCTCTTTTCAGGATCGACACTTGAAGGAAGCCAACAAGGATCCTCAGATGGATTCAAGCCAAGACTATTCCTTGTTGCTGGGTTACGAGAACAAGACGCACACGATTCTACGTTTCAGCAGGCGATACGATACGTGCGACCCACGGGACCTCAAGATCACGGTAGGTGGTTTGATTTATAAGGCTTCCGGTGTGAAAGATAATTTCGCGTGCCCGTGTGAAGTGCACGCCCGAGGATCGTTTGATGGATTTAGGAGAAAAATTGAACAGCCACCGTTACAAAAAGGATTATTTATCGTTGCTTTTCACGAGATTAAGGATCGTAGAGTTGTATAGACATAGAAACCGAAAGCACTTATTTCAGTCAATTTGTGGAAGTAATCGTCTTTCGATGGATTTGCATGCATGTTTAACCTTCGAATGACGGGATACCGATAATGAAATATCACCAGTTTTAAATTTGGTAACAGATTTAAAGGATAAGGAACGTTCGAACGTATTCATATCCAATTGTTTCCGTGCAAATTAATTAAACTAATATATTATTCAAAAGTGAATAACAGCTTTACTAATTTTGTCCTGAAGGTGACAAGCTTTTCTCTGGTAAAGTAATAAAGTAATTGGTATTTTTAGAATATATTATTACACCCCTAAAGGAAGTGAAATCATAGAAAATAGATATTACAACCCATCTCAATCACATGATACATTCCACACAGAATAATCCATTTTAAAGGTGCTAGAATATCAATCACAAACTTATTTAATCCCACTATAAGTCAAAGGCTAAATAACTCTTTTTTTTAAACCATGTAAAACAAATCTATCCCATTTCTATGCTAAATAATTTCAATTTGAAAAGTTATTGCAACGCTTCTCCGCTTCATAAAGCCACAATTAACTTTAATTAGCATCACGACGTGTGCCTTAGAGTCGCCAATGAAAGTGTCAGGAATATCCCGTAGATTCACGGTTGGGCAATCAGAAGGGTGAAATCCGCAAGTCCGAGCAGAGGGTCCCTGACCGATACGCTAAAGAATCACCCGGTCAGACGAGGTTAACATGGGTCCCGCTTAATTTCGAAGGCTCGTTATCACGAGGCAGTTTTCGTAGCCGAGAATCCCGGCCGGTTATAGGGCACGCCGACCCAGTTCTTTATTTCGTCTGTAATTAACACAGAAGTAGATCGCGCGATAGAGCCATCGAGTTTGCCGCCGTTTGCGCTCGGTACGGGCTTAACTCGTGGAAAAGAGATTACGCGCGTGTTGCGATTTGCTTGAACCCGTGTAGGCTGCAATTTATGGTGAGCGGGGCACGAGGGCCCTCGCGTTACCGTCGCCCTACCTCCTCCACCCCGCCACCGTTAATGCCGCAATCGACGCGCGGTTATGTCTTCCGGTGTGTCCTGCTAGTATTTTCGAGCGGCTGCCTCCAAAGGGAAACTAATTGGCGGGGACGGGGGCCGTAGAGATTCAATCGGCCAGGAAATTGTCGTGGGACGGCGAACGTTTTAATTGGTAATCGTTCGTGACTATCTTTCATCGTTCGTGAAGGCCAGGAAACTGTAATCAAGATATTAGCATTGAACATTTTATTAGAGGCATTAGGTTAGGTGTTCTTCGAAAAGTTTATTTTCTTGATGGTTGAGTTACATAGTTGCAACATAGTTTCTGCGTGATGGAGCCTGGAGTAATGAATATAAACGATCAGCAAGTATTTCTGTTTGAATATCGGAGTGGTATTAAGTATTTTTTGGAAATTTAAAGAAGAAATATTTACAAGTTATTATTTTTTAAACATCACTTATTCCTAGGGTCAGTTTACGCGGCAATTCCATAGTATAGCTATAGTTTGCGTTGTGGAGAGAATATCTCTAATGGGCCAAGTATAGCCCTCGACGAGGGAATTTGGTAATAATGAAGCGGTGAACGTTCCGCCTGTCAATATCAGCCGAAATCGTTGATATTACCGTTCGGTGCAGTCGCGTACGCATATAGAGCAAAACGGAGCGACGAGTCGTGTGCCGAACAATGAATATTCGTGTTCTGTGTACGCGTAAATAATCAACGCGTGTAAGTGCAAATATTGGCAGACAAACGCGAACTGGAAGAGAAACGTTCTGGTGAATTGATGCGTGGAATTCCGGCGCCTCCGAAGACGCTGGAACAGGAGTGCTTTGTCAATAATGTAATTACAGTCGCTTCGAACAGAGGAATAGTTTTGACACGAAAAGAAGCAAGGCATTATTCGTTTGGTACCATGCTAGAGGATCCCTAAATTTTGAAGCAGTTCAAGTTCCTTAAATTCATATACAGAATGGCACAGAAATGGATTTAAATAGGAGTTACTAATAAACCTTTAAGCTATTTGCATTACGCTCTTCTTCCAATAGCATAAAACTTCTCAGGAAATGTATGCAGAAGAGTAGCTCTAGCCGAATCCATTAATTTCGAGGAAATGTCTAAATCATGTAGATGAAGATTTTAGAATAGCCGTTGTCGCAACGACCGATCTGCTTCACGTAGCCACGATTTAGAAAAACGGTCAGCAAACCGCTGGGGATCTTGATCTCAGGGAATCCGTGCTACGAAGGAACGGAACATCATCGCAACGAGGAGGATGCCCACGGTCCACAGGGTACGTCCATCTAGGCAGTTGAGTCATCAAAATAGTTGGGTGCAAAAATAAAGCGAGCCACCGCGGGGCCAGCGAGATTCTATCAGCACGACAAACGACGAAGTCAGCTCCCCTTTCCTTTTATCTGATCGCGTGATGTATCGGTACCCTACATGATATTTTTACGTGTCACGTTCGCCCAGCCGGGACGACCCTAGGACCCTGCATTATGCCTCGCGAAAGGAACCGCTGGAACCGTGGGTGGACCTGAGATACTTTAAATGGGCTCTGCCAGACCTCAGTAACCGGCATACGTTTCGTACAGGGTTATCGGCGATCGGGGACGGAAAATGTATGGCGCGTCTTTGTTTCAAAAACGAAAATCTCGTCGTGGAGACCCGTTGTTCAAGTTCGCAACTGAGGGCCAGAAATGAATGTACAAAGAACGAGGAGGAGATTCTTTAAGAAAAATATATATCAATATTTTTTTGCCGGATAAATACGTAAAAATTTGTTAAGGCTATTCGCGACTTGCAATCAACCAATGTCAGTAGATTATTTTCATATAACGTTATTGAATTTAATTCGAAAGGAAGGACTGCCATACTTCGATGTTAAAACCGCGGTGTACGCGTCAATGTGACACCAAATCGATGTTTTCTTTGACAGGAGACACAAAGACGAGGGAAGACCGGGGAAAGAATTCCGGAAGCAAGTGTCGGTTTAGTGTCAAATTAGGGATACACGGTGTACGTAAGCGCGATATCCACGGCTATTGATCGCCCCTGCAAATTGCCAATAGCTGAGTCCCGCAACGGGCCCTCGAACCATTGTTATTTCTACCGACAGCCTCGCTGGATTAATCGAATGAACATCAAATTAAGCGATGCTCCGTCCTAACCGGCTTACACTGAAGAGAGGGGACTTCGATCGCATATTAATACCGTTGGCCTGTCCTTTGGCTTAGTATGTAGACAGTCTCATCGAGGGATGCGAAATTAAGCTCGAATACGTCGCGAATGACGCACAGTGTCGGAAACTGATCCGCGAGGATCGTATTCACGAGGCGATGTTTCGTCTTGTGTGCTCGTAATTAGTTCGTTACCGACGCGACGGTGGGGAGGGGGACACGTGACATTTCGGCGCGCATTGAAACATTGAAACCAGTATTTTTCGTAATTAAGCTTCTCTGCTCGGTGCAAATCACGCGACGAAGTTATGCAAACTAGTAATTATTTCGTTAGACCACGTCGCGACGCGATTGCGAACGAACCCCGCTGGACACAGAATTTCTGATGCAAGAGTGCTTCGCTAGGGGCTTCTTGTGTGGCAAAATTAATGAGGACAGTCCGTGATAACGTTTAAGTGAGCCGCTTTATTGTCAAAATTATGAGCCCTAGAGGAGTATCATAAAATTGAAAGTATCGTCGTGAAGTGTTTTAAGAAAGAAGTCTAGGTTTTCTTTTTAGTGAAAAATTCTAATACTGGCTCTGTTTAATTTGTATGAGTCTGTTTCACTAAAAATTAATAATGCATTCTCAATATAATCATTTATACTATACGTTTTCAAGAGAAAAAAGACTACAGTAGTGTGTGTATTCGAATATACATTATTGAATGTGATCTCTCAGAACCTTTTGTTGCATTGAAATTGAATCTTATCATACTCAAACGATAAAAAGACAAAAACACAATGTTAGCTCTATTCTCAACAGTCAGAGTGATCAATACGATTATAATGCCATAAATATATGCCTCCTTCAATACTAAATTATTTATTTTCCTTAGTTCATATCGTTACTAGGAGCTTCAATTTAAAGCTTCGTTATATCTTGAGGACTTCTACGCTACAAATACCTAATCGACTCTGCCTTTGGATAAAGAAGCATCCAGCAGGAAGGGAAACTCGTTCCCATGTAAGCTCGGCCCAATTCCGCGCTTATCCGCGAGTCGCACCGATAGAGTAAGCAGACCCAGGTCTTTTGTATCCGATAAATTTCCGAATGTACGGAACAGCCAACGGATTCTGCAAGACCAGTCAGAAACAACGAACTCAGTTGGACGTATGTCGGACATCGACGATAGGGAAACCGCAAAAGTTCCGCGGTGCGCGGCAACGGATTCCCCTTTGAGGCAGTCGGGCAAGGATTTTGCGGCGGGGCATTATGCAATCCAGCCAGAGCTGGCAAACGGAATCGACCGTCACCGGGAGTTTCCACTTTGCAAGATTCGCAGTCCAGTTTTTCGGTAGGTCGCGGCTGACATCCCTTTTGCACGGCGCAATCCTCCTGACTGCGATGACGGAGAATTGGCACAGGTCAAAACGAGCCACCGTGTATTTGTACAAATGAAATCGGGAGAACAACTGAAGAACGAAGACGAGTCAATGTGATCGGCATTATACAAATCTGTGCCAGAGTTCAATCGTGAAAGAAGGTTGCATCCAACAAGTCGTAGAATCACTTTTTCCTACTTGCAACTTGAGACCGCGAGAAATATTGAGCATAGTTCCACATGATGTCTGCAGCTTTTATGATTTGCATGTCGTCAGCATACACGACAGAAGTTGCAAAATTCGCAGAATCGAGGAGACTCGAGGAAAAAGCAGAGCAGATGACGGAGACAGAAGGGTTAGAGAGGGAGGCGGAACGAGGATAGTTCGCGGGAGCTCGAGGATGTGCACGTGAATGTTACCGGTAGGGTGATCGGTGTGCCTTGCAGAGGGGATTGGCTGGCTGACCCGGTTCTGCTTCTATTCCCTTCCTATCTGTAGCCGTATCTAGTTTACCACTTCGCTCCCCGGCTGGTTGACTACCGGCCGGCCCTATAGTAGCCAACGCGAACTTCCTGAATAAGGTCCTCCCTCGGCGCTACAACTGATCGCCATTCCGAATGGTTCGACTCGGTGTAAAAGGAAAATCGAATTTGACCGATGCCTTTGGGAGTGACGAGGAGAGGGTTAGCCCGTTCGGGTGGGGGATGGAGGGCGAGTCGCTCAGGTGCGCTGAAGATCTTATTGGGTGGATTCGTATACTCGTGGCGTCATGGCAGAGGGCGCCAGGGGGATTTTGCCGGAAGCTACTATCCGGAGCGACGGGAAATCGAATCAACGTGGAAGGAGATTCCGCGGGACCAGATTACATACGTTTGGAGACAATTATTGGTGGGAATTCGATTTCTCTGTCAGTCTGACAGAGCTCGATTATTGCTTTAATCGGTCATGTAAGGCTGACTTGTGGGGAGCAAATGGTTTTCAGATTGGTTGGATTTCTCTGCTCTTGCTACAAATAATTTCGGGATGGATTCTAACTATTCCATCGTCAGGTATAGGGAGATTTGCTTTTCATTAAAGTTTTAAGTGACTCTACCGTGAGGACCTCCCAGTTGTAGTATCGAAGACTGATGGACTTAATAATTTGTTAGATAAAATATCATTGCAATGATAGAGTGGATTCAATTGTTGCATTACTACTAACTTAAAATCCTGATGTATTATCCCTTAGGATACCGAGGAAGGATCCTTCAAAGATACTAACATATTTGTAGTGTGCTATTATTATCAGTTTCAATTAGAAAGAGCAGACAGAAATTACATTGGTTAAAAAGATTCGTGAAAAAAAATAAAAAATTTCTAGGACAGATAGTACGATCTTTGTGGAATCAAGTCTTTATTTTTTCTTCTCTGAGGATCTGATGAATTAATAGTTGATAAAGTGCATATTTTTACGTTATATTACTAACAGTAAATAGTTTTCGCTTAGTTTTTCTGTTTATAATATACAAGGTGTTCTGCCGAACAGTGAACAGTGCATTATTTCCTAACGTATTTGAGATAGAAAAAAAATTATTTATATACAATTGCATGATACAAAAGGGCAAATTTATTAGCAAATACAATTTTTTATTACATTATTATTTTATAAAATATGATAGTCAAGTTTGGTTTTTTAAATGGAACCTTATATTTTTTTACAGATCACTTGTTATTTTGTTTCAAAATAAATTCAATAAGCTGCAATGTATACACCATTTTGCTAGTGGTTTTCGAGAAATTGCGCTTCAAAGTTTACTAATTTTTCGTTGAAGAAAACCTGCTTGGATAGGAGGCACCGAACATAGTCTTCTTTGCTTCTCAAGTGGCACGTGCTAAGCATTGTCGTACCCTGTCGGATAAAAGGTTCAGCAGTAGGAAAGGTAGGCCCGTAGGCCCAAAATTCAAGACTATCTGCGGTGCTTTCAATACTAGCAGGTTTTCATCCACTGAAAATAGTAAATTTTTGATCGCAATATCCCAAAAACCACTTGAAAAATGTATGTAAAGGGTGTAAAGAAATGTTTTGTCTTAGCTATCATAAACGTATTCTACACTTTTGGATCGATGAAGATTTCTGAAAAAAATTAGCCGCAAAATTAACCTTGATCTTTGAATTGAAGGTCAAATTTTTTTTGTTGCATCGTACTCTATTGGTCACGAGGATAAAAAGTATCAAAGGAATCATAGGTCCTGAAGCAACTGTTTCGTTAGAAATTAGAGTTGAAGTTTTATTGTCTATAAGATGAATTTTGTTCATAAAACTGAAAGATTTTAAACTTAAATGTGATATATTAACGTAAACACAATCGTGGCGAACACGTAAACAAACAGCTATATCATTGAAGGTCATCTAAACACTCAGAGCAAGAAATAGAAGATGAGCGTCTTTCATGATTTAGAAGGTAATATTGACTATGATTGTTTAAGTTTGATTTTCGTATTATGTTTTACTGTTTATTTTTATTGATATTTATGTTTATTTATATTTTGCATTTGATGAATATACGTCAGTTAACAAATAAACAATAACACTAACTATTTGCTTTATCAGAAATGCAAAACTTCTTTCAATAAAATTAGTTTTAATAAGAATAAAACTTTGGTACTATTTTATATGATAACAGTTGAGTATAGACTTATGATTCCTTTGCCACTTTTTATAATCGCGACGAGTAGAGTACGTTGCAAAAAAAATTTTGACCTTGAATTCAAAGATCAAGGTCCATTTTGCGGTTGATTTTTTTCACAGATCTTCACCAATCCAAAGGTATAGAATTCGTTTATGATAGCTAAGGCAAAACATTCCTTTACACCCTGTACATTACGGGTTATTGAATTTATCTTGAAACGTACTAACAAGCAATCTAGTAAAAAAAATATGTGGTACCATTTGAAAACCCAAACTTAACCACAATATCTCATAAAATAATAATGTAATAAAAAATTCATCTTGACTAATAAATCTACCCCTTCGAATCATGCAATTGTATGCACATAAACAATTGTTTTGTATCTCAAATACGTTAGGAAATAACGCGCTATTCACTGTTCGCTGGGACACCTTGCATAAATCACAAAACATAATAATCATTCTAAAAATGTAGTAAAAACTACTTTAGTAATAAAAACGTTATGAAATTCTTCAAACAAAGAATTCTCTTATGTTAGTAAAGAACATGGATTATCCCTTCACGGTATGCTAAGAATTATGTTCTACCTAAAACGCTTGGAATTTTATCTTTCTCCAATTCTAACTGAGTAGTCCAACCTGTTAAAAACGCGACTGTCTTCATGGGCCAATGGTTTCCATCTACGCGTGCAATTCTCCAAACACAGGGATTATATGCAGCAAGAAAAAGCTAAATTTCTCATATATTGCTTCACAAAGCAACACTCGAGAGATTTCGGACTGCACCGGATCACTGAAACGGTTACCTCGTTGTGCAGAGCTCTCTTTTTGGCTCAATCGACTGTCCCTTTGCGGATGCCAGTGAGACATCGATCTAACCGAGCGTGCGACAAAAGCAACCGTTTCCGAAGTTCCCTGAGAGGCGAGCTGAAAGAGAGAACACCGTCACGGAGAAGTAACTTCCAATTACGTGGATGCCTGTTCTCTCCGGTTTTTTCGCGACGAGCAATCGAGCCGTTGTCAACATGTTTGTTAAAGGGAGTCAGGCGGTCAAGATTGAATGAAACCCGACTGCCTATCGTACGAACCCACGCTTCTGTAACTAATGACAGTTCGAAGAAGTTCCTCCACCCCCTTTTCTCCTCCACCATCCTGGTTTCGAAGTTTTCCAATCGGCCAAAAACTTGCGAACTGACATTTGCCTAGAAGAATCTCAGCCCAGACATTGGAATTACCCTCGCGGGATGGGCCGTTATCGATGGACCAGCTGCGATCAGTCGCGTAGTACCGCTTTCTAATCAACGATCACCGTTCATTTACGTTCGTGTTTTGTCGAAACGACGAAATAAAGTTCCGCGCGGTTAGCAGTTTGAACAGGGCGACAGAGAATTGGCCTCTTTGACTTCTTAGGACTCGTTCCGATCGAAGAATCGAATCCCCGGTAATGTCGTCCAGATTCGAGGGGCTTACTACCAGGTCGAACGAGCCACAAACAGAGGTAGGATAAAGGGAAACGTGGATATTGGCCTGGTCTCCAAGAAATTGTAATAATTGCATCAATCGAAAATTAAATCATCGAACGGTTTTAATTTAAATGAGATCGTTTAGCAGCAGAACGAGATTATTTAAAAGAAATCAATTAAATCTATTCACTATTATGGTGGTTCCACACTTGATCTCCTTTTTTCAAATATTAATTTCGTTAATGTCTCTATTGCATTCGAGTCATTACTACCTTGCGGCCACTATCATCCTGCATTGTCATTTCAAGTTGTAGTCGAATTTCCAAATTCATCACGTTCTACAAAAACTTCTCCTTATAAAAGAAAAACGAACTTTAATCGTGTGGACTACCGGGGTATCGACGACTATTTGTGTTCTATCGGGATACTTTATTTAACCTTGAGGCCAATGCAGCGGTGGACTTGTTACACGGTCATCTTAATTCGTGATTGATACCTTTGTCCGAACACAATTATTATGGCAATCTACTTATCCTAAATGGTTTCCCAAGGAGCTCATCATTATGATAAAGAATAAGAAACAGGCTCACCGTTCTTTCAAGCATAGTAACGCCTACAGCGATTACCTTGTCTTTTCTAAACTACGTGCAAATTATAAAACTATGTCGGATGAATGTTGGACCTACTACATACACTCGGTAGAAAATATGATACCTCATAACTGTTTTATCCTGTCCAGAATCCTGTGGATTATCTTTAACCTCTCTCTCTCTTTCTCTCTCTCTCGCTCTCTCTTGCTCTCTCTCTCTCTCTCTCTCTCTCGCTCTCTCTCTCTCTCTCTCTCTCTCATCCGGAAGCTTTCCGGATAGGTGGAAGTCCAGCCTAATCACCCCTATCTACAAGTCGGGTGATAAATCCTACATTTTAAATTATAGTCCGATCTCTCTAATAAATGTCATGTCCAAGATTTTTGACAAATTGGTTGCAGAGAAGCTATCTTCCATTACAAAGCACATCATTATCAATGAGCTGCATGGCTTTTTTCCCCGCCGTTTCACTCTCACTAGCCTAGCCTTGTTCAGGAACTATATGTATAGCCAACGGCGTCTAAAGCTCTTGATCTTCTCATGAGAACAGCTTTTAATTTTAAAAAAGTCACTGTCTTCAAAATCCTCTAATCTGCCCTAGTTCGTCCTCACCTCGAATTTTGTTCAACCAAATGGAATTCCTACAATCAAAATCATATATACAGTGTGTCCGGTTTAACTGGAAACGGTAGAATATCTCGATAGCGATTATAATTGTGGAAAAATAGTTGAAACAAAATTTGTACGATATGGATGGGGACACTACTTGGTATAACAATGTTTACTACAAGTGAAAAAATGAAAGAGATTTCATGGTCAACTTATATTTTTTAAATGGAATACTATATTTTTTCCCCCTTAATATTGTAACGCTAGTTGCATTGAAATCAATGATATGCAACAATAGGTATTTCCGTTTTATGGAAGGTTGTCAAATCATAAAGTCGTTGCGGGTCAGATCAACGCATGTCCCATGCCAAAAATCAAAAATCAAAAGTATTGGTAAGTTTAAATAAAAGCAATAAATTTATAATATCCAAGGATTGTACGTATCCGTCAACAATATACTAATTTTCAGTTGGTAATAGCTCATTTACAAAGAAAACATTAGGCTAAAGATTTGGAAGTCTGGTTCCTGTTAGCAGCGCGGTCAATTAGAACCGCGAGCGGCAGGCATGGGGCATGCGTTCACCTGACCCACAACGACTTTATGATTTGTAGACCTTCCATAAAACAGAAATACCTATTGTTGCATATCGTTGGTTTCGTTGCAACTAGCGTTACAATTTTAAGGATAAAAAAATACAGTATTCCATTTTAAAAATATAAGTCGACCTTGAAATCTCTTTCATTTTTTCACTTGTAGTAAACATTGTTATACCAAGTAGTCTCCCCATACATATTGTGCAAATTTTGTTTCAACTATTTTTCCACAACCATAATCCCTATCAAGATATTCCACCGTTTCCAGTTAAACCGGACACACTGTATATACCATCGAAAAAGTTCAGCACAAGTTTTTACGTTTTGTCTTTTATAAAATCCATGAGCCTATACCAAAAACCTGTCACAATTATGATGCATAACTTAATTTTCTGAAACTTGCTAGTAGGGGTTGAAAACAGTTATGATATCGGTTTTAGTTCTCGAAATAGTTATGGAGAACCGAAATGATGTTATAAGTTATAACTGTTATGGATATATCGGTACTGGCCTATATCGATTACGGTTCAGGTTCTCCAGAACCGATTCTATAACTGTTATTTTTCGGTTCTTTATCAGTTTTGTATTAAGAACCGAAAAATAACAGTTATAGAACCGATATAATATCGGTTCTGGAGAACCCTAACCGTAATCGATATAGGCCAGAACTGATATATCCATAACATTTATAACATCATTTCGGTTCTCCATAACTATTTCAGTAGAAACCGAAATATAAGTTTGAAACAGTTACTTTCGGAACCGTTTCAACCCCTGCTTCCTACCCTTGCTCAATGTAGACTGAGATTTGATTTAACATTAATCTTTAAGATTCTAAACCATTATAGCGATATTGTAGGTCTAATTCAGTTTAGTGTTCCGCTCAATATTCTCAAAAGCTACCCGTTATTCCATGAAGCTTTTTGTACTATTGCCGGCACACTTGATGGCAGTCGACCACGAAGCTAAAACTGCAGCGATCACTGTCCAGAATCGGGCAATGTGAGTGGATGATTCCCCTTTCCCCGCTGCAGTTTTAGTTTGGTGGACGACTGCTATCAAGTTTGCCGGCAATAGTAGATCTAACATTTCTGCTAACGAATGTATCAGCCGTTGCTGTAGACAGGCTAATATGCATACTAACCAATTCAACTTCTTTGGTTGTTCGATTAAATCTTTTATTAATCGATATTTAACAGCGATCCATATCTAACAACGAGTCTTAATGTTATTATTCTAATTGTATCAAACGCGGCCACCTCATTAATAATAAATAAATAATACATTATAAGGGGCATTACCCGGTACAGAGAGCTGTGTTATTTAACCAAACGTACATTAGTGAAATTCAGTTGCATCGGTGAAACAAATTAAATATTTTAAAAGTTCACGCTTGTTCCGTTAAAGGCTACTTCGTTTTTCATTTCGTGAAACGTCGTTCGTATATGGTTGCTCGATGAAAGCCGCGAATTTGTTTATGCACTGAGCTTCCCTCGGTAGCCACGTAAACATTCACCTCGCGATTATATGAAGAGTCGACCATTAAACTCGTGTCACGGATTACCATCTAATTCCTCGCAGGCGTCGCGTCGAGGGAGCCAGGATTAGTTGAAGATTAAGTTGGTGGACACGTTATACTGGCCGTGGCTCGGGTTCTGGAAGAAACTTCCCGAGGTTTCCTTACAAAAGCTTCTCTCCTTCGCGAGGTTCAAGTTATCGACGGTGCGCTCCGGGCTAAATTGGATAAGCGTTGCGGAGTCGTAAGTTTTTCCTGGTTGAAACGAAAGTAAAATGACAGAGAAAAAGACGACCCCCAATCGTTTTTGATCGGTCGGAGAACTGGAAATATATATACGCGATTTCGACCGAGGAATCTTCTAAATATTAGCCACTGCGAATTTCATGATGGCTAGCCATTTTGATGGGGTTGAGGGCGAAGGCTAGAGTCTTTATTTGTTACAATGATTATACGTGAGTTTATAAGACGTGGGAAAAGCATTCCGGATATTGCTTTATGTGTTAATCAAAATTAACATGACAAGACAATTGTGACTGTGAATGTGCAAAAGAGAGCAAAGACACTATTATGAATGAAGAGAAGGAGAGAAATTACCAATTTTTAAAAATTAATGTTTGAATTAGACTCAAAAAGTTGTTACCTATTTTTGGAGAAACTTGCTTTGCAGCAAGTTGCCAGCTTTCGAAAGCTAGGTACTGTGATGATAAAATATCATACAGATCACGTCAACCTGTTGGAACATGTACGTATAATGTTCATCCTGGTTTCCTGGGCATATGTTGCAATAATCCGCGGCTTCTCATTATCTTCTCTGATGACAAGGGAATCTCATTTCACCACAAAGGACTTGTTCCGATGGCACTCGAGGACTCGATGTAGCATATTAATGTACATACAGTCCGAAAACGTGGGCACGCGGATAGGTAACCGAGACAAAAGAAGGAGTGGCGGGCTCTTTTTAATGTTCTACACTAATTTCGTTTCACAAAAGAAAGTGGGTCGATGCGAAAACCTCGTTAACTTGAAAAGAAGGGATCGGTGGCTGCATTGCAGTAGATCAATATTCGGCGAACATATTATGAGAATTGCGTTCGAAGTATGTGTATCTAAAACATCGATACACCGGTTTCGAACTATCCCAAGAGGGGATGGAACCCGGTGGTGTGGATATTTTTTAAACAAACAAACGTGACTCTGTGTACATAACCTCGGCTACGTATATTTGTAATTCGAAGAAATGAAAAATTCTGTTTTTCAAACATGTCTCTTTTGATGTTTCTGTGTCATTATTTCCCTCTGTTCCTGTTGGATATCAACAAATATTAAAAATCATTTTCGGACTAATTAAACGCGAGGTAGTAGAATAGCCGTTAGCTAGCCGCGTAAATTAGTAAAATTAGGTAGTGAAAAAAGAAATCAGGAACGAAAACTTCCCTGTAGGTAATTCCACTGGGAATTCGTTAAGCTTAATAACTTGCGCGTCACTATAAAAACCTGGATAACGTAACGAACCTAATAAAAAGAATTCTATCCACCTTTCCTCAGTCCTCTGTTTTGTTATTCATTTAACTATTCTGGCGACGCAATCAATCCGTTGCAACCGCTGTGTCAACGGATGATTTTCGTGTCGTCGCGGGCGAACACAACAATCAGCCAATTACAAAATTGGATTAAAGGTACAGAGGTCGTCGAGAGCTAGTGCGGTTGCGAGCGCGAAACAGTTTATATACAGCGACAAGTTCGACGCTATTAAATCGCAGTCGAACATATATTATGAAATCAGTCGCGGAGCTTAACTGCTTACACCGAAGCTTAAACTAGGTAGCGTCCGTTCGCAGTCGCGGAACAGCGATAACCAATTTTATCGTGGCTGTTAGACATGTAAATTAGCTGCATACAAAATAAGCTAATGCAAAGCGGAAGCGATCATATTTAGGGCGGGAAGGGAGATGGGGGCGGGCAAAAGGGACTTGGCCGATCCGAAAAGGGACGCTCGTCGTAGAAAGAGCCTATCATGCAATTTTAAGCGGCGCTCTTACGATAGAAGGTTACACGCGTTTTATTCTCTACACATGTATCGTTTGAAATTCCTTTCGCGGCTAATTTTTCATCAATCACTCTTTAGAACCTTTAAACGGAATACATACCGCTTAGAGATGAAATGTTGGCCGGCTAGGTATAAGCTAAAACTGCAGCGGTGAAAGGGGAATCTTGTATCACGTGGTCGGCTCAGCCAATAATGACAATTTGTCTGACTAGGGGTCGTAACTACTCAAGATCAAGTAAAAACTAGCGGACGACTCCCCTTTCCCCACTGCTGTTTCAGCTTCTAGCTAGGAAGTCGGTCAACGTTTCATCTCTGACCAGTATGCATCCACAGAGCGTGCGATATCCTGAGGAGATCCCAAAATGTCCCAGACCGACCAACGCGATCCTAGGGATATCCCACCAGGATATCTTAGGCTATCCTAGTGGGATGCCCGTAGGATATCTTAAAATAACCTAGGGATATCCTAGGATATCGTAGGATATCCCATCATGATATCCTAAGATATCTCATGAGGGTGTCTCTGAGATATCGCATATGGATGTCCTAAGATATCCCATCACGATATCCTAAGATATCTCATCAGGATATTTCTTAGAACGTTGTAAAATGTCATAGGGCAAAGCTCAGCGAAAAAAGATTACGAAAGTAGATGCCGTAGCCTTCAAATACTTGCTGAAACGAGCAAGTAATTTCGACCACTGCTGTAGTTTATGAATTGTGTTAATTGGTATAAAATTTTCAGGAAAACATTTTGCACTTATTATCTGACAAAAGTAAAATATAAAACTTTCCATACTATCAAGTAAATATACTTTTACTATGGTATCGAAACTTTCAGATCAACTTATATGAGCAAATAATATGTATAACACGAAACAACAGAACACTTTAGCCGATCTGATAAAGGTGCAGCTTTATCAGTTTGTCGCAAGTTTTTCCAAGGTTCATATGTTCGAATCCCGGCCAGTGAGTTTTCGTTTTTCACCAACCTTCTCTACGATTTGAAATGTATACAATTTACAACAATGATAAATATACGACACAGAGACATAATAAATGCCACGAGAAAAATAAAGTAGATTTGGAACCAAGCTAAAATTATTTTTTTATATATCCGTAGGATATCCGTCTGGGATATCCGTAGTATGTCCGTTTGGGCTATTCGTAGTATGTCCGTCTGGGATATCCGTAGGATGTTAGTCTGGGATATCTGTAGGATATCACAAAGGTGGACACTTTCACATCCCCTGGATATCCTACGGATATCCCAGACCAACGAGGGATGTCCTTAGGATATTGCGATATCCTAAAATGACGTCTCTACGATATCCCTGGGATATCTTGTGCTGTGTGGGACAGATATTGGATTCTGTTAATACTATTTTTTATCATTTTCTGAAACAAAAGGGAGAAAATGATTGCTAGTATTTAATTCATTTGAAGAGAAAACCGAAGGAAAAAGGATAGCAGAAGGATAAGTTACGTGGTTTCATTATAACCGTTTCGGATTGCCGACACACAAATTGGTTATTCATTGTTTGATTCCACATGAAATTTTTTTCTTCCGGAAAGCAGCATTCTAATGTACAAATTCGCAGTAAAACATCAACGCAAAGCCCGTTTACCCCGTGCTCGGCATGTTCTTTATTGAAACACCGAATGGGGAGATTAAGCTGGGCTTATAACGATTATGCGTTATGGCTCTGCCGAGGAAACAATTTCCATTATCATTAATTGCGGTTTTATATGCAAAAACGTGGTCGGCCGGCGGCAGCACGACCCGGTTTCGCGGCGAACGAAAAAAAAGCCGGGCGAAAGAGAAAGGGAGACGGGAGGAAGGGAGAAAAAAAGGGACGAAAACACGTCTCACGCAATGAACAGGCGACATTAATCTTTAGAAAGTTGACGGGGTTGTCATAGTGTTGCCGATCGCGATCGTCGGCCACCATTAATAAAACTGATCCGACCAACGATTTCAACTTGTAGCCAGTCCTAGAACGTGTACACATCGCGGCGTTACATCAAAGTCACACACGGAAGTTTATAGTTCGTAACGAGGTTTACCCTAGGTTCGTGTGCAGAATGCGATTTATGATTTATGATCTGAAATAATCGAACGGCCGAAAGCAATTTTCACTCGCCCTCCCTCCGCTACTTTTGCTTTGCTCTCTCATGCGCACAGAATTTTTTATCGGATCGACTTTTTCCCCTGTACTACCGTCGATCGCAATGGGAAATAGCTGGGAAATGCAAAGTTAGTGCCGGTAGAATCAAATTACAGCGAATTAAACCATTTTCATAGTTGACGATTCTCGATACCCAATTATGGTTCCTTTCATGGAGATCGGGTTCCTTGGTGGACGCGCAGTCGATCAACCGCGATGAGAAAATCAAGTTTAGGATAACGAGATAGTCAACACGTGCGTAACGATGAAAGAAAGGATTCATCGTGGAAAAAAGCATTTTCTGGCGAAACCGAAGTTGAAAGCTTCGTTGCGTGCGGCGTATGCTTAAAAATCAAAATCATAACGTTGAGTAATAGGACTGCAACCACAACTATTTTTCTTTTCAATGTGCTTCTTCTTTGGGATTGCAGATGTTTGATCGTTCGATAAAAGTTCCACCTTCAGTGGATATTATTGGCCTCCGTTGAGATGCGAGATGTGCTAATTGCCTGAGCCCAGTAAGCAGAAGAAGAACGTGTGCTTGCATGAAGGAATTTTGAAAAGTTCGAGCCTTCTGGAGCCGCTGTTTCCCTTCTAGTCGACCAAAGTGCCTACGAACTGTCGAACAAAGTTTGCGCTTGACTTCGGCCCCCAGTCGCATTTCTATCGGTCTGATAACTACCGCAGCTCGATCGATTAAGTGTTGGCTGCACGTTTAAACTGTCCGATCATCTCGGCCCTAAATGCCAGCTAGGAAATACCCGTTGGCAGCGATAATGCAACTATTATGTCTGCGGCCGTGCCTCGAATCGGAGTTGGCTCGGTTAACAGGCACCAGATATTGCAAGTTAATTTAAACTTTCTCATGCTCCGGACAGAGATCTTAAGCGCTATGATGCGTGAACTTGGAAAAATGAATTCCGCTGGATTTCGACGACCTGATAAACGCAACGCGAATATTCCACGGAATTTCAGTCAGCGAAAGCGTTTCACTTTCGAAACAAACTTCTTTCGACTCCCACGAGGAATGTAACTCCGTGGGACTCGTATCAACGCAAGAGTCGTTATCGGAACGCACACTATCGCAGTCGTAATTGTATGATTTGTTGACAGAAGTTTTCTCAATAAAGTTTCTGTTCAAGCATAATGGCAGGCTATAGTGAAAGGATCGTTCTTTTAACGAGCACATGTTATCGAGAAAGGAAAGCAGTTGTTTGAGTTCTGGTCAGGTACCATCCCGCGGGAGTTAGACTAGCGTGAAGCAGATGGCGAAGGTGCTTTTTAATTTAATTGAATTTTCTAAGTAATGCTTGGGTGCGCTATGCTAGTTACGCGTTGAGAAAATTAGATTTTTCTTCTTGCCCCTGGAGAGCTTGCTATCTATATTCTTTAGCTATTAAAGGCGGGGTCTTGTGTCAAACCACTGTAGTTCCCTTTAGAAATTTTAGATGGTAAAAGGATAATTGTAATGCTTTTGTTGTAATCGCTCTGTAATTAGATAAAAGGGTGAACATACAGTTCAAACTATAAAGTGAGAATTTAGATTACTAACCGATTGAACATTAACAAATGAAAGTTTGAAAATTGTTCTGTAATCAATATATAACATTTTTTTCCCTTAAATTCCAATTTCTTAGTGTCCATTATTTCAGATAATGATATCATAAACTTAGATCCATTTCGAAAATACTTCAAGATCTAACACGACTTTGAAGACTCTCGTCAGAATCAGAATCTTCTCAGATATGTACACCCCTCGCAATCCAAAATCATCAACTGAAAATTCTGTTACAGATATTAGATAACGTTCTTCCCGAAATTCTGTGTGTTCTTGTACGATGATCGCGTCGGCACAATAACTTTGAGCGAACAAATCGGCCGACGTTTCAACACCGATACGTAGATCGTAAAATGAACCTTACCCGTCTCTCGTTAATCTCGCCGAAGCATCTTCCTTGTCTTCGTTCAAGGGACACCAAGATTCGGCTAGACTCTAATGATCGTAAATTCCCGTCACCGCGGAGATCTGGAACGACATTCGAGTTCCGGTCATGTAACAGCTACCCCAGAGGGGATACCTGACTGGCTGGATAGACGAACGGAAGAGTCACCTTAGTTTCCACTACGAGATGACGCTTCTCTCGCTCGCTCCCGCCATAGTTGGATAGAGGTCGCGTAAAGTTTCGCGCGTTACTTCTCGATTCTCGTCTTCGCCTTCCTCGAATTTCTCCCCTTTACCTATTTCCGTTCGGTGGGCCTCTGATTGACTCTGATTTCAGGATGCCACGATCCTTTCTCTTCGTTTCTCGAAGGTGCTCCTCCTCTTTTACCATCGATTCAACTTGGCCTCTGTTCCCTAGCGTTCCTAGCTGCCGAACCGTGCTTCACACTCCTTCCAAGGTGGAGCACACGGAAGTCAAACCAAGAGGTAATCCTGAGCAAATATCGTGGAATCAGCGATAGTTCGACTAACTTACGGGTGAACAACTCTTTCCTGCTTCCGTGCCCAGGTTATCGTGCATAATATATCGCCCGCCGCGAGACCACCGTATCAACCATTCGGCGGAGGGTTGATAGGGGGATTTTGAGCGTTAAGATAAACGTACGTTCCTTCTTTGGATAACTTCCTGGGTGAACGGGTGCCTGATTGATTCGGACTATTTGAAAGTTCAAGGGTTTGTCTAAGGGTAGACATTGGCTTCTTTTTTTTCAAAATAATTTTATCGTAGAAGCATTAGAAATTTGATCAATTTCAGAACTTATAGACGCAATCAATTCAGAGGAATAAAATAAAATTCTGTAGTCGTTAAGAAGAATTACAATTTTATTTAAACGTCCAGTATTTCATGTGCACCAACATTATATGTAATTATTATATTTTTAGTGAAAGGCAGCGAGGGTATTTTTGTCTTATTTCATGTGTTTATTCCTTTCCATCAATAAAATTTGTCAACCAAGGGACAAATTCCTTCGAAATAAACAGCCGAGAGAGTCGATAGAATCGACGTTGGTAAAATATATACATATACGAGATTCCTCCGTATATAAATCTCATCGTGGCGGTGAGCATCAGGGGGAAAATGTAGGCCACCGATTGGATTCTATTCCATGCGTGAAAGCGCGCCGAAGAAATTGAGAAGGCAAGTTGCATATTGCAGCAACCTTGCACGTCCAATCTGTATTCCGATCGACGTCATCGCGATAAGAATTTGCGACGTTCGACCGAGCCTTCATTTTATTACTAACCCCATTTTAATGGACATTTCAAGGATCTTTTTAGGTGGAGTAGTTAATTAATCAGTTGCTGGTGTCGCGATTATGTAAATCGCTTCCAATCATTAAGTTGCAACATTATAAATTTCTCCTCGATGGGTAAACATTATGTTATTTATGATAAATCATCTGTCAATCTGATTAATATTTTTTTATCATATTTGCTCTCCTGTTTTCATACTTGCTAGTTGATAAAAGAATGTTGCTCGATTTTTCAATAAATTTAGTTTTTAATACTTGTACAGTATGTTGTACATAGTCATAGAAACTTATAACGAAATGGGAAAAAAATTCTTCAGAATTACGAGAGTGATTTTAGCATTTTTTAAAATAAAAATAGTCAGCAGTGATTTTCTGACAACTTAATAAATGTTCAAGAAATGCTGTTGCGGGGTCGAAAACGTAGCTTCCGTGAGTAAGTTCTTTAAAAGCAAGTAACAACATTAACGACCAGCAACACTAATCGGTATTCTTTAAATTTTTCACTACCGTCCCTCATAATCGCATATTTTCAGAGGGCGGAAGTGTTTTAACGCGCGCACTCGTGCAAACACCATGAATTCCTAAAAGCTCGCCCGACGTAACGTTCGGAATTACGGTGGGAACGAAAAACTTGCATTCGCCTGTAATCTTCTTTGCCCTGAATTACGTGCTCATCGAAGCTCTTTCTCCTAACCCCTCTCCTCGTAGAATCTTTGGATTAATATATGTTAAGACCGCGCAATCCCCACGAGCTTGCGGCCAAGGACGCTTGGATAGAGAGTTTCATCATCCCCCCGGCAGTTCCGGCCGCTCACCCCTCTTTTCCACGCGTTTTTTCGCTGAAACACGACCAGTAACAGGTGTTCCGACGGATAATGTCCTAAAAAGCTTCTCATCGCCAGTGTTTGTCAAAGCGGCTCTAATGCGACGGCTTTTCACGATCCTCGCAGACTAACGGCAACAATGGAAGCACGGAAGTCATATGGTATAATCGAGTGAACGTAGTCAATTTTTCGAGTGGAAAAATTACCGTGAAGTAACGTGAAAACATGCTGCGAAAATGAGAAAATAGAGCGTTATTTTTCATTGTTACCCTGAACGACATTACTTAGTATTTACATACACGTTTCGTTTGTTAATTAGTTATAAGCGTTTAAAGCTTTAGTAAAATATTCCCGAAAGTCGGCAAACCGCTTTGCATCATAGTTGCTTTGTTTGCCTGACATAGCGTCTGGCCCCAACTCGAACAGTGGTGATCATACCCAGAGTGTAATAAAATATATGGTATCGGCTGACAAGGGAAGTTTGGTGAGTGTCACTCGCCGATTTTAATGAAACTTTGTACGATTTTTCTATGGTCCAACCTAAGAATTTTGCCCTATATAGTAGCTGCCCATACTCGATTTTAAGGGAGAAACTACCCCTTTAATCCAAATCGCCCTTTTCATTTCGGTGCTTATAACAGACAAAGTATAAGCGTTATAAAAAAATGTTTTATACAAAAGTTTTACTCTTGTTTAAGACCTATAGGATGGCTGTAAGAAAATTTTGAAAAAACGAATTGCTCTTTATTCACCTGAAACGAAAACATTTTTTGTCAGAAAAAGGGAGGTAGGTAAAATTTAATTTTTATAAACAATTCGTTTTTGCAAAATTTTCTTACAGCCATCCTATGGGTCTTAAACAACAGTAAAACTTTTGTATAAAACATTTTTTTATAACGCTTATACTTTGTCAGTTATAAGCACCGAAATGAAAAGGGCGAGTTGGATTAAAGGGGTAGTATCTCCCTTAAAGTCGAGTATGGGCAGTTACTATATAGGGCAAGATTTTTAGGTTGGACCATAGAAAAATTGTACAAAGTTTCATTTAAATCGGCGAGTGACACTCACCAAACGTCCCTTGTGAGCGAGATGAGGGACCCTTGGTTTCTCTGCGTATGGTCATCTCTGTTTGAGTCATCACAATGTTGATATTCTTCATTTTCGTCTTATCTTAGCGTCGAGAATCACCCTCATTTCATTTTCTTCCATCTGTAGCCGAACACTCTGTATACATATACTTACTCTTTTAACGAATCATCATTATAATTAATTACGGGCGTGACCTTGGTGCCTCTTATGAAGATCGGTTGTTTTTTAATAAGCATATCAATATCGTAGTAAATAGAGCTTGGATTTATGTTTCGTAATAATTTATTATTTTTGCTACATCTTGAATATGCGTCTGTTATTTGCTCCCCACGTCAAAGTAAATATGTATATTGAATTAATGAAAAAAAACTCAACATTAATTCCTGCGTTTCGTATCACGTTTACTTGGCTATCCAGTCCTCCATTTTAACGCATTCAAAGGTGACCTAAGATTTAGCATCCTCATTAGCAATATACATATGTAACAAAAAAAGTAGCATCTCTGACCGACTGAACTTTTTTCGGATCTGTAAACAAATGCAAACGGTCCATAATAGGAGTGACTAACTCTTAACCATGGACCTAAAGGACAGTGCATAAAGTGAGCTTATGAGCGCGGGGGTGAGGCTTCAAGGGGAGCTATTCACTGCCATGATATGGGATACTGGTGTCATCTGTGTCATCATATGATACCGTTTGAAGTTGCGTGTGATCATTATTTTGACAGCCGCTCAGCGGACAGATCCGAAGGCAATAACCATAACCCTTCATAACCATAATCGATGTAATCTTGTGCCGTATATTGACGTATAATTTTTTTCTTACGCGTTGAATTACATTTATGAATATATATGTACTGTAAAACTAGGAATAGTTGTCCACACATACAATTCGTCAGTATTCCAAGGTAAAGTAACATAATGATATTTTTTCCTAATTCCCACACTCGACTATAGAGAGCGCCATAAGTTTCCCATAACATGGCTGCTGAAGCAGATTCCCCCTTCCGTCTTTCGGTACAGACACCCTGCACAGAAAGGTTCCGTCCTTTAGGTCCATGCCCTTAACGATATTTTCCCTACTCTTTTATTTGTTTTGTTTCATTCGCTTGCATGTACGTAATTTGTTTGGCAGCTATATCATACTTTTTTTTTGTAATATTGTGCACATGCTCGTTAATTACTAAATAAATAAATAACATTGTAAACCACAATTTTTAATATTTTAGTATACTTTAAATAACTTTCTGAGAGACTACAGTTTGATAGACAAGTACGTTTCTTACACAGACATAGTTCTACTAAAAAAGAATTAAGGTGATTTCTAAATCTCCAGAGTACTTATGTTTAAAAAATTACAATTTTTCTGCAACATTAAAATACATCCACTTGAAAAAAAAAGTTTCGACGTGGAGGTCAAAAACGCTTTCATATATCATCTGTGGAAGTTCGAATTAGAAAAATGAATTTTCTTTCTACAATGGAAGTATGAAATTGCAATTTACTTAGGGTGGTCCCGTCGGAGGACAGAAACGATCAGAGTTTGCCAAGTGGATCGCACGGCCCAACCGAGGGCGTTCACCCTCGAGTAGGCGAACTTGGTTGTTATTTTATGCAAAGCGTGCCAACTCGAAAGTTTCATAACTCGACGGGGACCGATATCGCGGCAACGGTCGCGCGATTCGGGCGATGAGTATAATTAATGCCTATTCGCCCCGTCCGACGATAGTTGCGCCCTATCGCGGCCCGTCGTATTTATAAATTTCCCGAGCTCGTTGTCAAAGTTGATTTCCCATGCATGGAAATGCTGCCGGAAGGCGGCGACGCGCGAAACTGCGCCGCGGAGGATGGCTTTATCGAGGCTGTATTAATCACGTTACAAGTTGCGAAATTTCCTCTCCCGTACCTATCTGAACACGCTGCGCGGAATTTGAGATATGCGGGAACGCCGTGTAGGTGGATTTGGGCGCGTCCATTCGAATGCACGTCGCGGTTATTTTCTACCTGATGCGGTCTGCGTTCAATACTCCGACAATTAATAGAATTAGACAACTTTCGTGTCAGAGACTCGTGAAATCCAACTAACATCGTAACGTTTTTCACTTTCCCAGTGGCTTTCACTTCATTCTGGAATTAAATTTTGGATGGAATTTTAACTGTCAATAGGTGGATCTAAAGAGGCTTTGAATAGGGTTAGGTTTCAAAGTTTACCTTACGTTATTTTATTTTTTATTATTTTAGAGCTTGTACTGTTTCATCAAGGAAAAGCAGTACTAAATCTTTAGAATTGCAGTTCACGCTTTCCACGTCTCTTTTCGAATTACGTCAAGTATTCTGAACCATCCCCAGCACCAGCGAAAGAAAGAGTGGAGGAAGCCCACCGATGCGAATAGCGAGAAATAGCGCGGATTTCGTGGAAATTGAAGATCGAGTGGCGAATGCCAGAAGAGTGGCTGCTACTCAAACGGTTGTATTCAGCGTGCTCCTAGGCTCCGTCTGTAAAGAGATGGCGCGACTACCAGATCAGAGAAAGGTCGGCTGACGGATTGGAGCAGCGAGTAAGCCGCGTAATAGGAATGGAATATGGTTTTTGCTTTTATCGGGTCGCATGGCCTGCGCGATACGATGCCATTTATCCGTATTTTCAGCCCTGATTGAATTCTCGTCCGCTGAGAAATCGAGGAACATCGTCGTCATACGAGGACCTGTCATTCGCGTATTCTTACGCGGATGCTTGAACTCGCTTTGGATAGATCAGTCGATTTTCGTTTTCCATACCCTTTTGATCACATCTTTTTCATTCCTACTTTTAACATACAATATCGTAGATCATGATTCCGGTTTACAATTTTCCCATTTGATTACATCGTTCAATAATCTTCGTATAGGAATTTTTTAAAAATTCTACGAAGTTGAACCTTCCGTCAGCCACATCCAAAAC
Source organism: Perdita meconis (assembly GCA_030770465.2). Classification (NCBI taxonomy): domain Eukaryota; kingdom Metazoa; phylum Arthropoda; class Insecta; order Hymenoptera; family Andrenidae; genus Perdita; species Perdita meconis. The sequence continues at coordinate 2,929,839 of JASKOS020000014.1, read as the reverse complement.
TATTTGAATGCAGGATATTGTCCAAACTCGTCGGCTGACTAGAGCTTAAGAGTTACAGACTCAATAGTATAAATTGCTACGTTTGTTCCTGATGTTTCCTAACGTATAGGTAATTCGTACTCACCATTACTCGTAAAATGAAAGAAAATAGCAATTTCATCGAGCAGAATTAACATAAACATGTCCATTCGCCCTATACGACCTGTGAAATAAATATCTCATTATCAGGCATTGAAGTATAACACCGTCGGCGTGATTTTTGTTGTAACTTGACCCAAATAAGTCATTATATTCGCGGACCCCTCGCATTGTTAGCGTGCACAAGTCGATGCTAGAATGCCAAAATTGTCGCATTTCCGCGTGCATAAATCGAGACTGTAAAAAGCTGATCAGACCTCCTCGCTTATAGCTCCAAATGAAGCCGCGCTGATGAGAATGGGGCCGCGCGAACGAAACATATGAACCGTGCTCGCGATATCCCTGTTGTCTCTGCTCGCGCAACCGTACTCACTCCCATGGCTAGGCCATTCGACAGACTATCGTTGCTACTCGCGATATTATTTTCCGTTCGTCAGCAGCTGGTGTTGATTCCTGTTCGGTGGCAGTCGACAGGTGTTCAAAAAAACTTTGCCACTCACGTGTAGACTCCGTGAATTTTTTTTATTTCAAATATTGTTCGCAGACATCAATAAACACATCCACCACGAAATTTCTCATTAGTGAAATGAGAATTTCTGAAATAATGTAGTGAAGGAGAGAAATGAGTCACTTCTTTCCAATTTTAATGAATTAGTTTTTGAAGAGTTACTCAGTCAAATGTGTCCTTTCTGAATTTTATTTCGTTTAATTGGTGCCAGTATTATAAGTTTAGTGACAGGTTCATGGTTGATTAATAATAAATTGATTATTCACTAGAAGGTTTTATACGACAATAATGCTAATGTTGTTTTTTAGATTTATTTGATAGTAAAAATGCAAATTACTTGAAAACAACTTGTTATAGTGTCTTCTTGACAAATTGCAACTCAGGCGAGTCGGCTGCTCACTATGTAATAACCTCAATAATAAATGCATGTCTTCAAATGTGTGTCCTTTACTATTTGGTTCTGAGCTGCACTCATTTAATTATATCGACTTTCATGGCTTTCAATTAATACCCAAAAATACATGAACCCTTCTCAGGCATAATACATACTTATAGGGTTAACCCAAGTTAACATTCTCGAACTTAGTGAATCCCAAAACTCAACTTTCCTAAAACCCGTTCTCCCTTTCATATAAAGAACCACCCTGTTCAGCCCCCACTATCGCATTCTTTTCTCGCCAAGCGTATTTCCTCACCCGCCAGAATTCACTGTTTTCACCATTTGCACGCACTTCTCGAGCATTCCCGAAAACCTTAACCGTTCGTGCGTCATTTCCAGCCTCCGATCTTACCATCGACCTCCCTCTGTCCCTTCTCCGCCATCCGCCATCAGCGCAACGGCACGCCAAACGAAACCGAAACGGTTCGCGCAATTTCAGCTTTCCTGGCCACGTTCCACTTTCACGATTCTGCTCGAGTCGGCCCCCCCAGGCCGTCTTCCAGCGTTTTCCCGCCTTGTTACACGGCCGCGAACTTATTCGACCAGCGAAATGACGGCGAGCTCTCTGCTGCGGGCCCTTTTCGGTGTTCTCTGTTGATTGGATGGTTCGTCCGACGGTGCACGCATGAATGAATCGATGCTGGCAACTTTCGGATCAGTCGCGGCGGCCGATTCTATTCAATGCGCATAAGGTATTCGTTTTCGACCGGCGTATGCTCCTCCGATCCGTTTGTGCGCGCACGGCTCGCCTCTCTGTGTGCACGCGCGCGTAATCCTGCCCCCTCTCTTATCGAGTCGCACCGATCCCGGTTCTGTCAGACTTCGATCCTCTTCCGCGCCGTTACATATCCGCTTGCTGGTTTTCGGGAATCATGGGGTTGCGAGACCGAGTGCATCGGGGGCCCACCGTTGATCTCCCGCAATTCCCGGTTTATTTCTCTGGAACGGGGGGCACGGTCGAACCGGTTGCCCGCCTTCGAAAGGAAGGATAGACGAGCGAACGATGAAGAATAAACGGAAGGGGTTGGGGTGGCGTACGGTTGATAAGAATTTTCGTCGATCGATCCGCGCCGCAATTCCATCCAATCCTGAAGTCTGTCTACCAACCGTGACGCGTGTTCTCTTCTTCCTGTGTACTCTTATCGTATACGGCTTCTCGTTCTGTTTCCGCTTCGATTAAATTGTCTACTGAATTATTTGGCGAAGGGAGATTGAAAGATTGTAGAGTGATATGAGTTTCATCAATCTTTTTAAAAGGGGAAGGTTGTTCTCTAGGTTGAAGGGAATACGAAAGAAGAGAACCCCACTACTAGATTAGCAAATTTTGTCGGCATATTCAGTAAAAAAATCAATAGTTTTTTGTTTCCTTGTCCGCGATTTTTTAAATTTTATATCTTCTAGGCAGTTATACTTTTTAAATATCCTTAAAGAGCTATCGCAGACATTCGACAAAAGTCCTCCACCCTCATTAAAGAGACCTCAAGAGACAGATGAAACAGAGGAAAGCTTCTCCCTCGTCGCCACAGTCTCATCAACCAACTTCACTCATCTCTCAAAAGACATTTCTCGAGCGAACTCCTCATATCTTTCACGAACTACGTAATCACGTTTACCAGTTGCCCGTGCTTGTCCCCGTATTCACTTCCCCTTCACGCAGCAATAGAACCCCCTTCGACAAAGAACCAAAGAAAAAAGCTGCGGGGCCAGGGATGAAGAGATAACGATGGAATTTCAACGTCAGCTCGTACAATAATCCTTGACCGGGGTATACGCGAACGGAATCCTGGAAAAGATACCCTGGCAATTTATTATCCTGTACATTGCGGGGCGAAATAGCTCAACCCGAAGAAGATCGTAGAACGAGGCTAACGAAACGTCTCGAATGAATAAGGGGGCAGGTGAGCGAAGGAAGGGAGGAAGTGTTCGAAAAGTACGGAGGCTCGGCGGGCGGAATTGAATCGGTTTCGCCCAATCAACGATGCCGTCAATGGCAATCAACGGTCCTTCCCTTTTACTCTTTGGCAAACGATCGGACTAATTACTGATCGGGATAAGGTGCGCGTGTGCGCGCGCAAACACGGCCCGTTCTGGCAATATGTGCACGGATATCGGACGTGTTCGCCTCCGTTCCCTCTTTCTCCGGACGATTTCCCTTCCACCCATCCTTCCAACACGATTTTCTCTCGGTTCTCTCTCTTCGTCTCTCTGCTCTGTCAACTTTTTGCCTTTGAAATCAGGTGGCGGCAATAGGAAGTCCGCATGCGCCTCGGCGAGCGTGAAAAGGAAAGGACAGAGGGTTGGGACAGGGGGTGAACCATGCACGATAGGGCCAAAAGGTGACCGAGAGGGTCGGCGCGAGTGGAGGAGAAACGGGGAACCCTGTGGGATCGGAAGGAGAGGGTACGCGATAACGACTGGCATCAGCAGCGCGCCTCTGCCTACCACCTTCGTGGCGCTATGAGCTTAATGTACATAGAAGTGGTGAGAGTAAGACTGCAGTGGGATGAGGAGTTGCAGAAGGAGGGGGTGAGACAGAGACGAGGAAGCAAGGTGTACTATACGTCAAGACAATAAGTACCATCAAGATAACACGAGGGGAGGAAAGGCTTAGATAACCCCCCTGCATGAACCTCTGGAGTCCGTAATGGAGGATTCCATTTTATTCCAGCATTATTTTTATCATATCCACTGCGACCGCCCCGTGTCCTTCGCTTTTCGTTCGCGATAGTATCTTTCGGAGGGTTGATTGGGTTTAATTCGAAACGCGATTCAATTCTCGTTTGCTCTGAGCGCTTTCCGAGGGTTGCGTTCACAGGTGTCCCATAAAGGGATGCGCATCATTCCTTTGTTTTTGTCAAGAGTTTTTTGTTAACACAAGAATTTTTTTGTTAACCCTATTACATTTTTCTGAGAAATCTGATGTATCGCAACTTTAATTTTTAATATAATTGGTCTAGTCGTTTTACAACCAGGATTCAACATTCTCATTCGGTAACATTAAAATTATCTATTATATTACATAGGAACATATTTTTTGTAGTTTTTCGGTTTTCAAAAATTGTAGATAAAAGCCACTGAAAATGTTGAACAACAAAGAGAAACTTTTTTCTTTCACTACTTCAGTTTTCGTTTCTATAGCTTTATAACTGTAGGAAATGTTACAAATTAGCAGTTGTATGAAATAATATCGCTCTGATATAGGCTTATCATAATTGCATTCCCGAAAGTAATCTAAACAATGAGGAAGATGGAAATTTTATCATTCCAGGTATTCGTTGTTCCGGAACGGTATCTGACAGTTTGTACTAATGACAATGATTAATATTGACTTACGTGCAGGGCGGAGGAAGTAATACAGTCTCCTGGAGAGATGTAGTAGGTAAACTTTAGTGTCTGTCAGCCCCACCTACGAGGGAGTCCTTTGGGATTCCGCAGTTCGTCGACGCGACACTCACCGTCAAAAGTTAGGATATCTTGTCCTCGGTGTCGCAGCCCTCCCAAACATTCGACTGGACGCACTCCGTGTATTCTTATTAAGCCCTTCATCTGCCGTGAAATTCGAATTAAATGGCTGCGTCGTGGGTTGAATCCCACTCAGAGTACAAGGAAAGTGAACGCGTAATTGTATTAGGAAATCGTCTGAAGTCTTGAAGAGGCATTAAGGTACTGTTGTCTTGCAAATTTAGGACCACTGAGCTTTCGAAATTGCCTCATTGCTAAGCGAGCTTTCTCAAGAAACAATGCTTCTTTGACCCTAATACGTTTGACACGAGTGTCTTATAGGGAAACTGGGTCATATTTTAATTCATTTTCAATTTATTCTTTGATATCGACTTAGTTCTGATCTAAGCATATAAATCTGCGTCTTAAAGCAGTGACTACTTCATCAGAGTATAATATCTACTTTTTCAATGCAACTTTAGTCCATGTTTCGGAAACACAGTTTGTAGATTGTCTCATAAAATCGTATTGCGGTACAAAATATTGTAACGAAAAACCAAGGAAATTTTCTAACGCTAAAATTTTCGTAAACTGTCCAAAACTGAAATGTATGAAAGTCACTATAGAAGCGAATAAAGAGAACAAACTTTCTCCTGTACTTCGTTCCATCCATTCCCGCAGCTATAGTCAACGTCCGTTTGACATAATTCATTAATGACACTTTTCTCTTGCTTCGCTCGTAAGATACTTGCCCCCAAGTCGATACAAGGAGCAATTACAGCGGTAGAACGACAGGAGTTCGGACTAGCGAATAATTCAGCGTGCTCAATATATGTAAGCAACGTAGTCGTAAACAGACACATGTGACTCTGAGGGGGATCCCGGATACCGTCGGAAAACGGAAGGTCTTCGAAGTCATTAATTATACAAGTACCGTACATACTTACTCGACCGGCTTGCTGACGCGAATATTCAGCCGCTTTTAGACAGAGCTTCAGGAGGGCATCGCACCGACAAGGTTGGGCCAAAGCGGGGCAGTGAATTCCGTTTGAACGCGGCATCTGCATCGTTCACTTTTAATTTCAGCTATCAATCAACTGGGACGAATAACAGCGTCTAACCTGTTAATTTTCGGTAGTTCCTTTGGAATGTTGGATTTTTCATAGAGTCGGTTGAAACTATTTGACACAATTCCACGGCGGTTTTAAACGGTCCTATCCACGAGGGTTAAATGGTGCACCGTTTCTATTCTATCTATGCTGATCGATCTACGATCTGCGCTGAACGAGGCGAATCGATGTTTAGACCGCTCATAATTGACCAATATTCTTTTCACGACGATAACGAGGACCGTGATGAATCGATTCGATGGAAGATAATTCACCTTATTGATCCTATCAGCCTGCACGTTGCACATTGGACCTCTATAAATAGTTACACAGAATTCGTTGCCTTAAGTACACATTTGATAAAGTAAAAATAGTGACTAGAGGGACACTTCTGGATCCGCGATTTTAAACCGAGGAACAGAGGAGCGCCACTGATTTTTCAACGCCTTTCCGCACTGGGATAAAATCCCTAGGTACGCCGGATGCAAACTGCTACTTCGACCGCTTCGCATGGCTTTTCGCAAAATTCTTCGGAACTTTCCGTCGAGTTTGTACGTTAATGACTGTGTACACATCGGGGGAGCGCTCAAGTAACCCAGTGGCCACGTATTCGCCGATGTTGGTTCAAGTTGACGAAGAGAGACCGAAACGACAGAAGCTTGTTATCGCAACCATCCCTTTTTTCTAGGCTATCGGTACACACAACCGCCTCCAATCAATCTATCCTCATGAATTATGGCAGATCGGAGTCGACTACCAATTCTGACGGCAGAAAATTGTTCTGTGCTTACTTGCTTATAGTACTTCCGTGGAACTTGAACCCGTAACGAAGGAACTACTTCAAGTGTTGCACTCCTTTTTCCTGAGCTTGGGATGATAGAGCGTGGAGTACGGATCATAACGATGTTTACTTTTGGGGGCACATGGGCATATTCATGAAATATTTAACGTTCAAGTCTTTTGAAGTACTTGCAAACATTTGCTATGTCGGAAACCGTTTCAGTTATTCGGTACGGGGATATAAAATAAGATGTTTGGTTTCATAAGCATATGTAAAAGATGTGTAAAAATAATTGAACAAGAAATTTTCAGCGGGTGTAAATTAAATGATGTTAAATAATATTTAAAATATTATTATATTGTACATATAAACTATTGTCCATATACCGTCAGAAGCACATACCGTCTGCAACCTACATTTCAACTCTACTAGCTTGTCAAAATTCATTTAAAAAAAAGTACAACACAAAACGGCTTCTGTAAAATGAACCATTCCCAGTTCAATCCCCTCTTCAATTTCATTATCAAGGCTACCTTTTCCATATTTATCGAAGTTATACATCGGTACGAACGCCGGCTAAATTTAAATTTCATCGAACGACACTCGGATATCATCTAGAATTCAATTTGTTTTGCCGGGAACGGTCAACGTGGAAATAATGCAAGCCAGCGGGGTTGTGTATCTTTGCCGCGGCGTTACACGCTTTAAAGTCATTATTCACAGCCGACCCGAGGAACTGTAATCGCGCAAAGTTTAATCACGCGATTCTAAAATTATTTCCAGAACCGTAAGCATGCGCGCGAAGGATATTGTAGACTCCACGAAGGTTAAAGGTTAGGCGCGGTCGGTCGAGGCAAGTAAAAAGGGTAAAACGGCGGTTCCTGGGTGATTCATTGCGTTTATTTGCCGTTGGTACTAAGTACCGCTGATCTTTTACACGTAACTTCTGCGTTTGCACGTGGTTACTCGTGGAGCAATTAAATTTCACGCATTCCGAGTCACCTTTTAAGCTCGAAATTCGCTATGCAAGGTTCGTCGAGGGTACGAATGGAGTCACGAGTTCACTAGGGTCCATTCACGGCGACAGAGGGAAAAAGAGAATTACACAGAAAAATTCGATTTTCCGTGCACGCTGACGGAATTCGAGCTGCAGAACACCGAGAATTCGAATCTAATCGATTCAGACAGGTTGTAACTGCGCCGGCGACAGCCTCTATGGGACTGTTACAGACGAGCGACTTTCGAATGATATACGTATCGTGTTCCTGTCGAGAGGAACGATCTAAATCTTACAAGATTTGTGTGTATTTTGAGAGTTTGTTCCGCAAGCATTCATCAAATTTTTTAGGAGAATTTTTTCTATCAATAAAAAAGAGTTGGACCGCTTGAGGAACCTACATATTTGGTCGGTGAAGAGAGATTGAGTCAAGTGATCAAGTTTCCAAATCAAAGAATACAAGAATAATAACGATCAAAATTTACCACAGATTTTTCACGTTCTAATTGATACCTCCAAACTCGTAGCTCATAAATATTCCCACATCGGAACCAGGCAATTTAAGTGTACCTTAAGGAAAACACTTCTTAACCTCAGAGGAATGAGCAGAACAAAGTCCAAACTAGGTCATTTAAAACGGTTTGCGACCACCGAAACCGTTAAATAGTGAGGCAAACCGTAATTAACTCTGTTTCTGGAATTACTCATCGCCGACGCGAATTCTCGTGGCTTCCACGAACTTTGTCGTGGATTTGAACTGGGAGCCGTGTGTTAACTGCGTGATAACGAAAGAACGGACGTACGGGATGAAGGACAATAGGCTCGTTCTCAGACGATACGGGAAGCGGAGCGGCTAAGGGGAGGATGGAAAATAAGGAGGGTGTCGAAAAGAGAGTGGAAAACCGCGCGCTGCTGGCGATGAGCGATCACGACTTGATGGGGGCCACGGAGGGAGAGAAATAAGGGTTGAACGAAAGAAGAATGGATCCGCGTGGCGGGGTAGAGAAGTAAGCGTCGGAAGTTTGAAGCCCTTAATTGCTTTTTAAAACTTTCAAGTTCGACTCGGACCCCTCGTCGTTCCTCATCCACGTCCCGCGTCCTGGTCGCACCCTTTGCATTCCACTTTGGAATGTTCAATATTAGTTTTCCCTATCGGAGTTGCAAACACGCTTGCCACGAGGGTAGGAAGGAGGCCGAGCTAAGAGGGAGGTGACGCGCAAGAAAATAGTGAAGAAGGGGCGGGGGGTGACGAAGAGAGTGAGACAGTTCGAGGTCCATCGATAACTAGCCGCGCGCCATTCGGTTTTTGCACTCGAAGCAATTAACGCTTTGCCCCTCGACGGTAGAACCTGCGGCATCCCCTTCCCTCGCGCTTCTATTGGTTTGTCTATCCTCGGGGTGTCGGGCTCACTTTTCTTTCGCGAAACTCCACGAAACCGTAAAGTGCCCGACCCCTCCAACTTGCTCCTCCCCCCCCGGATCCTTCTTTCCTTCGTTTCGTGCGCGCAGCAGTTGAAACACGGACGGATACTTTTATTGGGGTCCGAAACTTTCGTTCCTGGAATTTCCACCATCCAGCTAGAACCCTGCAATGGTTCATCAGCATTGGTTGGACAGATTGCGCACAGTTGACGGAATTACAGCTTCTGTTGAAAATATAAAATAGTTCAGTATCAAAAGCTGTCCTATAATAAACCCATTGTATTATACACATAAGTCAGTGTCTTTTTTATAAAATTATTTGGAAGTTTCGGCAATTGAGGTTAATTACTTTTTCTTGTGATTCAGCGTTAACAAAGTTTAGTGATGGAATTATCAATTGCCCATTCCCGATACATTACTACCATGACAATTATATCCGATTACCTCTAATTGTATGTATCATATAATCTGTAATACTATATCATTTCGGTAATTCCTATTATAGCTAATTGAAGTACATAATCTTATTACAGGGTCGCAGTGAACTGAAAAACTTGGGAATAAATACCGAGTGCAGTTTAATGTACTATTTTCGTTTATTTTTAGCAATACTAAATTATGCCTTTTAAAATTCTTCTTTAGTTATGAATCATTAGTTCTTCTTTGTTACGTGCTCTGTAATTATAACATATTAAATTGTCCCATAAAGAATGAATAAGAATTTATGAAACAATCTAATACATATTTAAAAAGTAAGTCATTACTTTTTCGGAGCGAAAGGATAAAAAAAAAATTGTCACCCGATTTAAACTTAAAAATATTTCACACAAAATCCATTACAACTTTTGCATCGTAATATTATATGTTTTATTTAATAGAACATTCACAAGCAAATGTCCAATATCTCTCCTTGGATACAAACATTTCGCCAACTGCCGATGTTTCAATGCATAATCAAACTCATTCCCAGAGACCTCATTACCCAAAACCATTTCACCCCACATATTCAACTCGTTCCATCAAACAGACTCATCAGTTGAAGTCGTATCAGCAGTCAAAGGCCGGCCTAAATTTTTATCCTCGCTCAAAAGTGGAACCACGGAACGATCCTTGGCGTTTCTTGCGGTTGTAGAGCAAACGCGCGCGAATCGTTTCGCGGGCGGATCTTGTTTAACGTTTCCGTAACGATACGCGTTTAATCTACATTTTGATCCATATTGCATGAGAGCGCGGCGATGCTCTCCATCCGAACGTCCATTCAAATGCGAGGCTGAACGATATTGCGCAAGGCGGCGTTTCGCGAAGAGTGTGGGCGCTCGTATCTTTTCCTCCCCTAGCGAAGGTTTCCCCCAAACTTCCCTTCAACGTCGAAAGCTTCAGGTAGGGTCCGACCTAAAGAGCACCCCTTTTAACGCGAGCTTTTTCTGCGGAAGCGACTATATACTATATAGCTCGCCGTCGATATCTCTCGCTCCTTGAAAATTGGAGCACGCCTCTCGCATTCGACTGTCACTGAGCGAAAGGTTAATCGCGAACCGCTTTTCCTGCGCGCGGAGAAGGCGCCAGGAAATGAAAGGGACAAAAAGAAAGGAGGAACTGAAACGAACTTAGGCAGCGGAGCTGGTCGAATCGCCTTGACAATAGGCTCCTTTCTCGCGACCCATTATGGTTCGTTATATTCGGACTTCTTGACTAATCTCTTTTCTCAAAGGTATTGTCGTCGTGTCTCTCGCGACTCGATACCACCTTCCATCGCCACTCCATCCTCATTGTTGCACGCCAGGCACTCCAACTTTCCAGCCCCGATCGTTCCTAACAGCTTCGAGCAATTAAACCAGAACTTTTCCGCTGTTTTTGTTAAAAACACCATCAACGAGGTCACTGGAGTTACGTAATTCGCCAATATCCTGGCGTCCCTTCTCTGCAGCAGATCCGGACCAGGGTCGAGAGCGGCTAAATCTTTTATGGCACGATCGTTGGGAGGATCCGGGGCCATTTGCTCGCATCGCCAGTGACATCTTTAACTTCCTAAATGGGGTCTCGTCTTGGCGATTCAACGACTATTGGAAAGGATAATCGCGAACTACGAACTGTGCTCTCTCACAAGATAGACGCACCCGTTCAGGTATACGAGGGGTGAGGATCGAGGGGAGAGCCGCGGGAACCGAAGGACAGAGGGGGAGATTTCAGCGTTTCAAGAACGAAGAACAACAAAGTTCCTTAATGAAGAATAACGCTTCCACGAAAGGGAAGATATTTCCACTTAACCGAAGACCTCGGCTCCTCCTACGCTTTTTGTTCATGAGAATTGCTCTCCATTCCTCCCCTAATGTTTCGATCCTTCCTACCCAAACGCTGTTTCCTTCTTGTCAATTGATATTGCAATTACTCCTTGATCTACGTGCTACCAATGTCGTAGCGCATTAAAGCGATGCAATTCTCTTCAAAGTACTCATTTGTATAATTATCTTAACTATTAGCACGCTATTACACTGAGAAAAATCGGATCATAGTTTATAGTACAGGGTGATTCTCTCGCCAGAGGACCCAAAGGCGATGCCGCCGCCTAAACATAAACACGAAAACCCTGATTTCAAGAGGCCGATATCGGTCTTGAGGTCTCGGCGAGGATGACTATTGTAACAGAAACGGCTGTGTGCGTGCGTATGTGTGTGTATTGATAACGAGAATCTCACAATTGAAATGCCTAAGAAAACACAATAAATCGGCTCTTCATCGGCAGATGAGTATATACAAACCGGGTTTATTGTCGCTTGTTTAGGCAGGGGCACGGCCTTTGAATCCACTGGCGGAAGAATCTCACCATGTATGTACAAAGTCGGGGTGGAAGAAGAAAGAAGAGTAGGACACGGCGATTTGGTCTTGGGAACCGTCAATGGTCAATCAAAGGAGACTCACTTCATTATCAGTACGCCTATGCTGACAGACCCTGCGCTGCACATGAGTTGTAGAGGGCTATTTCGAAACTCACATTGTATAGGAACAGCGCTAGGATTAAGCACTAGCGAGAAAGATGATTGTTACGAGAACACTCTAGCGGAAGCTCTATGGAACTTTCGCTGGGACTCTGCCCCCTGCTGTCCTGTGCCCAGTATCTGCTAACGGCTGAGGCCGTAACAAATATGTCTGGAAACATGTTTTTCCAGTATTATATTCCGTTTGAACGTCTATGCGATGCATATCAAAAGGCATTTAAAAGATAGCTCCTAGAACACAGTTGTGACGACACGACAACGCTAAAAGTCAAGCAAATTGAGGTTATGTCACGAGACGCCACTTCTTTCCGAAGCGTATAGAAAATACCTACACTATTATATGTACAGATATTGCTGCGTCTCACAAACTTCCGTAAATTTTACTACACTGGTTCCTTAAATTCAGAAATACAACTTATTAAAGGTTATTAAGCATGTGCTATTTTTTCCTTTTAGTGTGGTAGAAAGAGACGCATTTCACACTAGAGTGCTTCTTTACGACGCAATATAGTCATTTTTCCTCCATGATTTTTCTCAGTATAGGAATACAGACAGTAAACTCGATTTTCTTACATTTTCTTTAAAGTTAGAAAGATTGTGATTGGGTTGAGAACAATTTACAGAACACACAACAAAATTTTCTTAAAGTGGTAATTATGGTCTACGTTATTTATTGATAATATTAACTCTTTTGTAATCTTTTTTGCAATGGAATAGAGTTAATATCGTTCTTTTAAGAATTGTTTTAATTTTGGAAATATTTGAGAGCATGAGTGTTAGAGGATTAGGATTAGAACTTCTGCTTTTTAATATTATATTAAAAATTCCTTGTAATGCAGTTATAAGACATTAAGTATTATGAAAAGGGATGTAGTAGAGTTAAAACTGTTATCTATGATATTTATCATCTTAATACAACTAAACAAATTTTCCCAAAGTAGTCGGTGCCGATAATATATAAGTTCACCATATAAGGCAACGTTTATTAGTTTCCGAGGACGTGGAATTCATTTTCACTTAATACACGTCGGCTAAATTATTTTTCATTTCGCGTCCTCGTTCATGTGGCACTCAAACCTTCTCGAAAACGACCATCTCTGTATTCCGTCCGCTTCTCCCTCGGTATCACGCAGAAATTCAAGACATTCAAGGCAGCCGTAAAAGTAAAAGAAACTCGCGTCCGCGCCAACGGTAGCGGGGAATTTTTGCGAGCGAAACTTTTTCCCGGCGTTTTCTCGTTCCGCTGAAATTTCCACCGTCCGCCTTTGTCCCCTCGGGAAGGTTCATCTCGATCCGAGGAAAGCTCGTCGCTTCAAAGCCCGACGACGAGTCCCCCGCATCGATCGTTCCCCCCTTCGCATGCGACGCGTTTAATTTTCTTAATGATCAGCTCGTGGAGAGAAAGAGGCTCGGAGAGAGGCGTGTGGCTCCGTATGACGTCGTCAAAGAGGCATCACCCAATAGCGGCGAATCGCGTGATTCCGTCCAGACTTCTCACGCGATGCCCATTTTCTCCTATCGACCTTCCATCTCCTCGACCCTACGAAATCTTTCGATCTCGGGGATCTAGGTCGGTGGCTCTCTCTCGCTGCACCTATCCCAACCTATCCAATTCAGGTAAACGGCGCCCAATTGTCTCGACTGGAACGAACGTAGGCGCGGAAACCCACTCTGTAAGCTCGATGGTCCCGAGACTCTCGGATCCCAGACGCCCCGACGATTATCGAAGAACGTGAACGGTTGACGCGTGAGCTGCCTGCGAATCTACTCGTCACCGGATCAAGACTGCGTAATTCCGCTGTCTGCCTTTCTGAATAACGAGCCCGTCGTGGTATGTTACGTCGGATTTTTGCCTGGTCCCGCACGTTCCTTCATTACGGCGGCTGTGTTATCTTATCTGTCGTGACGAGGGGACAGGAAAACGATTTCGACTTAAGTGGTTCTGGAATGCACACGGAAAAGCGCGTGGGTTAAGATGAGGAAGTTTGTGGATCGTGGGAGAAGTTGTGTCTGGACGGTCAAGGGGTGGTTGATAAAGTGGAGGACACTTGGGAGAGTGTCGGTTAGTAGGTACTAGGTATGAGATAGTGGGTGATAGGTGGTTGATGTCGGGCGTTAGGTGGGAGATAAGACGCGTTAATTGTTGGTTACGAGGTTTGGGGGGAAGGTGGATAAAAGATCACTAATACTTACATTCTAAATATTTGATGTTAGCTAGAACGTCTTGGAAACATTACATACCTATAGGTACTATGATCTCTTCCCACTTGTCATTTTCTTCATTCAAAGATTGAAAGTAATCATTAAAAAAAACGCATCCACAGAAGGAAATAACATTTTGCACATTATCTTTTGGATTTCACTACAATACAAACGCGAAACTGTCAGCAGGCGGAGGCAAACTTTGTACTTCAACGAGCCGTAGTAACAAATTTAATATAATCTGTACCTTTTTTTGTGCTTTTATTTATTTCCTAGCTACACTATCATTCTGCGCGCATCGAATAATTTATATTTCCACGGACCTGGCGATTCTTCATCAACGACCGTTGTCATGCGCCGGATTTAACAAAATACGAGCCAGCGACCTGTCTGCAGGACAGCTTAACTCGCCCTTTGCTGAACGTGTTTAATAAATATGCCAGCGAGCGTGTCTGGTTTATTCACGTGACGAGGCCTGAATTTTCCCACGTGAACGCGAACCGAACAATCAATCCGTAGCGTTTTCATCTCCGAAAGTTTTAACGTGGAGGCATGCCTCAGGGATCAATTCCCCATTGTGTGTACCGATAATCTGTGTCTCTCGTACACCCGCACAGGCTGCACCCTCGGAAAGGAGGGACACACGAGACACAGGAAGGGTGGGTTCGGGTGGGATCGCGCGCGTCCCGCACAATACCGCCGATGGTATTCCTATCCACCGGTAGTGGTCGACCTCGAAACATGTATATCGATCCGCGTTACGTACCAAATGTTTGGGGTCCACTCACAATTTGGAACAATCACACTTGATTGGGGCATTGGCCAGATGCAGTCTCGTTAATGTTGCATTCGACCGTGGAGAACCCCCCTCCCCTCCCTTATCAGGTATTCCTAAACTAATTGCAATGATGAGATTTGTCGTGTGGGGTCTGAGGGTGGGTTAACCTTTCATTCTGGACCGGTTTTTGTTCCCGTCGTTCGGTGTCATTAGCTTTTCTGTGTCTTGTACTGAATGATCATGAATGATTCACGTGAATCCATACACGAAACACGATTCACGATGGACAGGAAGCGATGTTTTGTGTATAGTGTACGATCTAGAAGTGTCATTCAATTAATCAAGACAAACAGTCATTATAGGCAGATGTAAAAGTCCTGACATTTTCAATAATACATACAATATCTGTTTTTCGCATTTCTCCGCATCTTTCTTTAGACGATTATTACCTTATGCAGAAAAGTTATTCCTAATTCTGTTGCACTTTGAAACTTGCAAACCCAAACTGAATTAGCATGAAAAGTAAGAAAGCTATGAAAGAAATGTATTAAAACAGACGAGCGCTTATTTGTTTGCATTCTCATTAAACACAAGTCTCGTATTTTCATTAGACATGAGCCTCTTCCATAATTTCAACGGATTCTTCCATCGCTCCAGCCACGGTACACCCGTAAATCCCCTTGAAAAGCTTAAAGCACGACTCTTCAAGTTCACATTGCCTGGAGTCTGGAGTTTTGTACGAGCACGCGCGGATTTCATACGCGATTTCACGAAAAAAGCCGCGGAAACGTGGCTTGCGCTAATTCGTCGGGCGAGCGTATAAAACCAAGCGTGTACTAGTTTGTGTTTGGAACGCGGCCAGCTGCCAGGTAAATACACGTTTTACGGTGATAACGACAGTTCGTTTCTGGAGGGGTAAATCGTAAATGAATCCAACTGGGCATCCTTAATTCGAAACCAAGCGGTGGCGCACAATGGCCGCGACTACTTGGATTTAGCGGGACATATTTATTGACACGGGCACGCGCTTATCTACACGCTCTATCGAACAGCAGTGTCGATCCGTCTTTCCGCCAATCAATTCTTTCGCGTGTTGAATTTTGAGCAATCGAATTGCTCGCGGATTAATTAATTCCACCTTGAATAACGAGGTGCTATCCCCCTTTCGTCGGCCATGAAAGGTGTCGATTTCGGGAATCGACTGGGGGCTGGAGCAGATTCGATCGGTCTGCCTATCTAATTTCACTTGGTCGATATATATATAATCCAATCGCGATAAATTCCACGCGAACGACTACCAGGGAAATATTACTCGGGGCGGGCGTGCCCCTTCGAACGCGATCCATCCGATTCCGTGCTGCTCACCACTCTATTACCACCACCCGCTAATCAATTTACGTCGAGTCCCATTTTGGTGGCATCAGTAGAACTAAGAGGCAACTGAGGGCAACTCAGGATATTGGTGCCGTGGTGGTTTCCACCTATCGTGTTTCATTTTTTACACTGAAATTACTGTGTTTGCCCATTAGATACGATGTACACGTTCATGAAATCGTTCCATATCTTGACCAATTGTATTAGAGAAAAGAAACCTGCAAATGAGAGAAAATGAAATGGTTATTGCAAAAAATACCATAGATACTGATTTGCAACGGAATTCTAACGCTTAACTACTTGTGGGAGCCTGTAATTTGTATCTAATTTGTTAAAACAGATTTAAATACCTAACACTAGTTGCCAGGCACCTATTATATGCGACTAGGTATACAAGAAGCTGGTCATATTGATGGACATGTTAATATACGTGTGTCCGCCGAAATCCTGGACAGTCGATTATTTCCTAATCTATTAAAGATACGAAAACAATTTGTACATGAAATTGAATGGCTAAAGGGGGCAGATTTATTGGCTGTAACAATTTCTTTTTATCATTATTGTTTACAGAGATATGAAAACCAATGAATCTGCCCCCTTTTACCATTCCATTTCATGTAAAGATTCTTTTCGTATCTTTAATAGATTAGGAAATAATCGATTGTCCAGAATTTCGGCGGACACATTGTATGTATGTTCTTGAAATGTATTAGGACATTTATACACATCGTAAAATCATCAAAAGTCAACGTAAATTGGTAAAAAATAATATTTATGATTCATTTAACATTCAATATAAAGTCTAAATTTCACCAAATTTTCACGTTCTATAAATTTAATTTTAAATATTTCAAAATGTTTAAAAGTATTTGCCGTATTTATAAACCTTATCACAGAAATACATTTTAGTAAGCGTTGTAAAGGTTCTTACGCTAACATATTAAAGTTTTTGCTACAAATATACTTATTATTTTTTGGTAACTGAGTAAGTTCTCAGGTGAAAAAAAAAAATGAAAAATGTAAAAATTTGAAAGAAGCAGTACATGTGAATAATAGATCTCTCTATTCCCATATCTTCACCTACAATAATTATATTTAACTAAGCCACTTGAGTGTATGGTCAGGCACAGTGTGGTCAGACAAGCGTGTACCACTTGTTTCACGAGCGACACATTGTGAAATGGCAAACAAAGGACAAGAGATGGAGAGCCCGTGAATGTGTCCGAGGTAGCTGGCATGAGCTACCGAAGAGTCTCGTTTGAAAAGGCCCTTATCCTTCGATAAACGGGGGAACGGAGGTTAGAGTGCGACATATACACGGGAACGCTTTTTCCCCTGGTAGCAACCTCGTCGAAACGCTGCAATATGCGATTCGCTGCCGGAGGATATTGCGAAATAAAAAGGGTTAAATTAAAAATTTTCGGTCGAGTGCTCCGTCCTTCGCCCGGGACTCCGGGAATATTCTTGCGGAATTTGAACATGAAAGCACGAGCAAGGCTTCCCGCCCTCGTCTACCTTTCTGACCCCAAGGCTTCGACTTTTATGACAAGCTGGGTACAAAAGACCGGAGCTTTGTGCTTCCGCGAGCTTTTCTTATCGATATTTTTCGATAACAAAAACGACCAGGAAACTCGTCTTGTCCCGACTTGTTCTTGATGCTGTCAGAGCCATCATGCGATTTTAAGTAGTCGAATTTAGATTTTATTCAAAGAGCTCCAACATTATAATCAGGAATTAATACTGTTTGATATTCGAAATCATTTCCAGAATTTCTTCCGAAATTTTCTTCCAATATGACAATCTATATATTTTTATCTCAATGTATATTGTAGCTATTTGGTGGCACTTGTATAGTGTTTGTCTGAAAAATAATTATTCAGTCATGTTTCTTCTTATTATTATAACGTTTTTGCTGTATATCAACCAACAAATACGAAAGAGAAAACAAAGAACAATGGAGAAATTTGAAAAAAGGGAGAAAGAAAAACTGGTAATGTTGAGGTTCAAATAGAAAGTAAGGTACAAGACAATAACTGTTTTATAACCTTACCATTTACATTTCTAGTTTTAGTATCTCTAAAGCGTAAAACAGTTATTGCTAAAAAATTGCAGGACTGTCCCAAAGCACTGTAGCTGTTAACAAAACACAATGAGGGGTCATTGCAAGCAGTCTTCTGTAAGATGCCGATAATCAGAAATACATTAAAACAGGAAAAAATATATATATTTCACTGCACAAACTGCACGACTGTTCTGTACAAATTCCAAATTACTACTCAACTATTAATCCGCCCGACTGACAAAAACCAACCATATCACACACAACCAATTTCACACCAAACAATAGTCAAAATGCCTACACTTCCAAATTATTTAAATAAATTTTATTAGAACGTACGAGAAATTATACAGTATAAACAATATACGCTTAAATATTTTAAGTGGTGATAGGAGAGCATTTTGCAGTAATAATGCCTTAAATCTAGCGGTATGGTTTTGAGAAAGATACTAGCTCCGGCACATCGACGAGGTAAAGACATGGTAGCGAACAGCTTTTTAGGTTTCAGCTTCCTCTGTGTGCGGATCCGATGCTCAAATCCGATCCCGCAAACATCCCCGATTTTTAAAGCTTATAACAGTAGAACTATAAGAGATACAACAAAATACATTAAGACTCTACTCTGTTGTTGCTTGCCAATGTGTTTGTAAAGCTTTAGAATCTTCCGACTATACAGGGTGTAACAAAAATGTTGCAGTTTCCTGAAAGGGGTAATTCTTGAAGTGATTTTGAACAACTTTTTCCTTAGCGAAAATGTTAAGTAGGGCTTTGTTAACGAGTTATTAATGAAAAACACTGACCAATAGAAGCGCGAATACTGTGGATGAATTTCAGCGCGGGCTCCAGCCAGAGCTGGGTAAAATTTGAAATAGTTTCGGTGGAAATAGTGAAAATGAAATATTTGTACAATGAAATACTATTTTAAAATAGTATTTTGAAGTGGAACTAGTGAAATACTATTTCTGAAAATAGTATTTTGAAATAGAACTTGTGAAATACTATTTTGAAATAGTATTTCACTCAGTGCCTATTTCAGGGAGGAAATAGTATTTCGTATTTCGTCTAAAACATAATGGAAATGAAATATTTCACACTTGACTTATTTCCACAGGTCCTGAAACTATTTTCTATTTCACATTTCGTATTTACTATTTCCTATCTTTGGGCACGCGGGCACGCGATTCGTTCCGCACGAGGCACTTATGTGACGACAGAGTGTCAAGTGTCAGCATCCAATAGTCCGCCTGCAGCGCAGGACAAAGGACAAATAAGAATAAGCACACAGTGTCTCCCACTTTTAATCCCGGTCGCAAATAAAAGGGATGTTATAAGATTCACACCCATGTGTGTGTGTGTCAATTTTTTCTGTGGCATTATAGCTCATTAAGGAGTGATCCGATTTTGATGCGGTTTTTTGTATTTTAAAGTGTATATTTCCGAGATAGTTAATAGCTATGTTTTATCAAAAGCAGTTTAACAGTTTTTTTTTTTTCAAAATTTCTTATTTTCTTCACAATTTTTGAAGGGACAGCCGTGGTTGTTATTGTATCTCGAGTCTTTTCTAAATGTTTTGGCTTATGATGGCGCTCCAGAATCCAAAAAATAAATAAAAAAATAATAACTGGATGCCGCAATTTATACATAGATAATTTTTCAGGAGATGTGACATGCTTCATAATATACACCAATAATAAACAATACTTTGACACTACGAATTAAAAAAATTATATGAAACAAAGATCGCCTCAAATCAAAACTGCATCAATTGATAAATTCATAAATTAATAAATTGAATGTGAAAAAAATTTGGGATAAATTAGGTATCGCGACACATAGTATGGAATTTTTTCAGATTTTTTATAATAATTAGCAAAGTTGTAATACATAAAAAAAATAGAAAAAAAATTAAAAAATGGCGATTTTGTATTGTAGCAAAACCGGATCTATGATCATATTAATTCAGTACATAAATATCACTTACCGTCAAGGAACTAGTTTTTGATCATTTTAGAGCACTTTCCGATGTAATATTTTTTTTTAACCTATTCAAATTCTAAACCATAGACTTTTTTGGTACGAAAAGATAAATCTATCTTTAAAGTTTAAGCAAAAATTTTTAAACATTGGAAATAAGTATAATTTAATTATTTATAAGCTATTAAATAATAAAGTAACTGGGAACTAGTTTTTGATCATATAAATTATTTGGGAACTAGTTTTTGATCAGGTAAGGAACTAATTTTTGATCATCTAAATTACGTGGGAACTAGGTCATTTTTAATGGTGTATACTACTGTAATGGTGTATATTTAAGTATTTAATAAGTATGAAATTAATATTTATATAAAATAACAATAATAAAATATTTTAAATATTAAAATGACAAAAACTTTTTCCTATTAAAAATTTGTTTGTCATTTTCGATCGATTCCAACACCAGTACTAATTAAAAAGAAATAGAAATAAACAAAAAAAACTTGTACTAATAAAAAATAAACTTATTTTTAGTATTATAATAAAAAATTCATTTTTTTTATAATTTTATCATGTCCTAACTCATTTATGATTTAAGTGATCAAAAAACTAGTGACACGAGAAAACATTGGAACTAAATAATTGATCACTAATTTTTTGATAAAAATTATAGATAAATTATTAAAATTCTTACTCTACATTGTAAATTAACAATTTAGTAAATAAATGTATGAAAATAACATTTAAGAGTTGCTACAGCATTAACAGATCAACTGTATTACTGACGGTACTTTCGGTACTCTCTTACGCCGTTCAGTAAGACATGGCGTTCAATAAGGATTTTCTGCGACTTTAAGGTGGACTAAGGGGGTTCTGGTCATTGTCATCGCTGCAGGGGGTTCGAAGAGTTCCATGGTTTACAAGCATCAAGGAAAGATTTCTGGTTAGCTGCATTTCACATGTGCTAACAGCAGATTTTAGAAAGCAACCTTCTAGATGACAATGTTAAAAAATCTTGTAAATTTCATGACGAACAGAGACATTCTTCCTCAAACGTTTCAAAACTACCCTCCTTTGCATGCTGTGTTAACGCCTACACTGTGTGCATCCACCAACTATATAAAAGGCGGAGAATCATTACTCATTACGAAAACAAACCAATCACAGACTGCAATAGTTTGCACAAAACTGCAAAAAAAATTAAATTGCTATATAACATCGTATATGGATTTATGCAAGAACGATGTTGGGCTACTGTAAAAAACTATAGAAATTATCAAACTATAGTAATATCATGAAAATAGTTGTTTCATAATTTCAATAAAAAATTCCCGACAATTTCAAAATCAGTGCTTTAATAAAAAATCAAATTACACAAATTATATAACACATATGTAGATAACTAAAACATCTGTAATTTTTCCATGTAAAAGATGCAAATGAAGTATAATCAATTATTTGATTTAAAATTAAAAAAAATGAAAAAAATAAAAAATAATTATTTGATTAAAACATGCCTTATATTACAAAAATTATAAATGTTTGGAAATAGATAATGAGTGCAAAAAAACAAAAGCGGAGAATTATTTCATCTTTTTGTTGTATTATAATTTTGTTCTATTTTATATTGTATTTCATACTTTTTCTAATTCTCTTGCGAATTTACTAATAATACGTTACAAACATTGTGTATTATTAGCACAATTTTTCATTGCGTTACAAATTTACGAATAACGTACACGTATTTGCCTACTTTTCCATATTTCAGAAAATATATTTTTTATTTATAATTAATAGTTTATTTTTACAATACATTTATATATAAGTTTCTATCAGAATTGTATGCAACGTTTAAGATTATATAAAAAAATATAAAATATAATACATTTTTCGAAGTACACACCGACATTTATTTATAATAAACAATGCTGATAAAAAAAAAAGCAGTCTGTATTCACATGATCCTTCTTTATTTTCAATTGTCTAAAATATCATTTTTAGCTTAGAATTTATTAATTGATGAAGTTTTGATTTGACTTGTTTCATACAATTTTTTTAATTCGTAATGTCAAAATAGACAGCGCCATCATAAGCCAAAACATTTAGAAAAGACTCGAGATACAATAACAACCACGGCTGTCCCTTCAAAAATTGTGAAGAAAATAAGAAATTTTGAAAAAAAAAAAAACTGTTAAACTGCTTTTGATAAAACATAGCTATTAACTATCTCGGAAATATACACTTTAAAATACAAAAAACCGCATCAAAATCGGATCACTCCTTAATGAGCTACAATGCCACAGAAAAAATTGACACACATACACACATGGGTGTGAATCTTATAACATCCCTTTTATTTGCGACCGGGATTAAAAGTGGGAGACACTGTGTGCTTATTCTTATTTGTCCTTTGTCCTGCGCTGCAGGCGGACTATTGGATGCTGACACTTGACACTCTGTCGTCACATAAGTGCCTCGTGCGGAACGAATCGCGTGCCCGCGTGCCCAAAGATAGGAAATAGTAAATACGAAATGTGAAATAGAAAATAGTTTCAGGACCTGTGGAAATAAGTCAAGTGTGAAATATTTCATTTCCATTATGTTTTAGACGAAATACGAAATACTATTTCCTCCCTGAAATAGGCACTGAGTGAAATACTATTTCAAAATAGTATTTCGATCGGTCACAACTAAAGCATGCATATGAAATACTATTTCACTGGTGAACTACTTTCAGATGAAATATTTCATTTCCGATATTCTTTACTAATTGATGAAATGGAAATATTTATTTCCTATGTCTATTTGAAATACCTATTTTACCCAGCTCTGGCTCCAGCTGTGAGTAGTATTGGTCCGTCATCGTCCGCGTCATCATTAATCCACTGTACTCGCTCCCCGATTGGTCGGTGTTTTTCGTTAATAACTCGTTAACAAAGCCCCACCTAACATTTTCGCTAAGGAAAAAGTTGTTTAAAATCACCCCAGGAATTACCGCTTTCAAGGAACTGCAACATTTTTGTTACACCCTGTATAAGACTTCCGATTATAGGACATTTTGTGCTCCCTTTGAGCTCCCCAGCTACTCCTGAAAATATTGAAACGTATAGAATTTACACCCTGTATAAAAAACTTCAAAAAGTTGTAAGAAGCACTTTTGCCTCATGTTTAAGAAATAAAGGATTCATAATCTGCTGAGAAGTCTTTACTCTATGCACTAAACTTCTCGCTTTCCTAAGGCTTTTAGCGTCTACATCAGAAACACTAAACGACGACGCCTAACTGTTCTCCTTCTTTTTGTTTCAGAACGACACGATGCAAGTCGTTTGGCAGTACCATGTAGAGGAGCCGGTGTCAGCTGCCGGTGTACTGCCAGAGTACGGCGTGGTGCGGGGGTCAAGGCCGTTGTATCTGATGCAGAGGGACACACGGCCAAAGTCAAGTCTGCGGAACCAAGAAGTCGAACCGCCGCTTCAAACGTGGGACATATTGAACGAGGTTGGTGTCCGAGTCATTTATTCACGTCCCCCGCGCGGCTCCTAGACGATCAATTACCCAACAACGCTGTATTTTATCTCAGCGCAATGCGGCTCGCTCCTCGCTCGCGAACCGTTCTGTTCTCGACGCTCGATGATGTGCGAAACCGACGGAATCGCGTGGGCGGAAAATTATAGTGTAATACGAGCCATTGCGTGGCGAGTATCCCGTAATGTGATTATATCGCAAAGGAGGGAGAAGAAGTATGCGGCACGATGCAACGCGTCTTATGTATGCATAATGATAGACCGTGGGCGTAGGTGGTAATAATGTAATGTGTAGGTGCTCGCGATATTTTGGGTGTTAGGAAAAATAACGGGGGGAGAGGGGGGGTGGCGGAGGAGAAAACAAGCGGAATATCTCGGTGTGTATAACGCGACGAGGACTTTGTGTGCACGAGAGCGCGAGAATGAATTTTTGTTTGTTAAATGTTCGTGGACCACCTACGCGAGCGTATTTCGTTTCGAAACTTTGTATTCGGAAGATTTTATATCTGAGTGTGTATAAAGGAATATCGATTTTACGTTATATTTGTAATGTGGTCAGTGATCACGGAAAAAGTTAATATTCGGTGGAATCGGGTATTTTCCCACAAAGGCGATATAAGCGTTTTAATTGCAGTTCGAAAGATAGACGGTTTTTGCTGTATAATCGATGTCGTATTATATTTATTTATTTATTTAATACACGGGTGGGCCCCTTTGTATAAAGAGTAATACACGATAATATTCGATCTTCTATAGAAGCTGCTTCCCTTTTAGCGAAGCTCGCAATTTGCATTTACTTGCACGAAAGTATGCTGGACGAAATGAATGGTTGAGCAGTGGAGGCATTGATGCTCTTCCATCAATGACCCAATACCTAGGGAATTATACAGCATTATCTTTAATAAAATTGCCTGAAGTTGCTCCACTTCGTTAAAGCGAAAGAATAAAGAGTAATACTGAAAGGCACCATGGATCACAAGTTCTAATTTTGAATTCTTAGTCGATAATGTTACATCTTCCAATCCAACATTATTTGGATTTCTTGAGGGAGCTTTCTAGTTTAAATCGCTAAAAATGTTACGTGGAATTCCTTTCTCTAAATACTACGAGAAATAGGTTTCTCAAAGGGAAAATAAGTACCTATTCATGCATAGTAAACAAGAATAATAATATATTAAAAGAGGGAAAAAGCGTTGTGGCTTACATTGTTGAACTTACATTCCCCTACTTATGAATTTGAATAAATGATCAAGAGTATTTATATTAGTGAATATGGCTGTGATCGGACCGCAGAGAGAAAAAATTTGAAAAATTACCAACGGATTTTCATGAAAAAGTAACGAAACCGCACCAAAAAATAGATTAACTTTTTGTATAAAAAAATGTCGTATTGATTTGAATATTTGTTTTATGGAAGTGGTTCGATGAATTCTGAAAATGTTAAGAAGGTTGGGGTTGGGATGGAAATAAGCATAATGAGCCTAAAACCACTATTTTAACTTATGATGAACTGAATATTAGTCTAAAGATATGTTCGCTAAACTTTAGACCTCAGGAAAGATTTAAGATGATCGCTTCTAGTTCTCACTGAAAACTCGGACAAAATCAGAACCTAATCTCCAGACTAAAACAGTTGTCATTCGTAAAATCACTGAAGGATAACACCCCGAAAGCATCCCCCGCTGCAATATTAATCCCAAACTACCGAAACTACTTTGAGCAAGTCTCGCAACCACCACAGCAGTCCCATCGAACGAAGGCTTCCCTCCGCCCGAAGCACCAGCGGAATCGAAAAGCCTTCGTTCCGCGCATCCCAAGGCACCCTAACACAATTTCACCACATGCTCACTAATTTCGTTGTTCCGTCGAGCCCTGTCCGCAATCTGTTCGCGCAAAGGGGGCCATTATTCCCGTCCCTGTTCGACAACCGAAGGCAGCCAAGCGTCGGCGGCCAGATTTTTGTTGTTCGAGCCACGATACTTCGGCGAACTCGATTTAGTCACGCTTCTGTTTCGCGTGTGCGCATGCATAGCCGGTAAAGATGAGGATAGTTGCGGACCGTAGGGAAAGGGCGGCAGAGGGGCCGGGAGGGAAATACGAGTGGAAGCTCTGGGGGGTGGCGATGGTGACTCGGTTTGCGCGTGAGATGAATGTTCGAAGCGCATTTAACGTTGTTCAGGCCCGGTACGAGTGGATTTTTATCGGATGCAAGCCGCGGCAGCATTGTGCCGGCGAATTTATGACGGCATAAATCTTAAACGGGTCACATCCGGCAAAAACTATTCGTTCATTAGCGTCGCCGGGTCATAGATTACGGGTCGACGCTATCGGTGCCATCGGACGATGCTAATTCCACAGGCTCTGCCCCTCGCTTGCTTACACTTTGCACACGTCGACTCTTGACTCTGCGTCGATACAGGGCAATAATAATGGGACTCACCATGAGATATGTGCAAATTGATATTTCGAAATATGGTTGGGAACTGAAGTTCATTCGGTAGATAAAGCTGCTGTAGTAATATGCGTCAAGTATACTCAAATTATACGGGGTCGGCACATGTAAAGTGAATGATCTTATTATTGAAAATAGATGTCTTCTTTTATGGAAAGTTCCCTCCATAACGGTTCTGTTCTTCTATTTAAACGCTGAAGCAGAATCCGTCACACGTCCTACCTTTCTTCCATCGCTATTGAAAACTGCAGTGCATACCACATAGACCACTGTCTGTCTAAACGAAGATACACTAACGAACGATTTGTCCATGTCATAAAAATAATACATTTTTTTGTGGTGAATAAATAAATTCAAGATAAATTCCAGTCTAACAAAAGTTTAAGAGTATTAAACACCTATTGAACAAACAGTTAGATCAAATTATGCAGAAAATGACCATTCCATAGAAAACACAACGATTATGAGTACACTACTCTTCCAAATTGTGCGCTTTGTGACTATCCGAAATGACGCGACCGATATCCTCACCACTTCCTAAAATGGGCCGAAGTCGAGCGTTTGGCTTGTCAAAGGCAAGTTTCGAGACGCGGCGGTGATTGAACAGCGTTCAGCAGAAAGCGACAAAAAAACATTTGCAAATAAGATCAAAAGTGCCGAGGGTTCATGTTAGATATACAAATTAAAGAAGCCACTTTTTGAAACGGAAACGCGAACACTCGCTTAAATCGCGCGTTCAGTCCCCCGACCTACGCATGATTTGGAAAAGATTACTGTAAAATACAGAGTATGGTCAGACGGGTAGTACAATCGGCAGGGGATAATTTTACATGTTAAAATAACTCGAAAAAATAACGTTTTTTTATTTGACGTCTCGTTTTCGAGAAAATTCTATTTAAAAGTTCTATCAAGTATGCATGCACTGGAC
The DNA here is from genome assembly GCA_030770465.2 of Perdita meconis. NCBI lineage: Eukaryota > Metazoa > Arthropoda > Insecta > Hymenoptera > Andrenidae > Perdita > Perdita meconis. The sequence continues at coordinate 2,902,717 of JASKOS020000014.1, read as the reverse complement.
TACTTCCAGGTATAGGTGTATAGTATACTAATAAATGAGATATGTTATAATAAAGGTATTTACAGTATTAACATTAATTACGTTACATTATCGAATAAATTGCTTCAAACTTTTTGTTGATATGTACATATCCTTGCTCGTCTTAACAATGAATCATGGACTGATGTAACATTACTTAAACGCTTTACTTGGTCGAAAGCATTTATGATTCTGTATGAGCTGTAAGACCTTATCCAGGTTTGAACATTTTGACAAACCGAGCGTTAAATCGAACCAGCAATGGCAGCACTTTCACCTGCGAGAGGAAAAAGGAGCTTCTCAAGGTGGGTACTCACTGGTCAACAGTTCGTGCGCACTATTCGCATACAATGTTTGCAAGCAGTTCGTAAACTTTCTATAAACACTAAAAAAACACTACGTCATCCCTTCATAGGTGTTACACGAACTATTGAAAACCCGTATGCGAACACGTACGCGAACAAATGATTTCAACGAAATTCAACTATAATATTGTTCATGAACAGTTCGCGAACGCCAGTAAAAACGCACCTTTACATGTGAACAAGTGTTACTAGTTTCGCCCGGCTTGCTAGAATGTTCAAGTCTAGACAAGGCCTAAAGCTTCTCGTTTGTAGCGCAGCACGGTGCGTTTAGACTCGTGGATTACTTGAAAGAGTCGAAATGTAGGACTGTGATGGCAAAAAAGAAACTCTACAGTAAACGCACCTGTCGAACTTGAACGAAAGTGGAAAACTATCGTTAAGGAACTAGTTTTTAGTCAGGCACTAGTTTTTGATCAGTTCGTGAAATAAATCATTCTTTTAAGTTTATGCCAACAAATAATTATTTAAAATAATTTCTGAAGTTAAGGTTGACTATTCAAAAATATAAGTATGGCATGTCAAAGCAGGCAGTATTGTGCGTTTTCGTGAAAATAAATGTGAAAGGTAGCACACTTGCAGGAAGTCCTTATTGAACGCCATGTCTTACTGAACGGCGTAAGAGAGTACCGAAATTACCGTCAGTAATACAGTTGATCTGTTTATGCTGTAGCAACTGTTGAAGGTTATTTTTATACATTTTGCTTATTAAATAGTTTATTTACAATGTAGAGTAAGAATTTTAATAATTTATGTATAATTTTTATTAAAAATTAGTGATCAATTGTTTAGTTCTAATGTTTTCACGAGTAACTAGTTTTTTGATCACTTAAATCATAAATAGGTTAGGACATCATAAAATTATAAAAAAATGAATTTTTCATTGTAATACTAAAAATAAGTTTATTTTTTATTAGTACAAGTTTGTTTTGTTTATTTCTATTTCTTTTTAATTAGTACTGGTGTTGAAATTGATCGAAAATGACAAACAAATTTTTAATAGGAAAAAGTTTAAGTGTGTCATTTTAATATTTGAAATATTTTATTATTGTTATTTTATATTAATATTCATTTCATACTTATTAAATACTTAAATATACACCATTACAGTTGTATACACCATTAAAAATCACCTAGTTCCCATGTAATTTAGATGATCAAAAACTAGTTCCTTATCTGATCAAAAATTAGTTTCCAAATAATTTAGATGATCAAAAACTAGTTCCTAGTTACCTTATTATTTAATAGCTTATAAATAATTAAATTATACTTATTTCCAATGTTTAAAAATTTTTGCTTAAACTTTAAAGATAGATTTATCTTTTCGTACCAAAAATGTCTATGGTTTAGAATTTGATTAGGTTAAAAAATAATTTTACATCGGAAAGTGCTCTAAAATGATCAAAAACTAGTTCCTTAAACGGTACCTTAAGGTTAAAAAAAATGTGAACACTACAGTGGGTAATAAACGTGAAACTGTGAGTAAAATAAGATATTTGTAGCGGATTAAATACAATTCACACATACTCGATAGCATTCCAAACTCCATTTTCTGGAAAATGTGGCTTTAAACGAAAAAATTGTATTCCTTTCTGTAGATTTATTTTTACATTTAGAATACTCTTGCCCTATTTTACCTCTTGTTCAGCCATACCCTTTATACACAGTAAAAATGAAGCTTACAAGTTGATCCAGTTTGAAGCTGTGGGTACTAGTAAATTTGTTTTCATAATAATGAAATGCAAGGTATTCAAAACTTTAGAGATAAATGGGATAAATTAGAGATCTAGGAATTGCAGAATCGTCCATTAATCTAGTTAGTTACTTTTATAATATACGTATATGAGTTCTTTAGCTTTATTGAACCTCTCTACTGTACACATATATGAGTCGATCGTCTGCATAGGTTTAATCAAAATTTTATGATAATATAAATCATAACTGGTCCGTATTTCATCATTAATGAAATATCTAAAGTATATGGAACGTATGGACGGACACACGGTAATATAATTTATCTCCGAACGCATGAGATCAACAGCCTCGAACACCGTTGAATTTCCTTATCGGAAAACTGGGCAAAACGAGCCCAGTGCAACGCAGCGCAAATAATTTCGAAACAGAGGGTTACAGAAGCAAAAAGCGAAGTGAGGGGGTGTAGAATCGTTTCATTTGCCAGGCGAACGAGTAATTTCTTTCCAGTTCGGAGCCACGGTAATTGGTTACAGCGTGATGAGCACCGAAACGCGCCGATTCCATTCGATATAAATTGTAAACAGAGCTGATGAAATTAGTGTCCTTCGGTATCAACCGGCGTACCGCCGCTCCCGTAATTCCAATTTATAATTTCGTTGCTGGTATTCCGATAATGCCACCCTCCTTCCGTTCGTTGCCTCGTCCATTACGCGACCCGCATCGACACGCATCGTTTGATTGAATTATTCAAAAAATATCGCCCCCTCCCCTTCCCCGATTCATCCGACAAACGAAATACGTGTCTCGTGCAGGGGAAAATCACCGCGGCGGAAATTTCGCGAGCATCTTTCTAAAATTCACGTTTTCCGGGAATTGGATGCACCGAAGCAGGAAAGACGCGACGAAGAATTCGACGAAGAAATCGTGATTTTTATTCCTACTTCCGACGTGCTCGTGCACGCTCCTTATTCTCGTATTTACAGATTGTGCTGTTTTTACGGCCACGCTTGCGTGCCGATTCGTCGGGACAGGCTTTTTCTTAGAGAGATATGTTCCAACAACACGCCCACGCTTCTGGGGATTTCTTCTTCGTGCCTAGCGCTTCGGGAATGATCGATCTCTTCGAGTACGAGTCAAGTGAATCACTTTGTATACTGAAGTCGCTGTTGGAAGTCAACTCGCTTGGTGATGCTTTCAGAAGATAGTTTCGTGAATTTAGTTCGAATCACGTTGATAAGTGATGAGTTACGGGAAGTGAATGTTAAGGGATATAATGGTGCTAATTAGTTTGTTGTTCGGTAGGATATAAACAATCTAGAACAGAGGTGAACAACTGGGCAGATTCAGAGCCAGATCGCTCTGGCTGGTTCTCATACATGCTGAAAGGAGCCGACCATGTGGAGCGTAGAAAAACCGTAGTATGTAGTAGGCGTTACAAAGTCATACCGTAGGTTGGAATAACTGATGGTCTATGGAGCCCCAATGTTACGTGCTAGAAAGAGTTATCGGGATTCTTTAGCTTTAGTATCATACACGGTTTTTGGCTGGCTAGACTTACGGATTGCGCCCACACACATAACAGGGTACAAACTCCCCCTTGCTTTTAAGACGTTCCACGTTGAAATCGGCTCAAGTCGCTCCTTGATGGGCTTTTAGAGCACTGAATTATGCACTCCTAATCTAGAGATTCCAAGAATTGGTAGGAGTTAACGATGTAGAATCTTTCTTTTGCCTCTTGACAAAATACAAAAAATGAAATCACATTACTGTACATCGAACTCCTCCACACTTACTGAAATATGTACAGAGTAATAGCACTATCCTTAATCACTTACTTCTCCGCATTCAGAACGCTTTTCAAACCTTCGTTTCTTTCACGCTTCAACCGGTATTTCTCAACTCGAGATACTTCTTTCTCCTTCCTAAGTCATCTCGTTAACGCTAACTTTTTAATTCTATTCTTGGTCGATTACTCGACACACGTTCTCGCGTCCCAGCGAAAACTTTGGTAACGCGTCGCGGTCTTAATTGTCTCGACAGCGGCGGCATCCTGGTTCGAGGCAGGCACGACAACGAGGACGACGTAGACGACATTAAAGTTACCCGTGTACGTCGCTTATCTCACCACGGCGACTCCGTTCCCCCTTACTTCTTTCTTACGCGGACGCTACTTGTTCGTCCCCTAACTACGTACGCGGAAGTTTCGCGGCGGTCGAATAACTTTTGTATCGCGCCACGATGAATATGAATGTCCGCGGGCACAAAGAGGAGAGCCACGGCTTGTTAGAACGCGTTTGCATTCATTCGGCCCTCGCGTTTCTCCGCCGACAACGATACCCTTTTTTTGCGCAAACGACTCGACCCATTCTCGCGACGTATCGAAAAGGAAACTTAGCAGACTGGGGACTAATTCGTCTACGGATTGAGTTCGCGTGCGTCGATTGATGATGACGATGCTTATCGTTTTGAGGGAATTCTCGCACTTCTTTTAAAAATGATGGTTTTGCAGATGTTGGTACAAATTGGTGGTGATATGGAAATGATTGTTAAAAGTTTGTATTAGATATAGAATTTTGCTAGTTATAAGTTAACCTTCAGCCTCTTTATTCCACTAAAAGTAATAACGTATAATTCTATCATTTAAATTTTGTACGAAAGTTATTTATCCAAACTAGAATATTTTTTTAATAATTGTTCTCACTTCTCCATTATAGATACTCAATTTTTATATGTAATTATAGATATAAATTTGTAGTAAAAATAATTAAGTTGCATAATAAGGTGTGGGAAAATTGCAAAAAAGGAAAACACGTATTTTTTATTGAATTTTAAATTAAATCTTGTAAAGATTAAATTAAAAATTTGTTTAAGAATTTTTCTAAACAATATTACTTCTACGACAAACATTACGTAGGATTTGCATAACATTATGCAACCCAGAGTACACTTTATTCAATAATAACTAAACAAGCAGTCGACATCTCATGAAATTTGATTAAAACTAGAGCATAAATACCACTTCATTTTTTCCCGTAGCAACGTCCTTCAATTTTCACCCTCCTTTCACCACTCTCACAATTTAGGTAGATCACGCGCAACCAGAAGCAGAAAGGGGACCGTGACGCGTTATTAACTATTTGTATGTGCAAAAGCAGGTGCAAAAAGTTGGCGCCATGCTGGGAAACAGGAAAGAGCAAAATGTGAAGTGGTCGCGCGAGTGAGAGCCGGTTGAGCAGCATAAAACACGTTTTTATGTAGGCCCTCGGTTTAAAAGATGCCACCCATTTGAGCGCGTAGTACGTGCAACGCAGACTACCCAGCGGATAATTATCGTTTCCTCTCTTTCGAGGAAACGCCGCGGCAGAGGAAAAAGTAGCGAAGAGCGAAGCGCGACGTGAATCGCTCGCATGACGACGCGACGTTTGCGCTCGCCTGTATTTACAGAAAGAACCACCGCAATTCCCGACACATGGTCCCCTAACCGTTCTTAACCTTTCCGAACGGCAGCATCACAAGTTGACCTTTCAATATTCGCGATTTCGTTACAAAGAAAGCGCTACTGCTTTCTCCATTTAATATCGGCACAAAACTTGAAGGAAATCTCGAATGTTCCTCGACAGCAATATTTCTCTTGTATCATCCATCTCAGCGATAGCTGCGGGGGAGAAATATCGACTTGACACTGTATTCGATGCATTGAGCTTCAAAATGTCTGTAGTTCGCCGCGAAGAACTATTTTAGGTTCTCTGAAAGTTCTCTGAAGCTGTTCAAGGATCCGTTAGTCCAGTAAAGCGATTTTAAATTACACTGTCCAACAAATTTTAACTTTTTTTTGGTGTTTCGATATTCATTATACTTTTGTTATCGAATTTCGTGCGCTGATGACGAATCTGAAACCCGTTTTTTTCTATCACCCTCAGTTTTTGAGAAATTTAATTTTTTAAAAATTACACATTTTTCAACTTTGAACTAATTTTGTGACGTTATTACAAAAGATTTTTCAGTTTAGTTTGTATACAATGATTCTGTAGACTTTCCTCTATACACTGATACCAATTTTTATTGTATTGTGAATGATTATATTTATCTAAACAGTCATTATAGGTAAAGTGACACCGATATGGCACCAATTTTTGTGAGGTTCTTTTGAGTATATCTTAAAACGTAAAGGTCCAGCGTAAAATCCAACCACACCAGGCGATAGAGCGGACTTTTTTCTCAAGGAAATGTTCTGGAAAAGTGAGAACACAAATATTTTTTCCAAAGTAGGAGGTAAAATTTGTCCGTAGGCGTCGAGTTGCCGACAGTGGTACTAACTCAATAGCATTGGATTAAATGAGTATCGCGTCGTGTCGAGCGCTCGCTGTTGCTGAGCACCACTGTCGGCAACTCAGCGCCTACGGACCAATTTTGCCTCCTACTTTGGAAAAAATATTTGTGTTCCCACTTTTTCAGAACGTTTCCTTGAGAAAAAAGTCCGCTCTATCGCCTGGTGTGGTTGGATTTTACGCTGGACCTTTACTTTTTAAGATATACTCAAAAGAACCTCACAAAAATTGGTGCCATATCGGTGTCACTTTACCTATAATGACTGTTTAGATAAATATAATCATTCACAATACAATAAAAATTGGTATCAGTGTATAGAGGAAAGTCTACAGAATCATTGTGTACAAACTAAATTGAAAAATCTTTTGTAATAACGTCACAAAATTAGTTCAAAGTTGAAAAATGTGTAATTTTTAAAAAATTAAATTTCTCAAAAACTGAGGGTGATAGAAAAAAACGGTTTTCAGATTCACAATCAGCGCACGAACTTCTTTAAGAAAAGTATAATGAATATCGGAACACAAATTGGCTGTTGGACAGTGTTATCAAGCTTTTAGACATTTTACGTGGCCGATTTCTGCCAGCGTAAATGTGTAAAATTTTTGCCAAAAATGTTCTTAGGTGGATGGTTGTTTCTTGCATACGGAATAGCTCATATGGAAAGGGCAACCACTCAGAAGCTATGGAATCATAAACGCAGCTCGCGAGCCTAATCCTTGGCCCCTGGGGTGCGTTCAGCATATTCGACCGCAAAACAATAAACGCGGCCGTCCTTCTCGGTAATCTTGAAATCGATAATTTTGTAGAAGCGCGTGGGAGAATCTGGCGGCGCGGTGCGAAAGGCTCAAGGCGACCGAAGAGCACCGCTGCGAAAAAAGAATCGCAATTTTCTCGGGATGCTTCGATCGTTTGCGAGCCCTGCGGCGGCAACTCCAGCTAGCAACCTTCCTTTCCTTTCCTTTCTCCCCCTTTTTGTATCCCTCGGGATCATTTTGAATGTCAAAATAAACATGGTATTGATCGGCAGCGGAGAGCTTTTCATTTAATCGTTCCGTCCGGTTTTGTTTACAAGAGCGACCTCCCAGTACTTCTGTAATTAATTTGAAATTAAAAGAGAGTGGACATTAAATTTTTCAAGAGGCCTTCGTTTTTCTTAAGGTTCCGTGGTTATTAAATATTGTTCAGTTTTTGAGGTTATAGCATTTTGCACAGTTTTACAATTGGTACTGTGTTTTATTAGCAAATTTCAATAAATAAAAAAATTTAGGTTTTTTTGGAAGTTGTAGGGAACGCTACTAGAAATATCGAATACTTTTCTCTATTATTTTTTCTTTCAGAGTAAAAATGTGAGTTGTTTTATTTTATTGTATCCTGTGAAAAGGTTTTTTATTTCCTACACATTTTTATTATGAGGGTGGTGGTAAATATTGTTTTACTTTGACTGCATATACCAAACAATTTCATTACTCAGATTTCTAAAAAATAAAAAAATTTTCAATTCTTATTGTAAGAATACTTTTTATATTATATTTATTTACTAGAATTTTCATACAATTTTCATTTTTTTTTTAGTTATTGTAGGAAAATGTCTTAGGTATTAAAAAAGTTGCCACTCCAGAAAATGTTTGAAATAAAATTTCACATTGATACGAAGAGATTATGTGATCAGGACTAACCGTTTCCATTCAACAGATTCTAGTGAAAACCCTAAAAATTCGTAAAATTTAAATGAACAAGGAATTCCTGCGTTACCGCAGTTTTGCAACGAATTAATATCGAATAATTTATAAGATCTAGAAACACAATAATTATATTCATAAAATTCTTGTTCATTAACCATATGCAAAACATCTAGCAAGTATTGAAATAAACTCTTTTTTCGAAGAAAATCATCGTGACATTTCAAGCAAAGTAACAGTACTTACTTTAGTGACACCAGCAGGCAGGCGTCAGCCAACAATCAACTAGTGCCAAATTATAAGAACCTAGAACTCTATAAGTAATAAGATTTTTCCGTGGTTGAGAAATAAGTAGTACAAATGCCATACTGAAACGACTATAGTGCATATACACGCGGATCTCATTCCATTAAACGCGTTGAAAAATTCACGAAACAATTATGCATAATGGTACAAGATGGGACAGAACTTTATAAACATAAAAATGTCAAATGTAACTGTACAACGTTACTTCGATAATTCGTTGTTTGACGTTGTCGAGTAACACTTCAAGCACCACATTCAACTTAATTTGTTTACTTTTACCGCGACCTCCGAGTTTGACGTTAAAATAGCTAGAGTCTCTGAGCCTGCAGCCGACATCAATTAACTTTGTAATTACCAAATTGATCTGTTAAAAATTCATGCTCAATCGAGCGCGCTAAAACCGAATGATCAACTTTGTTTGCCATGGATCGATGCTCGGTGGAGCCATGAAAGCGGGAAAGTTCCGAGATAGACGACGTGCAATTTTCAAAAACACCGATAGTTCTGCTCGTGTCCGACCGTCCCGAAAATCGTATCCCGGATTAACTTCGTCACGCGAAATGTCCGATGTACCGATGGAGCTTTCGAAGACAGTCGCAATTAGAAAAACAGTTTGGAGTCTGGCAATGGGCGAGCGTGTACTTCCACGCTAAATACTACGTTACTCCATTAACGGGTGTAGACGGATCCACCGTTTCCAGACAGTTTCGTGCAGCGTCCGATGAGTTTCCAGTCGCATTGTATGTGCGAGGTGGGGGGGGGGGGGGGGGGGGGTGAGCGCGAGGGGTTGTACAGAGCGTTAACATTCAGGAAGTTTTGAGAAAGCATTAACGAAATTCCTCGCGCGTGTACGGGCAACAGCGTCCGCCTACCCTTCCGTCCGGTTCTGATTCGCTGTATCCCCTCGGCGCACCGAGAAAACCAAATGGCTCTCTGTCTGCGACTATGATTCATGCCAGAGTGTTCCTAAAAGATTAGTTGTAACTTCGGCCAGCGAGCTCTGTCCATCAAAAGGCGAGGAAAAAATTGATATCGGGGGAGGCGAAGTTTTTCGTCGGACGCTGCTATCAAAAGAATAACTTCAGGACTTCAGGATACAGTATATGTATGTATGTAAACTCGTCGCAATTACTACTGTTTCTTCTGTCCTATTTCTCTGAAGTCCAAAAAGATAGGCACGAATTTCGAACGTATCAGAAATACGTATCGTACATTCTGCTAGTTGACTACAACGAGTGAAGGTTATAGATATAGCAGATATTTCTGCTGACGCGCAGTCTCCTGCATCATACACAGAAAGACTATCTGTTTCATGTTAGATTGCTGTCCCAGCAAGTTTGACCCATTAGAGTTTGCTTCGCTTGGACGCGAAAGCTATGTAATCTTTTGTCTACTCATGGCTGTTGATAAAGATTTAATGTACTACTTCACGCAGACACGTGTTTCTTCTGACCATCAGTGACACATGTTCTGCTAGGGGCTGGGGAACTTCCTTCAGTGTTTGTTCCATCGGGCTTCGTGACTCCAAGTCGGTTACTTCTCCGCAGCCTTTCCTGTTTCTTTGTACAAGGTTTTTACCCATCGCTAGCGATACATTTCCTGAAGAAACATGGTTCGCCGTGGCAGTCGACAAACTGCCCTGAAATGTAGACTATCGCTGTGCAGCAAAACATAGTGTTCCATAGAGAATAGGAATGAAGACGTATAACTCTGGCTAACAGGTCTAGTTACAATTGAATGTAGATTCCCGGCATAGATAATCACTGATACTGAACTGAACCATATCACGGGTAAAGGGTACAGTAATCTCTTGACTTACATTAATTTGCATTTAGATCCTTATGTAGGTATTTGCTGCGCGAAATGGGAAATAGTTAACTTGTGTTCGTAGCGGAGATTTTGGAGTATTTCCTTCGTTATCGCGTTCGAGGAAAAAGTACAGTAGTATTTATGTTGTAACTAATTTTATTTAACTGTAAACTTAATAATCGATCTAAACATAGACTCTATTAACCACAGACTAATATACAGAGGCAAAACAGTCCCGTTTCAGAAGAACCAAATTACAGTATGCATGCGCGTTCGTATGTATATACACGTCAAAAGAATGAGACAGAATATATGGAGAAAAAAATAGTTTTTCCCTCCAAAACGGATCTCAATACACATTTTTGTAAAAAATAAATTATTTCTAACATTTCATGTCATTTTTTTACTATTATTACAAAGACACTACAAAATAAATTTTTATCAACCTATCCCGCGCCATCATATTTCAGCGTTGTCAATTCTTCTTATACAGTATATGTATATGTATAGTAATAAGCTGGCAACGTCGCGCCGTCTTTGTAAGTCAAGGCCTCGAACTTTGGTACTTCAAACATCAAAGGAACCGCCGGGATGTTTTGCCTGTGTATATTACTCTGTGGTTTAACCATGATCTTACTGAAATTGTGTTTTTATTATTTGTTTATTATTTGAAATCATATTGTTTATCCTTTTTTTATATTAATTAATTTGAAATTTATAAATAAGATAAGAGTGTCTAAAAGAAAGTTAGATTTTGTTGTTGAGCTAAAATATTTATTTTTATTCTTTTGTTTAAGAAATTATTGCTCTGCGCATTGGGTAAGAAGTTTATTGTGCATTGACGAACATTTTTTTTATATAACTCAACAAATAATAACAATATCATTCATCTTTATAAAAATAAAGTGTAGCAGTTATAGTTTACATAAAATATAACAGTTTATTTCTAGATAGTCATTATTAAATATCCTATTCTACTTCTGTTTTATTATAAGTTAATTAAAAATATTTAAAAGTAGAGAATTTTCAAGAACATGTATTGATTTTCGTTCCTGCATAGAAAGTATTTAATTAACACCCCGAAAAAAACCTTGAAGGAAACCAGCAGATTCTTAATCAATCTTGTTTGAATTACTTTGCAGGTGCACCTGCCCAACGATCAAGATACGTTTTTCTGGTGCCGTGCTCTCAAGATGCCAAACATTGATCACAAACACCACGTTGTGAAGGTAAGTTTTCGTACCTATAATCCAAGATTCGCGCCGCGCCCTATACGCATCGAAGTCATCCAAACTTGATTAAACTCAGGAACGTGGGTATAGATTTCCTCGTCGACGTGGGAGCACTCGACTGCCATGCGTATTCCGCCAAATCGGTAGCCAGCAGAAATTCTTGCGAGTTCTTTTCTGTAATCGGAACCATCGTTCCTTTCCTCTGTATTTACATTTAATTAAAAAAAAAAGACGATTCGATCAATAGTCAATCCCCATTAAATGGACATCACATTAATTGTAAGGACGTCCGAGAGATGCTCCGGGATACTCAACCCGGGATTACGCGAGATCGACCATTCGCGGGGAGTTATTCGAACGTCATCGTTTTCTACCATCGATTGCGGTCGCGACGAAATTATGAAATTATTTTACGGTTTTAGTACACCTGGTCCTAAACTGAATCCACAACTTAATTTTTATCCGTAACAGACCTGTTCGTGAGTCGTTTCCAGATTCGGTTTAGTTTGTTGGCTAGATTCAAATGTTGCGTGTAGTATGTGATCGGCCTATCGATTCGAATAATCCAGTTTCTGTATATTAAACGATTAGAAAGATATTGCAGTTTCGCTGGAGAATTTAATGTCAAGTTACGCGTCTTCAGTATTTAGTAAGCTATTAAAAGTTAGAAAAGTGGAACTGTCATGAAAGCTATTAAAAACTGAAAAAGTAGAAGTGCAGTTTAAGATTTACCACTTGGGCTATCAGTGAATTGTTGTTTATTTAACTTCATCTACTTTAAAACAATCGATAGTGAATCTGGCTTTAATGTATCAGTAATAGTATATGTATTTTAACATACTACATGAATTTTCAAACAGTACAATGGATTAAAGGGAGAACCTAGTGTAATCGGCTGAAATCCAGGTCTAATTTTCAGAATTTTTTTCTGAGGATATTATACATGCAATCTTTTTCAAACTTCAAGGTTATAATATTATATGCTCAAAAAAGTAAAAATATATTTTTTAATGAAAAAATAATTCGGTAGTCCCATATCTCAGTATTGAAAGTCGTTTCGCTGCGTGCAATCCATTCTGAAACCTAAAAACTGAATGGTTCTGCATTTGTAATACGATTACTCTACGGATGAACCTCAACACGCGTTCAAAAATGCAAAATTACGATAATGATGACTTTTTGAAATGATAGTTGTGATTTTCACTAAACAAACTTCACGTTAATTTGTTAAATTTAATAATATTATTTCGAATTTAGGTTCATCCTTAGTGTAATCTTATTAGAAATACAGAACTATCTAGTTTTTAGGTTTCACAACATTACAATGGACCCTAGACTTTCAAATTTTCAATACCGAGACCGCCTCGAAACATTTGCGCCATTTGGAACTACCGAATTATTTTTACATAAAAAAATATTTTTTACTTCTCTAAGCATACAATATTATAGCATTAAAGTTTAAAAAAGATTGCAGTGATAGTCTCCTCAGAAAAATGAACCTGGATTTCAGTCGATTGCACCAGGTTCTCCCCTTAATGACTTATCATTAATTAAAGTCAATAAAATATTTTTGCAAAATCATTAACAATACCCATAGTTTTCATGAATAGTAACATAAATTAACCATAAGAATAAGAAAAAATTGAATAAAAAGCCAATCACTCCATCACATAAATCACCATTCTTCCCGTTTGCTAAGGCTCAGTTCAGACGAGCGGATTGCGGTGATTTGCCGCCTCAGAAATTTGCCGCTGTGTTTGTTGCGTCAAATTTATTTTATAGTTCACACGAGCGATTTGCCGCCGAACGATCGCAAATATGCCGCCTAGCTGTGGTTAGAATTTGCTGTTCGTGTGAACTCTTTAATAGAAACCCGTGTTCTGCTAAAACGCAGCGGCAAATTGCTGCGATGGTGAGTCGCTGCACACCACTTGTCTGAACCCAGCCTAAGATCTACAGTCTTCATTGAAGTACATGGAATAACTTGCCAGACCTCGAAACAATGTCGATTCGATACAGTACGTGTCTACCATCGACACAACAGCATCTCCAAGTCAATCGCACGTGACCATGATACCCGATGCGATCACTTTCGCAACAGAGGTGATTAGCTCCTGGAGTCCGATAAGTCCACTGTTTGAAATTCGTCCTTTATCAGGATCTCACGATCGAAAGAGCCGTTTAAAATTCCTTCCACGAATTATCGATCAATGAAAGTTATCTGATTCATTGAAAAAAATTCCCGTGATGAATCAGGAAAATGAATCTTTGATCAGCTAACTGGGTAATTGCACGAAATTGTATATCAAAAACTAATTAAAAGAAAATTGATACACCATTATTTTTCGTAAACATTATCAAACGCCATATTTTGTTGATCTGTGCGAGTTTCAATATTGAACTTTTAATACGAATAAAATTGTTTTTACACATGCAAAACAGTTTCTACACGATAAATTCATTCGCCTTTGCAGCTAATACTTTTGCTGCAATGAAAATGCGAATAGAGTGGAATTTGTTTGCGATAAATCATTATTAAATATAATAGCTCAAGTTTTTAAGTCAAGTATGAGCCGAGAATATTTAAAAGCCAGTTAGTCCATGTTCTGATGGGCTATTTCTAAATATCTACGCTTTTGTTTCAGTAAAAATAAATTTCTTCTACAATTTTCAAATGTAACAACACTATGATATCGAACATTTAAGAAAGGGCATAAACGTAGTGATTACATAAAGAGTAGCGAAAACGTTAACAGGTTCAAACATCGCGATGAGTTTTCTTCCGCAGCTAGGTGTTCGATGTAACACCCGTGGCATGATACTTTCTTTTCTTTGCAGTACGAGCCGGTAATACCACCCGGAAGTCACGTGTACCTGCATCACATGACGCTGTACGAGTGCCTTGGAAATCAGACACAATTGGAAGCCGCGACGAAGATGTCCGGCGACGTTTGCATGCAGCTCAATCAGCCGTCCCTTCAGTGCAACACAATCGCGGCTATCTGGAGCCTGGGCTCGGAGGTACGTGATACGTTTAAATGGAAATGAGCAAGAATTAGATAAATTCCCCGCGTGGCCCGGCTGAAATGAATTTTCAGCTTAAGTAGACCGGCAAATTGAATTCGTATCGCGGGATTTGAACGGTCGAAAAGGGGGATATTAATTAAAATGTATCGAATCGACTTGCACACTTCATACGCTCCGTAAATACGTGTTTAATTTTCGTGGCAAACGAAAATATTTCGAGGAATATATATTTGAGTAATATTTCAGTCTTCAGTTACGATGAGAATTATCTTCTCAGTTCAGTATTTCTACGGTTATACAGGGTGAGTCCCGCAACATGCTCGCTTCGAATAGATGGTAAGTTACTTGTATAGAAAAACGTTTTAATGTTTTACAAAACAATATCTCAACATTATCTAAACATTTTTAAACAACAAATAACTTACCAGTTATTCAAAGTGATCATGTTGTGACATTTGCCCAGTAGGATACCTTGCACGAAGTATTTATCGCATTGCGTGAATATTCGACGTGTTATTGCTCATAAATAAATGAATAGCAACATTAGGAAGTTATTATTAATACTTTCATAATTCCGTGACCCATATACGGGTGGTCCACGCAACTTGTGCACCTCTATAATATCCAAAATATACGTTGCATGCAAAAATTTTGTATACAAAAGTTGAATGGTTTAAAGGGGTACATTATGTAGTGTATTTAGTTTATTTATAGGTGGAGGCCTTTCGGAGATTTGAAGGTCAACTTTGTTTTTTTAAATAGAATACTATATTTTTTATATCAAAATATGGAAGAATATCGAATTCTGGGTAAAAAAGTATTGATCTTTATTAGTCCTAAACCTAATAGCTACCGAGTAATTTTACTTTATTTCTTGAAAATTTTCTTCACGTAACATCAAGTTGAAGATTCAACCTTATTACAGATTTCCGCAGGACAGCGAAGAAATAAAGTGAAATTACTCGTTAACTATTAGGTTTAGGGCTAATAAAGGTCAATACTTTTTTACTCAGAATTCGATATTCTTCCATATTTTGATATAAAAAATATAGTATTCTATTTAAAAAAAACAAAGATGACCTTCAAATATCCGCAACGCCTCCACCCATAAAAAAAATGAATGCACTGCATAATGTACCCCTTTAAACTATGCAACTTTTGTATACAAAATTTTTTCGTGCAACGCATATTTTGGAAGTTATAGAGGTGCACAAGTTGTGTGGACCACGCTGTATAGATCGTGGTTAATTTGAACAATAATTTTTAGTGATGTTTTCTTTCACGTATTACTACATTTGGAGAAAAAATTATACTTTATTGTTAATAGTACATATTGTTCACTCTTTTCCATGTGACATTTTTAATCGAAATTTTTTTCAAACATGCTATTAAATGAAGTATCCTTTTAAGGGGTTGTAAACGTATTAAAGTAAATAAATGCTTCGTATTCTAATCATGTTACTGTAGTGCACAGGTAGTGTAAAAAAGAAACATTTTTAGTATCGTAGGTTCGCAATTAACTGATAAAAACCTTTATAAGAGACACGTTTTTGAGATCAGCTAAGGAAAAACTTTGTAAGCAAACTTGGTTTCCGTCAAATAATTCACAGATATAGCGAATAAAAAAGCTAGCATACAACGAGACTTAATTGTATTTCTCGCAGCAAAGTGGATAGATAGATCGTGGTCAAAAACTCCAGACACTATAATATATTTCACGCGAGCGATTAAACTCGTGTCAGTGTACTCCGTGTGAAATTAGTGACCACGTGACCACCATAGCACGATCCGTCGCGTCTTCACAGGACGGTCGTGTTTCCAGCGACCACGAAGGAACGAGTTTGCGGTGGCCTTCCCGTCGCATTGGTATGCATTACGCAAAAGCCAGAGTTACCGCGATACACCCTGCGTATCCCTGTGTCTCTTACGCTTGTCCCATGATGACGTCAGATTAACATCCGCTGGACAGTGATTTATCCCTGTGTAATTAGTCGTCCGGTTGATACGGATCTCGGCCGTATCTCGAGCCTGATTCGTCCGATATGATTGCCCGGGAGGATTTTGTTAATATATTTTAAGCCATAAGTAGGAAGAAGTGGGCCAGAGCCGGGATCGTGGTATTGCGAGCGAAACTTCAATTTCGCTGTACCATTTATGTGATTCATGTTTGAAGCTGCCTCTGGGCTAGTAATTTAGCGCATTAGCCTTGGGGAGGAGTCTGTCAACGGTTTGGATCGGTTAATTGGTTAGGCGAGGCTGACATATTACGGATTAGGACTTGGCGATCTCTGTTTCAGTAATACTGTTATTATATCGTTTCACGAGCGTACTATGTCTACGGGAGAAATATTTTTAGAGAATCTAACAGGCTGAGATGTTTTGCTTGTTTCTGTACACTGTTGTTAAGAGATAGCAAAGTTCGTAGAGGTTCATAGAAGCAATCATAGTAATCATCGTATAGAATACAGGGTCATCCGCGTATCTCGGAACCTGCGCGCACGAACACGAATGAGTTCGGGTTCCGAGATACGTAGATGACCTTGTATTAGTTATGAGATTGGGTTTTTATTTCGAAATACAGTTACTCCCAAAAGTATTTTGACACTAACAAAGTTTTACTATTTAGTGATGTATTTGTATTAATTATGCAACAATTTTTCAAATCTTTTTTTGTGCAACTTTATTTGTTGTACTGTATACATTTATTTCAATAAATTTTCATATGTAGCACAGTAATATAAATAATAAATCGAAATCAAGTTCAATTGTTCCATGACAAAAGTATTCGGACACCTTGTGTTATATACGCGAAGTTCCAAAAATTTGTCAAGACTGTTTACATTCTTTGTATCTATCAACAATGTTATGTTTATATGTCAGTTGAAGTCTTCATTCAAAGCGTAAACATCAAATGTGCAAACTGAGAATAGAGGACAAAATACTAGCTTTGATAAACGTCAATTAGTTATATTTCACAGAGAAGAAGGTTTATCTTATCGGGAAATTGCAAAATTATTATACATCCGTCACTGCAATCTCCGGACCTAAATTCCATAGGGAATTTATGGGATGAACTTGATTGTACGGTTCATAAAACTCCAATTCACCTAAAAATTAATTAAATAACCGATTAAGAGAAGAATAGAATTTAACTAGCGTAGAATATAAAAAAAAAAAATAATAATTTCAAACATCCAACAATGTATTGACATTGTATATGTTTTATAAAATATCTCAATAATATTTGTATTATAATTATTATAATATTATAAATATTAATTTTCGATAAGTGACCAAATACTTTCGTTACGGAACAATTGAACATGATTTCGGTTTATTTATATTAGTGTATTTATTGTATATGAAAATTTATTGATGTAAATGTATATAGTTTTAAAGTACAGTAAATACAGTTTCACAATAAAAATCCATCCAATTCTTTCAGAATTAACACACATACATCATTAAGTAGTCCAATTTTGTTAGTGTCCGTATACTTTTGGGAGTAACTCTATATCGTGTGAATCTTTATGACTTAACCGGCTACCGTTTACAAACATTAGATTTAGAGGGAAGGAATTGGACAACGACCTGAATAGGTCAATTGACGGTGCAGTCACCCAACAGATAAATTCTATGCTCTGATTGAAGAATCTCCAGTTGAATGAAATCTTTCTTACTTTTAAGTTATGTACTACTACAAGTTATGGATAGATATTTTAAAAAATAGATTAAATAACATTTATCCAATCTGTAACTTCAATAGAAAATTCTTATTTTATTGGGTTGAATAAAGATTCAGCGCGTTTTTATCTGAGTGCATTTGAAATATTGTTTTTAGTAGAAAATGGTATATGAAAGTTCACTGCTATTTTTTTTCAACATTTTACGAGCTTCTTAATTTTATTTCTGTAGAATTTCCATAATTTGGTGAAATAGTCTTGTTTGACAATATCGATATTATCATAAGTTTTAAATTTGTTCCCATTGAAAAAATTTTTAAACTATTTGATTCCCTTACAATTTTCTAGCTGAAATTCTTTATTTCTTCTGAGAAAATGTATTAACCTGTGCCATTTGCTAACAACAGATCATAATAATATATCCGGATTTGCTTTATATTCTACCACCATCCATCATGAGCTTCTATGTATAAAGAAGTCAAGAACGCCCTTCAAATTTATGTATTTTTCAAACACAGAAGTTCTACAAGAAATACAAATAGCTCGTATAATGTTAGAAAAAATGAACAATGTAACCGAAATAATACTAACAATTTCTATAAAGACAATATATATATAAAAAAAAGAAAACACATAAAGGAACATTACCTAATATTAGAAATAATCAATAGTTATTAAGTTTGCTCCGAAAGCGTACAAAGGATGTACCGTTATTTTTAAGAGGTTATTTGCTCGAATAGATATACCGAACAACCCCGCAAATATACTTGGCAGCCTCTTTGAGAAAAAGGGCAAGCAGTATGACATAATTCTCAATCTTATTTTAAGCGAACTTCCTCTGAAATCGGCTATTTATCCAACAGCATCCCACCTTCCTTCATCTATAGGCCCCCAAATAATCCTCCCGAACATTTTCTTCCCCAGGGCTTCAATTATCCTCCGGAGGCCGGCTACGCCCTGGACCCATCTGGTCCCCGTTATTACATGCTGGAGACGCACTACACGAATCCGGAGATGGACTCGTACGTCAGCGACAGCTCAGGCCTGCGTTTGCATTACACGGATCGGTTGCGCACCCATGACGCTGGTATCCTCAGCGTCGGCATCGATCCGAACTGGAGGCACATCATACCACCCGGCCAGCCGGAAGTGGTCTCCGAAGGTCACTGTATCTCGGACTGTACCGGCCAGACCATTCCCAACAACGGCATCAACATATTTGCCGTCATCATGCATACTCATCAGCTGGGCAAGAAGGTCCGATTGCGTCAGATAAGGTCCGGCGAGGAGCTGCCACCCATTGCGTCTGACACCAATTACGATCCCAGCTATCAGGAGTATCGGAAGCTGCAGAAACCCGTCAGGGTCTATCCGGTGAGTGTTCGCCCCCTCGATTCACTAGCCACGACGTGGCTCCATGTATTTCATTAGGCGGTGATTTAAACAGTTCGAGGAGATTAGTCCATTACCTCCGAACGGATGGAGATTAGAATGGATAGGGAAACGTTTGATTCGGTCCGAATCTATTCCGCCGTGGTTTCCTCGATCCATTCAGAGGTCCATGTAATTCAGTAATTACTTTACAATTATTTGTTAGGCAATCACTTCCCTTTATTTATTTAAAATTCGTTAGATACAAGCACATTGAACTTCCTTCGTCCGAAGCAATTTGGTAAGTGCTGTTACAGTAGATGCTACGTAATAACGTGCAATTGGTTTCATCCACTTTTCATTATTCTACATGCGAATAAAGGCGAAACTTCCGAGCTCATCCTCATAGACAGTCGAACGTTGAACCCTATATGACTTCTATTCTCTTTTCTTTCGGACCAGTCGATTACTATTAATGAACTACTGTTAAGAGCACTCTGCTTCTATTACACATTCAATATCCTCTTCAATAAAAACGGAAAGAATGCCTAAAGAAACCGGAAGAAATCGAAGTAACAGTAGACTGTAAGTGTTACGGTGGACTAATCGCAGCCATATCTCTCGGTTCTTGTTGCAGGGCGATCATTTGGTAGCCGAGTGCACGTACTCGTCTTTGTCGAAAAACACTATCACGTTGGGCGGCGTGACGACCAAAGATGAGACTTGTCTGGTGTCCACTCTTTATTACCCGCGCATCGACCTGTCTCTCTGCTATTCTCTTCCGTCAATACCAACCATCCTCGAGAGTCTGGGAATCAAGACGTTGATAAGGTGAGTATCCGAAACTCTCTTGCAATGCTTTCGTACAACTCGGTGTATCTTGCGTTTGTATCGCGGGGCAGAGTGTTCGCGAACGTTCTTAATTTTGGTTTTCGCGAAATGACCGCGAACGCTCGTTTCGACGCGATTGTTTCACTTTAATTGGGATCCAAAGACTGTTTCATATTAATTTACACGGTAGAGGCGCGTTCGATACTGGCGCTAATGATCGATATCGAACACGTCTCCGTACGCACGCGTACAAAGCGGCCTAGTCGTACCCGTTCCTTTCACTCTGATTACTTTAAATTGGCAATTAGGGACGGCGATGGCCCGTGCGTCACGACCGCTACGACCTGTCGTTAGTTTCAACGAGGGCCGGCCGTATTGCGACCAGACGCATCGTTCATTGCATTACGTAACGTTACGTGTGTCACGAAGATGCTTCCTGCGACGTGTCACGAACTTTAATGTAACAAGCGTCCTGTTTCACTAAACACACACCCGGCCGTATAGAATACCGTAGGCTAAATTACTGTTATTACCACCATTAATATCGGCAGATTGATAGTTGCTGGTCGGGTCGTTAACTCCGACGGAGATCATTGTCATCGTTGCGTGACATCGGTACCAGATAAGCTCGTTCGACATGAAAACGAACGTGATCATTTAAAACTCGTTTATCTCTCTGTAGTATGCATCCTGCGGGAATAAATCCTTATTTGTAAAAGAATTCGCAATTGTCTCCCTGATCTTTGTAGAATATTTTATTTTTCAAGTAAAATTATTTGTAGTTATTAATTACTGGTTTGCAAATTATTGTTTTCTGTGGTCAACTTCCACTCTTCAGATGATTTCTGTGATTATTGTACAGTAACTTAACGCTGTACTACTATTCCGTTCGTTCTTCGTCTACTCGGAAATCTAGTTTCCTAGGACATCCACGAAAATTGTTTGGTTAAGAAAAAGATGTTGTACTCCCTAGTGGTAGACACAAAGGCTTCGCAATAAGCTTTGTTCTCCAAACGAGCGTATTCGTGATGCAGGTCATGGAACATACTCCGCTCCGAAACTCTTGAAATTTCATCCCCCTCGTGTTCTCTCATAACGAACATATACAGTTCCGTTTCCAATTATTCGACCGACTTAATATAACGAGAACTGCGAGTCTAGTGCATCGCGTTCGAGGGTTGAAAAATCGAAATATATTGTGATATGAGTAATTGTGAGTAATACCGTGCTTCATAAATTTTCAATTTTTAGTTATTAATGATTTTTCACGGGACAAAAGTTTCCATATTATTTTGTTTTACTGATTGTGAGAGTTGTATGTGCGCCTCAATTAAAAACCCATTATTACGGTTAATCAACCTGTACTGTTGCAGAAATCTCAAGCATTTTTCTAGAATAATGAACACTACCAGAAACACCAATATGACTTATCTTCTGTCTGTGGAATCAGTATAGAATTTTTCACTCGCATGTTTAATACTTTCCTGATCTAATTTCTTCTCTAATTCCTAACAGCTTGCTATAGTGAGGCTATAGTGAAGCTTGATTTTGCACTGTCTGCTTCTCTCACTTTTACGAACTGTCAAGAAGCGAACTGATAGTGCTGCGATAGTACATGAGAAGCCGATAACACTTTTCGAAGCTGTAGAAAACACATTCGCACTTATCTTACTCAGGTTCTCGTTCAAAACATTTGAGGCTGGAGGACGGGCTCCAGGAAACTTATCTTTAACTAGTAACCTCTATCTCAATACAAAACAAAGTGTGTTCCTCTAGATAGTAGATTCGAGTTTTATTGAAATTTCCCTACAACATAAACGAGATGCAGAATTTCTTCAGACCATTTATTGCTTTAAAATTTAAAACAAAAACTCTTTGAGTTGACCGCATTAGACACCTATTTCGAAATGGGGAAACTGTAAAGTTGTAGTATTTTCCATAAAACAGTGACAATATCCATGGATCCCTTTTTGCATTTTAGTTGCTGCAACAGGTTGCTAACAGTATAGAGCAGTCTGCTGTTAATTTTCTGAATGAAAACAATAAAAGCATTTAGCAATTAACATCGTCGTGTAAGGATTGAAAGTAGGCATGAAATGTAGAAGAAGCTTCGAGAGTAAAAAGGTCTTTGCCAATACTTGCCCCGTTTTTTAATACAAAAACCAAACAAACTCAATAAACCCCTTGATTCATCCGCCACCAAAACCTCACGTCGCCATCTTTCTGTCTACAGAGGTTCCAAATCAGTGCAGATTCAGGAGTCCCAGAACTCAGCAGGCGTAACGCTGGAGAATCGGCTGATGAATTACGACTGGAAGACGAATTTCCAAAGTTTCTTAGACGCCACACGTGACGGCACGTTCAAACCCCTCTGCTCGACCAGCCAGGGAGCGTTGCCAGGAACAGACAGCCTGGAGGTCCACTACCCGAGGATCCTAAGACCGTACGAGGAGATCAGCCTGCCGTGCTCGAAGAAACCCCTCAGGAACAAACTGTCGATGCTGTTGAGCGAGGATGAGGAAATCGGCGCGCCGGTGGATCCCGATAGTGATGAGACTAACGCCGTCGAGCGGGGACAATTGGTGCGCAGCAAAGTGTCCCGCAGCAGTGATGGGCCCACTGGCGGAAGTTCCTCTAGATCGGTATCCTTGGCGGTGATCCTGGCCGCGGTGACGGTGATCGTCGATGGCGCGTTCAGGTGAACACTGGCCGGTCGTCTCGACGTCGATCGATCGACTGACAGTAGCGATCGATCGATCCTGTTTACCTAGGACGGCTGTTTTATCCTCTTGTTGATTGCGCTGGATCGGGGGAGGAGATGCATGTAAGTACGTGCCGGTGTGTACTCTCTCTGACGCGTCACTTAGGCTAAAATAACTATTGTCGTTCGTCTGATCGTTGATCGAGGACAGGGTGGCGTCTGCGTTTTCGAGGTCCCTTCCGTTTCGTATCCGAAGAGTTTCCCGCGTCTACGTTTGTTCTCCAGTCACTCGAACTAGATGTTACGTGCAATCTCTCTCTCTCTTTTTCTCTCTGTTTACCTTTCTCGTGTACAGAGGATCGGACCTCCGTTCATTGACGTCGGGAACGCATATCGGTGGAATGCGATATTTTTCTGGGACACGTATTTTTTCTGAACGAAATATCGCGATCGAGCAGAACGAATGAAATTCGTCGCAAGAGAGGTTCCCATCGCGTGTCCATCGAGGATCCACGTTGCCCTCGTTCAAAGATCGACCTCCCTTTCCGCGATCTCTACTCGTGCACTATTGTTACGATGTATCGTGCGTACTCGCACAGGACGGTCTTGGATATCTTTCGGTTTCGAACGCTTGAATTCTCGCGGCTTCTCGATCGATCTGATTTCTCTTGGAAGCGGCTACGACAGTGTACGCGATCGGCGAAATGTATAATTATTGGTATGGATATCTACTGATGCGAACAGAGTCGACTCGTATCGACGAACGGACTTTCTACGAAATTTTTATTCTTAGAAAGACTCGTCGTATTTCCTTTTTTCCAATCTTACTCCATGGCGAGCACTGCGCCGGATGCAGATGCTCGATACGATCGAAGCGAGTCATTCGAAAGACGCCATTGTCACTCTAAAACAGCTTGTTAAAGAGTAAAAAGATGAAAGTCGATGCGAGTCGCGAATCTTGACCAGCGATAAGGTTGCTCCGATCCGTTCGTTCTCTTCTTTTGCGTATCCGAATGATTTATGTTATGTTGCGTCAAGTGTAATACGGAAGTCCAACGACAGAAGGGAAATGTACGAAGCTGCGTTCCTTTGAGCTTGGCTTAGCGTTCTCCAGACTGACCGGCGTTATCGCCACGCGATTCAATGCAGATGAAAGGAGCAAGAAAACGCAAGAAGTTTCTAGTCCACGTAGACGAGCGACTGGTTTCGAGCTCGCTCGTCGTTTCTATGTAAGAACCGCTCGCGCGTGTTCCTCGCGCGCGCATCATCGGTGCTTGGCCTCTTTCTAACGATTGACGATCTGGAACGAAAGATATCCACGGGAGAATCGTGACACCGGCTCCTGTGTCGATAGAATGGGATTATTATTAATATATTTCGGAGACGCTCGACACGAAAGAGTTTATTGTTGATTGTTTAGTTCTTGGCTTGGGAACCAGCAAACTTTTCGCGGTTGTTTTTCGCTGATATTTCAATCTAAATTGCAATTTAACTATAACACAGTATCGCGTTTCGAGATTCCTCGAGTGAAGTTTGGTTCCCAGCCGACTCTGTATATTCTGTTACTATTAAAGCTATGAATAGCTGCGTTTTTTAAGGAAGACTGCAAACGTTGGTCGAATCGCGTGGGTGCGAGCGAATCGCGACTTCACGTTACAATTGCCGTACTTTTTCGCCCCCTTGCGAGCTCGAGCGACGTTTGCACGCGCGCAACCCCGGCGGTCCTTTGTAATATTTTGTACAGTTTATTAAGTGTAACGTTGTTCGAGATGCTGGCCCGACCGCGGCCCAGCGACTATTTATTTTTTATTTAATTGTATAGAGTCACATTCGGACGCTGTTCCGCTTACTACACGCATATTCGCGTTTTCTTTCGCGCGTGTGTTTGTATTACGCGAGCCGCGTTCGCGAACTGCGACGGAATGCGTAAGTTCGGTTTCTTGACGCGCCTTTTGCGGAGGTGTGCCCCGGTTACTCGAGGATTTACGGTCGGGTGACGTGGAACTGTCGTTCGGCTCGATTCGAGGGCTGGATTTCGATACGCAGGACAGTTGTGATTTTTCAGGGTACTTGAGTATGAATTTTGAACCAAGTGTTTGACCTGTGAGGAACTCTAATTTCTATAGTTATACGTTTTGGGAGAGGAGGATAGATGCGAAGGGAAGGATGTTAAAATACTGTGAAAATTTTTGTAGGAAATAAATGTAAATTGAAGTGAATTTTTATTGTGGTTTGATTTTGTTTTAATTGCATATTTAATACGTTCATGAAGTTTTATATCATTACCTTATTTGAATTTATCAAATTCCAGGAATGTGAACATTGTTGTATATAAAATAAACATTTTCTTATTTTTATTTATTAATTGAAAAAGGATACAAAGCAATTTTATATTTATTGGAATTAAAAAACTACTTGCCCTAAAAATAGTAATGTAATATCCTTATTTTTGTATCGTACTATATTACCTTAAATCACGTATTTAATCTAAGTTCAGAAATAAAAATCGTATTCTAAAAATATTTAGCCATTTTGGATCCAAACCATTTGAGTAACAAAACCGTAATTGAAGGAAAAAGTTTTTAAAATAGTCTAGTTGTGAATTACAGGTCGCTACAATGCTTTGTGATGACCGTGAGTCCTTGGGCACAGATCCTGAATTGAATTTTAGTTACCCAAAAAACCCTTCCTACGAAAGCTTTCGAAATCCCGACTGGAATCGAACAGATCTGCTATAAATAAAAATTTCGAGTACCAGCGCACACCCCAGTCTTCGCCACCGGCGATTCGATCAATCTCTACCTAATCATCCATATCTACGAATGACACGAACTTTTGTTTCTTTGTGAGCGTTTTCAAGGGGTGCTATTCAACGGACAATATTCCTCTATTAGCAAATTAAAATTGATCGCTTGCTTTATTGGGTGATTCCTATTTATAAAAGTTTAATCAATTCGAATATTTCATTCATTGGCGCAGTCGTCTTTTATTAACAAATTATTTTAAAGTCTATGGAAATAACTTTTTTCTGGAAAATCTAATAAATTGTCGGGAAAACAGTTTGGTAAGATACGAAAAGCATAGAAAGCAACCAACCACAGATCAGAATTACACAACATCGCGATTCCACCATTTTCGAATTTCGAGAACGTTATTCACATCTTTTAATTAAATTGAATTCGAAAGTAACGCGTAACCTGGTTTAACTCGACTCGATCTTCGACTGCGTTAATTTACTCGCCTCGACACTCCACTGTCGTATAATCGATTAAGTCTCCGAAGCACCACTTTAAGTATTAAAAAAAAGAAGAAGAGGAAGGGGAAAGAGAAAGGAGAAGTCTTCCCCTCTCTCGGGAGGGAAAGAGTGAAAAAAAATGACGTGCACGATGGCGTGCAACGAGAGGACTTAAGCAAGAGTACGGCTGGATCGATAGCAGCACGTTGCAATCAAGAGTCCCCTAACGTGCGCACTTTTCCTGAATTCCATTAGTGTCGAGGAGAACGCAGCTTACGCAAGTGCGAGGACGCCTGAAGTCAAGGGGAGGGGAGAATCTTGCAGTCCTACCAAAAATTTACGAGGGGAAAGGTTACGTCTTAATTCTCGACTAGAAATATATTTTTCACGACGGTCGTCGATCAATTCAGCCGTCAATCGCGATACAGTGCTCTCTCGCTTTAATCTCTATGCTTTTCGACGATGAGCTTACAGCAGCAAGAAGCACGTTTACGAAGTCTGCTTGTGTGTTAGTTATTTATTTTCATCCCATTGCAACTGTTACGATTGCTATGTGAGTTTCTGGTGTTCACCAGGCCTTTTCATTGATTCTGAAGAAGAATCTGTTTAAATAAATGCATTTTGTTATTTTTATCAAAGTTGATATTACTGCAAGTCAACATTGTACAATTAAATCGTTGGACATCGGTGACCTCTACGAAAGTCATGGCGGATGTAACGTCGAGCTTGTAGCGAGAAAGCACTGTAAAACCGTGTTCCTCCCGATGTCTCAGTGATGCTATGCAATTGCGACGACGACCGTGCTCTCGTTGTCAGCGACGAAGCTCTGTCCCTAGTGTAGCGGTAAAACCTCACGTAGCGGACTAAATCGGTAACGATTAATGCGTAGCCACGTTTTACGACTTAAATTACTGCCGATTACTCGTAAGTGTCATAGGGGATCTGTATGTGTAGAGAGCGTTAGGGCAGTCGAGCGATTACCTTGCCTCGAACACTTTTTAGGCGCCAAAGAGGTTTCTCTAGATCATCGAGCTCAGAAGTCAACGTCAGATCTGCCAATCGTCGCTTCGCTAATGTCAGCGTTCCCAGAGTCTAAAAATACCTGATAACTGCCTATTGGTAACTGCCGTTTCGTTGTTGAGTTTCGAAGCAACTTCAAATCATTGAGTCATCATACACAGTTGCATACACGTTTAAACACATACGCACACACACACATACATGTACACACAAGCACAGGAAAAGACACTTACATGAGAGGTAGGTAACTGAAATCGCTCGAGAATGGGACGACGAAGTAATCGACCAACGGTTACAAAGAAAGGTCAGGAGAAACGGAAGCGAGGGAATAAGTTGGTTGCTTCCTTTACTTCGAATATCCTCGCTGCGCGTACGTAACCGTACAATCCACCACGTGATAAGCAATGATTTATCATCGCGGAAGGAACTCGTCGTAATTGATCGCGCGAGTTAGCAGCAACTTCTTCCGCCCTCGATGCCGACGCCGATTCCACACGTGGCGATCGTTCGCCAGTGCCGCGATAATCGTCGTCAACGCGAATCGGTGGGCGGGTTTTGGAACCGCGCGTATAGGGGGTTGGGTTGGGTGCTGACAGGAACTGTCGGTGATATGACCAGAACAATCAAGCAAAGTGTCACAAGTATAAATGTCATTTACGCTGGAATAAGTATGTTTAGATACGATAGGGAAACAGATATTACGCATTTATACTCAATGATCTTGCATTGTGTGTACGTTAGCTGGTTCGTTTTCGTGCCGAGGCTCCTGGCACCCCGTCGAGCTTTCGAGAACTCGATAATCGACGCGTGTAGACGTTCCTTGGAACGTTTAACTACAATTATATCCATAGCGATTTGCTCTCGAAATATATTGCTCGAGCGAGCAAGGCTCGTATCGAACGGACAATTAACTTGCTTAAAGACTCGGCAGCGTGCTGTACCTGACAAGATGCGTCGCAAACAGACAAATGATCATCCATTTCTCGTGCTTATAGTCTCGTCGCTTATAGTCCCAACAAAGTTACTTGGCTGCTCAATGCGACTACTATTAACTCCCAAGTTGTATCATCCATCATGAAAAATGAATAAGTGGTGGAAGATGTCATTCTTGGTAAGCCAGACTAGCCATTTACCTTTACCGTCACTGTGTTTCCAATCGAGCGATGATTGTGACCATTGTAAAACCACTGAATAAATATTCGAAACATCGAGAACACGATCAAAATAACAAATAGAATACGTTTGGCGAAAACACGGCGGGGCCAGGTGATCGGAGATGTATGTATTGTATGTAGAAAAGATTAGAGAAGGTAAAGAACGACAAACCTGGCCCATCGATGGGTGTGGGGCCAGGCCGAGCGGCAACGCAAGTAACCGAATGGATTAAGGAATCGAGTGAATAGCGTATGCGTGTACATAGGTATCCTGTATATAGTTTTTAGATTTGAACTACGTCCCGGACTCTTCAGAGGCACCTACACTCGACTTCAAGGTAGCTAGCAGAGACAAAAAAAGGATAGTATCTTGCATCTGTATAATTTACATGTAATCATGTTAATCTGTATAATCGAGCGCGCGCGCATCCCGAACATCTGGCGCGCGAGCGCGCACGAATATACACAAACCCCAGCGCCCTGTCCTTCCATACCGCTCTTGTTAGATTTATACCTAATTTACACTGGATATTAACGTCTAAACGCTACACTATCATCTACACTGTAACAAATTGTATTATATTTTATATATATAAATATGTAAATGTTTTTCTAAGACGGATCTAATTTATTTCGCCTTTGGCGACTGTGTTTCCCTTCGTTTCTGACCCATTATTTTATTGTCATCTGATTTTATAAAATTACATAGTGACTGACTGATTGCTTCGCACGTATTTAAATCTTTCATTATGAAACATTTTCTATTGTATTATTGTATCTATCTTGTCTTAATCCTTGGAATTTTCCTAAATTTTAATGTATAAATGAAAATATCTTTATAGCTTAACTAAGTAGTTTAACGTTTTTTTTTTTAACTTTGTGAGTCATGTAGCATTTGATAATTTCCCTACAAACATTATTATTAAGTGAGTATCAAAGTTCTCTCGGTTTCTGCAACGAGTACATACATCAGAAGTTGACAACAGTTTTAAAAAATAGCTATAGATATTCTACTTTAGACTCAGATAGAAAATAGTGTACTCTACTTTGTGACGGTAATTAAAACTAAGAATATTTGTGAATGAATTTTATATATACGTATCTGCATCATTGTAACTGTATTTGCAAACTAGATTTACAGAAATCACCTTTTTCAGAAATGCAAAAATGTCTCTTAAATATATGTAGGTACATAGATATGTTAAAAACGGTATATTTGATAAAATGTCACCAGTGAAATTATATATTTAGTTTCAGTCGTAGAACATTGTATTTGATATTAGTTAAAGCGAATTATCAACTGAAAAATCAATTAAATATGCGTTTAAATGCAGAAAAAATTACAATAACAATGGATGTACGTTAAGTAAACGAATTTCTGAACACTTTAATATAAAGGATGAAATATTAGAAACTATTATATTGAGCGCCTAAATTATGTACGTGATGGGGCAGACTTCCTAAAGTATTAGTTACTTACACTGATCAATAAAATTAAGCACATGATCCTGTTGTAATTTACTTAGAAACGAAGTGTTTAATGGTAGATCCACTGAGTCTGACGCCCCAGGCGTAATGATAATCCTATTGGATTTAGAGTTACTTTAAGATAGTTACGAGAGTTTGGCAGTTTTCTAAAACTACAGGTAAGTATAATCTTCCATTTTTTATGCTGGAAATAATTTCAATATTATTATCGGAGATATTTTTTTCTCGAAATTATCAAGTAAGTGTTAAATTGAATAATAACGTCACTGAAAAAGATATGTATTTAGAAAATGTATCATATATGGTAGGTTGTACTACTGACAAAATAGATTACTTGAAAACATATTTTTTCAATTCGAAATACCAGTATTGGTCTTGAGATCAAGACTATATTGTGAACTTATGCAATTCTATATTCTTTACCTGGAATATAAGAGTTTCTTTCATTTATTTTATTTTTGTTAAAAATACAAATCTCATCTTATCCACAAAGCACAAAGTCTTAAACAATGTATGCTATAATTCAAGAAGAGTTCATAGTATAAATGGTCTTTCAATAAGAGAAAAACTCAAAAGATAATTTACTATTCAGTGGTTTATTTTGAATATTCGATGACATTATAATGAAATACGGTATCGTAGAAATAACTACCACGTTCGATAGAATACGAGAAACCCAATATTCGATAACTCTGTCCCGCGAATGAGGTCACAGCTTCTCAATAATACTAATTGTAAGAGTATTTGCAGTGAGACCACCAGCAGTTTGCGGTTTGTTGGAATAATAAAGAAATTAAGCCACCACATCTGAGGCAAATTAAATCCGTGTTATTCGCGTCAAAGAAGAGATGAAATCAGCGCCTTATCAGTAACGCTTACAACTACACCTTCTTCGTGTTCAAAAAATAGACACCAATGACTTTAGCGGTAAAAAATCTCATCAACCAGTACCTTCCTTTCGTTATACTAATCGCTTAAAGTCAATTACAAACACTGATAACTCGAATTGGAAAGACGTACATATGTTCCTGCGTTCTACTTTTTCAGTAGTAAATATAACCTACTATATCTTATACACCTGTTCAAGAGGCATATTTTCGGTAATTCCTTTCTTTCTGGTATTTTCATTAAATAAAACATTAATTTAATAATTTTGGAAAGAAATATCACCAATGATTTTAATACCCTTGTACAGGAAGTATACACATTATATGTCAAGAGCACCGTAGCGATAAACAGTAAAAGCGAAATTTACTTTGATCTTGAAAATCAAAGTTTGAAATATCTTCTTGTGGTGTTTTTCAATTATTCTTCACTGAGTAAAAATCTATTTTTTCTTAATTAAACTTTCATTGTCTCATGCTTCTTCAATAGCCCATTATGTATTTTATATTTTATCCTAAAATACAAGAATATTGCAAATAAAATAAGTTTAACAGTTACTGAAGCATCGTCTTTTAAAAGAATGGTTGGGTTGTGATCTATAGTTCGTTTGATAAAGTTGATCCTCCTTACGAGTGAAATTTTTGACCCTTTGACATTGTCTTTCAAGGTCAAGGTAATTTTTGCGGTCACTTTTTTAACGAACCTCCATCGGTTTAAGGATATGGAATCCCACAGTGATCGTAACATACGATTTTTATACACCTTATATAATTAAGTGTTATGATTAGACTGCGAATTTTATGCATTTCAAAATATAGAAACTATCCAAAATATAATTAAAATTACAATGTTTAAAAAATTGTCATTCATATTTCAATTCTTTACTTATGTTTTGTAACGTGATCCGCGAACTCTGACCGTGAATTCGAGCCAACGGTTACGTCACAAGCCGAAATCAGCCTCTACACGCCTATTTCAAAATTTCGTAAAACTTGAGCGCCAGGTATCCAAAGATACCGGCGTGAAGGGGCTCGACACGCGGAAGATCTCGCCCGAGCTAGCTACACGAACCGCGGAGAGTGGCTGGATGTGCGAGAGAGGGAAGGAAAGGAGACGCAAAGGTTTTCCTCACGGTACGAAAGTGAATGATGACTCAGAGTTTTCTATTAAATTAATAAAAAGGGCTCTATTTGAGACCTTGCGGTACAACTTAGCGCACGGCGCGCCGCGTGGCGTGTCGGAACTCGCCGCTTTATTACAAGATGTTAGCGGGGAATCTCGAATAGAATGGGCAAAATCGGTAACCAAAAAGGGACGAAAGCTGT
The DNA here is from genome assembly GCA_030770465.2 of Perdita meconis. Classification (NCBI taxonomy): domain Eukaryota; kingdom Metazoa; phylum Arthropoda; class Insecta; order Hymenoptera; family Andrenidae; genus Perdita; species Perdita meconis. The sequence goes on along the minus strand of JASKOS020000014.1, from coordinate 2,870,567 downwards.
TTGTCGGACTGAAGGGCGACCGCCAGGAAGTTAATACGCAGCGGTGACTTTTTCCCCGTTAGCCAAAAGAGAGAGAGAGAGAGAGAGAGAGAGAGAGAGAGAGAGAGAGAGAGAGAGAGAGAGAGAGAGAGAGAGAGAGAGACTCCAGGAAGCGCTTACCTTCGACGAAATCAGCGACAAGGCAGGCCGAGTCCTGGAGACTCGGCGCTTTTATTAACGCGACGCTTCCCGAAATCTCTTCTGATTGGTTGTGACACGCGCCACCAATTCCCGATCAATCTGCGATGATTGCGACGCGGCGTCCCTCCTGGATCGGAGCTGGATCTTCTCCTGTCCCCGGGCTAGCGCTTCCACGGATACGGTCCTAGAAGGGAGCTTCTCCTATCGCCCTTCCGTCTTTGAGCCCCAAACGCCGAGGTGAACTGGCCAACCTCCCTCAACGTCTACCCCGGATAACCCACGGTCCCTGGCTCATGTGGGACCACAGCGGGGCGGTTCTGCGGACTAATCCTCCCGAATTCCTTGAGGGACGATCCTCCGCAGCTACCACTACGCTAGAGTGGTACTTCGCGCTAAAAAAGCACCCGTTCCGTGGCTGCCACCCGCAGAAGGACCACATCGTGGTATAGGGTCGAGGCCCTCTGTCGTCGGCGTACGCTCCTGGCGACGGAACTCTAAAGTCGGGGCCATCTCAACAGGCGGTTCAGGGTCACCAAACCCCTCGCACGCCTTTCTAGCAGAATATCCCATCGCGGCAGTTCCGTATGCGCGCGGACGCACTTGCCGCGTATGTTGAAAATCCGTGAGCGAACTCTCCTTCGCTATTACCTTTCTCGCTTCTTCCTATGTCGCTCCACTCAGTCCACTATCCTTCACGTTGCGTCCTCCTTTTTCCTTACCTACCGCTTTCTTTCCTCGCGCGTGACGCGACCAGGGTTGCCATTTGAGTGTTGTGCCATACCCCTTAACCTTCTGCCCCTCGCCCAGCTGTGCTGCGGAGTCCGCTTCGATTCTCCCACTCTTCCTACTGAAGCTCACGCGTACCGCATGGGGCAAGCCAGCGAGTGTTCCAAAAGAACCGTATGCTCATGCAAGCCAAGCCAAGCCGTCCATGGCGTCGTCGCGTAGTACAAAAGAACGCCCGTTACTTTCCCTACCAGACCCACAGGTGGAAGAGTCGGGGAAGCAATAGTGGGCTCCGCAGCACAGCTAGGCGAGGGGCGGAAGGGTAAGGGGTATGGCACGACAGTCAAATGGCAACCCTGAACGCGACGCGACGCGATGTCGGTGAAGGAGAGTCCCCTCACAGATATTCAACACACGCAGCACGTGCTTCGTGTGCACGGGGAACTGCCGCTGTGGGGGCACTCTGCCAGAAAGGCGCGCAAGGGGTTTGGTGACCCTGAGCCGTCTGTTGAGATGGCCCCGACTTTAGTCCAAAGCAGGTCCCGCGACGCCACGCTCCGCTCCTGGCGCCGATCGTCGCGCTGTTCAATCGTCGCTAGTTGTGCGCATGCGTGCCATGAGGAAAAGTCAGGTGGAATCAGTTTGCTGTCTTGCTACGAGTCTCCCTGCGGCGCCCCTCAGATTCGAATTTAAGCTGTTCTGTCACGCAGAAGGGGTTACGAATTGTGACGGGTAAACTGCCACGTCACAGTTTGTAAAAATTTGATTTTGCATATAAATCCGCAGTCTAGTCATGATTAATAAATAATCAAAGACATAACTTCAAGTTAACGAGAAATCTATGAAGAGAAATTATTCTATGTTGTCAGTTTCATATCCACTGACTCATCAATTCTTGTTGTTCAACTTCTACCAATTTCCCTTGGCCTTTCACCGCCGCGCCGTCAACTTTCCCAAGAACCAAATTCACGAGGATCAACTATCGACGGAATCGTCGAAACGTAGGGCAATGGAAACGCGACAGAGGGACCAACAAAATTACCATGGCCGGCGACAAATCAGCCGCGAAGCGCACTACCGAGCGCGACACAACTAATTACAAACGCGTATATTAGTTGCGGGCCAGACCCTCCGAAACCGCGGCGGCTTGGAACTGTTCGGCTGTTGCTGGCAGTTTCAATTGCCCTCTCGATCCGACCGTCAGATTATAACGTGGATTTACTAAGGCGTACAACTCCCGATCCATTAATGAACAAGTTTACGCGGGTTAAGTTTCCTAATATTACACTTGCATCCGACTGCCGCCTAATCCAACTTCCGCCGTCGCGTTACCTTAACGAGACACGCCGCTGCTACTTTCTTTTCCTTCGCGGCCAAACGCAGCGTTCAGGGGCGATGAATTTACTAATTGCGAAGGTCCTCCGGGCGTTCTTGTTCCCAGGAAGTTTCCAACCTATCAGGTCAGGATAGTTACATGGGAACGAGCGGAATAGGGGGTGCGTTCCATCCATACGTTTGGCAAGACTGAAAGCGTAAGGGAAACCAAAAACAATTGCATTTTTAGTCTGTAATGTTTAAATTGTGTACAATGTTTTAAAATTTCGGACACAGTAAGTCTTAAGTGCTGAAGAAAATAATCTAATAAAAAAACTTGAAGTAAAATATGAAAAATTTTCTGATTAGTTTTGAAATGTAAACTACTACTGTTTGAATATAAAGCACATCGAAAAATTGAATTAGTTCAATATGAAATAGATGAAAAGAAGAGTAAAAATTTCTCTTTATTATTTCCAAGGAACAAAAGTAGATGTTCGATTAAATACCTGAGAAAACGTATTCGGTGAGACTTTACGAAGAGATTAAACCATATACCAAATATTTTTTAATGTTTCCATGTGCACGTATTAATGCTTTAATATACTATAGCACTATTTCCGGGCAATCAAGCACTTTCTTTTATGCAGCATTTCTTTTAATAAAGATAATATTAATAAAAACTTAATAATAATATTATATTTTCATTGACCTGTAGTCCTTGAGTGGGCAGAACATGATTTTGTTGACAAAATTGTTTGAATCTAATTCGGTGCCTTTGCGAGGCACTCCTGAGCCTTCATTAAGTTCTTCTTACGACTTAAGAAAAAAGTAAAAAGTGTCCTACGAAAAACCGGAATTACGTAGAAATTTTCCAGAGCCTCGTAAAAATTAGGTTTTCCCCTTTTTATTGTCCAGTACTTGAAGCTATTTCCCTTCTATTTTATTTTCATTTTAGATTGCAATAAAATTTTATTCACTCGCCGAAAATGTGATTTTTCATTAATATCATAGACAAGTGAAAACATTAAAAAATAATGTAAACAGTATGAAGGAAAACACGTAATACAATGGAACTATTATGGGATTTTGAGAAAAGAGACTTGAAGGCTCCATTTTGTTTTTGCGATATTGCCGCTTCTCCAGGCTTATAACTGGAGCTTCGTAAAGTAGTATTCACCTTACTCTTTGCGTGTTAACCAATATCTGTTAAATATTCGTGGTAGATCCTTAATTATTGTTTATCTCGTCAGGTATCTATCGCTTTCATTGCAAAGTTGAGTGTTGGTTCGTCCACGAAAACCTACCTAATCCTAAGGTGGCTCTCGGTGTCTGATGAGTTAGACACTGGTTCGTCCACATCCATGAGGTGGCTTCTGGCGGGTGCAAAGTTACTCGCTGGTAGGTCCACGAAACAATAACAAATCCAAAGAAACTGACTCTTGGTCAGACTACCTAGCCTTCGGCTCGTAACACAGCCAATAATACGCCGAGGCCCAAAATACGTGTAACGCAGACCAATCAGACTCGCATTTCTTCCAACTATCAACTTATCATCGGTGAACGGTACTAAAATTCAATTTTAGTACAGCAAATTACGAAAATATTGCCCGAAAAATGATTAGAAATTGTAAATTAACGTCCTTCATAACGGATACCTTAGGCCAGGCATGCACAACTGGACGGCTGGCTTGTGCGAGAGTTCACCTCAGCTCGCGAGACGCGAGCCGCTTGCGACATCACTTACTGTACGCTTCCATGCAGCGGGCAATGTAAATGCAAAAACATCTGTCCATGAATCATCAGTGTTACGTTTTCGTCACGAACGGATCTTTTTGCATTTCCCGCTACATGGAACCGCACAGCAAGCGATGCCGCATCTATGAAGCGAAGCTTCGTGGACACATAATGAAGCGTACATGTCAGTCATGGACCTAAAGGACGGAGCGTAAAGTAGGTATGTGGGGGATGCGGGTGTCGCTGTGAAAGGGGGACTGTCAGCCATCTTATGTGGCCCAGATAGTGTTGCCATCTATGAGACGCCGCGGCAACATTTTAAAAGTGCACAATTGAATTTTCATATATTTGAAGTTAATCGTGATTCGTGTAATATGATACATTTTATAAAGTTATAAAGACTTCTGTAAGTAATGTATATATTTGGGGAATTTTTATATGTAGGTTCGATAAAAACATGATATTTATTGTCCAGAAAATAAAACAAGTTTTTTAAAGTATGATCTTTTAATATTAGCAATATTTTTTTGTTTGGCGATATGATTATACCTAACTTTTACATATTTTTGTATGATATATTTGATTAAATGTATTCTGTGCTTAAATAATGGATTTTGATCGTTAAAATGGTCTATTAAACTCAAAAATAAACTATGAGTGTTCAATTCATGTAGTATTTTGTTCGCTATACGAGAAACATTCTGATTATACAAATTAGTTTGAATATTATCAAATTTTATAACTTTCTCTGCTACACGATAAATTTTAATCACATCATGCGATGCGTACATGAGACCGCCCCGATTTTTATCTTTATTAAATTATAAATGTTGTTATTTTTATCTTCAGACTGTAAACTGGCAACACAAACTGAGCAGCGCAATGTAGCTGTGAGGTTTCTAACTATAAAACCACTTATATAAATAATAATTTTGTCTGAGAATTCTGAATGTATATGTATATGTACATTCATCTGTACCATAGAATACGAATGATATTCAATTATATTATATAAATCTTCTAATCCTTTAAATTCTTCTTCTACTCCTTCTGCGTCATCTGTATTTTTACTTGTCGATAAATTTATTATTTTAAGATATCAAATACGATTACACCAACTGTCACCAAACCACGCTGATTTAGTAATTAAACTCGCCTAGAGAGGCATCACAGTCTGGGCCACTCAAAATGGCTGAAAGTCTAATAGAGGGCGATACCCCTTCCGTCTGTCGCCGCAACCCCTCAAACTTACGCTCCGTCCTTTAGGTCCATGATGTCAGTAAGCTACGTACGCTAGTGATCCTCAAGGGAGTGATGAGAAACGATATCTGTGTTTCCTATTGGTCATTACGATGCGGAGTAAAACCGGAAGTAGAGAGAGAAAGTAGATAAATAGAAAAAAAGAGAACTGATATTATCGTCCATGACATTTGACATTTAGGTTACGTAACTTGTGACTTTTGGTTACATTCAAAGGGGTTATTGTGATTTGTGATTTCTGATTTAAATCCGTTTAAAACAATTTGGTTGTGCATTTTCTCATTACTCCCTTGAAGGTCACTTGTGGGTCACTAGTGTACGCGTTACCCCGCTGTACTTTCGTACAGACGCACCTAAAAGCAATTGTAATTTAAACAATAAAAAACGAGGAATATATTTAAACAAAAATCAGACTGGGCAAAAGCAAGCTTCAACAATTATTAACCTTCAATTATCATGCATACAAAACAGTTGGAGTAGACCTTCCCCTAGTGTTCTTGATATGAAAAATATATAAAAAACTTATTTAGAGAGTGCCCATTGTTCATAACAGTAATAAGTAATACGAGAAAGTATTTATTTCAGGCATAAACTTTTATTTTAAATCGCGAAATATAATGGGAACACTGCCCAAGCATTTGTTAGCAATTATTACGTCTTCCATTACAAAAATCGATAAAAATAAATTTTTAATGTCAGAATACTATAAGTATTGCGAAAAAATTGAGAAACGGGACAATTCATTGACGTGATATAAATAAATGATCTAATGGTATTTCAAACAATGAGAATTGATTTTATGTTTTTGTTCATGTAAATAAACATTGTCTAAGCTGTTGAACTGCTAGAACGTGGTTCGGTCCTAATGTGCAATGGCTTAGACCGTCGGCCGGTCCCCCTAGATCTCTTCTCTCGAAAATTCCACAATAATTCCCCATAACTCTTCTCACTGTAGGATTTGTCTTTTTGTTATGATAAAAGCTTCGTTCCATAATTAGTAGTATGTATTGAGGTATTAATCATTCCTGGAGGTAAAATAATGGACTGATAGCAGTGTCGGATGACGCTGGTACTTGTTACGTTCCGATTTACAGAAGTATGAACGAGGACTATCGATTCTCTGCTGTATTCTCCGCATAAGAGTTCATTGAAACGGGAAGACTCGCCAGCGCGCACTTTGCCGTGAAAAACTAGAATAAAACGTGCACGTTCGACTGGTAATTCGAATTGATGAGCAGTTTCATTACCGGTGGCTCGTGAATGCACAATTGGTGCAGTTATTCAGCGACAATGGTAAGTACAAGAACACACAAAACGATGGCTTGATGTACCTAGGTATTTCAAATATTCAGAAAACTCGCGACGACGTTACCAGGAACGTTCTGTTGTAAATGACACTGAAAAAACAAGAAGTTTCTTTCCTTTATGAGCGCCCGTCGGTTCCATGAACTTCTTAAATATTCCTGTCTTTCATCAACTACTGAACTTACAATGCTTAATCGCCGCAAGCTCTAGATCATCGATACAAGGCACATAGTCAGCAATAACGAAGTTACCGCGTAAGCTTTTTTGAATCGAGCCAGACTTCCTCCGCGAGCGCTTTTAGTTTCTTGATTATCGAGTTTATGTAAACTGCCGGGGCATTATTATTTCTCGAAGCGTGGAGTTAATTAAAATCTGTCAATGCGCAGCGGAAGGCAATATTCTGACGCACGGCTCCGCGCTGCCTCTCGATCGGGGGAAACCTTGGATTGTCACAGAACGTCACTCCTCTGTAACGTTTGTTACCCGCTCGAATGGATCCGACACGACGTGGCCGATTGGTAAACAAAAACGTCTGGAGAACGAGCGGCAAGGAAAGCTTAATGAAGCAATTTTCCTTCGACGAGGGTGCGACAGGCGTCGTTCTCGCTTGCATTTGCCGATCGCGATGGTAGATCCTAGGGAATAGGGGGAAAAAGCATGGACAAGGGGCACTGTAGAAGACCTAGAACAAGAATTGCTTTGCAGCAACTTTTCTGCTTGCAACCGTTCCTTCTTTTGAAGAAACCGTCCGCGCGTTGTTACACCGTTGCAATACAGTATTCCACGGATAATTGCTCTTTTTTAACCACACGTAAATGCCTCCTAGTGTCTGATTCTACTAGCAGATGGTTCGGCCAGGAGCTCAACCCTTGAGTAACAATATGGTCGTAAAAAGAACAACGGCAGCGGTCCCGAAAACTCAGAAGCAACATAGCTTTTACATACTTTACATCAGTTTTGGATGCAAGTACTAACGATCAATTCTTTGTTCTTTTTCGATTAAATGGTACCAAATACGGTAAATATACAGATTAGGGGAGCCAGCTCCGATTTCAATGACCTTGAAATATGTTGTCAAGATCATCATTATGAACAACTTTTCCCTATACATATACCCGGCGGTCTCTTTAAGTTTTCGAGATATTCGCAAAAAAGTTTTCAATATTAAAAAGAGTGATCTGAATAGGTCTGGGTTAGATTCCTTAGCGGGGAGGGGTTTGTCCCAAAATAATAGGCACGTTTCTACTTGTTTATTCCTTTATATCTTCAGTTGTTTTATATGTATTTGCCATTACTTTCATTGCCATTTTTTTCATGAAAAAAAACATCCAGTCTTTCGTCAAAATCGAATGTTTTTTTAAATACAAATTCTGCTAAGTAGTGCTTGAAATGATATTCTCTACGATTGTTCGAAACTGATAATAATGAACCGTCGTTCCTCGAGTACTTTCGGCATCATAAGAAATATGAACAATATAGGTTTCAGCGAGGAAGGTAAACAGAAGCTGTCGCTAAGGAATCTAACCCAGATCTATTTCTATCACTCTTTTCAATATTGAAAACTTTCTTTGCGAATATCTCGAAAACTAAAAGAGACCGGCGGGTATATGTATAGGGAAAAGATATTCAAAATGATGACCTTGACAACATATTTCAAGGTCATTGAAATCGGGGCTAGCTCCCTTAACTTGCATAATAACCCCAAATACAATGCAATTCGGATTATTTATAGCGTATCTTGGGTACATGAAGCAAATCTTGGGTACATGAAGCCAAATTACAATTGTAGTACACACATTCATGTCCTAAGAATATAAATACGCAATTAATAGATATGTTAAACAATATGATTTTTCAATATCCTAAAATAACTTTTTCTTAGTGCTTTAAAAGTATGATATAAATATTCCTTGTGCAAGTAAGTATTTTTTTTTTTTGTAATCTTCAATTTGAAAATTTTTTAAGTAATATTGATCGTTATTTGACATTTTTGAGCAACTTATTAGTGAAAATCTGTAATCTAAATTTAAAAGCATGGATCGAAACGATTCTAACATCAACAGTTTTAGGTCGAAAGTAACATTGCAGTCGACATTAAATTATACGACCTTGTCGCAATCATAAAATATTTCTGAAAGTTCTTATGTTTCTGACTTTTAACCATATAGATTTATAGATAATCAGAAAACTACTATTATTTTCTAGAGAATTTGATTTATATTTAGTTTTATTTTTATATTAACAAAATCGTTCTACTTTTCTTCACTTATTTATATAATTTAGTATAATAAATATTTGTGTTTAAAAAAGATATTGTATTACTATAGATTTCATGTTGCTTTATAACCGCCTCGAGGTACGGAACGGTTGTAACACTTTTTTCGGTCTCCAGTTTTCATCAATGACATCATTTCTTCAATAATGTCAGACAGTTATGTAAACTCTTAGCATACACAATTTTGTTGTACAAGGAATAGTTTTTGTGTAGTCGTAGTCCAAAGTGAAATTGTTACTGTTGATCATGATCTCCTCTAAAAATGGAAAGCTCAAGTTTTTTCGCATGAATAGAATTCAGTAGCTTGGAATTCAATTAGTTTATATAAATAGTATATATGTCATAAAGTTAAATCAATCTTATTTGCTAATGCTTGTGGTATTTAAAAAATAATAGTGCTATGTACGTAATTAACTAGAAGATACCAAAAACTTCAGTAGCGTAAAAAATTAACTTACTTTACATTAAGTTTTTGTAACGAAATAAAAAATATTATCTACGGAATAAACTACATTGTCATTGTCATAAACTACATTGGAATTTTATAATAAATACAGTATCCTTAATTATGATTCTTTGTTTGCTGTCTATGACAGTTTATAAATAGCTAAACAGAACATAATATTTTGCAATTAGATGGCTTCACACAGGTTTAGAAAACAACAAAAATGAAAAGATATTGATTCCTGAACGCTGAATATCAAAGAACCTTAAAATCCTTTCGAGTCCTAAGGTCTGTAAATATTCTTGACTTCAAGATTCTTTCTTTACACAAACCCATCAAAGAACCTGTCATAGCACAACCGTCTGGTAGTCGCAAAAAATTGGCAGTTTCTTCACGCGGTCTCCACCCACACAATTTCAAATCTCACTGGAGAAATTCTCAAGGGGATCGCAAGTCCAATTTACCAGTCAATCGGCGGACGATCAATAATTGACCGTCGAATCACGGGTGCAGCGACAACGCGAACGATAGCCCAGCGATGGTTTCGTTTAATGCAAATCTCGACTCGCTGGAACCAATCAACGGAACACTGGCAACGGAATTTACGTTTCCGTGGATAGCGTGTAACACGCGGAGGAGAGACGAACGAGAGTGGAAGAGAGAGAAGAGAGTGGGAGGCAATCGGCCTTCGGTGCCTTCGATCAGCTGGCAATAAATATATCTACGCGGGGCGAAGTATGCGAGCGACGCCTTCAATGAGAACGACCGATTGTGTATTTCGGACTCCCTTCGAGCGAGCGTCGTCGCTGCCGTTGATTGAAATTTATGTCCGATGGGACCACGCCAATTCGAGCAGCGAGCAATGCCGATACCGTCGTTGCCCGCTGGCGGATTTCGGCGTTTCCGCGATACACCCTGGAGATCCTGCACGCTAAACTTCTCGTTTCAACCCTCCCCTCCCGTCCGACCCCTTTCGATGTCCGACCACCCTCACGTTTACCCAAGTGTTTCGAGATTGAATTCGCTTTGGCTGCTTCGATTTTCATTCCCGCCCGCCGTCGGCCCGTAACCCCTCGCACCCCTCGCATGGATTTCTTTATTTTTATTAATATCGCTGCGATTTTGGAAAGGGATCGAGGCCACCCTTAGAAAGAACGTGGTGTATGGTGGTTTGCAATATTTTTGTACCGTTGTTGTTGAACAAACTAGTAGAAGTGTGGAAGTTGTTTTTAATTTGAAAAATGAAACGTGATTTAGCTACTTGACTCTATATTAGGCGAATATATATACAGGGTATAACAAAAATGTTACAAATCCTTGAATGGGGTGAATTCTGAGATGATTGTCAACTTTTTCTTTAATAATAATGTCTTTCCTTACTACTAACATGGAAACCTCATATCGATAAGCTCAAAACCGATTGCAACCAACGACTTAACATATTAAAAACAATAGCCGCAAACAACTGGGGAGCAGACCTAAACACCCTTCTACTAACATACAAAACAATAGTAAGATCGAAACTAGATTACGGATCCATTGTATATAATTCGGCAAACACCAGTACACTAAAAAAAACTGGACCCAGTATACAATACAGCACTCAGAATAGCAACAAACGCCTATCGAACTAGCCCAATCAACGGCATCCTCCGTGAAGCATTAGAACCACCGCCAAATATCAGAAGAGAATACCTAAATATTAAATTCGTAATCAAAACCGCCACCTTTCCACTAAATCTTGTGTACCAAAATACCATCAGACGGAACACAGCTGAACAATCAAAAACTAAAACACCTCTTTCATTTTACAGCAGAATAAATAGCTACCTCAACGAACTCAACCAGGAACTCCAACTCCCAACTAAAAAATCAATCCACACCATCCCTCCATAGACCATTCCAACAATCAAAACACACACCACACTATTTGCCCATAGCCAGCAGAAAACAAACCTAACTGCGCTAAAAACAATGTTTCGCGAACTGGAAGAAACATTCACGAACCATACACATACAATATGCATACACAGACGGCTCTAAAACCCCAAAAAGTTGTGGATATGCAGCTATCTGTGACCTCACAACCATAAAAGTTAAAATGCACCAAAACACTCCTATCCTTTCCTGCGAAATCAACGGTCTAAAACATGCTATCGAAACTACAACCACCAGCAACAATAAAAATTATGATATCTTCTGCGACTCCATCAACGCTATCTCAGCAATACAGAATCGATGGACGACCACACCATCCAGGAATGCCAAACTTTATACCACTCATCAACCAACTACAACAACTCAATCACAATAGCCTGGGTCCCTTCACACATCAACATCATAGGAAATGAAACAGCAAACACAGCAGCCAAAGAAGCGGCTACCTCACCATCCACCGACCAACCCACCATCAGCCTTCCCATAGAAGCTATACTACTGGACATCAAAAGGAAAATAAACGAAAACTGGACCACAACATGGAAACCTTTAACCAAACCTCAGCACATAATAATAAAACCCGACTTCTTTAAAAGAACCATAGCCTACACCCTACCAAGAGCAGATCAAATAGTAATTTCAAGGATCGCAATAGGGCACACAAGACTCACCCACCAATATCTCCTTAATAAAGAAGAGCATCCAACCTGCGAACTATGCAACAGCCTGCTGACAGTGGAACACAGTATCACGCAATGCAGAAAATATATCACGGACAGACAGCAACACAAAATAAAACCCAATCTGGCAAACAATCTAATGGACAACGAAACAACACAAAAGAAACTAAATTTCCTAAAATCCACCAATCTTTACAACAAATTGTAAACCTCGAACTTGAATTGCTAATAACCCAAACATGAGGTTGATGAGACATTAAAAAACTGAAATAAGTAAAAACAATTAAAAAAAATGTCTTCGGAGGGTTTGTTCTCCAGATATTAACAAAAACCCCCGACGAGGAGTCAGAGAGCGAGTTTTCGGCGCGGGCTTCTACTGTAAGTAGTATTGGTCCGCCACGATCGTCGGCGGAATCAGTCCTATATTCGCTCTCCGATTGGTCAGTATTTTTTGTTAATAACTCGTTAAACATACTCCTCCTAACATTTCCACTCAGGAAAAGGTTGTCTAAAACCACCTTAGTAATCGCCTCCTTCAAGTACCTACAACATTTTTGTTACATCTTGTATAATTTTAGAAAATAAATCAGTTTTTTTAATAAATTGAAATATTGAGTATGTTGGGAATTGGAAAAAATTCTTCCAATCTGATGGTAAGTACTTTTAGAAGTGAAACGTTTTGAACAGTGTTAATAATAAAGTGTAAAGCGGTAGACTAAAATTGTATTTTTCTATTTGTTCTTCTCTATATTTAGATATACATAGTAAGCAATAGAAAGAATTTAAAACAAACTCTAGGAATAACGACTTAGAAAAGGTAAGAGCAAATAGAATTTAAGTGTGCACGCGTATGTAGTTATTTTTGAAAGTACTGAAGATACCGAGCTGTTCTTGAGGAGAGCTGTTTGATTTGAAACAGGAAATATGATATTGGACTTGAATCCTTTTTGATAGTATTACTTGCAGAGGTTTCAATCCCATCTCTGTTTCTTCAAATAGTACCGTGTATTTTCGTTTCACCTATCCTGAGACGTATTTTTGAAGTGTGAAATTTTTAGACGTGAACACATCATCCAATATTATGTCACTCCGTGAATAATGCAAGTATAGAGACGAACATGATAGTAGAGACAAAATGTTTCCTTAAAAATGAGTGAGAGTAGATTGAGGATAAAACATTGACAATTATCCAAATGCACCAAATTTAATACAATCGTAGTCGCATTTGTAGCTATAAATATTGTTATTAATAATTTAACGTATCATATTTAATAAATTAATAAATTAGTAATAATAATTATTGTTAATTAATAGGATATAATGACAACAGATTTTGTAATTGTTTTTTACTTCAGAATCGTTTTTCATAATTGTCTTCATAATTTTCATTTTTTAATAATTTCCAAAACGTTAGTAAATAATAATTACTAGGGTTGTAAGTTGTAATATAGCAACAATTCTAATTTTTAAATATTTTTTCCACTGCTATAAGTTTAATACTGATAATTGTAACAATAATTAGTGAATAAAATAGTTTCTTATAAGTTATATTTCTTCACTGATTTTGATTTCAATCATTAACAATTGCACTTTTGTGATCTTTTTTTTTAAATAATTTAAAACAGTTTCTATAATCATTTACCAAACGCAGTTTTTATGCATACTCCTCCTAAATACGTATGGAATATTTGAGTCGAGTACAATAAATATTTAGAATGGTAACAGAGCGGTCCAAAAATAATTGCATGATAAATGTTGGATTTCAGCAGTCAATTGGGTCATTATTTTAACAAATTCGTAATATCTGTGCAATTTTCCGTTGAATTTTAATTATAATTTACTTTTTTTTCAGGAAAATAGTGACAGCAGCTATACATATATTATTAACATGTATTGCTCCACATATTGTTAATATCAATTTCGCGCATCGTCTTACACAAATTGTTTATAACTGCCTTGGTTGAACTATGAAATATAATATCATATCAATTCAGTAACTTGTCAACCAATTAGATCTGCACTCTTATTTTGTATTTACAATTAGAACTCTGAATGCCCCAAAACCGAGGAACAGAAAAAAGTATTAGTTGTCAGGTTCATGTATATCTCGCCGGTGCCTTAGCTGATTTTACAAGCGGGTAAGTTTGGTTACCCAAGTGTTCGCCACTATTCCGCGTAATTACGTGTCAGTCCACTTTGCATGATAAAAGGAAGATTATGTAATTTATGAATCCCATTGTGTGAGCCCACAAAGGATACCATATACTCTAGGATACAAGAGGTCGTTTACTTCGACGCGTCGTTTGCATCTAACTTCGCGACTTCCGCTTTGTCCAGCGCAGATCGCGTTTCACGTTGGTACCAATTCCAACCATGCTGCCAACCACTCTCTTTCTTCCTCGATGACCCGCTTTCGACAGAGAACTGTGAGAAACAGTGCTCGAACAGGAAGGAAGGAAATAGTAGAAACTGAATGAACGTATGCATAAGTATTGTGTTCTTGCCGATTAATTCTTACTTCTTAATCCTTTAACCACATGTCATTATAATTGGTATTTTTTATCACCCTGTCGAAGTTTATTAAAAAAGAAGTGTAATACCTGAAAAAGTGTTTATATACAGGGTGTCCCAACCTAAGTGCGGGAGCCGTTAAAGGGAGATTCCTGAGGTGATTTTAAACAACTTTTTCGTTTAGAAAAATGTCCTCGGAAGCTTTGTTACCGAGCTATTATTAACGAAAAACACTGACTAATCGGGGAGCGAGTACAGCAGATTCATGATGGCGCAGACGATGACGAGCCAATACTACTCACAGCTGAAGCCCGCGCTGGAATTCATACATTGTATTCGTGATTCTATTGGTCGGTGTTTTTCGATAATAACTCGTTAATAAAGCCGGAACGAAAATTTTCACTAAGGGAAAAATTGTTTAAAATCACCCCAGGAATTTTGCCGTAACGGCTCCCGCACTTAGTTTGGGACACCCTGTATAAGCGTGTTTACACCACTATCTATTATAGAGGTGTTCCGACAAAGCACTTCTGTGTGGTTAACCTTTTGTGATCAATAGATGGAAGATCCTCTGGTCCCCGCTAGGGGCATCATGGTCAGAACTCCGCGTATGATATGCATTAGGAATCCTGTAATAAGGGATCGGACAATGCGTCGCCATAATGGGATACCGGAAACCAATTCTTTCAGCGCAAAATCATTCGAATTCAGTAATGTTTTCCTACTTGGATGAATTAATCGTTTTAGATACGATTTTTTGGAGTTAAGTAAAAGTTTTATACAGAGTTTTTTATAATGATACGTAAGTAAAGATAGGGGTGATTTCCGATCAAATTTAATGTCAATTTAGCTTAACTTACTCTGATATAAACTTTATTACTTGCAAGATATAAGCATAAGCCTTCGAAAAATTTAAATTTTACTATATTTGTAAACAATTATTAACATTATAGGATTGTAAATTTTTTATTCATAGTTACAATTTTGTTATTGATACAACTACATCCAAATATATATATATATATATATATATATATATATATATATATATATATATATAAAAGTTAAATGAAATTAATGATTTACAATTGAAGTAGAATAGTTTCAAAGAATAAATGTTTAAATATGTAACAAGTAATAATCATTATTTTCTTAGAATCTATAACTTATTCTTAGTAAAATTATTCCTCAGTATCTTATACAGGGTGTTTCGCAATTCGTGGGAAATCTCCGAGGTACAGGTACTAGACACGAAAATAATAAGAAAAGTTCTTATGGAATATTCTCGGAAATGGTTAGTTTATTAGTTACACGTGGTTTTACATTTCGTAAAATGCCGAGGTAACACTGCTTTATCCCCTTTAAAGCCAGTGACCGCGCTTAAAGGCCCAGGCATCTCTGGGCCTAAGTGGGCCCCGGTGACTCGCAACGTGTTCTGGAATGAGATGTTTTTTCGAATGAAAAATCACATATTTTGTAATTACAAATTGAAATGATGACGAATGTAATACAACTGATACTTCTCCACAATGCAGGGGCCCAAATCGCGGTCACTGACCTTACAGGGGATGAACCTTTGTTATGTGCCTTTACGAAATATAAAACCGCGTGTAACTAATAAACTAACCATTTCCGAGAATATTGTATAAGAACTTTTCTTGTTATTTTCGTGTCTAGTATCTGTATCTCGAAGATTTCCCACAAATTGCGAAACATCCTGTAGGTACCCAACCAACACGACCTACATAATCAATCCACTTCTGCCTACAGGTAGGAGACCTTGGAAAATGGCAGACTAGAATTTTTACACCCAACTACTTCACAGTAGCGCATCCTTCATATTACGAACAATAATACAATAGAAATTACATACATTAGAATGATAATGTATGTATGTATGTATGTATCTGTCGTAGTTACATATTGAGGTTAAGTTATTGTTCGAAGTTTTTCTTATACACTTAAATACATACACCAAACGGCTTAAGGGGTCTTCCCACTGTGAACCTCTGAAAAATTGCCTTTTTTTGTGAATTTTTTTGTACTAAACGAAATGTCCAATCTAAATAAAGTTTTTCCCACTGATTAATACACTTATTGAGAGTACAAACAAATTTTTTTGCAATTTATAATAGTTTATTTCACTATATATATCGCACTGAATTTAGCGCCTCAAGAAAACGATGTAGTGCTGGCGTAGATGATTCCAGAAGAACGACGCATCTGAATAAAAAAATTCAAAATGGTTTTTAGTCGTCACGGATGTCGTTATCGTTGGAACCAAAATTATTTTAATTGATAAAAAATTAACCAAATGACGGAAGTTTGAATGTTTAAGTTCCGAAATTCGATGAATTTTTAGTCATTTGTCATTGTAAAAAGTATGAAATTGTTAATAAAACAAAGTTTCCATGATCCCTGCGATAGCCACTGATGTGTTGAATAATGTGTAAAAATTTGATACTGATTAATCAAATAATTTTTTTGCAATCATCTACGCCAGCATTACATCGTTTTCTTGAGGCGCTCAATTCAGTGCGATATATATAGTTAAATAAACTATTATAAATTGCAAAAAAAATTTGTTTGTACTCTCAATAAGTGTATTAATCAGTAGGAAAAACTTTATTTAGATTGGACATTTCGTTTAGTACAAAAAAATTCACAAAAAAAGGCAATTTTTCAGAGGTTCACAGTGGGGAGACCCTTTAAAAGAAATTTGAGAAAAGATTTTAACGTTTATAATTACACCTCTATAATATTTTTACCAATTTCTATTCACGTCTGCTCATGCCGAAGTCTCATTCAATACTAAACAGTTTCAACCGGAAGTATCCCATGAATGGAGGGCAACCAATCCGCATCCTGCAAGTCTTTGTCCGATTACTTATTAAAGGTTCCTAATATGCATGTGTGCGAATAAAGTGCGTCACAGATGATCATAGAGTTTTAATCGCACTCGCTCACCCTACCACTTGCGCGCGCTGAGCCAATAAGAGCGCTCTGCACAGGTATTTCTATGCAGACGCACTCTAGCGATAGCTAGAAAGTCTTCCATCTAATTTGATCTACACCTAGCGAACGAGCGTAAATGAACGTGAAGATGCAGCAACAGAAGCGAACGCGTACGAACGAACGCGAACCACGCAGTCCCGATTTTCCGAGCCTGATTCGTTTCTTTGACATACGGAGGAATGGCGATCACAGTTGCCTGACATTGGTTTGCGTTGCCAGCGTTCGTTCGCGCTCGTTCGCTGACTGTAGACACGTCCTAAGGTGACACAGTTTTCTGAAGGCATAAGGTTCCAAGAAAGAACTGTAACTACAGAAAGGCTTCTAGAAAATTAAACTTTGATATTTCAACACTTCATTCTTATTTTGTATTTATTGAAATTACACATCGGGACGACCACTAAATTTAAATTTTATTGAACTACATTCGGATATCTAGAATTCAATGTTTTACCAGCAAAGGTCAACTATTGTAGAAATAATACATGCCATTAGAGTTGTTACTAGTTTTCTAACTGGAATAGTCTTATATTTAATTGCCCTATAAGTATTTTAAAACACTATGCATGAATAATTCAATCAGCGAATAGTAACTTAAGCATGTGATCTGATTCCGCCATTAACGTCCTGACAGTAGTACAATTACGAGCACACGTCTTTTCCTTTAGATTTCAGAGAGGATAAACGATAAAAATAAACATAGGCACTGCAGAAAGTGGAACATATATACATAATACTCTTAGATATCTCTGATAATGTAAAAAGTTCTAATGTCGAATAGTGTCGTTATGACATGAAACTGAAATGAATCGAACTAAACTGTTAATTACTTTAGGATCTTTACTCTACTTTAAAATTCCATCCAGACTAAACCGTTAATGGCTTATTTGTATTTACAAGAGACAGAATATTTTACATTTATTCAGATTGACATAAACCACACCTTTTCATGTTTACGAGCTTTCGTCGTATTATATCCTTCCTTTTAAAAGAAAACATTTCTTCAATGATGCAGCTGTAGATGCAACATAAAACATCTTAAGCGATACGCGTACGGCACATTTCTGTATTCATACTCGAGTTACAACGCGCCATTGTTTCCGGCGAAATGAAATGTTTCCAATTGCGCGGAGCATTCAGACGGAAAATCCTTTCACGTACGAAACAGGTCACGCTGTATAATTAATACCTTGCGTTTTTACGCCACGAAAGAAGCGGAAACACACGCGTCCGGTGATTCAAGAAACAGTTTTTTTTTCTTTTTTTTTTATGCGAATTAAG
Organism: Perdita meconis; assembly: GCA_030770465.2. Classification (NCBI taxonomy): domain Eukaryota; kingdom Metazoa; phylum Arthropoda; class Insecta; order Hymenoptera; family Andrenidae; genus Perdita; species Perdita meconis. Next base: position 2,851,903 of record JASKOS020000014.1, on the reverse strand, counting down.
GCGGTTGCAGACCGGGCAACAATCACTGGAAAACAACGCGACCCGGCGGGGATACAGAGTGGGCCAAACAACCCAATCTAACTAATCTAAGAATCTAACTAATAAAAAATCATAGGTACCTTAAACAGTGTTGGATTTCAATGTTTATGGTATCATTATAATAAAGGGGACATTTCAAATACATGGTGATTTTGGATCGCGAAAACCATTTTTTAATATTTTTACAGTCAGTAATATTATACATAATTGACACAACATAAGATTTGATTTAGGAATGTGAAAGTAGAGAGTTAACCATTTAAGATGAGTCCAAAAACATTACTGCAGTTTTCTTCTTGTTGCATTTTAAAAGTAGATAATTTTTCGATCAAATGCACAGTGCACAGTGGGTGAAGCAGTGATTTTTAGAATCAAAATATTCTTATTTTATGTACATTCCTGATAATCGATGTCTACCAAAATTCGGTCTATCCTAAAATTATACGCAGGCGTAAGGGCTTTTCCGTATTTCTTATGAATTTGAAAATAAATCGGTAATGTTTTTCTGCACGGTTCAGCATCAGTTTGCGCATTTTTATGCTTAATACAATATAGATATATGTATTGTGAATATATATTTTTTATATTATATATAATGAAATAAGCAGATTTTTAAATCGCCTAAAGTTATATACTCGCTTAAGTATCGTCACAAAAAAATATAAAATTACATTTGAGACCAAAAGTATTAATTTTATGATTATTCAAAATTTTTTATTCTTTTCAGTAAGTACAATATGCCATCAACAGCTTAAACTCTCTTTACAGTATACCAAATGTCAATTACAAAATTTAAAATTACATTAAACAATATTCTACGAAGATCCACAGCTAGTTTTTACAAGAGTCGAAGAACAAAGCTTAAGTTACAAATTGCAATAAAAGTTTTGACGGATCTAAAAGGATCCGTTGACTTTTACACTAAAAACTGAAATACGTGAACATTTTTAAGTAAAAAAAATTAATCATTAAATAATACAAGATGATAAAATTTAAAATTTTTGACAGCTAGATTCGATGTTTGGCCCACTGTGCGACGGTCGGTCGAGCAGGAAGATTCCGGCGCGTTCGAAACGATTGTTTCACGGTTTGTACATTGTACATACCTTTAAAAACTGGGATTCAGCCGGTGCACGCGCTATCAAACGAACGCCACGGCCCACCTCGGAAATATTAAATCGATACAAAACGGCCGGTGGTATTTGATCGATACCCGCCACCGTTGCACCGAGCGCGTGCTGTCTGACCATAGGCTGGCTCGCACTACTGCGTGGGAAACAGGAAGACATTAACGTCGAAGGATAGCGGTCATCAATTCATGGGGGAGGGCGAGAGTCATCGCGCGTCGAATCGGTGGAAAACAACCAACCTCCGTGCACGCAAATCACTGATAAAAATAGCTGGGAATCTGCGACGCGCAAGGAAATATCTGTCCCAAGGAGATATACAATCGACCAGCCCACCCCCCGTGCCCACGCGTGCTCGCGGCAATCCCGTGTGTTAATTTATGGGCTAATTAAACGATCGAAGTTCCGACGCAAACAATCGAACTTCCATCCGCTGAAGATGAAAGTGGGTCGGAAAATGGTAGAGAAGCCGGCAAGACGAGGGTCGACGTGGACGGGAAGAGGGTGGGTGGGGGGGAGGGAGGGAATGGTAACAAGCACGATATCACGGCGGCGCACGGTTGGATTTCGTTACAACGAAGGGGAGGGTGGATTTATACGGAAACTGGCGGCGCTTAAGTTTGAGCTTCCTCGACGTTTTGCAGAAGGGTGTGTATTACGGGCGCGCGGTGTGAGCAGCGCGCGCATCTTCCGCGATTTCCGCACGGCGATTCAAAGTAAATTGGCCATTTGTTATCGGCCCGGAATAAATGGCTCGTTTACGGGGGCCCCGTGTATGCGTAATCTGCGAACGAGATTGCAGTCGATCCTCGACGGAGAAATTATTTGTTGTTACTTTCAGGGAATCTATTTGTTAAAAGCACGGAGGTTCTCCCGGATGGGGAGGCTATTAGTATTAGAGCGTATCGTAGATAATATCTCTGAACATTACTTTGTGGAAACGCTAATATTTGCAGTTGCATTTCTGTGGAAACGGAGAATAAAAAACGTAAGTTACGCTTCCAGAAAATTTGAATATTTGCTTTATTCAAAGTCAAAGAGAGAAAATTTATTTTACTGATATTCATATGGCTTTTCGTCGTCATGTGTTAACCGTTTTTCTAACTTCCTCTTCTTAGATTTCCTTGAAATATTTTTGGTTTCCTGTCTATTCTTTTGGAATTTTCAATTGTTGCAATCACAATACAAAGTAAAAATCTTATTACATCCACCGTGTGTTGTTATAACATCCATCGATAATTTTAGTGTATCGAGTATTAATTTCTCTCTTATTTCGCAGCTAATATTTTGTTATTTAGGTTGAAAATGTTCTGATAAATATTCTTTGGTTTTACGTTCTGTTTTTAGACTTAATGTCTTTGCATGAGATTCAAGTCAGTAAATTGAGGTTACTATGCTCGTATATTTACCTGCAGTAGAATTAGATACATGTTCGCAATGCAATTTGAAAACAAATTCTATTTAGATTAAATTAAAAACAAATATTATTTTGGTAAAAGTTACGTTTAGGGGAGGCAGCTCCGATGACCTTCATCTTGACATATGTTGTCAAGGTAACCCTCCTGAGTGTCCTTCAGCAGGTTTTAGCCGTCGTTCGTTTTTTGTTAAAGAGTTATTAAGAATATAATTTTCGAACACCGATGACCGGGGCAGAGCCCCACGTGGGGGGTTGGGGGGTGAGGCCCCCCACTGCTTGGAATGTAAGGGTTCAACTTTTAAAATACTGTCTACGCTCGGTGGTTTGCCATGGAAAAGGGGGATGTTATAGTTTTTGCGCGCGAAGCACGCCACGGGGAACCGAATGACGTGGTATACTTTCAATATACTTAAATCAGTCGTTTTTCCGCAGCGCGCTTGGCGCGTAAAAAGTATGACATCCCCCTTTTCCATGGCAGACCAGCGAGTGCAGACAGTATTTTTAAAGTTGAACCCTTACTTTCCAAGTAGTGGAAACCCTCAGGGCTCTGCCCCCAGCCCTCGGTGTGCGTGTGCACTACCCATCCCTAACTTAGGCCCAACGAGTGTTGGAAATCTATAGAAATGGCTATCATAAGTAGCATATTTATGAAAATTATTTTGTTAATAACTTTTTAACAAAAACGAGCGACGGCTAGTGTAGCTACAAGTTGCGTGGATCACCCTGTATAGACGTCTTCTAAGATAAGAATTTTTCTCGTATTCTCCTTAATTTCTAAACAATAATAATATTTTAAATATTTTTACATAATATTAGAATCTTACTTGTTTGAACCAAAATGTGAAACGCATAAGAATACATAAATAAATTGATAGTCGTCCATTATGCGATAGAAAATTTTAACGTAATGAGGATACGGTATTACTATTATTTAAAATTTAATTCATTCGAACGAATCAAAAAGAAATTAAAACTGTATTAATTTAAATATATCTCTCCTGTCCGTTCTGTTAATCATATTATCTACTGTGCTGACGCTGAGCGGTATCCTTTATGGAGTTCATTAAATCCATAACAGGAGGAATTTCCTTTTGCAAATTTCACAGTGAACCATATATGCATATTTACTTTTAATCTTTCCCCATGTACATACATATGTCAGGTTTCTAGTTCGCTGATTATCGAACAATAAATTAAATGAAACGAAATGAAATTAAAGTAACATATTTTGCTCCCCGTCACCCGTCACATAGGGTGTATTCAATTTCGGTATGTTAAAATTCATCGGGAACGTTGATTTGAAAACCTGACACAAATCTACGAGCGACGTGAATTTAAACATGCGTTCGTATTTATACGCACCTAGATTCGATTTGTGTCAAGCGTTTTTCACTTTTGTGTTTCATATACGTGCTGTTTCTGGCTTTGTTCGACGCACCAATTGAATGTATTCGTCGTTGTTGGTGCGCCGTTATAAAATAATCTCCAGCGATACGTGACACTGAAATTTATCACTGAAACACTTGGTGCCACTCTGAAAACGAAATTGGTGACAGAACTGGCAGATTTCGATAGTCTCTCTTGCATTCAAATTTGCGATGTTGCTTATTAGAAATTGTTTACGTGTTCGTTCATTATTCTTCCGCAGATTTAATTATTTTCGTAAGGTAATTGATTGTTGGTTTATAATCAAAGCTTTGGGAGGGTGAAAGTACTTTTACAGGTAAAAAATTTAAAACAATTACCATGAAAATTAAGAACAAAATACTGAGGCAAACACTAACAATAAGTTTCAAAATATCACAAGTATTCATTTACGCATAACTTGCAATAAGTTTGCTAATATTTTTAATTAACCGTCAGTGGCCGCCTGGGTCTTTGTGGCACGAGCGAAATTTCGTGCTCAGGTATCTCCGAAACAAAGGGAGGAAGAGGTCTGGCTCTCTTCTCTAAAAAAAACTTGTTAGTGATAGAAAATCAACAGCCAAAGGACGCCAAGATTCGACAGTTGGTCGCTGAATAGTAGGGGTGTGAGGGTACCCGTAATCACGGGTACCCGACTGTTCGGGCGGGCTCGGAAGAAGTCGGGCGGGCTCGGGCGGGTACCCGAGACATACGAATATTCGGGCTACCCGATACTCCACGGGTAACCCAACACTGCACAGTGGTCCGAGAACCGCACTTTCGTGGCCAAAATTAAAAGTACCGTCATATTGATTGTTTTTCATTCAAAACATGATTAAAATAACTAAGATGACTAATATGTACATAGAAAATATGCAAATATAAAAATGTGACAACAAATTATGGCAAATCCTCGGACTCTTAATACAATATTATTTAAATGCGTAAACATAGGTAAAATTAATTCTTCTGTATCTTCATCACAATTTTATTCATGAGTTGTTTCGTCCAATACTATTACACATTGCATATAAATTATAACAAAATTTACGAACTGCCTCCTGAACTGATTTTTTATATTCATCAGGAACATCAGTTTCCTTCATAGCAGTAAAAATAAATGTAGAAACTGCAATTGTTTTTTTGCTTGAATCACTTTCACTATACCATATGTTGAAGAGATCTTCGTGTTTAAAATAATACTCGTCTACAACAATAAAAATATAACTTTTTTTTAACTCCTTCAATTTACTCTTTGCCAAGAAAAACCTTTTGATGCAAGAAGAAGAAAAACATACCCAAAGATCCTCTCGACATCATTATGTAAAACCTTACTTACATTATAATAAATAAAAACTTCACTACACACTATAATATATGTATTAACTATAGATAACTATGTATAATTAAATTAAATGTAATTATTATAATAAAAGTATAACTAAGTTTTAACGCACTAAATTCACAGATTTTTCACGATATGTTTCGCTTGGCTTGATGGGTAAGAGACTAACGAAACTCTGTTAAAATATGTACGTTCAGAAGGGTCTACTATCAAGTCTTTATAAGAATACAAAGTAACAAAACTGGAAATGACTTGGTTTCTTTCGACACGAAGGCTCTTGAATCTGAACGGCACTTATGCACCCAGAGCCCGAGCGCGAGCGCTAGAATATCTCAGGCGTCTATTTATTATAGAATCATCTAAATTTAAAAGTTGCAGGAGGTTGCACCTAAAATTTGTAAAATTACTTAAACACATATCTAAACTTTCATATGAAACAAATTTGGTGACTAGCTTTTTCCAGCATTGTTTTTAAATTCTTCGAAAAGTTTTAATTATTATAAACATTGCAGTGTTGGTCCACGGATTAAAAAATGCTCGTAACACAATTAAATAATTAAAATTCACCTATTGAAACACATAAAACAGTAATTAAAACCTGGAATTTGACACTCTATAAGCAATATCTACAACAATAAGTTTCACATTGAAATTTGGAATTTTGTCTTTGAAACGTTGCTCTTAATCAAATAATTATTTTAAATGAATAATATTCTAGAATTCGAAGTTTTGAAGGGTTGTCACCATGTAGTACTGAAGATTTTTTTTAAAGCATTGAATTTCAAAAATTGAATTTTGGCCACGAAAATGAGGTTCCCGGACCACTGTGCACTGTTCGGGTAGACCAATTCATTCGGGCCGATTCAAAGGAGGAAAAAGTCGGCACGATCGGGCAGAATCCCTACATTACCGGTTACAATTATCATTGGCAAATATCTCTGAACTATTTAAAATACATAACGTAAACTGATTATTGAATAAAAATAGACAACACAAATTTTTGAGTTATAATAGTTTTTATTCTGTTCCTAAATTATTATGAAGCGAGTATTGCAAGAAAATATCTTGCTGCTAACGCTGGTATAGAGAATCGTGTTTGATTATGATACGATCCCTTTGCTTTTTCTTCTAATAAAAGTTTCCATTTATCCTTTTTGATTTCATCTTAAAACTCCAATAGTTTCTATTTTTAAGACATTGTGCGACGTACTCATACACCAAAGCCAAGGATTGAGATCTCGGCGATGTTAAGTATAACATTAAATTCAAATACATGCAATACACCATTTGAATATCGAAGAAAAAGTATGAATAATGTAATTAAAAGAATGTTCAAATAAGCAAGCCTCTTAGGTTGAGGACCTTCGCGAGGCGAGATAGCGAAGGCGAAAACGTAAAGCATTGAAAGACACAATGTCGCAGTTGCTTTAGACTTCGAGTCAACAATTCTTCGAGCCCGACTTAGTTTTCAGTACAATTGATACGTTTTTCAAATTATAAATACAGTATTCCTTAATTGATTTCACGAATTTCAAAATGTCTTTATATTACAATTCTTTGATTAGCTGGAACAAAATCAAAACTAATGGAGTTCCTAGATTAAACGCTAGGAAATCCAGAAGCAGAAGTACAGACTTTTACTAGTAGAAGGAACAAAGAGATGCAGACATATTTCTCAGAAAATATCGTATCGAGAAAGATTGATATTCTAGAGCAGTGGTGTCAAACACGCGGCCCGCAAGACCTTCGAGTGCGGCCCGCGGCCCAAAACTTGAAATTAATTTTATTACCAAAAAAATACAATGCAACACAATGCTGAAGGAAAAATATAATGAAATTGACATTCCAGATTTTTATTCGTACTTGCCGGAACATTTTATTGAAATGCGTATGTTTGTTGCGAGAATCTTGGCAATGTTTGGTAGTACATATCTATGTGAACAATTATTTTCTGTCTTAAAGACTGATAAAACTTCACACAGGGTGAGGTTAACAAATGAACACTTAAAATCTATGTTAAAAATATCTTTATCCCAAAAAATTACACCCGATATCGATAAAATAGTATCTGCAAAAAGATGCCAAGTGTCTAGTGAAAAATATTAAGTCTTTTAATTCTTGTAAATTTATCAAAGAAAAATAAATGTAAAGTTTAAATGAGTTATTCTCTATTATAAATAAAAGACTTTTTTTCTTCGCGTCTGCGGCCCGCGGATTTTCTTAAACTGAATTTGGTTGCCCATATTCATACATCAGTTTGACACCACTGTTCTAGAGTGGTGGAAAGACAATCAAACACGATTCCCTATAGGGTGAATACATTAGAAGTCGACCACCTTCTGGTAGTTGAATACTTTTATTGTTTAGATTAAAAAACTAAATATTTGAATAAAGCATTTATTAAATGATAATTTTATATTGTTACTTAAGTGTCTAACTTCAAAATACGACAAAAAGTGATTTTTAAAAGTAAAGAAAACAAATGCTTTTAAAATGATTTCTAAACGAGGTTTGATTCTACAGGTACAATCGTTGGTTTCAAACACGAGGCGCCTAAAACCGAGCTTTGAGAAAAAATAGCTAATGTAATTCAGCTGTATACATTTTTCATTGAAAAATGAGGCTGTATGCTATTTAAAAAGTATCAACATTCTTAGTTATGAGTTTGACAAATTTAAGAAATGCGATCATTTAGATTATATGGTCGACTACTGAAGCGACTCGGACACTTTACTTTTAACGTTAATTACGTCTTTTCTAAAACTTTTATATACAAACAAAAAATATTAGTGATACACTGAATAAATTTAAAGTACTAACATGTATATCATATATTTTAAAACATTGACTGTTTCGTTTTGTTAATACATGTAATTCAAATTTAGCTTTAAGTGGTCGATTACTAGTGCTTTTACCCTACTAGCGTTAGCAGCAAGACATTTTCTTGCCATACCCGCTACGTAAGTAACTAGCGAGCGATTATTTTCTGTCTGAGGCAATATTGTATCTGTAGCACGAACGAAATTACTGCCTGAAAATATCGAAGATTTTTGTTTTCTATATAATAATTTAAGAACAGAATAAAAACTATTATAAGTGAAAAATTTGTGTTCTCTATTTTTATTTAGAACTCAGTTTACGTTATGTATTTATATCATTAGGGATTCTGCCCAATCGTCGATTGTCTGATTTTTTTCTCCATTGAGTCGGCCCGAATGAGTCGGTCTACCCGAACAGTGTCGGGCTACCCGTGGAGTATTGGGTAGCCCGAATATTTTAATGTTGCGGGTACCCGCCCGAGCCCGCCCGAGCCCGTAAACTCGGGTACCCACACACCCCTACTGAATAGCATTGAAGTAGAGTAAGGACTGTGCCATAAAAGACCCAGGGGGGATACGGTGTTAGTGGTTTGCAACGGTAGGGGAATTTTATTTTTCACATTTATTCTGCCTTTTTTCCAATGCTTGTCATAAAACTGTTTTTTCATACTGCAGTTGAAAAATAATATTGATTACTAATAAAATAATTATTGATGGAACACGGAGTACCCAGCTACATCAAGAAGTGGATTCTTGGAAATTATTCTAATAGCGCGACACAGTAAAGACTCAATATATGTCGACTTAAACTTCCATATTATATAACGAATTCTACCCCACCCCACACCAGAAAATGTTTTTCTCTTTCACTTAGGAAGGTATCCCAAGTGTCACTCTCCAATTTTGTTAATTTTGAAATATGTTATTCTAGATTTTAAAAAAGAGATACGTATTTTTTTTATCGGCGGAAAACACTTTGACGGGGTGAAACAACCCTTCAAAGGTAAGCACGTCACACGTGAATTTAATCATTTCACATACTTAAACGCAATATTTTCGGAGCAAGTTACCGGAGTTATGCCACAATGAGAAATAAAAAATACAAGTCTATCAATTTTATTGGACAACTTTATGAGGGTAAACTACCTCTTATCTTTGAAAATTTGTAAATCGAGTCAATACAAGCTGAAAAATCTAGAAAAAATATATGTTGTATAACACAAAAGAACTCAATAGCCGTGTTTTTGGATTTTTTCGAAAAATTACGTTTAAAGGGGTAACTACCCTTATATGCATTTTACGCCATTCTTACAGGAAATGTAATTCACGGTAATGGAAATCATTAAAAACATTTTGTTTAGAGACTGTTACATACGCAGTATTCGAGCACCCGTTTTTTTTGAACATTTGGAGCGCCTGGCGCCAGCGAGACGGGGTGCAACCGTCGCTCCCACGACGACGTTAGATTTTTCCGTTACATATTAGTGCTCCGTGTTCCCACAGTTTGGTATATCTCAAATATCCCTTAAGGATACCCTCTATTTCTTAGAGTCTAGACTCCCCTAGTTCAAAAGTTTAGATAAGGACTTCACCCCCACGCGACACAGCGTCGCCGCCGCATTTTCCCAGGAAAACCACGCATGACGATGCGCCTCCCACCACCTAATTTTCACTGATTTTTGGGTATATAAGGAGACGGATTTTCATCCTCGTGGGCTCATTTGAAGACTAGTCAGAGTTTAGTACGCGGCTCAAGCTAGTCAACAAGATCGAGCAATAGTTCTCTTTCGAGTAAAATAGAATACAGTACGTAACTTAACTTACGGTAACGTTATTCTCCGAGACCCCCGCATATCTCTGTGCGTTAACTTAGAGAGATTTTAGAGTACGCGACAAAGTACACTTTAACCAATTGTATCCATTGAATATCCAAAGTTTATAACAATATATCTGGATCATTTGTGTTTGAGAAATCATAGTCAAAGTCAATTTAAGTCCTTCACATCCACAATCCTATAAGAAGACGAACCCACAACGATATATCTTTACCGCTCGAGATATATTTCAATTATAAAGTTACGAGGCACAACGAAATTCGGTGATTCCCCGATGACAGTATCGTCATCATTTCCTAATAACCTATAGTGGCTCCCGATGATAGCTAAAGGCGCTAGGCATTGGTTCGTCCACTCCCTCTAGTGGCTCCCAGTATTAGCCATATACTGGTTCGTCCACGAAACCCTTTCCATCCCTTTGAATCCAGGTGGCTCCCAGTGCTAGCTAAAGGCGCTAGGCATTGGTTCGTCCACATCCTTAGCGGCTCCCGGCGTTAGCCATACGTCGGTTCGTCCGCGACCTTTCCCATTTTGAATCCTCGGACATTTCGCACTGCCCTCGGCTCGTAACAAGACAGATATACTTTATAATTATGCTTTTTGCTTATGTGATATAATTATTATTTATAATTATAGACAGATAATTTAAAATCGTATAGTACATATTCATGCGCGCATGCATGAATATACTTGTTATCGAATTTTAACGAGCGAGACGGGAATCGATTCCTTGTGTTCTTCGGATAAAAAAAGTCCAAACACGACGTAAATCAAACTGTAATTAACGAAATTACGGGAAAAATTAATTAATACTGGTAATTCCTAACTTTGCCAAAAATAGACCGATTTATATCAAATTTGGTGTCATTTTACTCAGGAGAATACCAGAAATCTAATGGCGTTACTTTTACAACTTTACGGCTAGTAATTGACGGGAAAGTGATAAATTAAATGACTTGTCGTTCGCGCAAGTCAAAGAGCACCGTGCATCGACATGGGGTGATTCATCGTAATTCGAGCTCCCGGTGTATTATAATCAAAAATGAAGTCTGTTGTTTATAGTTTTTATTCTTCAAATGTTGAACAAAAATGATAAAAAAAATGTGTAAAACACAACGGTTTTTTACACCACGAACATCGAATCACAGCAATGCTTGTACAGCCTTCTATTTCACACTCTGACGTACATAAATCTTCGAAAGTAAAATCAACTGGATTTTCAAAAGTATCAGGTTTTTCTGTTATATACCCGCTTTTATACCACGAGTATTTAAGAAGGTTTCTACGTCGTGGTGAGGATAGTTGGTTGTGAACTAATGATTGAAGCTTGATGATGTTATTCCTTATATGTAAATTAATTTCAAAATTCATTAAGACAACACTATCCGAAAAATGTCGAACAAAATTTTTCCATGTTCTGAATTCAAAAACATCTAGAGACTGGATCATTTCTGTTGTCCCTTTGGGTATAATTTTTAAATTAACATTTTTATTTGAAGGTGTTGCATCAGCTACTATTCTTGGGCAATGGCCACTCCATGAATCGAGGAGTAAAATACTATTTGCTCCTACATTTGGAAAATATATTTTCTTCAGCCACGTTTTAAAATGATCTATGATTAATAAAACATTAATTAAGAACATTATGTTTATATTGATTTGAATATAATATTTTTGAATAAAATATTGCATTTTTACCTGAGGTAAGTTTTCCCGATTTGGAAGCTTCCATATATAATACACATTACTCGGTCTGAATAATGTACTTTCCACTATTGGTCCAAATTTTCCAGATGCCTCCTTCAGAACCAAAAAGAGAGGTTCAAAGAGTTTTCCTTCTGCAGATATTAGTGGTAGGATTGTATAGCTGTGAGTTGTGGATGAAACTGACTGGACAACACATTGCACTTTTTTTCTCCTTTGACAGCCAAAGTTCTCCCTGAATAAATTTCCAGCTGGAAGCCACTTTGATCTGCATTATAAATATTCTTAATTCCATTATTACCATATCTTGTTTCACTTTACCTATGAATTCATTTGTTTCCATTCTTAACTCTGCGACATTTTACAAAGTTTTACTCGTGATAAACTTACTAATTTTTCTAGATACTATTCCATGTTTGTTCTGAAACTGTATTAACCACATTCTTAAAGCTTTGAATTGGAGACCTTCGTATCTATTTTTCTTTTAGTCCACGTAATTCGTATATATCTTCATTGAAAACATGAAGAATGTAATACAATTAATACTTTTGTACGATTAAGGGGTTGCACTGTGCTTCGGCGACTATAAAAAGTCAAACATTTTGATTTTTCATAAAGGGATAGTTTGAACCATTTAAAATAACATGGAAAAGATTTCATCCGAAAATATTAAAAATTCTCTTGCTCAAGCACTAATATGAGCAGGTACTCCGTCATGCGTAAACCACATATTTCGTCTTACTTATAAATTACGGTCTTCTAACAGCGAAGGTAAAATATCCTTCAAATGTTCTCGTAAGTCTGCCCTGTTAAGTGACGTTTTAACTTGTACGGGCCTCTCTGATTGGTCAATGTTTTTCATGAATAACTGATTAGCAAAGCCGCAACGAACATTTTCGCTAACGAAAATGCTTAGAATCGCCCAAAAAATCACCCCTTTTCTGCTCTTACATCTTATTTTTGGACATCCTGTGTGATCAATTTTCATCTTTCGAATTCTCTATATTAATGACAATTCGTTAACAATTTTTATATTTTTATACTTCATTTGTTCATTTTTCACAAACTGCAAAACAATAAAATATTAATCTATTAAAATTCCCGCAATTTATATTTCAAATTAGTTTCCTTTAGGCGCTCAGTGAAAGTTGCGCCGCCTACGCACACCAACGAGGCCGTTCATGTAACGCAAGAGAAATTTTATCCAGCAAATTTACCTCTTTTCCAACCGAGAAGCGTTGATTAAAGAAAACGGACGATCCATTACCCCTTCGCTCAGCGATAAGTTTCCTCGTGGCAAGTCGAATACGCCTATTCCAGCGTTCCGTTTGTCGACCGTTTCAAAGCTCGTGGACCGGAAGCGTGCATGCGCGCGCGCGCGCACGACACCTAACTTTCCCGAGACCATTTCTTTATTTCGCCCTCTCGCGATCTTTCTGAAGTTTTGAAACTGCCACGAGCGGCGAAACTTATGACTGCCACCGGCAGACAGTTGGGAATTAATGAGATATTTGGAAGTTCAAGTTCCGCGTAAAACCGACGGTCGGTCGTCCATCTTGGAAACTTATACACCGTTATGGACCCTTCCCCTTTCCGCCACCGAAACACTGTTGAACGCTAGCCGTGCGTCGTGCATTTATAAAATTCACCAACAGCCCTTGCCCTCGATTTTTTACACTCCGATGCGCGTTGCGAGAGCTGCTGCGAAATGCAAGACATTTTTATTCAGTGTAACTGCACGCGCGTCCTATTCCAGAACGTCGACGAAAATGGATTACTTATATTTTAGACGGAGTATATTTTCAGAAATTCGTATTCTTATATTAGATAGAGAATTTGAACTTGAACCAACTCCTTTCGTTCAGGTTTAAATAAGGAAGATGTGCAGTAAAAGAAAATGTTCAGGAGGGACCGGGGCTAGTTGACTGATGAGTATAGTTGACTAGCCTTCTACTTATTGTATTACGACATATTTAACGCTTCTATTCGCAGTACTGAAACATGTAAATGACTAGCTTAATATATAATGAGTTTTCGTGACAAACGCTCGCGTCTTATATTAGTAAAAACGAAAAATCTAATAACACCCAATATACAACATTATACACTTTTTCGAGTACCATTTTTAATTTTGCTTTTGGATATGTTGTACTTTCTAAGAATATGCAGACGTATGTTCAAGAGTTTTTAAAATTTAGAAAGCAAAAGATTTTATACTGTTTGAAATATAGTGTCGTTTTTTTAACCATTTTCGCTAGGGCTGTTGTTGATCTTTCGTACTCGAGACACTGAAGAAATAACAGAACACCGTAACATAGTTATAGATCGGTGCAATGTAATGTTGCTTTTTAAAAATTTTAATTGTTAATATATTTTTATTACTTGGTTAATATGCTTTAGTCTCATAATATGCATCAAATTTTGTTTACTTGTTGATTGTTACAATAACATTAAACATGAAAATATCTACTATTATATACCTATGTATTATGTATATGAATAAAATGTAGAATATCGTAACTAATACTTTATTATTTGACATTATAAATAATTAAAATATTCGTATAATTTCTTCTTCATGACTTTAAATTCAATATAAGTGTTCTAAAACTTATTGTTAGTCAGTGTATAAATTTGACATATGCAATAAGTTATGTACATTTCAGCACAGTTTATTGTGCATTTATGATGGTTTTCAAACCCACCCAAAAATCATTGTTGTACTAGTTTGTACTAGATTTGTACCGCATTGTACCGTTAAGAGTTTTTTAAAATTCAAAACCGTTTTCGAGATAACCTCAAAAAACCAATTTCGAAGAGACCTCTTCTTTTTTGAAATTTTGCGAAAAATTAATAAATCATTGTTGTACTAGTTTGTACCAGTTTTGTACTGTGTTGTACCGTTGAGAGTTTTCTAAAATTCGAAACCGTTTTCGAAAAATACTCAAAAAACCAATTTATACAATACTAATTTGTACAATAATAATAATACAGTATTTTGGAAGTTAAAAAAATAGCTACTCTATTTTGCTTTTAAATATGGTTTACCCAACTTTATTGAGCTTAACCGTATGCAATAGTCTTTTTCCAAATCGATGCTAAATATGCATATGTCACCGGTGTATGCGTTTCCGGGCAAAAACATTCGTCTCTCCCGTGCAGACCGTTTCGGAGTGATCGCGCTACTACCCACTGCATACAGTTGGATGTAATGTCATTAAAAATCACAAATTGTGGTTAAAGTGTAACTACTAATTCAATTATAAATTACTGTCTGTAATTGTGAATCGTTATTAATTACACTGTCAAATTGTGATCAATATCTAATAACAATTATTTATTACAGAAAGTACCTCATAATTCAATAAATAATTACACTTCACTCACAATATGTGATTTCGTATCAGATGACATTTTGCTCAATCTTGCCTCTCTAAGCATATTATCTATAAAAGCATGTAATTAAAAAAAATGTTCTCCATGTCTTTCCTGTTCGATGAAAGTTATAAATATTCACTGTATGTGTAGAATCTAGTCTACGAACTAAAAAACAAATTGCATAAAATATTACGTTACAATTCCATGTAATGCTGATATGATAAAATACCATGCTTTGTATTATTTCGTAGGCAACAATAATTTAAAGAAAAATGTGTAACTGTAACTCTTAAAACTATTGACTTCTGCCCATCATAGTTATTAAACTATTTGTATAAATTGATTACAATAGTACATCTCATAGAAACATTTGTAATTGAAAAAGGGTGCGTTTAAATATATTAAAGGGCCGTCGAATATACATGCATAGCATACGCGCGAATATTCAACCTTAAAATGCTTACTGCTTCGAATGCAAATGTCACCATAATAGTTTATTGCGACATATGTAGTTCTTACAACTAATCAACTTCTTTCTGCATGGTAAAATATTAAAGAAAACTTTGTCTGTATCTTTCCAGTATACGATTATGACAAGAATAGTAATATTTTGAAACTAAGCTCCGAGATGTATGAATTGTGTCATAAACCTGTGTTGTAAATGTTGTGTTAACAACTCTAGACTTTAATAACTTAAAAGAAATTAATTATTAATTTAACTGAAATACTAAATGGAATGTGTAACATTACGTCTAAGTGAACATAATTAACTTTCTAATCTTCTAAACTCTTTATCTATGAAAAAAAGTCTATATGTTACGTAATCACTTTCAAAATACAAGTCCTCCATATACCCTGATGTCAGTGACGTTACCCGATTTATTTGTATTTGTGAAAAATAAATATAACAGTATGTAGAATCGCAGCGACTTTTTGTCGCTTCTGTGCATCGACTCGAAATCAAGTGTACACAACTGGCGGATTAAGAGGGAGAGTGCTCTGTCAGATTTCGAAGTTTAGGCTAGAGCAAACTTTGCATTAGTGTGTGTACAGGCTGTCTAAACTCACGGACACAGACTTTGTGCTGAGCGTTGGTTCTTGAGATTGAAATCGGCTCTAGGTACTCTTCAATAGTCTGCCTTCGACATTGAAATTTGCTTATATTCAGTAAAAAGCAATAAATTTATGAGATATGATTTAAATAACCGATATGTAATAAGTGTAATACTTTTGCATTATTCGGAATTTTATTAGTAACATTTTGTAAAAATACCAAAGATTATCTTCTATAATTACTAAGCAATTTAATTTTTCATACGAATATTAATTTTAATGTTAATGTTAATGTCAATGTCAATGTTTTCACTTCCCCAATAAGGTCAGAACAAATTTCTAGAACGATTCTGCTAATGACCTGCTTGGAGATTGTAAATAAATATTGCAATAGGATTCTCCGGTAGCCAAAAACCGTAAAGTTAGAGACAGTCTTTCATGCACCGAAATGCTTTTGCGAAAGTGCGCATCCGATTTCAAATATTTTGGCCTAACAATTGCGTTCATTAAATGTTCAAAGTCTGTGGGATTCAGTCGCGTGAAATTTTTGTACAATTCATTCACTGATTCGAACCGTAAATCATTTAACAGGGCATTAGCACTATATATCTCTCAATTTGCAGAAAGTTTGCGTTGCTATATCTTTCTTCTACTCTTTTCTTTTGATGCATAGTGCGTATGAATATAGGCTGCGCTGCAGCTACGGCTTTCTTGTCCATCTTGTCTTCATTGTCAGACCTTTTCTGAAAGCCCTAACCTCAGGGGGCTTGTGCCCCCCCAGCCATCCCCCTAAACACAGGCCAAGTCTCTTGGTTTGACTCTACGCTTACGTTTCCGTAGGGTCCGCGCATCTGCGGAAGAAAGTTTTACCAGGCTCGGCTCGCCAGAAATGTTCAAATGTAAACGGCCCCTAAAGACCGTCGAAGACAGCAGAACTAGGCATACTGGGTGCTCAGTGAAGAACAAACGCAATTTTCATCGGATTTTGACAAATGTGACACCAATCGATTCCTTATGCTCTCCCGATGAAGAAAAAACCAAACACGACGGAAATCGAGTTATAATTAACGAAATTACGGAAAAATTTGATGTACGCATAAAAATGCTAATTTCGTTAAAAATGGGCCGATTTACATAAAGTGTGGTGTCATTCTAATCAGGAGAATGCCAGGAATCCAGTGGTATCACTTTTAGACCGCTAGAGTGAAAAATTAGAGTCGCCAACGGTCAGTAGGTAAAGGTGGGATTTCCTATACGCGTCTGACGCAGCGGCCAGACGCAACATCCAAACGCACACAACGTTTTTAATATATATGAGATCTATTGCGTTTGTTTTTACGATATGTGCGTTTGATGTAGCGTCCAGCCGCAGCGTCAAACCCATATAGGAAATCCTACCTTAAGCGATGACTCATCGGTCCGGTCATGGTGGAAGTAGACAAGGTGAACCATTGCGCATAATGGCGGCTGGATGGTAGAACAACCAATAGCGAACGCCCGAAAATGCAACAAGCAGATAGCAGTAGATACAGACAGACCACTCGTGCACGCGTGCAAGAGCAGCCATATCGGATATATGCACTGTTTGGTGGAGCTGGTTGGCTGACGGCTCGTCACTACTCTGAACCACTTCGTATCTTCAGGAATGGTTCACCTTTATACTTTTGTCCGGTGCCCTCAACGAGCGGCACACTTTGATCCTCACTGCGCATCGACTAGGGCTCGAGATTTCAAGTGAACCGAATGAGATACCCGAGTACCCGGGTACTCGTGAGATACCCGGGTATACCAAAATTACCCGTACTACCCGGGTATCTCACGGGTACCCGAACGCATGAGATAGACAAGAATCTTATGCCGAATTAAGCCGAATTGAACCGAATTCAGCCGATGGGTTTTCGGTAAGTTTTTGTGGCTTTAAAAATAAAAAAAAAAATTTCAGAATGAAATGAATTCTGTATACATGATGAAAATTGAATTTAATGGACCGTGGTTATGTTGACAATTAGTTTTCTCTCTCTCTCTCCCTCTCCCTCTCTCTCTCTCTCTCTCTCCCCCTCTGTCTCACACACTCTCGCGCTCTATTTTAAAATCCAGAAACACATACCGAAAAACTATCGGCTCAATTCGGTTCAATTCGGCTTAATTCGGTATGAGATTCTTGTCTATCTCATGTGTTCGGGTACCCGTGAGATACCCGGGTAGTACGGGTAATTTTGGTATACCCGGGTATCTCACCCGGGTACCCGGGTACCCGGGTATCTCATAATCAATAGCCCTAGCTAGCATCGACACCGAGTTATCGCTTGACGAAGGTCAGCCTCGAGCATCAGTCCCTCTTTTTCTTTTACGCGCTGCCTCTTTCTACGTTCGGCACATTACAAAAAAAGTAATACCCTGACGATATAGGCTCGTCTTCGATCCCGAGAAGGGGTTCTATATCGAGAAAATACTGTATTTGCTACGGCGACGATTCTAAGGAAAGAGAGATTTTGGTTGAATCTAATTTGAAGGCAATTAATCTTCACCGGCACTTGACTAGGAATAGACCCACAATGCATAGCATTGTCATGGCACGTTATTGCAAAGCAATAATAAACAATTAACATTTGTTCGGAACGTAACACAGTAAAGATTATAGTAAAACAGAAGACTGCGCTCGTCTTTCATTCTTTTGCGACCAGAACCGAAAGCAACGGTTCCGTCAAGCGTCGATAATGCTGGGTCCTCTATGACTTTTTATTTTCCCTGGGGCGAAAGGCGAAATGAAAAGGCGAAAAAGTTCGAAAAAAAATGGTGGCTGGCTGCGCGACCAAAAAATTTGTGAAATGTATCGATTGCTCGTTTACGATAAATCACTGCCACGAGGAAATACCCGGCCGTTGGAATAATTTGCTCGCGACACCATTTTTCACCGAGGTTTGCATGCGTCGATGTGGATTTACAGTCAACTATGCTCCACTCTTCCGCTATCTCTCTCCTCGCTCTGTATTTTTTTTTCACCGGCAGCGTTCTGCTTTCAGTGATTGATGTCGTCAAACATCTTTATTTCTTTTACAGGATACCGACGAACCGATATTTTTCAATCGCTGACGAATTACTAGTCCACGGTAATTTTAATCAGCGGGATTGAACCGTGAAACGTAACGAAGTTTAACAGCGAAGAGAAGTTCCATTAAATTTGCAGCGTTGAATAACGTTAGAACAAAAGTTAAGGCGACGGTGCTGGAAAGAAAAGCAGGAAGAAACCCGGGGCCGGGACGTTTTTAAAAGTTAGTTAAGAGCGAATATATTGGCCCCGGGGGTCGGTTGTTTGCGTTTCCTCTGTTTTACACGTTTGCACCGAAATTCACGTTAGTTTGTCTTTCTTTTGCTAAAATATCCGCGAGCTGCTCCTGCAAATGTTTGGAGCAAACAGTCGGCGAATGGTGACTATGAAAGACATGGCTATTGGTGCTTTAAGTAGAACCGCGCTATTTATTGTTCCCTCTTTTTAAGGGGAAAGACAAACCAAGACTTAAAAAGCTCGTACAAATTGAAAATTAATTTAAGATTTTTTTCACTCGGGACATTGTATACTTGGCCGTTTTCTTCGAATTCCTCCATTTTCGTAGCTTTCTTTCAACTTGTTCGTAATGAATCTGTTCATCAAACATTTTCTGTTGTGCATATTCAATGAACTGTATACCTCGTTGCTGTAAACGGGGAAGCATTGTTCTTATTTCTATAAATAAAACGTCTTGACCTCGTTATCTTCTCCTAAGAATTTCCCGCTTCGCATTCGAAGGCACTCTTCTGCGAACACCTTTCGTTACACGCTTTTTTTTTGTTTCCAAATAATTGCCTTCTCGCAGAATATTGAGGCACTCTTCTACATTGAATAATTATTACAATCAGGGAGATTCATCGGAGATCCTCGAAGGAAATCGATACTGCGGTCGTCTACTCGCGGAATGATAATTCAACGATTCTTCTATCTCAGAGACGAGCCACTTAAAGTCTTCGCGAGCCTCTTCGCTCGAAACTGGAGAGGAAATCACCCTGTTATAAAATGTAGTCACGAAAGGGATCTAATGGGGAAATAAAAATCGAGAGAAGAAACTTGGAAAAAGGGGGGAAAAAAGAGACCGCAAGTTCCGTGATATCGAACTTTGCGGTTCGCTTAAAAATCACAGAAAAATATGGCGACGAAGATGAGGTGCAGAATAGATTTTTTATCAAGTGAAATATTTTATCTCACTTAGGTTATTGAGTATGAATGAAATATGATTACGACGATATTGGTGGTTGGAAAGGACGTTAAATGTGATGATGGGAAATGAAAGGAGGATTTGCTGTTGTACTTTATTTATAATAGTATGTTTTAATGAGCGAAATTCACGAATATTACAGCTTTAGCAACTGTAACTGATAAATAATTTAGGATTGATACAAGAAAATATGGGAATGTGAGACGAGGTAGATATACGGTATATCAATGTTTTGATCTATGTGCATGAATACCTGACAGGTATACAAATCTTTATGAAATATCACGTTACGAAGTTTAAAACGCTTCCCAAAGCTGCCAGTCACGTTGGTTTGCTGTTTGTGAAATGTTTTTTGTTTTCACTGCGTTGGGAACTTTTATTGCAACTTTTCATACTGAAATGAGATTTTTGTTGATTTTGTGATTTTCAAAGAAGAAAATTAATTTCATACTAAATTCAATATATGCAAAAGAATTTTAATTTTATTCCGTTTTTGAATATTATATGTTTGTAATGTGAGGTATTTGATTAGCGAGAAAAATGTTAAACGATGAAATAAATTTGCATCGCTACTTTAATTGTGATATGCTCCAAAATTTTTAAAAGTACTAAGGATATAATGACTCACAATAATGTTGTTATAAAAAAATCTGTTGATTAGAAATATAATGATGACAAAAAATTAGTTTTTTCACCAACAACTGTTTCCTTGATTTTATATGACGAACCGAAAGAACACATGTACATTAATAAAATGGTGTAACCAGTATTTTAATTAATCAATTAAACCACAAAATTAGTAAAAGACCATAATAAATACTAAAGAAAAAAATTATAAATTCGTTTATCAAAGAAGTAAACTGCAATGATAATTATTAATAACGAACAATTTTGCTCAAGTTTTTGCATAAAATATGTTACTGAACCATAGGGATATTAAAAAATCAAACACTGTACTCTTATGAAAAATTTCAATATTTGTTATTTTAATTTAAATTTTTATGTGTCCAAGTATTATTGTGACATGAAAATTCACCTCTTACCGTCATTTTTTTTAAATATGTAAACAATGGTTTGTGTTAAGTCTAAATTTTCTTACCTTTTACCTTTTAGTAGTTAGATATTATGTTTTAGTATATTGTAAATTACTTTTGTCGTTTTATTTATATTTATTCGAGATGCAGAGCATAGAAATCAACGTCATGCTGGCGTCCGAATATTAGTCAGTATATGTATATTGTGAATCTAATGCTTTTTGTGTCAGATGTGATTCGATAATGATTTTGCATATTAAATAATGATGTAACAATAAATTCCAATTACAATATTACATTAACGTTAATGTCAATTATTCTCCTGTCAACATTTTTCAACACCTGAAAGAAATGGGGATTTATTCTATATATTTTGATAGGATAAACAAATTATACTGTCACTAGTATTCTACAAAATAAACAGAGGTTTCCAACTTTGCTTATCCAAATCAAAGCCCGTGGTACAACTGCATCATGCAGTGTTTATTTAAAGTGTTCAGTGATATACTGGTGCAGTATGTTCCTAATTTTATTACAGTTAAGAAAGAAATGTTGGTCTTAAGAATGGTTTCCTCGTTAGACGTTAGTCTAAAATGAATTAAAAGACGAAATTCATTGGGAGTTCTGAGTATTTTAAACATGAGAACTTAATAGAATTACTGAGACATCCCGTTAATTAGTAGAATTAACAGGTATAGGATTTATATTTCTTTAGCTGTGGAAGACAGAATCTATAAATCGAATTTTTTTAAATAATATCCTATAGTACAAGTCTTAGATGCTTTCCATATTTCGACTATTTTTGGGAAATGTAAAAAATTCAAAGGTTTTATAACATCTGCTATGTTTATATTTACACAGTAAATTCCATATCAAATTCCCTAGGGTTTGATGTGCTCTTTCCGTATCACCACCTATTCTAAGACTCCCCAGGTTCAAGAACAAAATCGGTATCCTCACATTTCCACCCTCCACCATTACTGAAAATTTCATGTCATGTGAAGCATCGCTACAGTTCACGCAAACGGTTCCGATAGACGTCACTAATATTATTATCTCAAAGGGTTAAACGGTCTCCTTTACCCGTTTCCCAGAAAAGCCACCAGACGCAATCCTTATTGCGAAGCTCTATCGGCTCAACATTGCGAATAACGACGCATCTCCGAAGCCGTACACGCAACAAAGCGATCACGGGGGCCGGCAATTGCCGGCGAGGCCGTAGAAATGCAGTGCCACTGTGCGAAGGGGAAGATACTCGGAAGAGGGAATAAAAGGCGAGTTTCAATGGGTTGGTCGAAGAATGGAGAAAGGAGGCCGCGGGAAAACGCGTTGCCCGGTCCGAGTGGGAGTCGCCTGCGAGCAGCCTGGAAATTTATTAGCCCGGAACGCGCGTCGCTGTAAATTAACAGCAAACAGAGAAACGAAACGACTGCCGCCGGTCCTTCGAACTCTTTTCCTCGCGAGCTATCGTCCCTCTCGCCCTATTCTTCCGCGCGCTGCAGCCAACGTGTTCGCCGCCTATGAATTAAAACATAAATTTCAATCAACCACAGTCGGGGGGACATTTATGGCGGTTAGTCGCGCGGCGTCGTCCTCCTGGTCGTTTCACGCGGTGGCGAGGCGACCCGAACCAGCTCGACGTCGATCTCACGCCAGGCGGCAAACTCGGACAAAGGTGGGGGAGGGTGCTGGCGGTGTCGTGAATAAGCGATCACGAGACTCTTGAATCGATGAAACGACGCGACGGTCGCGCGCTCATCTTCGGTTTCCGTGAGCGCGCGATGCTTCTTGCATGTGTGGGGGTCTCCTAAGTGAATTTCCCTCCACGGGTTATGTTAAGAAATAAATAAACCAAAACTTTATAACTCAAAGATAAATTATATTGAGACAAATTCTTTTTGTGTCAACTATTTTAAATCCTTTTTGTATATCGATTGATTACAGGCAATTGTTTCTTTTTTTAAAAAGATGAACGAGTCTTCACAAATACATAATTTCTGCGTCTAATTTCTATTGGCGAGATCCTGCACCAATCACGTGTCGGTACATTTCAGATGGCGAACTCTGGTGATGGGAGCGCCAAACATCAGAAGGAGTTCGCAGCTTTTTCCGTCGTGTTTGGATTGTTCTCAGCCGGAAGGGTTGTTTTCGCAATACCACGGACAGTAAAATGCTACGGCTATCCGGGGGGCTGCTTCTTCGCTGGGAACGGGTTCATTAAATCCCTTCCTTTTTTAAAGTTTCAAGACGTTATGGGATTACGCCAGAGCTTGCGAGCTACGTGGCTCAGTGTAAATTCGCAAGCGTGCAGCTTTCGTTTCCTGAGAATCTTGATTTTGTAGTTCAGCCTCTTGCTCTTACTGCATCGAGTTAAGTAACGAAGCGCTGATAAAATCAAGTGGGTTACTTCTGATATTTTTACACCTCGCCCTTGCGGAGATAGGGCTTAATTACGAAACTAGGAATTAACGTTAATACGTTTATTTTTGAGGACTTTATGAGGTGCATGTTGGTGGCATGTCGTTGCGGATGCAGATAAGGAATTTTTAATGTATATGGTGTTCCAGAAAAAAGTAAAAAACGTCAGAACAAATTAACGTGACGCTTTCTTTACGTGAAAACTTCCAATGTATCAGTTTTTGAATGTTTGTCACATAATTTGTTGTAACTGTACTACGAGTGTTTATGTATATATGGCGAGTTTAAATATGCAAAAACGTACAGGAATATGCATAAATGCAAAAAGAGAACCTATACGAAATAACAGAAATAAATTACAAACTATGAGGTTCAGAAAGTAAAACACAATTTTATTCAGATTACAACTGTTTGTTTATGTCCGCAAAAATATGAATCTGTATTAACATACACGGATCATTTAACTATAAGTTAATAAACATGCGTTCATGTAACAATATTCACACAACACTTTTTATTTACATTGAACTTCTCTATTAGTTCCTTGAAAAAGACAGAAAAACACAGGTGTTAATAATAATTTCCCTACATTTTGTAAAAAAAAAAATAAAAACCGTTGTTAAAACACGTCTTGGAAAGAACCTGAAGAATACGTAATAGAAATACGTAATTAAGTAAGGCAAAATCTATCTTTACGCTATGACTGTTTAACTCTTGTCCACTTTATTAATTAGGTGCAAGGTACTGTTACTTACTAAAAATGTGTTAATATTTATTTAAAAACAATATCAAGAGAGGTATTAAGTTTGTAATGCGATGTAACACAATCTTTATGGGAAACAGAGAAATTTTGTAATTCTAACTTTCTGCTATAAAAACGAGGAAAACTCGTTGAACACTGCACATGATTCTGTTGTCATCGCAGAATCTAAAAGTATATTTGAAAAATGAATCCAAACCTCAGTGCAATAATTAGTACAAATTAATGGGACAAGCTAATAAAATGCTATAAACAACAACTATACAGGGTGTAACAAAAATGTTGCAGTTCCTTGAAAAGGGTAATTCCTGAGGCGATTTTAAACAACTTTTTCCTTAGCGAAAATATTAGGTGGAGCTTGGATAACGAGTTATTAACGAAAAACACCGACCAATAGAAGCATAAATACAGCGGATGAATTTCAGCGCGGGCTCCATCTGTAAGTAGTATTGGTCCGTCATGGTCCGCGTCATCATTAATCCACTGTACTCGCTTCCCGATTGGTCGGTGTTTTTCGTTAATAACTCGTTAACAAAGCCTCACCTAACATTTTCGCTAAGGAAAAAGTTGTTTAAAATCACCTCAGGAATCACCCCTTTCAAGGAACTGCAACGTTTTTGTTACACCCTGTATATATACATTTGGCAGCTTCATTAAAAAAGCAATATCCCTAAGTTGATTATTAATCCAATTTCAACCGAATATCCCCTTCAATTTCCATTACCATTTAAATTTCCTCAATAGATGCAGAATTTCCAATGGACGTCTTAACTTGACTTTCCTCGTTAATAGATTGAAATTAGGTTCCCTGCGTTAACCTTAATAGAACAGAAAACCACCTGTTAATTATGGATGCATTGACCCTCCACTCAGTTTTTTTCTTTAAAATCCCCTTCGTCCCTTTTCCACTTAATCATTACGGGCAACTTGTCCGCACAGCGTCGTATAATAGCCGCGCTAGGAATGTGTAAGCTCATTCAGGTCGTCAATTCCGCTGGCAAACTTCGTCGTCATCGTAGTCGATATTACTTTTAATTACCGACAGACGCGAATGAGCGCGGCGATGACGGCGTGTGGGGGGTTTTTGCAACGAGCCAGCTCGTTCGTTAATTATTTCGCATGTGCGCGTACCGCTAACCCCCCGCGTAGTTTCCAGCAACTTTAAACAACAGGGGCCAAGCACGGCAACAGGTAGCTCGCGATCACTTGTAATAAGCTAATTATTCTGCTGCGTGTAATAGAAAACCATTAGCAAGTAGCGCAGCCACGCCATTATTAACTGCCTCTGTCACGTCAAAGCCGGCGCAACCGACGCCACGTTGACGGTAATTTATGCGCACGTCGCAAATACTGATCGTCGATCCGCGAGAACGTTGCGCCGATACGATTCAGACGGTCGAAGGATACTTTTGAAGTGTGCCTCGCCTGCAACTTTGACGCCAATATTAAATTTCACCTGAAACCGAACACTTAACTCGCTGAAATCTCAATTCTACTCTGTTCCGTTAACTCACTGCTTTAGTATATGAAGGGGCATCCATAAAGTAGGATCGTTGTTACTCACGCAGGCATAGACGAGTTGAGAAGAGGTCTGTAATGCGGTAGAGTTTGATTCATTATCCTCATATATGTCATGGTGTCTTGAAAACCCGGCGAGCGAATAAGACCGATTACATTATAACTAATACATTTCGGGACTTGCACGGATTACAAGAGATTTGTACTCGGACACGACTAAGTACACCGTAGTACAGGATTGAAATAGTTACAGAGATAGAGTTACTGGTTACGCTTACGAATGAGGTCTGAATGAGTTAGTGAGTAAGTTCTGAATAAGAGCTTGCACATTTTTGCACATTTTTGCACAAATAAAAGAAAAAAGATAAGGAGACAAAATTTACCGTTAATCTACAATTGATTTAACCCTAATTCTACATCATAATTCAAACTGCGGGAAGCCTTATGTTTGTAGGTTAAGATTTATTTTCTAGAAAAAATGATCGACGTGGGTGAGTAACGAATGTTAAACTATAGGTTAATGAATCATGAGTAAGTATTGTAAAAACATTATGGATTAATTACGGTATTGGCCAGAAAATTCTATTATTAATATATGTGCTTAGCATGATTAATATATTTCCGAATCCACTATGTAGTATTCATAATTTTCAACAATTATGTTTTATGAAGACGTGATAATCTACATATTTTTTCCCATTTTGGAAATAGAGGCTACCCAATAATTTAGAATTTAGGATAAAGAAGCGTGACAGCATTTATCTATTCCTGCAATATACAGTAACATAAAAATTCTAGAAGTGTTCCCGGGTGTTTCCACAAAGAGTCAAAATAACCCGATAAAATTTTGCGCACGAATGTTTCCCCCGTTGCTACAATTCATTTTCAAGCCAGAAGTTAAGGCGGCCACAGAACGCGCAGCAAATTGATGCAACGTGCAGCAGCAACTGGCTGCGTTGCAGGCGTTTTTACGTGCGGCGAGCAAGCAAAAAAAAATTGACTGCAGTTCGAGAATGAGCCACCCAGAGACGAAAGTTTACGCAAATATTTCCCTTTTTCTCTTAATAGGAATCCTTCTTTTATACAAATTTTCGCAGAATAAGAGACCGTTCCGTGAGGAACTCCAGCGAGAAAAATTGTTTACGAAATGAATTTTCCTTTAAACGATCTCTTTGAAAATTCTTTTTCAAATTCAATACGAAGCAATGCTTCGCTATTAACTACTTAAAAAGATTCGTTTTTAATTAATATATCGCGCTTTGACGGAATAACATGTTTGAGAACATCGCGTATTTAGTTTGACCAGCGCACACCCGCGGCGTATCGGTTAACGCCTTTCGGCGAAACATCAAAGCGTTTTGGAAGAAACATACGAAGCAGGTCAGCGAGGGATCCAGCTAAGCACCGCGGGGATAGTTTTAAAAGAGGGCTTTTAAGGGCGGCAGTTTGTACCTGTTCCACTTGCAGCCGTGTCTATTTTATTAATACCCCTGTCCGGTCCTCCAGATTGCATTAGCACCTAATGGAACGCTGCATCGGCGCACTCGCCCCTTAACGAAACGGAAGAGTCGAAAGTGCAGAATCTTTGCTGTGCTTTAATAATTAAAACCTTCTCTTAAAGCAAGTACATTAATCTTGATTTATTTTCAAACTGCGACGCAAATATAAGTGGAAGTTGGCCTTTCGAGAGTTCATAATCGGCTTTCAGACTGTTTTTTCGAAACTTCTGTTCCTGGGTTATTTAAAGAGTCTGTTATGAGTAACAGTAAAATTGATTTGAATTATTTATCAAGATTCAGGCAGAATGATTATTGAATTTCTTTATTCAACAAAGATGAACGTCGATGTACCCCAATCTACACACGGAATCATTATCAACAATTCCAAAAGACATTCCAAGTGATACTTATAATAACGGATATCTATTTTCAAAGATAATATACTTATAATTTTTAATAATGCACGAAAGGATCTACTCTAAATTTTCGAGAGAATTAGGTTTAAAAATTCTTTACGTGCACGTGTTCTTAGAGTTCTTACCACACTTTCGACTTCACCGATTGCACTATACATTAACATTTTGACAATATTATGAATTATAGTAATTAATACCACATTCTAGCCAAGTTAGAACTGACACTAACGAAGAAATTGCTGAAACTGTCGCCTATCTTGTCATAAATAGACTGTTGCTTGTATTTGGAATCAATTCTTTGTGGTCATTGTTCATGGTTTGTACAAGTCAGTATAAAGCCAAGCATGATTGCTAATGTTTACATGATCATAAATACAGAAACGAAATAATATATCGACCAATCGATTAAGTCGAAAACGTGGGAATGCACTCCTACGTAGTGAATTTTTCAACTAAATTTTTTCGAAAAGAGAGAGGTAAGCAAAATATCTTTATTCCATAGTTTTTCTTTATCTTTTCATAAGGGCTTCACCCATGCTCGGTTATACTACAGAAGCATTAATATTACCATCCTTAATTGAAAACAAAGAATTTTTAGTTAGATAAAAAGAAATCCAATTTGCAAATGGCAAAAATTAAGGTATTAAAAATTTGATATTTAGTTCTAAAATATATGTATATGGTTATACAGGGTATAAATAGTTATACAGGGTGGGGCAATAACTATTAGCACCTCAGATATCCGGAAACTATAAGTTTCACAGAAATATTTGTTGAAATAAAATTGCACAGTACGAAGGGGACCATCCGGTGGCGATAATAATTTTTTTGCAGGTGGAGGTACTTCGGACATTTGAAAGTCACCTCCATTTTTTTAAATGGATCGGTATGTTTTTGCTTCCGTATCATGATAGAGGATCTTAAAACGAGTTCAACGACCTATTACGTAAGGTAATTGAAGGTCATAGAAAGTAGAGAAAGGCGATTGTTACGTCCTGTGACGTAGTCCGCTCCGACTGTCATGGCTGGCGGTAGTTTGGGGGTCTGCCGCTAGGTGGTTCGGACACTCAAGAAATCTTCAATGGTCTCAATCTTTTTCACAAGCAGTGAATCAAGTCCTCGTTTGTATAAATATAAGTTCCGAACATTAGTTCCCATGCGTCTGGGGCAGGGGTCGTCAGTCGTAGCCCCACTGATGAGTCTGACTGGCGATCCTAAGACGAAACGCACATCTCTCTCTCGTCGTACTCCGTACGATACCCTCAATTTTTCTCTCTCTTTTTCAGTTGCGTATACCGTGTAAACCTTAGCGGCACCGGGTACGTAACAGCGATAATATTTACGGTTTTTGTAGTAAATGAAACATACGTTTATAGTAAATGTTCGAACTGATGACCATCACTGTCAATGTACCATTGGATTCTTTTTACGATTGATTGACTTGCAAGTCTTACAGTGTCAGAACTTATTGACGCACAGGCTGCAATAATTCGCTGTTGCATGTCGTAAGGTGTAGTTGGTACTTCTTTGTACACTCTTTCAGTGTTCCCTACAGAAAGAAATCTAGAGGTGTTAAGTCTGGCGAACGAGCTGACCACGATATTGGACTGCCGTGTCCAATCCAACAATTTCGAAATTTCTCATCGAGTTCCCTTCGCGCAATCAATGAATAATGTGCTGGACATCCATAGTGATGTCCGTAAGTATTATCGCCTTTCTCTACTTTCTAGGATCTTCAATGACCTTATGTAATAGGTCGTTGAACTCGTTTTAAGATTCTCTATCATGATAAGGAAGCAAAAACATACCGATCTATTTAAAAAAATGGAGGTGACCTTCAAATGTCCGAAGTACCTCCACCTGCAAAAAAACTATTATGACCACCGGATGGCCCCCTCCGTACTGTGCAATTTTATTTCAGCAAATATTTCTGTGAAACTTATAGTTTCCGAGATATCTGAGGTGCTAATAGTTATTGCCCCACCCTGTATATTAGAGATGTATCGATTAGTGACCGATTATTAGTGACAACTTAACACGGTGCGAACGCACCCGAACACAAGTGAACGAACTCCAGGTCACTCCTACTTAGACCAAAGAAACGAATCAACATCTTCTGTATTGTACGTGCTCGTTTACACGCGTTCGCCTTCCCTAGATTCGTTTACGTTCGTTAGGGTGTATTCGCTAGATGTAGACACGGTTCAAGACACGAACGAAGACGTGGACGTCAAACATTTTTGAAACCTATTAGATTCAATTTGAAACAGATAGACGTAGTAGAGTTAATCCCCGATGCACACGAGCGATAAGAAGTTGCTATGATCATCTGCGATTATTGCGATTTGATGTCAGTGACGTCGCCCGACTTATTTGTATTTGTGAAAAACATGGTAGTACGCAGTAAAGAGGTTGGTATGCAGAATCGCAGCGATTTGTTGTCGCTCGTGTGCATCGGGACTAAATTGATTGTATAGCTTCATTTTTAACTTATTGAAAGGAAACGAAAAGACAAAGCTTGTCCGAGTTATTTCATGTGGTCCAAGTTTAACCAGTTCGCACAAAATTAAGTTTCCGTGCAATAGCGTACATTTTCTGTTCAACAGAAATTCTTCAACAGGTAACCATGTCACAGAAATCGCTTGACAACTATAAAACCGACATCATGATTCGTGAATGACATTCGTAGGGTGAATTGTTTAGCGAATGATCATTTAAACTACAATCGTGTTAAAAATTAATATTCATCCATTGGACAGGTCACTTTACCTTTTTTCAGACTATAGTAAAACTGAAGAATTATACGAGTCCTGTTGTTTCCTTCGATACAACCTAAAAATAGTCGCAGTTGAAGTAAGGAACGAGGCGCGACACAGAAAAAGTGGCCGCTGTGTCTCCTTCGACCCCGACCGTACGTGCACGATCGGCCCAACCCCTTCGACCAGCAGAAGTGGTCTGCCATTGGAATGTGCACGATGCTATCCACGGGGGAGAACAAGCTCTGACCAAGACTCACCTCGGCGAAAGAGTGGAGGTCAGGTTACGGCACGAAGCCCGATTCAATCAGCTTTCATTGTTTAAAAGTGCTGGCCCCGATACCACGACGCTCCCACCGCTATCACCGCCAGTAGGACAATCGTGTTTCTTGTCTGGTTGTACGGGGTGGGGCGAACTCGTAGCGTTAGGTGGAGAACAAAGACGATTCCTAGTGTAATAATAAAATGAAAACCGAATGAAGATTAAATTGATATGAAGTTCTTGCTAAGGGATTGTATTTATCTATGTTCAGTATTGATTGAATCAGTCACATCCACTTATTATGTCAGCACATCTACTTATGCATATGTGAGAATAGGCGTATAACATTCCGAAGCAAGATAAAACACATGACAATGTTGAAGCTAGATTCGGTTCAAATAGACCTTTTCCTCTTTCACATGACGATTCGCGTATTTCTATATGCGTATGTGATACGCGTTTGACTGTGTGAATGCTCACATTAGATTCAATGTTTCATTGGTTGTCTGGACGCAAAAAAACTTGCTGACGGCCGAATCTTACCTGAATCGTCGTCCGAACGCTTCTACAGTGTGTCCCACGAAATCCTGGACAGTCGATTATTTCCTAATCTATTATAGATACGAAAAAAATCTTTATATGAAATTGAATGGCTGAAGGGTGCAGATTTATTTGCTGTAACAATTTTTTTTTATCATTATTGTTTACAGAGATATGAAGGTCAAGTTCGGTTTTTTAAATGGGATTATATATTTTTCATCTGATCAATTGATAGTGCGTTTCAAGACGAATTCAACAACTATTAATGTGTATACCTTTTTTCAAATGATTGTCGAGATATTACAGTTAAAAGTTTACTCATTTTCGGTGGAAAAAAACCTGCTAGAGTAGGACGAGCTGTAGAGGGCCTCGGCCGGTGTTTGAAGTTTGAAACGGGTCATAAACAGATACAAAGGATCTGTGGTAGGAGCGGTAGGCCCGTAGATCCAAAACTTAGAATTACCTGCGGTGCTTCCATTCCAGCAAGTTTTCTTCTGCTGAAAATCAGTAAACTTTTACGCGTAATATCTCAAAAACTATTTGAAAAAAGGTGTATACGTTAATGATTACTGAATTCGTCTTGAAACACACTATCAATTAATCAGACAAAAAATATATAATCCCATTTAAAAGACCGAATTTGACCTTCATATTTCCGTAAATAATAATGATAAGAAAAAATTTTTACAGCCAATAAATCGGCCCCCTTTAGCCATTCAATTTCATATAAAGATTTTTTTCGTACCTATAATAGATTAGGAAATAATCGACTATCCAGAATTTCGTGGGACACACTGTATAACATTACGTCTACCATCGGTATCCTGCATACGCGTATCGCGATACACAAATCGTCATGTGAAAGAGGTCTTAATATTGCACCTCTAACAAGTCAGACTGTTGCCACATGCTAGGCAGCGTTTGTTGTACCTGGGATAGGGTAAGCAAGCCAGTAGATGGACAGTTTAGCTGATTCCGACATTTGTATTAAGGTGTTACTTAGATATATTGGTTTTATAAACAAAATTCAAACGCTTTGACAAAAAGACATATCAATTTTAAGAAAAAAGTAGTTGTATGTAATAGAATTAATTTATTCACTCATAAAATTGTGAAAATGCTACTCATAGCTTGTATTACATAATAATCGGGAGAAGAAAGAAATATAAGTAGAATTAGTAGTTCGTACAAATGAAGCACTGACAGCGGGCATGCGATACAAACCTTCCTTAATTTGGTCACGAATTGGTTTTTATAGAGACTTTATTGTTTCCTGCCGTTTGCATAGTTTCCTTTATTTTCTATGTTATCCATATCTAAAATTGGTGGACACATTGCTTGGAATATAAAGCAACTTAAAAATCGGCTCTATGTACATGTATAAAATCAAGAGACCAAAATTTAAACCAAATTGCCCATTCTATGTGTAAAGGTTAATAATTCTACCAGAGATTTATTTACTGTGCATTGATTTACATTTCCAATATTTACTTTTTTAAGTATTTTAATATTCCTTAGTTTATCAAAATTATTGATATTACTACTTAGTTCAAAGAAATTCAAGTTTTAAAAGCATATTATTGAACACTTTTATTGTACAAATCCTGCAATGCTTAAATATTCGTGTAACATGCACAAATATAGCACCTACAATTGTAAATAAATACGTTGGAAAAACCTTTTTTTAAATCTTTGCGCTGGAATGACATATTACGAATATTTACGATAGTATACCTATGAAATTTTATTCACATTATTTTAAAAATATTATTGTCAATTTTATACATCCAAGTTTATCATCAATTTTTGCAAAATATTTCATGACATGCCTAACTATGGAATTGTATTAATGCAATAGTGTTTGCAGTGCAAGGAGTTAATCACAAGTCTAGGTTTTTTTTTCTTTGGTTACCTTTTCTTTTCTAATAAACATAAATTTTTAAAGCATTTCTTAACTTCTATGTATCGCTCTAAAAAATTTTGAGGTTTAATGATTTTTCGTATATAACATACTTGTTGTATAATACGAAAGAACAATAAACGTAGATCTTAATAATGCCTTTCAACTGTACAAGGGTTCAACTGTTTTATACCATAATAAGTTACCACGCACAGTATTCAAGGAATATACAAAAAGCTTTTCTGGATTTCCAATTCCTGACGATTTACCGCACTACCATTCTCACCTTAAAAATCTCCCTGTAATCAGAAATTTGACCAGTTCCTACAGCGGAACGTCCACCAGCCAGCATTTCCAACGAACACTGAAACCCTCCCACACAGCCGACAGGCTGAGACTTCCACCGCTTTCGACTTGATCGTGCGCCCTTCTTTCGACGTGAGTTACATTGACTACGCCGCACATTAATTACCATTAGAGAGGATTGCTCTAATTCCACTTCACTCGTCCCAAGCTCCTCTCTGCCTCATCGTGTCCTACCTCTTCCTGATGCCGGCACAGCGAAACCGAGGGCGGTTCTTCCTACTTCGCTTCCTGTTCTCCCATTGAGTCAGCAGCGAAGCGTTCTGCAGAAAATTGCGGCAGAATCGCGCGAGCTCGACCGTGACCCCAAGGAAATTTATTACCGTCACCTTTGACGCTGCCTGTACTCTTTTCTCTCTCGTTTCGTTTGTAACCAGGTTAATTTCGCTGGTATATGTATGTATATCGACGGATCATAGTGACTTCAATACTGCTTGGAATTGGACGTGAATTATAACTGATGTGAAGCTGAGCCAGGAATCAATGATTACGAAGTGCTAGGTTGCAGATTTTTATGCACGATTTTTATGACCTTGAAAACCAAGGTCAAATGGTTGAAAATTTTTCCAGCTACCGTCGTGTTTCACGCCTTGCGAGACCTTGCTACAAAAACCATAGATCTCAAATCAACCGTTTAGTTAAAACACGATGTTTAATGCTAAGTATGCAAAAAGTCTACGAGATTTTTAACGTATGTCAAAATAAACATATTATCAACAATATTATTCAAGTTAGAATGTTTAATACATTGAACGTTGTTAAGAGATGACTTTCATTTTTGCTTTCGACAAAATATTGCGTCACAGTTTTTCGCGTTTCCTGTCCAAATTTTTCCATCGTCGTATTTTAGATTCCGACGTAAATAATTTCTAGCTTCAAGCATAGTTGTCATCGTTCCGCCGATTTTCGGCACTGTATAACAGCTCGACTGAGGGTTAATGACTTCGGGGAGTACAGGCCTATTGCTTTACTGCATGTCCTAAACCGTTTCGGGAAAGTTTTGTCACAGGTGGGGATAAGTATGAACCACTTGCCAATTCGCGGTCGAACAGTGAGAAAAAAACGAACGACTGCTAAGCCCAATGCCGTAACAGAGCTTTTACGCGCCTATTCTCCACCAATGAGGGTTGTGACGACCACATCCATCAAACTCAACGGAGCTTTCCTCGAAAAACGGAACACGAAGGGCAGTCAGATTTCATTACAGCACCGATTGATAATAGTACACACATTGTATATCAAGGACGGAGAGTTGGCTATTGCTACGGATCCAGTTCGCAACTCGAGCTGAAGGCGAGGGCTATGCAACTAGCACGAGTAGCAATAGCCTTGCGTCCGAGCTGTACACGATGTTTTTTGTCCTAGCTAGACCGTGAAGCGCGTGATTATATGCACGTAAAGAGGGTGCAAAGTTAGTCACTTTCCTGCCTCAGGGTGTCACTTTCCGCTCCATGGTGTTACTTTTCGCCCTAGCGTGTTACTTTTTCGCCTTAGTATGACAATAGGCGACTTTACGCCTATCTCGACTACCAAAAATCGTTTAAGTTTTTAAGATCGCACCAGAACTATTCAATTAAGTTTATTTGTTATTTTCTTTAAAGGTGTTAAGTTGTTCTATTCTTAGGCCGCGTTCCCATTGAGTGTGATATCACAAGCCCGAGCACAATCCAAGCCCGAGCCAAGCTTGGAAAATGACGGCGAATAGTAGCTCGGCAAACTTCGGGATTGTGGTAGGTCTCGTGGAACGAATCGTATCGTGAAGCTTGGCACGAGCCCAATCCCGAAGTTTGCCGAGCTACTCTCCGCCGTCATTTCCCAAGCTTGGCTCGGACTTGGCTCGTGCTCGGGCTTGTGATATCACACTCAATGGGAACGCCACCTTATTTCAATATATTTATATGACCACGAACTTTGATTATTTTCATTTTATATTCTTTATTTCGTGAGAGCGAAGTAAGATCCCGCGTTGTGCTTGAAAATTCGAAAATTGAATACTCGCGACAGAACAAACATACTTACTGTTTTTCAAGTTCCAATTCTTTATTTATGCTTGTAAAAATTATATTTTGTATAAACATCCGCTGTTTACTAGAGTTTAGGTTTCAATTGCGCAAACAGTACGAAAACTCGTCGATAAACAACTGCGTTCTCTCACTGAATACAGTTTAATTACTTTCGTAAGACTGGTACTATGTAAAGCAATGATTCACTTAACAGAAATTGTTGTTATCGGTAATGCTAGGTTTACGACAACGCGGTAACTAGCCGACGATACTGCGATAATATACTATTGAGGACGGTATCTTCTTCCTGAAAAGAACGGTGCGTTAAATCGCGCGTGAGTTCTATAGCGAATGGAAATCGTGACCATAATGGCTCGCAATTTTCTCTTGCGATTATTCCAGACTTATTTATACCGAGAATTATCTACCGAGGGATTTTTCGTTCTTCGAGAACGCGATAACGTATCGAGATCCCTGGGTCTGCCTCGCGTGCGTTTTATTACGCGATGCGCCGTAATTCGCAGTCGTGTATCAAAACATTTATGCCGCGCGAACGTGTTATAAGCTCGAGAAAAATAATGTTTTCAGATACTGCGGGTCGACTGATTTAAAATCTCGCGCAAGGTGGCGGCAACGACGAGTGCCAGCGTCGCTGCGAAAGATCTAGGCTGCGTGTAATTCACAAAACGCCTCGGTCGATCCGGGTGGACGGGGCAGAAGCTCGTTAAGATTCACACCGGACGATCTGGATCAGAGATCGTGATTCAGTTTAATTACCGTCAATTATGCATAATTAAAAAAACTCGTGCGGCTTGCGCGCGCGCGTTCACGTTAATCGGCGACGTAATAAGTTGCGCTCTCTCACGTGAGAGAACCCGACGTGGAATTACGTTTCAGCAACACCGGGCGGACCCTTGTTGTATTATGGGAACGGTGGAAAATTATTTTTAATCTGTCGAGAGAGCAGGTCGGGGGAGGTTTTTCAAGGCAGACTCTCGCGAATACTAAAGTGGTTTGTTTGTTCCTCGTCCATGCAACAACGTACAATGATTAATGCACAAATAATTGACGAGACAATCGGTAATGGCTGTGTCGGTGATCCACTTTGAACCGATAAATTATATACAAGCACCCTCAAGCAGACGGCATTACTGGCATTTTTGAAATTCAATTCGTTCCAAGGCTTTGCGAAAAACCAACGACTGGCATGATATAATTAATAACTGATTACTGCATGGATACCGCATCAGTTCTCCAAATACAATTTACCCGCAGCAGTCATCCGAATATATGATTACATTTTAATTTGTCGCAATTTTTCGATCAGCCCCTTCGATATTTGCAGATATGCTAATGATATTGAAACGAAGGAATAAAATTTATCATACGTTAAGGGGGGATTCACTTTGAAGATCAAATTAACAGAATTTTCTGTTAAACAATGCTACATATTTACATTCTGTTTACAGCTTACAAGATAATGCGTAGATTTGTACTTAATTTCAAACATGTCACGTGATTATATGGCGTTAAAGATTTGGTGGTGCGGTAAAGAGTACAGTCGTATGAATTTCCATTCGTTTAACACTTTGACTGCCGAGATAGATCGATTAAATAAATCGCTTCAACATATGTAGAGATTTTATTTTAATATAAAAGTATTTTCTTAAACTATGTATTTGTTTCTCTCGTAATATTTTTTTTCTTCAAATAATCCTTGTTCAAAGCTGCTGTTATAATTATTTGCAATCGTGTGAATAAATATTATTCGAAATCGTGTAAACAGATCTCACAAACGTTCAGGGTGTAAGAAAAACTATGGACATCACGGAAAGGAGTAAAACTAGGCCCCCCGGATCGGTGGATATTTGTGAAAAGAACGTGTTTATAACAATAAAAAATGTTAAAACTGTTGACACCAGAACAAATAAAGCCGTCATTTCTCTCTTTCTTAGAGATCACTGCTTCTGTTGCTCGTATACAGACCTGCTTCGCTTTGCGTATGTAGCGCTACGCATTCACAAAGGGTAAAGTTTAAAGCCATGTACGGACACTGCGAGGCTGCCTCGCGAGGCTCGTATCGCTATCTTGTTTTGGTGTACAAAAAAAGTGAGACAACGCAAAATACATGATTGAAGAGGGTGGAAGCTTACAACGAATGTTGCACGGGTACCACCTAACGTGGGAGCTCCAGGTCAGCTCGGCTATATACCTAAACGCGATCGGGGTAGACTGGGTCAAAATATACCTGTGAAGGTTGGTCGGAGCCTACCTAAGCGACAGATGAGTCGGTTGGATCGGCCGATGCGGGGAATAGCAAACCCATCGCGTGGAATGCGGCGTCCCGCAGGGGTCTGTTTTGGGACTCCTTCTTTGGGACGTTGCATATGATGGCGTGTGGCGCACCCCTCTTCCCGCTAGGGTGGACGTTGTCTGCTACGCAGACGACACGAAGATCCTCGCTGGTGGGTGGAGCTATGGGCGCGCGGCACGCCTGGGAGAGGTGGTGGGCTGGGGGTGACGGTTGTCATCGCCTCCATCCGCGGGTTGGGCTTAGAGGTGGTCCCACATGAAACGGAGGTTATGTAGTTTTATAAAAAGCCTCTGGTTCGGAGGTTGCCTTCCAACCTGTGAATGCTTGTGGGTGGGGTTTTGGTTGGGGTAGGGAACCGGATGAAATATCTGGGTCTCGTTCTCGACCTCCACTGGCGCTGTGATTCCCACTTCGCGGGTTTGGCACCCGGGTCGAGAGGATGACGTTCGCCTTAGGGCGTCTCCTCCCGAACGTTGGAGGTCCTCGCGAGGGGGTCCGCTGCATCTATGCGGGGGTGGTGCGATCGATAGTCTTGTATGGGGCCCCGGTATAGGCCCCCGAGCTGGAAGCCAGTCGCCGAAGGAGGGACCTCCTTCAGAGGATCTACCGGCGGCTAGCTATCTGCGTTGTCCGCAGTTACCGCACCATTTCTCACGAGGCGGCGCGGCGGCGGTTTTGGCGGAGCTTCTGCCGCTGGAGCTCCACGCGACGATGCTCAGGACTTGGTTCTTGAGGTCTCAAGAGCTCCGGGATAGCGGGAGGCCTCCGGAGTTAATCCGTTTTGAGCTCGGGGAGTTGAGACGTCAGTCCCGACAAACCCTCTTGGAGAATTGGTACCGGTCGCTCTAATGCATCGGCGCCGACGATCAGAGGGCTGTGGGGGCCGTCCTGCTACTGCTTGATCAATGGTGGGAGCAGCGGAGAAGCCTCACCTTCCGCCTGACGCAGGTGCTCACCGGGCACGGATGCTTCGGTGAGTACCTGTATCGAATAAGGCGCGAGGCGTGTGACGGCCGCTACCCCTGGGGGGGGGGGGGGTCCGAACACGGCGTAGCATACGCTTGAATCCTGCCCCGCGTGGGGAGAGCAGAGCCGTGGTCTGACCCAAGAGATAAGGACGGATCTCTCCCTCTCCAGCGTCATTGAGAAAATGCTGGAGGGGAAGAGGCAGTAGAGGGCGGTGGCCTCCTTCTGCGAGGACGTGATCTCGCAGAAGGAGGCCGCCGAGCGGCAGAGCGAGAGGCAGGGTCATCCCTCTCGCTTCGAGAGACCCAGGAGAAGAATGCGCGTTATAGCGCCTCCTCCACCCCCGCCGGCTGATTAGTATGAATCCGCCAGCATACCTTCAGGGGCCGCGGTCTCCTTTTGGGACTGCGGTACGGGCCTGACGTACCCAAGGCTCGTGAGCCAACACCGAGTCACGGTAGGCGGTCAGACCGGTGGGTCCGGCCGCCGGATTAGTAGTGGCCCGGAAAGGGCCACCGGTCCCGCTAAGCGCCCACAACCTAGTGGGACAGACGTTTTCCTGACCGTCCGAGAAGCCATGGTCCGAGTCGCTAACTGATGTCCCGAGAATAACAGTCCTTACATGCCAGCAGGTAGCGCTGGATGGGGTGCCCGCACAAACTGGAGTACCTGGTTACTCAATTTTTCGACCATCCCTTTCACTACGAAAGATTACTCAACATCGCCGTTATAAGCTAATGGTGCTTCGGTACAGCAAGGTGGCTTTTGCCCGTAATGCAATATTTTGGCCATTCCTGGATTAGTGTTGTGACGGGGCAGTTTGCCCATCACAATTCGTAACACCTTCTGCGGGACAAAACAGTTTAGATTCGAATGTGTGGCGCACCGCATCGGCTAGAGGCTCGTAGCGGAACAACCAACTAGTTCCACCTGACTTTTCCCCATAGCACGCATGCGCCCTAAGGGCTCCGAGCCCATACCACGATGTGGCCCTTAGGGTTAGTCCACAGAACCAAGGTACCCAAACTCTTATGGAGCCGTTGAGTTTTCACTTACGCGCTCCAGATTCACAGAGGGCAGCAGCTGCCTTTACAGAGTTCGGAGCGCCCGCATCTCCATCGGCCAGCCGAGTAGTGGGGAGGGGAGTCGAGCGCCATCACTTTTCTCCCAGTCTTGCTGACGTACGCACGTGTGCGCAAGTTCAAGAAATAAAACTGTGATTTTTGGTTATATAACCACGTGTCGCCTTAATCACCTACTCTCAACGGAGGCACGCAGGAGTGGGACCTGTATAGCTATCGGAAATTACATCCGGATCCCCACAACTAACACAATGACATATTGTGTCCATGATTTACTAACACTGATATTCTACATCAGTGGTTATTGAAGTGTACCTCCTCCTTTTGAATTTTTCAGAAATGTAATATGCGTGAGCATACATGAATTCCTAATTTTATCTAAAGTTTCAATAAATTTGAAATTTGGATAAAATTGAGGATTCATGTATGCACCATTCTATAATAGAAGTCTAGGTTATGATATTGCTCACACAGGATTATGGATGTGTACATCTGCATTTGTGTCGAATGTATATGTGAGCTTAGTTCGCTCCACTTTCACAGAGGACGCTGCGGCAACTTCGGTCCGACTTTAATACAGTAGGCTTGCATACCCTGCGCAGAACCACGCCGCTGTTGTCCCACATGAGCCACGGCCCGTAGGCTATCCGAGGTAGACGTCGGGGGAGGTTGTCCAACTCGCCCCGGCGCGGCGTTTGGAGGAACAACTTTTAAACGAAAAAATAAAGTTTTAATGTCTAAATATAAAATAAAACACTTTAAAAATTTCGAAAAGATTCTCTCAATAGTTCCATAAAGAGGAGTTCCCAAAAATCAGCTCATTTTTTGGCGTCCTAAACTTGAATAAATGGTTTGTAAATACTGTGGTTTATGCGATAATAACATATTTGCTTCAGATTTTAACTAAACCTCAAGTTAATTTTAAGATAATGGAAAGAAAAGAAATCAATTTTTTACAATCTCCTAAATTAGCACACTTCCTTAAGTAAAGAAATTTTTTTTAAATTATTTATGAAAGAAATTTGCAATTGTCACTACATACTAATTTTAGCTCAAAATAAATAAAATCCTACAAAATAAGAGACGTAGAAAAAAATAGAAAAAAGAAAAAAGACAAGGTATAATAAATGTGTATGAGTTTCTTTGTATGTACAAAATTAGAAAAGTAAGAAAAATTGTAGGACTTATTTGGATACGTGAATTGCTTTCTTCGAGCCGCTTGGTTCTTTTGAGCAGCTTGGTTCTTTTGAGTACTCGGATCAGATCGCTTATTCGAGCCGAATAAAACTGGACTCGCTGTTTTCGGGTATTATTCTACAGCTATAATGTAAACAAAGTTCTACTATTGTATTCAAATGAGATGCTATCACTCTAAATGTCCATTTTTATGTACCATGACAGAACAATACAAAATACATAGTGAAAAATGAATAACGAAATTCCGTGTTAGACATAGAAATACAAACAGATCTAAATTGACCGCGCATCTGCTATGCAGGGGTTAACAATGATCTCTTCAACAACGTACCCCTCAATTATCCCAGCAGAACAATATCCCAATTAGCGGTAAAATTTAAAATTCAAGTTAACACGACACTCGGGCAAACGATATCGCGTGTTCCGGTTCATTCAGACTCGCACTGCCCTTTTAAACCGTCTCGTAAAATATAACAGAGCAATTACTGCTGAAACGTGCACCAACCCGAAAATACCGTGCGAGACTATTTGGAGCCTTAGTGGGACTAAGGTGGCCATGGAAAGCAAGTCAAATGCGAAACCACGCTTAACTCTCTCCCCCCTCTCCCCCCCCTCTCTCTCTCTCTCTCTCTCTCTCTCTCTCTGCTCCCTGGTCCGCATGCACCGCATGTCACACGCACTATTGAATGCCCGTGTACGTATACGGCTATTACGAAAAGATAATTATCAGTCGTAGTAAAAGCTGGTTACGCGTTTCTTGATATACATGTACGTATCTGGCGGCACGTATGCTCTGCTCGAATAGCGTTTTGAACGGGTTCCGTGCGCGTCACTCGGACCCGGCGAAAATTCAGCGAGATTGCAGTCGCGCGCTACGTCAAAAACCAGACGTTGATAGCCGATAGGAAAATCCTACCCCCCGACATCACCGACGAATCATATCGCGCGTCGTTTACTCTTTAAATAGGATTCGCCCGTCGAAGAGAAACTAAACGCTGTTTGAAACGCGAAATGAAAATATTTTCGGGTTAAACAACCCTGGTCTTCCCGTCTGCCCGTGGTGTGATGAAGATACCTATTAAACGTTCGTTCATATGCAATGACGCCGCTATGCGTTTCGGCGCTTTTATAATGTGAGATGCGTTCGATATGATGATATATTTTTTATATTTAATGACACTTTAAAAAATAATTGCGGAGACAAGTTTCGACAAAACAAATTAACCAGTTTGTTGTTATTCTCACAGTGACAATTATCGTGAAGCGGTATCTAAACTGTAAATTACGCTTAAAACATCATACAAATTTAAAAGTTTTTTTATCTACTAACAGTGTTAGTAATATTTAAAAGACAGGTCAGTTTATTTATGCTATTCTGATATTAGGAGATATAATATGCATAGAACTCTAAGAGCATCTCAATAATACGTATGTATTAGTTTCTACTTTATATTAAGAAAGTGGTCGATCACTTCTATGATTTTGGTATAGTTCAACTACATTAATTCAGGACACTTAACCACATTAATTAAATATACAAAATAATGTACCCGAATCAAAAGATACAGTAAATTAAAATGTACGATATATATACATATAATTAAATACATAAGAATTAAATACATAATTAAATATTAGACGAATGCGTAGGATATGCAAAAATTATTATTTCAAAACCTCGAAAAGCGATAATTTGATTAAATGTTTGTGTTATAACCGTTGGTTTTTTTTTACATAGATGCTTAAAGTATGAAAATGTTTGCAATTTATGTGGCCAATTAAAAAGAAGTAACACACCAATTCATTTTCTTTCCTATTGTACATTTCAAATGCTACACTTTTGTTATTTTTCAAGATCGATCTCACCCCTACACTAATTGTAAGAGAAAAAATATTTTAATTTATAGTACCTATACATTGTGCGAAATTTTACTACATTTTTTACTAAAACGGCAGGATTGGTGAAAGTGGTTATGTTTTTACTACACCAGTGTAGAAATATTTGGTTCTGAAGACTTGGTAAAAGCTAAAACCTCGTGTGCTGATTTTTACTACACGAATGTAGCAAAACTGGAACTTCGCTCAAATTAAAAAGAGTTTTTCTTTATGGAAATATTGAGGGCTCGGCGACGGGGAAGGCGGGGTATAGGATAGATAAGAGAATTATTATTGGTTATACAAAATGTTGACGACTGGAGGAGGAAAACTTCAGGGTGGAAGAAGAGACGGGGCCACGGCGATTTTCGTTTTCGACCATCGGATCAACCAAACCTTGCTTCATTATCAGTAGACGTATGCTAATGGACCCGCGCTTGAGTTGTGGAAGATTATTTCGGAAATCGTCTTATACAGGGTGTAGCAAAAATGTTGGAGTTTCTTGAAAGGGGTGATTCCTAAGATGATTTTAAACAAGTTTTTCCTTAACGACAATGTTAGGTGGGGCTTTATTAACGAGTTATTAACAAAAACCTCCGACCAATCAGAGCACGAGTACAGTGGACGGATGTCAGCGCCGGCTTTAGCTGAGATTCTTTAGTATTGGTCCGTCATCGTCCGCGCCATCATTAATTTGCTGTATTCGCTCTCCAAGTGGTCAACGTTTTCTGTTAATAACTCGTTAACAAAGCCCTACCTAACATTTTCGCTAAGGAAAAAGTTATTTAAAATCAGCTCAGGAATCACCCCTTTGAAGGAACTGCAACATTTTTGTATATGAACAGGGCTAATTGTAAGATCAAGCACTAGTGAGAAAGACGATTATTACGAGAGCATTCTAGCGGAAGCCCTACGAAACTAGGCCTATGCTCAGGAATTGCTAACAGCTAGGCCCGTAACAAATACCTATGTCAGGAAACATGTTTTTCCAATATTAACTATTAACGATACCATTTTTTTGGACGTTTATACGATATTCATTGAAAGGCATTGAAAAGAGAACGCTAAAAGCTAAGCAAATTGAGGTTATGTCACAAGACGCCACTTCTTTCCGAAGCGTAGATGTCGCTGTGTATCACAGCCTTCCGTAAATTTTACTACACTGGTCTATTAAATTTAGAAACACATGTGCTATTTTTTCCTTTTAGTGTGGTAGAAAGGAACGCATTTCACTCTATCCTGCTTCTTTACTACGCCATGTAGTAATTTTTCCTCCACGATTTTTCTCAGTGTAGTAGGTGAACACTCTAACCCGGACATACGAGTGAGATCGGCCAGTTAAACGTCAATGGTTTTAATTTAA
This sequence comes from Perdita meconis, assembly GCA_030770465.2. Taxonomy (NCBI): domain Eukaryota; kingdom Metazoa; phylum Arthropoda; class Insecta; order Hymenoptera; family Andrenidae; genus Perdita; species Perdita meconis. The sequence continues at coordinate 2,807,266 of JASKOS020000014.1, read as the reverse complement.
AAATAAATATTTTATTTGTTCGCAGAATATAATTTATGTATATTTTTCCTTAGACAATATTTTATTTTGCTCACAGCAACAAAACTTTGTTGAATGTTCCCGACATGCGTGTGTATGTATGAAGCGCGTCACTTCCGTTAGTTCCCTTGTTCCGCTGAACACGCGGTATGCGTACATGTATCGAGCGTGCAATGATTTTTACTTTCTCTGTTTAAAGCAAGCTCAAGTGTGATTCTCTTTTAGTTTCTAATTATGTACAAGTACGGTGTTTGAGTTCAATTAATAAATGTATTACATTTTCATTTAACAATGGTTATGGGCCCAGATATCGCCCAGTGATACAACATAACCTCAAAGTGACCACGTGCGCGAAACGGTGCTTGTTGCAAAATGTATTCCGAGACATCAAGAAATGAATTTCATATATGCAAATTGTCCGACAAGAACTATCGGACATGGAAAATTGAAATGAAATGGATGTTGAAGGGTAAGGGACTACTAGATTACGCCTTAGGAAAAATTGCACTACCGGCGGCTGCAACCGCTGAACAAAAGGCGTCCCACACAATAAATGATGACAGAGCTCTTGCTTTGATTGGGCTGCATGTAGATGCGGATCAGCAAGTGCACATTGAGGATTGCACAGAAGCACACGAAGCGTGGTTAAAACTCGAACAGGTACACGAACCTAAATCAAGGGTACGTATCATGATACTAAAGAAAGAATTTTATCATTTAAAAATGAGAAATGATGAGAACATGTCTTCATACGTATCGAGAGCAAGAATAGCAGCCAATAATCTAAGAGAGGCAGGAGCGGAACCCAAGGATGAGGACCTGGCTTACGCTTTGCTCGCAGGCCTACCAGAAAGTTACGAAAGCCTAAATATGTCATTGGCAAGTTTACCTGATGATAAATTTAATTCTGCCGAAATAAGCAGAGTATTACTAGCAGAATATGAAAGACGTTGTTCCAGACAGGAAGAACAAGGAATCGCGCAAAAGGAAGCGTTGTATACATCAAAGAAATTTAATAAAAAGGTAAATATGGATACAAATAAAGATAAAAATAGGCGAGCTGTATGTTTTAAGTGCAACAAGGCAGGTCATTTTGCTAATAACTGCTACACAAATTTAAACAAAGAGCGAAAAACTGGTTGCACAAAGTCAAAGATGGATGGAGCATTTTTACTGTCGATAAACAATGCTGATGTGGATGCAACTTGGCTCTTAGATAGTGGCTGTACACACCACATAAGCAACCGAAGAGATTGGTTTGTATCATTCAAAGAATTAAATGTGGAAATGGTCAACACAGCAGCAAATCCCCAAAAGCAAAATGGGGCAACATTGCAAGCCAAAGGTGTTGGTAGTATAATACTAAACATGAGCGTTGGAAGTTCTACAAAAAGAATAAGGTTAGATAATGTTTATTACGTACCAGACGTAAGGAAAAACCTTATGTCAGTCTCACAAATTGAAAAGAAGGGACATGAGTTGATGATTAAAAACGGAATAATGAAAGTAAGAAGTGAAAGCACAAAGAAAGTATTGTGCATAGCATATAGAAAAGACGATCTATATGTTGTAAATTCATTTATTGATGAAAACCGTGATGATATTCTAGAATCACATGCACTGAATATTAATGAAAAAGTACTTTGGCATGAAAGGTTTTGCCATATCAACAACGAAACCATAAAGAAGACGTTTGAACTACGAAAGGTAACGGGATATGAAAATATTAATGTACAAAATGAAATGTGTGATGCTTGCTGTACAGGAAAAATAACCAAGGCAACCTGTAAGACGATTGTCTATAGACAATCAAAAGACATTGGTGAACTGATTCACACAGATCTTTGTGGACCAATGCCAGTACAATCCATAGGTGGAAGCAAATACTTCATAACATTCACAGATGATTACTCTCGCAGACTGGACGTACAATGCATAAAATCAAAGCACGAAGTGAAAGATTGCATACAAGAATATATAGCAAAAGTGGAAAGACAGACAGGAAAGAAGGTTCGCAAATTCCGCAGTGATAATGGCCTTGAATTCTGCAATAAGGAAATAAATCAATACTTTAAAAGGCTAGGAATAAAACATGAAAGAAGCAACGTTGAAACGCCACAGATGAATGGTGTGGCTGAGCGAGCGAATCGAACGCTGCTGGATCTCACTAGATCCATGCTACATTCAGCAAAATTGCCACAAAGGTTTTGGGCTGAGGCAGTAACTACTGCAGCATACGTAAGAAACAGGGTGAGCAATACAAAAATTGACAATGAAACTCCTTTGGGAATATGGACAGGGCGTCCACCCAGTGTAAAACATCTTAAAGCCTACGGATGTTTAGCCTTTGCAAAATTACCCATGCAAGGGAAGAAGAAACTGGAGAATAGAGCACTACCATGCATATTAGTTGGCTATGGATTCAGTACACGTGGATACAGATTATGGTGTCCAGAGAAGAATGATGTAATAACGACAAAGCATGTCAGATTTTCAGAAACTATAATGGGATCTGATTGGTTCAATAAAAGAAGCACACAGAAATTTATAATTGAAGATGTACAAGCAGATAGTAACAATAATTTAGAAGATGTAAATTATGATGATAAAAGCGAAATTAAGTCACAAACCAAAGATAAAGACTTAGAAAGAGTGGATGAAGAATACAAAGAGAAAGTGGGTGTAGAAGATGTCCAGAGAGATACACCGAGAAGAGGAAGACCACCAAAGAAAATAAAAAATCCGTATGGTAGAAAGGGCAAACCTAAAGTAAATAAAGGCGAAACAGAAAATCTTGAGACAACGGACGGTGAATTTACAGAAGTTGAAGCGAATTTGTTAGAATTGGTCGAGCCGAAAAATGTAGATGAGGCGTTAACTTCTCCTCAAGCGAAATTTTGGAAACAGGCAATCAACGAAGAAATGAATAGTTTAAAAGACAGAAAAACTTGGGTTATCACGGATTTACCTGAAGACAAGAGATGTATAGGATGCAGATGGGTGTTTAAACTGAAGACAGACCCGAATGGAGCGCCAGCTAGGTTCAAGGCAAGATTGGTCGCACAAGGATTCGGTCAAGAAAAGGGAAAAGATTATAATGAAACATATTCTCCTGTGGCAAACTTTTCAATCATAAGATTACTGTTAGCATTAGCGACAACATTCAAATGGAAAACTAGACATATTGATGTAAAGAACGCATTTCTCTATGGAAAATTAAAGGAGGAAATTTATATGCGATTACCCCCATTGTATGAGAGAGAAGATGGAAAGGTAGCAAAGTTAATGCGTCCTATCTATGGACTAAAACAAGCTAGCAGGAATTGGAACAATGAATTAGATCATTTTCTCATAAGTTGTGGTTTCCAAAGACTGAAAACGTCGAACTGTATTTACAAGTTAGAAGATAAAATAGTTTTAGTAGTCTATGTAGATGATATTATAATTTTTTCACGTGATACAAGTAATATCAAAACTATTGTGAATACAATTTCTAAGAAATATGAAATTAAGGATTTAGGAGAGGCTAGTTTTGTATTAGGTGTTAAGATTGAACGAGACAAAGAAGGTAATATGAAGTTGACACAAAGAGCATATACAAAAACAATTTTGAAACAATATGGCATGGATGAATGTCGTGGTGCTAATACACCATTAGAATCAGGTATAATTTTGTCAAAAGATTTGTGTCCTAAAACTGAAAAGGAAGAAAATGATATGCATAGAGTACCGTACAGAGAGGCTATTGGCTCTTTAATGCATCTAGCACTATGTACTAGACCCGATATATTATTTGCAGTAATAAAACTCTCTCAATATAATGTTAAACCAGGTAAGGGTCATTGGTTACAGGTAAAACACATATTTAGATATCTAAGTAAAACTTTAGATTACGGCATTGAATATAAATGTAACAACAGTAGAAACGTTGAAGTGTTCTGTGACGCTGATTGGGGAAGTGATGTAGATAGTAGGCATTCATTTTCAGGGCTAACAGTGCGTATAGCAGATAATTTAACTCATTGGAGATCACAGGTACAAAGATGCATATCAACCTCAACTATGGAGGCGGAATATGTGTCTATGTCATATGGTGTGAAAGAGATTATGTGGCTTAACATGTTATTCAAAGAATTGGATTTAAGTTTTTATTTTTCAGATTTCATAATGTATTGTGATAATAAGGCAGCGATTGACTTTTCCATGAGCAGGGTGGATAGAACCAAGACGAAACACATAGATATTAGTTATCATCTAATAAGAGAGAAAATACAAGAAGGACTATTAACGTTAAAATACGTTCCGACAAATGAAAACCCTGCGGATATATTAACTAAAGGACTAAAACCGATAAAGCACATGGAAAATGTAAAAATGTTAAGACTGTAATATGTAAGGAAAGTTGCAGTTTAAAAGAAAAAAAAAAAAAAACAACACTGATGTCGTGAATGTGGGGGATGTGTTGAATGTTCCCGACATGCGTGTGTATGTATGAAGCGCGTCACTTCCGTTAGTTCCCTTGTTCCGCTGAACACGCGGTATGCGTACATGTATCGAGCGTGCAATGATTTTTACTTTCTCTGTTTAAAGCAAGCTCAAGTGTGATTCTCTTTTAGTTTCTAATTATGTACAAGTACGGTGTTTGAGTTCAATTAATAAATGTATTACATTTTCATTTAACAAACTTTGTAGAAACAACGATGTTACGGTTTTTTTCCAAAAGGTGGTCGAACTATTCTGGATACCCTAATTAGCCACTTACGTTGAATAGATAAAAAGGCAGACGTTAAGGTTTGAGTAAAAGAAATTAACATTATTTGTTACTTTAATTGTAAAAGAAACTAGAAATCTTTATGGAAAAAATTTTATTTTGCTTCTTACGATAGTCAGTTAATTGGTGTAATATACAATCCAATCAGGTTTTAAAATTTTATGTTACACACATTTGGGTCACAACATTGTTACAAATAAATGTGTTCGACTACATGGTAAAAAGATTAAAAAACGCTGCTCTAAATAATGTCACGATTTATTTACACAGACAACAGTTACAGTAGAATCATCATGTCTGTATGAAACATCATGGTAAAATAAACCCACTGATATATATAAAATGGTAGAACCACCATTATCGTTGCTAATTACAAAAAAAAAAAAAAAAGAAACAAACAAATTTGCGCGTCTAAGTTTCTGCCGAAATGAATTGCGATAGGTTAATTGCTATGACTGCAGTGGCATACGTAGAGATAACATTAAAAACTTTCGAACTGCGGCCAACGAGTTTTTAACGACTGCAGTTAACGACGGGTTACAGACTGACATGAAAGGGTGAGTGAACGCGTGTTTTGGTCATGGCGAATTTAAGACCCTGGCATATTTGTGAAATGATCACTCTAACTGCTCGAACCAGTATGACTGCCGACGGTGGGGTTTGGCAAGAAACAGAGAAGAAGGAAGCGGGTAGCAAAAGGAGAATGAAGTACGCGAGGAAGAGGGGAAACTAAAAAGCTAAGTTACCGCTCGGGAAGTTCGAAAACTTACGATACGTTATGGGTTGATCTATGATCGACGGAAGTCCGTGTTCTTCGCGTGTTTCCTGGGAGAGAATTAATGTAGTCTTTAGCGAAAATCATAGAGAGGAGTAATAGAAAATCGGGGGTATATTATGAAATGCTCCCGAATGTTTAATTAATTTTTTTTAGAAATAAGTGAGGGTATAGAAAGGAGTCAGAACAAGGTGCTGTAATTTTCTCTACCCGGTTTATGGTTGACAAATTAAAATCTTTTCCCACAAAACAGTAACTTATTTGTATTTTTCATTTAGTTCCCTTTTTTACTATCTTTATGAAATACTATAGAGCTTTTACTTATAGAGTATAAATATTATAAAACGTTACATTATATTTGAAGAAATAAACTTTGAAACTAAGAAACTTTGTTTAAAAAATTTAGAGAACGCTTTCCAACGTTTTCTTGTAAAGAGTGCTAAATTCAAACAGTGCAAAAGGTGGGTAACCTTTTGCAATTTCTTTTGTAAGAAAAAATTATAAAAAATATTCGAGTTCGAATATTTGTCATGACCGTTCGCTCACAACTAAATATATTGATTTACAGGTTTGGTTACTGTATGAATTCAACTTTCAGAAATATTTACAGATTTTTATATAAAAAAGAATCAACGTTACCAAACACAGGTTTAGAACCTATATCGTGTTGTGAGTTAAGGCTATCATGATTTTATTGTTTCTGTTGGTTTAAAAGATTGATAAATATTAAGACGGATACTATAAATCAGTGCATTTAGCAATAGATACATATTACTTCTTTCAATACCTCAAATTTACCTTTAGTTGATTTAACGAACACTTTGGAACATTACAGAATGATTTTTAACCAATTCCTTTTTAGCGTCAAAGCAGTGGCTTACTTTTCCATTAAATAAAAATATGACTAATACAATATATGATAAATATACAGGGTGTTTGGGATAGTAGTACAAAGCTTTGAAGGGGTGATAAATCACGTAAAAACAAACAAAAAACGTCTATGTGACTTGGGTCCAAAATTCAACAATATTTGAAAAGACTGTCATTCATTTAAGCTTCCAACCCCTATAATTCAAGATAGGAACTCCCTAAATTATCGCGATTTTAAAGGGTAATTTAGGGGGTTAGAAAAATACTATTTTTTTACGATACAAAGTAACAATATTATAGTTACTGTACTTATTGGATTAACAAGATCGCAATGTTTATTTTAGCGAAGAAATTGCTTACGAAAAACGTTCCTATCTTGAATTATAAGGGTTCGAAGCTTAAATGTTTGTGACAGTTTTTTTCATAAATCGTTGAGTTTCAGATCCAAGTCATATAGAAGTTTTTTTGTTTGTTTTTACGTGATCCATCACTCCTTCAAAGCTTTGTACTACTATCCCAAACACTTTGTGTATATATCATATGATAAAAATTACATTTCTTTCATTTTTAATAACTTATTTCATAAAACTGAGAGTATGAGAGAGATTTGTACTTAACAATTTGTCAAAATTGTTCCATTCGCTTGCCCTTCTATCTCCAAAATATTTGGTTAAAAAGTTCAGGGGACACTTAGTAATGTCTTCCCATTAAAATTATTCGTCTAACTGCCATTGGTCTTTCGATACTAACGTTTTTAATTAGATGAAATGATCTCACAGTTATCTAATTGAATCTAAGGTCTTCTATGTTATCCTGGGTAATATCGGTCTCTCTTGGGTCATGGGGCACGGTTACGACAACTGTTGAGTCGGAAAATCCAACATTGATGTTCCCAGAATTATTGAACTCGGCACTAATGCCGTCTGGATTCTGCTTTAGGCATATGAACATGATTAGGACGATCCCTCAATAGCGGAGATCCAGTTTAAGTCCTTCTATGTTGTTACAGACCGCATCAGTGCTTCCTGAATTGTAAGATATGGCTAAGGTAACTGGCCAGTAGTGCAGTCCTACACTGACGACCTCACAGCCGATCGACCCAATTCCGACAATCCCGAAGGCTCCCAAACTCGTTCCCCCTAACAAGAATGAGTCTTAAGGTACGCCGACTATTGGCCATTGTTCACCGGGGACAATAAATAATATCGTTCGATGTCCACCATAGATTCGTTTCACTTTAGTGCTGGTGTACCGAGCATCGTAACCCTGCGGTACTGTCACAATTTCATGGATATCGTAAACAGTATCAATCGTAGTTCATTGGCGTCCTTCTACTATTGTAACTTTGTTAAAGTCTGATCTGTGAACAAATTGTATTAATCTATGAATGGTTCAGAATAATTGTGATTTTAATAGTTTTAGCTTCTTGAGCGCTTAAATAAGATCATTAAAAGTACATACTTCAGGATATTTAGCGATGTTACTTTTAAAGAGAATTGATTTTCTGATAATGTTATTTATAATTGTATAGACCAACATTATCCACGAGTACGTAAATAGCTAACACCTATAAATGGATGATATGGCTGTTAAAGTGATAAGAAAAATGAATCTATAACCGTAGAATCATCATTAGACTGCGGATAAATGTATGGCATGCATAGAAACACAGAAATATAAGAAAAAAGTATGTTTTACAACATTTAGGAGATTAAACACGTTTCTACTCAAACTTTAATTCTTTATCTGATTCTGAAAAAATGTAATAGTTCGTAAAAAATTGGAAAACGTAAAAAGGTTAATTTAATTTGTATGAACATTATTTCCTGACCAATACAAAATATTAATTTTGCTTTCCTTTAATTCTTTATTTTTCAAAAACTCAATCCCTTTCTTCCTGATTTACTATATCTACTATTTTGCTAAATATTTATTAATACCTATAGAGGCTGTAACAAAAATGTGATCCCTGACGTAATTATAAACAACTTTTTCCTTAGCAAAAATGTAAATTGGGGCTTTATTAACAAGTTATTAACGAAAAACGCCGACCAATCAAAGAGCGAGTGCAGCCAACTGATCCCGGCGCAGATGATGGCGGGCCAATACTGCTTACAGTTTTAAAGTTTCTAAATTAAGAATAGAATAAAAGATTTGGAGAATAATTTACTTAGATAAATTACTATGGTATATAATATACAAAATGAAGAAACACGCTTTTTGCATTTACTCAGACATGAAGGACTCCGATTTGCGGAGTAAGGGTTAAAATGAAAAAGTTGTGAAAACACAATAAACCTACTAAAAATTACTGCATTAAAAAGATAGCACATTACAGTATTTTCTCCATATGAGCTCGAAAAAACCATACGATACACACTCGCATTTTATCCCCGCTATTCCCCCACCACATGTCTTGAAACCAGCGAAGCGGATGATATCGGAATACACGACGGTAGCGGGAATCCTCAACGCTCGAGATCATAAGAGACTGTCGAAGACAACAGAACTAGAGCACTAAAGAGATGAATATACGCAACCGCCATTGCGGTGCTCGCAGAGTGGTGGTAGGGAGTATTACATCGCGTGTTGCGTACTACAGAATCCGCTGGAAAATCAAATACAGGCTTCTAAAATCAAATACTATAAAAACAAATATTCTTATTGATTTCAAACACGGTTATTGATACTCTTTACTCTGATTTAACATCAACTACTGGGTCCTTTGTTCCCTAACCTAACCTACAGTACGCGATGTTATACTCAGTTACACTCCCCACTTGCCCCTCTGCGAGCACCGCAATGGCGGTTGCGTATACTCATCTCTTTAGTGCTCTAACAGAACTAGGCATGCTGGGTGCTCGGTGCAGAACAAACGCAATTTCCATCGGATTTTGACAAACGTGACACCAATCGATTCTTTATGCTCTCCCGATGAAGAAAAAACCGAACTTGACGGAAATCGAATTATAATTAACGAAATTACGGAAAATTTTGATATACATATAAAAATACTAATTTCGTTAAAAATGGGCCGAAGTTTGGTTTTATTTTAATCAGGAGAATGCCAGGAATCCAGTGGAATGACCTTTAGACAGCTACGGTGAAAAATTAGAGTCGCCAACACTTTGATCCTCACTGCGTGTCGACACCGAGTTATCGCTCGACGAAGGTCAGCCTCGAGCATCAGTCCCTCTTTCTTTTTTACGCGCTGTCTCTTTCTACGTTCGGCACATTACAAAGAAAGTAATACCCCGACGATATAGGCTCGTCTCCGGTCCCGAGAAGAGAGGCTATATCGGGAAAATACTGTATTAAAAAATTATTACAAATCAGTAAAAAAAAATGATTTTCAATATTTTTAAAAATTTTCGTAATACTTTGTGTACTAATATTTTGTTTTAATGAAGATTTTCAACTCTTTCATATTTCAAAACTGTTTCTCTTTTGCATACACAAATTTTGGAACGAGTAAACTTTATTTTCTTTTAACTCCAGAAATATAAACAGTGTTATCTTGATAAACGTCTGTTACTCAGGAAACGCTGTCGTATTTCATCAAAACTTAGGCACATTTCGATGACTTTTGGTTTGTTAATTGGTTGTTAGTAATTTCTTTCGCTTTATTATCTGCACGGCATGCAGTGTGTCATCATGACGTAAAACCCGAACATTGATTCTGCGTTTATTCATTTACGTATTTTCATGACCCAGAGCTGACCGAAGGCTGGTCATTCACCAGAACTTCAGGCCTGCACCGGGGGGCCTACGAGTTTATTGCCTAGGGATTGGTGACGTAAACCAAATACCCCGTTCGCAACGTTTTCATTCGTCACTTTCGACTCCGGGTGGAAAGCCCCGAACAGGGATTTTCGATGCTGCGAACGGGACGAACGGCACGAATAGAACGTACTGCATGTTGAGGTTGTTGATGCGGTCCCTCTATTTGTTACGCTGGTCGATGTTCTTTCCTTCGGCGATGATCGCGAGCACCACGAGCAGTGTGGATCCACCACTACACGTCGCGTTTTCTCCGCCAAAATAGGACCTATGTATATGTTTCAATGCATTTGACGATACGGACGTACAATATGCGCGTGTAATCAATTGCATTAAAATACGCAGGTCTTATTTCTGCGGAGAAAACATGATGTGCAATACGCGGTGTGTAAAATACCAGCGTAGTCATGGCCTTAGGAGAACAATGATGTTAATGCAGTGTTTGTTATACATGTTGTCACGAAATGAAAATAACTTATTTTGTCCATTATGTATATCCGAATGTAAGAAGTAAAACATTTGAAGAATCTTATTTCTGTATTTTTATAATAAAAATATTTTGTAAACCTAATACCAATAAAAATGTTCACCACAAACGTAGCGGAAAATAATAGACGCATGTGAAAACGATTTCAAAACTCAAATGCATATGAATTAGTCAATGTCTTTTGAGTAGGCAATATGTAGTAACAAGGAGACCCTACAGTGTGTACTCCATGGATTTTAATGTAACTTTAGTGAATGATTCTAGAGGATATATTATGACATTCTAGAGAATATTTTGCGCCAATGCGCAGTTTTTATAAACAAGAAAATATGAAGTTTAAAAGGCTAAAGAAAGAAGAAAAATAGCTCAATAGAAAAAGCACTCGGCTCATAAGCTAAGAGTCTAGAGTTCGAATTCCGGTTTGTTCTAAGTTTGTTTTTTTTTTCAATGTTTTGTTTCGAGCAATTTTAATTACTTTACTTTTATTCTATGCGTATTAGAGCTGTTTATAAATATATATTAAAGAATTTTATAAAAAAAACTTCAAAATAGTATGGAAGTATTGCAGAGCATTTATTTTAACCTTTTAAACTTCATATTTTAATTGTTTATAAAAAATGCGCGTTGGCGCAAAATATTCTACAGAATGTCATCATATATCCTCTAGAATTTTTCACTAAAATTTCATTAAAATCCGAGGAATACACACTGCAGGGTCTCCTTGTAAGCCTGATGATAGTGGTGAATCTTTACTCCCAAAGGCTAGAATGTGTCTTATCATCCTAACCCTCGAACGACCGACGATTTTGGACGATACTTCAAAGAGTCGAATTAGATCTGTTTTGATCTAGTCACTGTCGCCGGAAGGTTAATTGTAGAAAATGAAATGACACCTGGTTTGATAGTCAAATTACTTCATTCTGCGCCGCTAGGACGGCTCTGCTTATTCGGGTACTTTTTGATCTTGTCTACTATAAACGCATGGTGACGCACAGCGAGGCACGGCGAGGTACGATATGGCTATGCGAGAATAGGTCTTTATCGATTAGGGTCGTTTTTTTTTCATTAAATCGTTATAACTCAGCATTTGCTCAGTGGATTCATTCCTAATTTTGCGTACTTCATAAGAAAGACCGGAAGAACAACCCAGAAACTGTTATCGATCTCGTACTATTTTTAAGGTAGTTTCAATACAGCTTTAACTTTTCCTAAACGATATTAGATACCACAAAACAGGGTGAATAGAAATGCTGGGATGAATCGAAACAAAACCTTAGATTAATTAGGCTTAGATTTATTATTGATAGATAAACATCACCAATATAAAAAATATAATATTGATTAATGTTTATAATTGATTAAAGTTCTATTTACCTCATTTTACGGTAGCCGGCCAAAAAATATGTGACGCTCTAAAGTCTAACGCCATGTACGCACATTACAAGGCTGCCTCATGTGAAGTACATACAAAAAAGAAGCGATGCAACGTTCGCAGTCATGTATTTTGCATTATTTCCCTTTTTTTCGTACACCAAAACAAGGTAGCGACGCGAGTTAGTGTGTACATACACGGCTTAATACTGACGCACCGTGCGCGTATTTTCTTTTTCTAGGGGCACTGCTCGCACATTCGTCCGCGTACAGTCGGTCAAAACAGCGCAGCTAGGAAAAGAAAATGAGAATAGGGCTGCGTATACTTATCGACAGGGAATCATGAAGGATTTGTCATTTGTTCTAACTTGGGCGATGTTCACACTCATATTGTTCGCGTTGAGCCTTTAAGCCTTTCCTCGCGACTACGGCCTTTTTGCAATTAAGCAGATTCTTGAATCGGGATCATTTTAGACATCACAATATAGTTGAAGACGAGTGCTTTATTTTGCAAGAAATTTGCACCTTACAAACTATGAGGACCGAATAATCCGTTCGCGATCAGCGTCGCACCTTTCAATTCAACCTTATCAAAACGACTGCCTACCGGCGTAATTCGCAGTTTATTCGGAGCGGATCGCCTGCCTCCTCGCCCCGCGCTCTATGCTCAGCTGCTTGATCCACCGAACGGCGCGGCGCGGGGTGAAGGCAGAAACTCCGCTCCTGAGGTACGCGTCAACACATACCGATCATTAATTTTCCTTTTACTTTTCATTTCCAACGACCTGGACAGCTGATATTATGGCAACTATTGCTTTTTACACGCTTTAGAAAAATCATTATAATTTTTAACATTTACAATATTTTCGTCTGAAAAAAATTCCCTGTCAATAATGCTACCCTGTTCTCGTTTTCTTTTCCTAGCGCTGCTTGTGCATTCGTCTACGCGCACGGGTGCGTCAGTATTAGAGCGTCATATATTTTTTGATCGGCTGTACTGATACTTCTAAACCTGATATTTCTGTGATTGTAAGGTAAAACAACGCATGTCACATGTTTTCATTTTCGAGCTATTCGAATACTGACTTATGTATTCGAATTTTCTTATATACTTATTTTTAATGAAGAACATTCTTTTAATGCATTTTTTCTTTGATAAAAATATGAATTCTACTTTCTAGATCTCAGTTATAACATTAAATTAAATTTTTTTAAAATGTGAAATACGTCGTTTTGCCTTATAGCCACAGATTTATTTTCATACCTTGTGATAGCAAGTTAAGAGATTCCGTGATTTATCTAATACAATAGTCCACGGCAATAAATCGGCGGTTACTTTTGCTAAACCCTCCATCTTGTACGAAATTTTGGGACCGTTTTGGTTGAAACTAGGTCACTCGAATCGGGCGAGTGGAAGAAAATCGATGGGTTTTGGAAGGTAAATAAAGCTATCTGTGGTGTTGGCAAAGCAAACAGCAATCGGACGATCGGTAATTGCTGCTGCCGTGAACCCTATTCTTCGATGGGACTGTAGAAGACCAGTGCGCCGCCGAAGTGACCTGGTGAATGGGTTGTTAGTCGAAGATTACCTCGACGCCTTACAATCACGACGCCACTTTGAAACGCATGCTCCGACCTGGCTGCCGAGCTATCGACTCGCATGCCAATTAGTGAACTAGTTATCTTCCCTTCAACTATTGCGGCGAACGTACTGATTAATGGCGGATTTAGCGATCTCTGAAGTCAATTCTCCGCAACCTGCTGTCGGGCCGGTTGATCTCGACAATGAAAATGATTCCCGTTGTTCATGAGCGAAATTTTACATAAGGTAAGTGTACCAATAACTGGCCAGTTAGGGATATGAAGAAAAAATGTCTCAAATGCAAGGTATAAAATTAACTTTATACTAAAGAAACTTTTGAATATTGAAAGCTATTATATTTTATATCAAGTGGAAAAGAAACGATATTTTTCGGGACACTAAATATAAATTAATTAAAAGTGTGATTAGACCTGATGTACCAATACATGACCGGCCAAACATGCTTGTCCTAGTGTCTCAATTCCGAGGTCCTGGTACTTGGCCATACTTTTTATAGCGTACTCAAAATAATATTAACGCATGAAATTTTGTTTTTCATGGCGGAAGTAAGAAGAAAGTAACTAAATAAAGGGATTAGAAAAATTAAAAATAAGAGTATATTAAATAAAAGTATATATAAAAGGTTAAAAAATATTCGTAGAAAAAAATTTCACACTTTAAGGGGTTACGCCACCCTGAGGCGGCCGAATTGACATCAAAGTTTATGAATTTCTATTATACGAAACTATGAATATGACAATTACTTCATTATTATTTATAGTTAGGGCATATATTAAAGGACATATTGTTCAAATTTGACAGAAAAATATTAAAAAATGGCCGAGCTATCCGTTATCCTGCAAAACTCCCTCCGTCAGGACGCGCGCAGACGGTGTAACGGATTGTGATGCCCAGGATTATCTGAAACTAAAAAACCTATAGTTTTATTGTTCATTGATAAAATATCTATCGTGTAGCATAGGGATTTAGAGAAAAAACCATTTTTGTACAAATACGAGCAAAGTGAAAATGAACATTAAATTTTTACTAAAAAAAGACAAAATTCAAACAATTACTATAAACAATTGGGATATGGTATCAAAAAAATCCTATGCTACATGGTCGATATTTTATCAATGAACAATAAAACTACGGGTTTTTTAGTTTCAGATAATCCTGGGCATCACAATCCGTTACACCGTCTGCGCGCGTCCTGACGGAGGGAGTTTTGCAGGATAACGGATAGCTCGGCCATTTTTTAATATTTTTCTGTTAAATTTACACAATATGTTCTTTAATGTATACCCTAACTATAAATAACAATGAAGTAATTGTCACATTCATAGTTTCGTAGAATAAAAATTCGTAAACTTTGATGTCATTTCGGCCGCCTCAGGGCGCCGTAACCCCTTAATAAATATATTATTTATACTAATAGGAACTCTAGTAAATTAAACGTTGTTAACGTTTCATGATTTTTTTTGTAGTGCTTTTTATTAATGTTAATTTTTTATTCCTTCTTGCAACTTTTTCTTTTCTTCTGCTTTTCTTTTCTTTACTTCTTTTCTGTGCTTTTTTCTGTCTTCTACTTCTTTCTGCTTTCTTAACTGTTCCTGTTTTATTTCAAAGTAATGTCGCTGCCACACTTATCTTTACCCATTTTGTCTTATAATTTGGGGTTATGTATTGTGACGTGCTTTTCGTCCCCGAGCCGTGAATCGAGGCCGGAAGCACGCCGCAAGCCCTTGCCGATCTCTCCACGCCTTTTCGAGAACCGAGGAAGGTTCTCGAGCGCCAGGTATCCGAAGATACCGGCGTGGAGAGAAGCAACTCGCGAAGGTCTTCGGACCGGCTAGCTCGTACGAATTCGCGGAGAGACGGGCGTGGGTGGAACGAGGGATCAGGATCCGCAGAATTTCGCTCCCACGGCGGAAGGCGAATAAATCAGAGACACGTGTTCGTTAGTAAAAATGACTCTATTGGAAACTTCGAAGTTTAGAACGTAATAGGGAAAGTGCGCACACCTTGGCGTCGGTCGCCACGCGGCGGGATCGTCTCGCCGGATATTTTACAAATTCGCGAATTGTAGAATCACGCCTCGATACCCGAAATCTCCCGTTTGCGCGACCACCGAAAAGCCCCGACGACGCAGCGACTCGATAACCACCCGGGAAGGCAAAAGGAGGTCCTTACCGCTCGGAATTCCAAGAGGAACAGGACGAGTCGTTACGACAACTCGCGCTAGATCACGATCGCGCTCCCCCCCTCCTTAGGCCCTCCCGTATTGGTTCAACGCGCGCGACATCGATTATCGCCCAATTAGATCGATCCGCGGAAGACGGTGTCGGCTGCTGGCTCTCTCTGGCTCCTCTTCTCGCAACCAGGCCGCGGTTTCGGCCATTCCGAGCGCCACCCCGGCTTTTGCCCGGCGGGAGAGGAACGTCGGGACGGAGTGGCCAATTCCCCCCCCGGCGCAGACGACGCAGATAGGAGCTCCGTGGCCCTGCCGTACTCCTGCGTCGACCTCTAAGGCCTTACTCCTCGGGAAAATCGACCGAGGCAGGTTTGCCCTGGTTGCCTGCCCCCTGACAGGCAACGTCCTCCCCGAACCACGCCGGTTGCCGGAGGAGCCCTGGTCAGCAGATTGGTGGCACGACGTCGGTTCGTCCATTCCCTCCCCCGACGTTTGCGTTGCCACGCGACTGATCTGCTGCCGCTGTTGGTCCGACTTCCTTGCCGTCTTGGTGTTCCGGGTCCGCAATTGTCGATGCCGCACGCATGTCAAACAGATTTTCTGTCAGTTTTTAAGCTACGCTCGAGACTCCCGGTGGTGCACGCCAGCCTCGATAACCTCTGTTCCTCTTCCCTCCCCTCTGGAGAGCGCACACTTGTGACGCGACAAAATGTCACGTCACAGTATATTATAGTTGATTAAAAGTAAATGAAAGAAAAAGTATAAATGTAAAAAACATAAGGAATTGAATAACCGTTCATAGTAAATATATTTACGTGCCTTACCTATTGTACAAAAAATGTAAAAACGATATAAATTTGGAATACGTGTCGCGGCTAGTTACTGGTACTTGGAACCTGAACGCTCACAGTGGTCTCTTGCCCAATAACTGGACAGCCGGTTAGTTATTGGGCAAATGAGATTATTACGTACTAATACATAACCACTCAAATTTGTATCTTAAACACAATTTACTTCTGTAATTCTTTGCTTTCTATTTATTATAAATATTCTTAAGATTTTAGAACTGCTTCATTTATATTAAAAAACCTAGTATTATGATATTTATCATCTTAATAAGCGCTGCACTTTTCTTAATTAAATCTTAAGGATCTTTGAAGATTCATCGTGCACTTGACCACGATAAGTTTCAAACCTTATTTTTAATGTTTTAAACAAAAAGTTTAGGGGTATAGTTTTTAATTTAAGAGGGTGAATATTTAAATAATACATCAGTAAAAATATTCTTTTTATTTTATGTAAGCTTAGCTTAATAAAAAATAAAATTGTCATCAGTGGTCAGGTAATGGGACGTGGCTAGTCATTGGTACATTTACTGGCCGACAATCCATTAATCCGTCTGACAGATTACGTCTTATTTTCGGAAGCTGTGGTAATATTCTGCGAACACCGGGAAATGGGAACAGTATGCGGATCTAAATTTTTCGTCAGAAGGGCAAAGGATAGACGTACATGCGTCCTCAGCTTTAAGCTCGCTGCAACAGCATACCACGAATTTAATTTTACATTATTGAATCACTTAAAAATCCCCGCTTTTAAATGAAAAATGTATTTTCCCCCGTTTATGAGTTCCGCGGTAGGTCGTGTACTAAAAGCAGCGCCAACGCACCGCGGAGATTTATTTCATTTCGGCTTGTTCAAAATTATTAGAGAGTTTATAACTATACCACTGACGGAATAAATTAAAAATCTGCGAGGATAATGATGCAAGTTCGAGGCTCGTGTTCAGGAACAAATTTTTATTGCACGAAATACATTTATCAGATTAATTAATGCAAGGACTCATATATACCTTATTAGAAAATGTGTGTTCAGAAAACGGTAAAAATTCGGGAGATAGCTTACGTTTCATCGACGTACAGTTTACACGGACGTAAAGGACTGTGCATGATTCTGAGGGGTTGAAGCAAAAGACGTAAGGGGTATCAACTGTCAGCCATCTTGGGTGGTTAAACTTGTGGTGCGCTCTATAGGCAACTTTAATTACTAGTGTAACGTCTGTAGGATACGCGGACCAATCTAAAGTACGTAATTCAATTGTATAGTTTTAAATATTTCCGCGACGTTATATAAATGGCAGCACTAGTTTAACCACCCAAGATGGCTGCAAGTGAAATCCCTCCCCGCGCAGAGCAGCAAACCTCTTGCCTATAGATGTATTTTACTCTCAGTCCTTTAGGTCCGTAGCAGTTTACGACAAATGAATACCGTACAGCCAGTCAAAAAATATATGACGCTCTAATACTGACGCATCCGTGCGCGTGTTTTACTTCTCTAGGGGTACTGCTTGCACATTCGTCCGCGCGCACGGGTGCGTCAGTATTAAGCCGTGTACGGACACCGTGAGGCTGCCTCGCGAGGCAAGCCCTGATACCTTATTGTAGTGAACGAAAAAGAAGTGAGGCAACATTAGCAATCATCTGTTTTGCATTGTCTCGCATTTTTTTTATACACTACAATAAGGTATCAGAGTATCAGGGCTTGCCTCGCAGTGTACGTACATGGCTTTAGAGCGTCATATATTTTTTGACCGTCTGTACTTTGCAAGTAATACACCTACATCCCACACTCTCGTCTTTTTTCTAAGCGGACAAGCGTAAACCTGCCCGCGCGACCTGCTGAATTGTTCCACGGAAAAGCAACGTCAGTGTTCCTGTGCCTTGATAAGAGTAATTGTTAGATAAAAAAGATCGGTTATCGCGTAGCCCCTCTGACGAGCATTTGTATAAATCCTTGCTGAAAGTATCCTGGACAAAGAGCGATTAGGGCAAATAAATGCTGTGTACTGGCAACCGTTGTGTCTGCACAATCCACATTCTAGAGCAACGCACGTACAGGGAATGAGTCGAAGACCTATCTCTTACTGAAAGGCACACCAGTATAGAAAGGCTTGAATAGACTACGTGCGAAATGATTAAGGCTGGAAGAAGGAAGATGTACCCTTGAAAGGGTCGGATAGGATTATAGGTTCTTCGACAGGCATAATGGCTTCGGTGCCTCGGTTCCTGGATTACTATATTACGTGCTTATGAGCTTATTCTTCGACGTTCAAGGAAAAAGCGTCCACCGAGGACATTTTTATTTTCGTCTTACTGCTCGCAGGTGAACAGACTGAATCTTTTTCATTTCGTTATTGAAAACGATACTTTGACACTTGAATATTCAAGTTAGATGTTTCACTTAGGTATTAAACATCTGGTATGACGTGACTGTTGTAGTGAGAAGTGATAAAATCAGCGAGCGCTCGGTCTCGACTTGTTCCGATTTAGATTCGGTTGACGCAAGCGCTTTCTTCTGCCTGCCTCGTGTTTTGCGCCTTTGTAAAAATCTATATGCGACGCATTGGACTCTTGGTAGCGTATTTGTGACGAACAGCTCTTTGCATTATTTATTTCATGTTTCAAATATCGGGGCTTAACTGAGATTTATGTAGAGTGTTCGCATGTTCTGTAAGATATCGAAGCGGTCAAGATCCTTTGTGAGAACATGGCGAGTAAGGACTCGCCATGTGACATGTCGGACGCAATGGTGTCATGGACTGGTACATAATTTATTCTTCTACTCTCGTTTTTATTAAAATGTAATTTATTTGTGTTCCTGTCGTGCTTACACCCAGTCTCTCTCTGTGGTTCGTTTCTGCAGGTAGCTCAGGTGACTCCCTCTCCCTCTCTCCCTCCCTCCCGCCCCCACCGCCGCCCCCTCACCCCCTCGATCTCCCCCGTCGACCGGTTGACCGCTGGCGTATGTGAAAGCTGCAATGTATTTCCATATACTATCAAACCGGCCGGCAAAAACATATGGACAGAGAATAGAGTATCATTTAGATTAGAGTATCATCAGAGTGTCATTTAACTATCTTGGTATTCGAAAAATAACGGATTCAAGTATTAGTGCGCGTCAGAAATTGAACATTTAGCTATTTGAATACTTGAATACTTTGTCATAAGAATATCTAGATACTTAATTTCGGTTTGGAGTTACTTAAACATTTGAATAGTTAAACCCTTGGGAGTTCAACAGTTTTCTAATTTATACCCTTTGGGAAGTTGGTCTCATAAATACTTATCTACATACTGGAAAATCTAAATTTTTAATATTTAAACTCTCAGGTATCTAGATTTAAAGTTTTGCATTAGTATACCTACAACGATAGAAAATATCGATTTTCCTGTTTTAATTTCATAGTACTGTTTTTGAATTATTTTCTACATAAATTTTATTTAAAAAATGATCAAAATTGACGAGATTAAAGCTATTAGTAACCAACTTCTCTAAATTTTCCGAACAGCGAAATGCGAATTTTTAACGCTGTTTTTACAAAACTGTTTTTCAAATTGGTACCAGCGATATTTCAAGAACTATTAAGCCGATTTGAATGGTAATTGACACAATTATTTCTCAAATTAGTATTTAGTTTTTATTGTACGGATTTTAAGAAACAGAGCTATAGTTTCATTTTCATCGTTGAAAAATTTATAAAATTTTTCTCAACAATCGCATTAGAACATTCAATCATTTATGCTATAAATATACTGAACTAAAAATTTTTTTAACTTCCCGATTTATGGGGAAGTTACTGTAATGACCCCGAAAATCGAAAATCGATTTTTTGGCAGATCTTCATATTTCAAGGTCATTGGGGTCATTTTAGCCTACCTTACCCTTTGTTCGTGTGTGTATGTGGGTATGTATGTGTGCGTGCGCGTGCGCGTATGTATGTACGTACGTATGTGATCACATTTTTCGTTAACGTTTTCTAAAAAACTAATAACGAGATCAAAATGATCGATGATGCAATCGATGTGTATCAATGTAACTTAGAGCTGATTAGATTTTGTTCTAATTCAGTCCAGTAGTTTTTTAGTTTTTTAAAGTGTTACGAGCCGAGGGCTAGGTAGTCTGACCGAGGGCCAGGTTTTTTGGAATTTTGTTATTGTTTCGTGGACGAACCAGCGAGTAACTTTGCACTCGTTGGGAGCCACCTCACGGATGTGGACGAACCGAGTGCGCAACGGCTAACACCGGGAGCCACCTTAGGATTAAGTAGGTTTTCGTGGACGAACCAACACTCAACTTGGCAAGTGTCGGGAGCCACTAGGATGGAATAAAGACTGTGGACGAACCAGCGAGTAACTATGCACTCGCCAGGAGCCACGGGACGTGGACGAACCAGTGCGCAACGGCTAACACCGGGAGCCACTTGTAGGTTAGGAAAAGGAGACCTTCGCAAGGATTGCGAAGTTGTTAGTATAGCCTCGTAACTTTTAAGTTATAATATACCTCGAGCGGCAAAGGTATAATATTGTGGGATCGTTACGCGTTCGCTTCTTCTTGGATTTAGGAAAAAGGTTTTGATTGAACTAAGTCCAATTTAACAAACCTTTTAAAATATATATTATTACGAGTTTAAGTTTGACTCGAAGGAATACAAGTGTTAAGAATTCAAGTGTCGCGGAACTAAGTCCTCTCTCTCTAGATTACGCACAGAGATATGCGGGGGACGCGTCGCTAAGACGACGTTACAGTGAAGTTAATTTACGTACTGTACTCTTAAAAAACTCTGCTCGAAGGAGAACTATTGCTCGATCTTGCTTCCAGTCTAAGCCGCGTACTAAACTCGAACTGGATTAGGAATGAGCCCACGAGTTCGAATTTCTCGGCCCTTTTATACCCAAAAATCTATGAAGAAAATGGTGGGGACTCGACTGCATCGCGGAGTTTCCGAGAAAAGTTGGGTGATATTGATTTTCATAGAATTCTATTAATTGGGTGCAACGGAAATTCCTATCGGCCCTTGCATGGTGACTTCCAAGTAAAGTCAAAGGTCTCAGATAGGAGCTTTGAATCGAGCCCTTTCAGAGTTGCTTTACGTAACTCGTCTGGACTCGTAACAAAAGAAAACCTAACTCAATAACGCAATCTAAATGGGAGAATATAAATTTATTAGTGAATAACTAAACGGAAATAGTATATATATGTACATACATTATTATTATTATATTTATATGTATATAACACATTTATATGTATATGTATTTATTAATAGATATTAATAGATAATATATAATATTATATATATCTTATTATAATTATGTATTATGATTACAAATTATAATATATGTAAATAATAATAATATAATTATATATAGCAAATGTTGATAAATAGAAAACTATTAAATTTCTCCGAATACGAATAATTTTCTAATTAGCGACAATTAATAATGGTAATAATAAATTACAACTCGCAAATCGGGAAGTTCCTTGTGTGGCCCGTAAGGGGTCACACACAAAATAAACATGAATAGCTATAGGCATCACTAATCATAGGTACTACGATATATGGAAACTGTAAGTGTGATCGGGAAGTTTTCGGCGATCGAGCGAAGCGAGCGAGCAACAACAACCAGCTAGTTTTGTGACTTTTTTCCTCCTTTATTGTAGATGGCATCCAGAAAAGAGGCACCTCAAATCCCTTACACGATGACACTACTTGATTTAACATTTGATACATAACGAACAAGACGATACTCCTTATCCTTATCTATCACGAAAATATTTCTGAAGTTATAAGCTTTGACGTATATATTATGGTTTTTAATTAATGTAAGTATTCATATATTAAGAAAATGAGTAAAACGTTCAACTTTCTTATGATTCCTCGACGTAGTGAATCGACTGAAAACACCTCATTAAATTTAATATTGGTACATTCAGTTCTTACAAAATGAAATACCTAAGTATTGAAATATCTAAGCCAGTAAGTACCTCTGTATTCGAGTGCCTTAGCATTTTGGAACACAGACAATTAAAAATCTATACAGTTGAAACTTGACTTAAAATCTATACACTTGAATTCTAACTATATCCAGTATACCTACAGGGTGTCCCAAAAAAAGTCTAGGAGCCGGAAAGGGGTGATTCCTGGGGTAATTCTAAACAACTCTTTCCTTAGCAAAAATGTTCGTTATGGCTTTGTTAACGAGTTAGTAATGAAAAACACCGACCAATTACAGCGCACACATAACGAAAGATCAGCCGTGAACGCTACGTGTAGCTTGGGCCAGCCACTGAACGGCCGTTCGTCCGCTATACGCGATCCCTGATTGCTCGGCGTTTTTCCTTAATAACTCGTTAACAAAGCCATAACGAACATTTTTGCTAAGGAAAAAGTTGTTTAGGATCACCTCAGGAATCACCCCTTTCCGGGTCCTACACTTTGTTTGGGACACCCTGTATACACTCACCTATTTGGCCACTGAAATATTGAGACGGGACAGAAGAACGTAAGGTTTTTAAATAAATTACATTTGAAAAATACCAAATTGTGGGAGAATAGAATCATGAAACCACCTCAAATATGCCGAAAAGTAGTACAAGAAAATACCATATGTGTAGTTGACTAAATTTATGAACAAGTATTTCAACATTGTTTTTCAGTTTCATTTAAAGATGCTACGAACTTTCGTTCCGACCTAATACATTGGTAGTATTTCTTCACTCGGATATTGCAACACTTGCACGCTCAAAATTATTTAAATACTTGAATCTTTACCTTTATCTTTGCCCCTATAGCCAAGTTAATAAAACTCGCAAAAACTTCATCCCCAAATTACAACAATTTCACGATCAGTTCTCTATCGAATCCCGCTTAAATTACTCTCCCAAGAGTTTTCCCCGCATTCCGCCCCACGCGTATCCCCCACCGTATTATTTCGATAGGAATCACGAGTCCCGGGTGACGGGATATGAACTCGTTATTTATTCCTCATAACCCACGAGCTCTTCGCCGGCAGTTGCCGGAGGGGATGCAACGGGGCCTCTCTGATCGATGGCAGTTGAGGGTGCGGTAAGCCCGGGCTCTTCAACTTTTTATTAAAACCGGCGGAGTTAACAAGGACGCGAGCGCACCTCTGGCGGGGGTGTGAAACGCATGGCTCGCTTAAGTCGCGAACGAGCCGAGAATAACGTGGCGGTTGAAGAAAGTAACCGAGGCGAAGAAGGGTAAGGGAGCTGGCGCGAAAGTTGAGCAAAGGGAAGCAAGGCAAACGGGACTATCTAGGCTTGTAGGTTGAACGGTAAAGGGGAGGACTACGATGAGGACGACTCGCGGGAGAGGCAAATAAAAAGATAAAAGAGCAGAAAAAAAGTGAAATAATAGCGCGGCGTTGAAACGGGATAGACGCAACGTTTGAAATATGTCGTCAGATAGGAAGACAAAGAAAACAGAAAGAGATATCAAGAAGTGAGATAAATAGGGTGAAGGGAACTGAATGGCGGAGTCGTGAGCGAGGGTCGTAGAGGGAAGAGGGGCGTGAAGAGAGAAGGAACGAGTGGATAGAGATGAAGACGAGGATGAGGTTTTAGATGAGCACGCAGATGGGGGAATCGAGAACCAAGGGAGAGAAAAGTGAAGTGCAGGGTGATTTGCAAATTCCATCATCCCTCGTCGCATTAGCCCCCTTGCCTTCCAGAAAGATGCCGAGATATATACCTATATATTCAGTCGCCATCGCGGCGTGATTGCACGCGACAAAAAGACGATTTGCGGCTTTTCCTCTGTCGTTGGCTTCCCGAAGAAGAAGTTGCTTTATGTGCGTATACATTATGCGAATTACGCGGTGAAATCTACCCTTAACGCCCGCCGTGGAATAATTTGTCTTCGTATTGATTAGAGAGATTATGATTTAACTGGGTCATTTCTCGGCTAAATACGTCTGTTAAATCTATTACTTTTATAGAACTAGAGTAGTTAAAGTTGCAGTACCGATCATTTATCTTCGTCTCTGACAAGTTAAAATTTGATATTCCGAAGTACAAGGCGTTCCGAAACTGGGACCTAATATTCATTTGACTGACCATAGTATAGGTCGCCCCAAATTTGGATAACGTTTCCGTTGACAGAATTACCCCTTCTGGACCCTCAAATAATCTTCGAATCTCTTTCTCCAACACTTTCTTATCTTTTGAGTCTAATAAGAGGAGGATCAGACACTGAGGACGCCGATTTCAATAAAACTCGTTACATTGATAGGGAACAAATGATTCTCAGAACTTTTTACACTCGTTCTAGAAAACTTTGCATATTTGATCACCTGACATTAGTAATTCCCCAAACCACTCAGCTTACCCACAGACTATAAAGCTGAATATCCATTTTACCACAATCTTCCTGCTTTTTTAATGCAATTCATCAGTTAAGTCGCGAACCCCAACCCCGAAACAGCTAGCACACTTTATACCATCGTGAATCTTTCTTTGTAAGGAAACCACCGACTTGTTGACCCACATTCAGAACGCCGTTCGTCTCAAAGGTATGCCCGTTATTTTACTTCTTTGTGGTCGCCGTTCGTTCCTTAACGGGTAGCCGCTTCCTTCTTCCATTTACCTCGTTTTCCTCGAGAGGTCCGATAGCGGGCCAGATACTGGACGCGAAATAAATCTGATAAATGGCGCGACGCACAACGGAGTCGCTATTACGACGATTCTCGGGGGCCGGGCGAGGGGAGAAGCTTGGTCGAACTTCAATGACGAGGGGTCAACACCAACTCGACTGCGCTATTGAAAAATTCCTCGATTACAACGAGGGCCGAGCGAAGAAAAGCCAGACCAGCCGAGCCAGCGGTCTACCCCAAACGAGGCCACTGCATTTTTCGATTTCACCCGCGTGACCGTACCTATTCGTCCCGCATTCCGCTGCGGCGTAGCATCTATGCATGCGCTCGTGCACGCGTGCATGTGCAGATGGGCCGACGAACGGCGCAGGTAGCTTTTGCATAAATCACGATTACGTTAACGTTTCCGTGGCTATAGTTAAATTAAATTAAATTGAATCGCCGGCATTGGCGAACGCGCCGCGCGAAATAATTCAACGGCACGGTCGGTTGATGGATTAAAAACTGTGGTCACCACTGAACGATCAGTAATGCGAACATGAACGATGGTTTGTGAAATATGCGTTGTTGTCAATGCATTCTGTAACTCTTCGGGAGGGCTACCTCAGGTGGAAACTTTCGGTAAATTTATTGTAGTTGTGTTCAGGGATTGTTGGATGGTTTGGATGCAGTTTAGAATACACAATTGTTGAACTATGTTGTTGAATAATTGATGCTAAACTATGAAGTAAATTGTTTAATTGTGGCGGTGACTGCGGATGTGATGAACATTGAAACATTTTTTAAATTTAGTTTACCTATTCTTTGTGTTACATATGTACAATATATGAACCATTTCTATTTTAATATAATAATATATTATTTTATTTTATTATAGGGTTGTTAAATACACTTTATTATTAATTTCAATAGTGGTGGAGTCCTACGAGGCCACAGTGTATACTTTTTGTAAATGAGAAATCTTTATTATGTCATCAGTGGACTGTGTATCTTTGTACAAATTCATATGTTTAGAAATGTAGAAGTACAATTGAAACTTAAATAAAAGTATGTTCAAGGTCATTGAGAGGTGGCTCCCCTAATCTGCATATTTACCCATCTTTACTAATAGTGTCTACTTAAAAATGAAAATGAAATTTGTAAAAATAACATTCACATAAGTGTTCCAAAACATCTCCTTCTAACATCTAATTTTCTGTTAATTCCAACTATTATTATTAATATTTGTTACGTTAGTAGTCATTGCCATAACTACTTAACTATCTTTTACTTCCCCTCGAAGAACGAAGCTTCTAGCAATTTTCTACAACTCTAAGCTTCTACAAAGCAAAAGACAATGTAATGGGCGTTCATTAGCAAGGGAGAAATGAATGGAAATTATAAGCAACTTAGGAAATCCTTGTATTACAGAGGAAATAGAAATCCATGAAACACGAGCGAACAAGAAAAGCGTAGGGGGAAATCAGAAAGTAGAATCGTTCCTTTTTAAATTACGACGACAGGAGGGAGAGGGGCTTTCCGATAAGTGGAAAGGCAATTCCGTGAGGAGCAATGAGAACGGGCGAATGCGAAAAAGCGTGGAGCTTTAAGGGAGTCGCCGTAAAACTGCCAATTGTAAACACGAAGCGCATGCATTTATAGCAGTTACAGCGGTCTCTTGTCGAGCTGAAAAATAAGAAAGAAGCGAAATAACATCGGGAAGGGAAAATACGAGCGCAAAGAAATTCTCGTGCTAGCGAGTATGGTGACGTTACGTCATACCGGTTTGTCATACAATAGTAACCTCGGGGAAGAAAATACACTGCGACATAAACGACACGATTGAATCAAACCGCGACCGCTGTTTTTGAAAAGCCATTGATTTGATCGTGGGAGACGTGGATGTGGCATTGTATCTTTAAAATTAAAAAAAACAGAGAGAGGCAAAAGGTAAACGGCATTTCTACAGCAGAAAAATTGAAAAAGTTTGCGTAATACACGGTAAAAAAGGGAAAGAAAAATTTAAGCGAAGAAGTTTAATTTATTTATCGAATGAAGGAATTAAAAGTTAAAAATTGTTCAACATTTTTTCGCCCGGAATGCTGTGTTGAAAGTGGAAGCAAAAACACGGGAAGTTTCTTTCTATGCTTAGCACGGATATTTCCGTTTCGAGGCTCGGCCATTGCTCGTTCACTTGCATTAACGCCGGAAAGCGCGGCATCCAGATGCCACATAATTTTTCCTTGACGAATCCGGTTGCTATAGCGTATCATGCACCGCGGAATTGGGTCAGGCTGGTGGCGTACGTAGCTCGAGCTCGATGAAAGGTTTTTGAACGAACGCGTTCCGAGCGAAATAAAAAGTCTGAAAGAACGGGGGAGGCACGGCGGAGCGATGAAAAATTCACTAAGAGTCGCTTTCGGAAATACACTCTCCTGATTTCTTACCGGATGAATTGCGAACTGGGAAATTCGCATTACAGGATCGAGCGTGGAAACGCGGATTTCTCTGCCCTTCGCGTACGTGCAAAATGGATATCCTAGAGAGTATCGATCTATATGTATAGTACGCTGAATTCAATTAAATCATTCATTCCATTTTCCCTTTTTTTATGCCATTTTATTTCTGTTGCAGAACTTCTCATGATTTTATTAATCCTCTAGCGTCATATATTGAAAAATAGGTAGGAGAGATCGGGACAAGAATTTAGATGAAACAACATTTATTATGATGCTTTCGCTTTCCAGAGTTGGAAATGTAAGTGAAATTGAATTCCCATGTGCAGCGACGTGTTGAAATCAGATTTTTCCTATTGTCGATGATGTGTGTGTGTTGTGTGGTGTTATGTAGATTGCCTATTTGCTTCTTAATGGGGGGAAGAAAGAGGCTGTTGGTCTTGGCTCAATAAGGCCTTCATCCGTTGTTGGAAGGAAAGGGCCTTCAGGGTCTCGCCTGGTATCAAGTCCCTGATGTTGTCATCACTGATGTCTAGCTGTCAGCGTCCTCGCCCCGAAATATTTTGATTTGGGTCTGTGATAGGTTGCATGATACGGTTGGCTCGGTCACGGATTTTAGTAATTTTGGTAATTAATTCAATCAAATAAGATCCATAAGTTGTCAATGCCTGTCCAGAGAGGAAAGCGCTCGGTAATTTTGATGGTCTCCCGAAAATTAACTCGTGAGGTGTGAAGTTGGTAGCTTCATGTACTGATGTGTTATAGGAAAGCATGGCGAACGGAATATAAATATCCCAGTCTTCATACGAATCCATATAGTGCTTCAGATATTCAGTGAGTACAAGATGGCTTCTTTCCAGTGATCCATTGGTTTGTGGTCTGTATCCTGAAGTGGTTATTTGCTTGATCTTGAAAATTTCGGCGAGGTACTTCATCAGCTTTCCCATGAAACTGATTCCTTTGTCTGTTAAAATTATCCGAGGTGTTCCATAGATTGCGATAAAGTGCCTGGCAAGTGCGTCAGCTATTGTTGAAGCTCGGATATTGGGAATGGCAACTGCTGTACAGTAATCTGTGAGGTTATCTTGCATCGTCAAAATATATCGGTTCCCAGTTGGTGTCTCTGGAAATGGTTCAACGGTGTCTAGTGCAAGTTTATCAAATGGCTCTAAAGGTGTATCCGTGATAATCATTGGCTGACGGGTTTTTGCTCTAATTAATTTTTGCTCCTGAGAACTCTTGCATTTCCGAATGCAATCTTCTATGTCTTTTCTCATTCCTGGCCATTGGTAATTGGTTTTTAGACGATTGATGGTTTTGGTGACGCCTTTGTGTCCTCCGATTAAACTACTATGGGCTTCTTCGATTAATTGCTTCCGAGTTTCTTCAGGTGGCATTCGAATGTTGTTATTATGCATGATCTGTGGAGGTGCTGGAATACTCGGTTCTTCTTCAGTTGAACTACTGTCTTCAGGTGCTGTAGATTCATAATCCAGAGGTATTGAATATGTTAATTGAGGTACTTGAATCGGAAGTGGAATTGAAGTATTCTGTGGGATGAGTGGCGTAAAAGGAATAGCAGGATGATCCATAATAGTTGGAGACAATGCTGTAGGTAAATGTGGTTCATTTGGTTCCTCCAATATTGTCTGTTACGTACCCGGTGCCGCTAAGGTTTACACGGTATACGCAACTGAGAAAGAAAGAGAAAGCGAGAGCGAGATGTGCGTTTCGTCTTAGGATCGCCAGTCAGACTCATCAGTAGGGCTACGACGGACAACCTCTGCCCCAGGCGCATGGGAACTAATGTTCGGAACATATATTTATACAAACGAAGACTTAATTGCAACTTGTGAGAAGGATTGAGACGATTGAAGATTCTTGAAGTCTCCGAACACCTAGCGGCAGACCACCAAAACTACCGCCAGCCATGACAGTCGGAGCGGACTACGTCACAGGACGTAACATTGTCCATGGCTGGTTCTCATTTGCAGATCTTACTGTGTTTTCTAAAGGATTAGATTCGTTAAAGGAAATCAAATCTGCAGTTATGGCCCTACTATCTGTTGTCGAATTTTTTTGATTTTCTTCTGTTTCCACAATTTGGTGTAGAATGTGCTACTGGGTTCCCTGAGATTATGCTGTTTGATCTATTATTGGTTAGCGTTCCTCTGTCAAGTGGATCCTGATGAATTTTTCCTCTTCGAGTGATCTTGCGTTTAATTGGGGTTGTTTCCTGATCTTCTGAATCTTCGGAGGTGTAACTGAGTTCTTCATAAATGGGTCTTGTTTCGCGATCTCTTCGAAGTTCTCGTATACGGTGTCCTATGATACCGGGTCCTGATGTTGTTGTTCTAAGTAGATTTCGGTTTTCTCTTCTCCTGTATTTGTTGCTAAAACATAGCATGATCCGTTAAGATTATGAACTGCAGCTTCATCGGCGTAAATATTTTTAGGTGTTTTAAGCCGAGGTGGGTATCCTTCCTTGACTTCTGGATTGGCTATCCTTACGGCTATTTGCTGAGTCGTCCTTCCTGGGATTCGGTGCTTCGCCTGACATAGGAAGATTTTTAATGACGTAAAGTGGTGTCGGAATATTGTCAATGCGTAAGACAGTGGTTCCTAATGTGTGTATCGGTTGAGGGGACAATCCCGTTACTTCTATTTCTTCTTTGGAAGTGATTTCTGCGTAATCACCCAGTACTTTCAGGACAACTAAATTAATAGTTGCTCCTCCGTCTAATAGGAACTGTCCCTGTCCTTTTTCCAGCTCCAGAAACTTGACTCTGATTCGCGGAGTTGGTGCTTCTCTGATGGATTTGAATCCTTCTCGTCACTGAACCTTATTTTCCTTTGGCGATCGTTTTTCAACACACTCACCGGATCGCCTTTGCGGTGAACGCATTGGGAGTTTAAGTCTTTCCTGTATGGAGAGGACCGCGATGAAGAAGAAGTCTTGAGTCGGGATTCTTCTTCGTCCCAGCAGGTCTTCGCGTCGTGTCCTTTAATACCGCAATTCCAACAATACAATTGTAGTCTATTGCTGGTTTTGCTAGTATTATTTCTCCTAGGATAATCTTAACTGGGGGAGCATAAAGTACTCCTACGCACGGTCATTGCCGCTTCACACCTTGGTCGGTGTTCGTATTCCGTTTCTGAGCCAGATGTGTTCTTATCCCTGAAGTAATTCTTGCGCGATGGCGAGTGGTAGTACGACGGTCGAGGGCTATGATCCCTTTCCCGACTTCTTCTACGACTACGGTACTCCTCTTCGTATCCATAATCGTTGTTGTGACAAACATCGCTGTTGTGACGTCTGTTTCTTAGTCGGCGGTCCACTTGAATAACAGCTTCGAAAGCGTCCTCAAAGGTCTTTTGATTTGCCCCAAGGAGTGTTAATTTTAACGCGACCTTTTCTAGCAATCCCTCAATGAAGTTTTCCAGAATATCCATTTCGATTTCCTTAGAAATTTCAGCGCTATTTTCTCCGTACCGATCGCGAACTGCCGTCCGAGTGCAATGAGCGAGGCGACTTACGCGGTCTATATATTTCCTTAAGGATTCGTCGCCACGAATTTTAAGACGAGCAATCTCCCCTTAGAAATAAGCTAAATTTCTACCCGGAGCGTAACGCTTCTTTAAATGTCCTAATAATTCTGTGACTGTGCTAAACTTTTTATCCTGAATACTGATTCTTGCAGCACCGGTAAGTTTCGTTAATACTATCGTTAAAAATTCTGATTCAGTATCTGGTGGAATTAAAGCTAAACCGTTTTCTACGTTTTGTGCAAAGACTGAGAGTGGTGGATTTTCACCATTAAAAACCAGTATCGGTGTTGTAGCGTATTGTATGAAATTACGCTGTGTGAAAAAAGACATAGACTTAGCCATTGAAAGTGTTAAACTAGCTATGTCCTCAGATGAAGCAGAAGCTTTTTCCTGAGACATGGTTACCAAATATTATAATTTGATCAAGTACTACAGTAAATTCTTCCTTAGAATCTTTGGATTCTAATTGTTAATTGCACAAATTCCTGTGCATTTGAACTACCTTGCTCTATCAACAATTGTGACAATTGTATCCATTTAAAGATGTCCTCGTGATGTGTCTAGGCTGATCCTCAAAGACGTAGTCTGTATGAGTGTCAATCGCAATTGAAAATATTGGACAATCAAACCTGAACGGTCACTAATCTAGCAGTATCCCACCGCTGTCACCAGCCGAGGTTTGAGGCGTGTCTGAAAGCCGAGGTTGTTGGATTTCGGATGTTAGTTAATTGGTTGGTTGCGGACGAACCGATACGTATTTCATCACCGGGAGCCGTTTGGGAGAGACAGGAGCGGACGAACCAATGCTTATTTCATCACCGGGAGCCGCGTTAAGTAAGGATGGGTGTTCGTGGACGAACCGGAGCTTATTTCATCTCCGGGAGCCACTAGGATTGTTAGTTAGCCTCGTAACCCTAATATTCAATTTAATATACTTGAGCGGTAAAGTATACTAATTGTGGGACGTTACTGCTACTGGAAAGTTCAGGATAGGATTTATCTAATTAAATATTCTCCTTTTACAAAAGAAAATGATTACATGTATTCAAAATATCCTAGAAGGACTTTACAAATGTCTGAGTAAAAGTGTGTCTCGAATCTAATATGTTACTGAATTATAAGTTACGCACAGGTCTAGTGCGGGGGTCTCAAAAGAACTTGTAAAATAATACTCAACAGGACTTTACGTACTGTATCGTTAGATAGTCTCGAAAGAGTCTTATGCTTGATCTCGCTTCCAGTCCAAGCTGCGTACTAAACTCGAACAGGATTTCAAATGAGCCCACGAGACACGATCCTCAACCCTTTTTATTCCCGAAAATTAGGCTAAAAAGTGGTGGGGACAGTTCTCGGAATCAGATGAGCGTGACTCTACCCTATGCTGGAGGGATGACCGTTACGAGTTCTGACTCCCCCACGTCGCTTCTGATGCTGTTCTAACGGCTTTCCAGTCCTGGGAAAAAGCTGTCCAAAAATTCGGAAGAATCCGAATATGACATCTGTAATTGTATCATTCAGTTAGTAATTTGTATCAATGTTTGAATAAAAAGTATGCTAAAATATATTTTGAGCTTCCCTCTTCACATACTGTAAGGAACACCTTGATAACATGTATACGAAATAAATAAACAAATTTTAATTCAATTTACCACTGCGGGGAAAGTTGATACCTTGAGGCATATTAATAAGTTTGTAATGTATCTTGTTCTCACTAACTGCTTTAATGATTAAAATGTGTTATTTCATTCTTGTTGAGTACAATATAATTGTCATGTTGTTATAGAAGAAAGCGTGGCACCTTTGGACATGGAGCGCATTTGAACTGTTAAAATGTTGACACCTTAAAAATATTGTGTGTTTATAAAATCAAACATAGTCCTCAATATGATTAGAAATGACTGAAGTGATTTTACAATCACACAAACTATACAATTTACATTCAAACTGTCCAATGGTACTCTATGTCCAAAGGTGCCCCGCTTTCCCCTGTACATAAGTATAACTTAACTTATTTCAATTGTAATATTATAGAAAATGAAAAATATATAAATGAAATAAATAGCTAATAAATTAAAAAACCATAATTTCAACTAATGTTGTCTATAAATCAACTAAACCATGGGCCAAAGAATAAACAAATTTTTAGACAAACATACATAAAACATTTTTGTTTAAATAAACTTACGTTTAAATGGTAAACTGAATGATAAATAATTAATCACTTTCTAAGTTTAAATAATAACTAATGTGTATATAGTTTTAAATATTTGGAGTAAATCGAATGGTGTATCAATGTGCCCCAATGGAAACATATTAACTATTAACTTGCCTTGCAGGATCTCATATAAAAACATCTTACAACACATAAACTTAGTAACAAAACGTAATTACCTTATCCTTAAATCATTCAATGTGATACGAAACATTTGAGATATAATATTTTTTATATCATCTCCAGACCAATTGGACCGTCAATAGTTATTTACTTTTACTCTATACAAACAAATATTAGTAAGCACCTCCTAACGTCATGTCACAGAGATGTATGCTGTTTTACAATAAAGAAGCGGAAAATAATTTACATATCTCGTTCAAAGGAAGCTACATGTAACTAGTGTTAGAATAATTTCTTTTTATCAACCTGTCCCGTTCTCTTCTACTATTTTCGAGATGCAATTGGAATTGGATAAAATGAGCTACCTTTAATACTAAGAAGTAATGTTGGAGAAGGAATTAAATAAATAACTAGGTGAGAGTTATTTACTGTTCAGTGATGAGATATTGCCCGGCTATCTACAAGCTAAAACTGCAACGGGGAAGGAGAAATCTGGTACCACGTAATCGGTTCAGCCAATACATAATGACATTCTGTCTGACTAAGGGCCGTCACTATCCAAAATCGAGTAATATGATTGGACGGTTCCTCTTTCTGCGCTGCAGTCTCAGCTTGTAGGTAACCGGCCAACATCTCATCATTGAAGAGTATATTGTTCTGATATTACCATTTTATTACTGGTAGTAGCACTTTCCTATTTTTCAAAAATATAAAATATAAATAAAATTTAATACTATACGTATAAAAATGATACGCATAAATAGCGAGAAGTAAAAATATCCATTTTAATCTTATTTTGTGCAAGTTTGCTAAGTTTGCCTAATACTAGCTGGTGAAAAGATTAATACCAAAATAGGAACTATAGTATAAAATGGTCTAAGTGGAACAATTTCCGTAATTGCTTCTTCCACATTGTTGGTCAAAGTTTGCCATTCTGTTCTCCTCTAGTCACTCGACTATGTTTGACAAGAATATTCCTACTTCCCTCGATTCACGAAGCCCTTTCAAATTCTTGCATGACGAAAATTAAGCAAAATGTAAATCCTGAATTTCCGGGTGAATTTTCTGCGAGGCTCGCGACAAAAGACGCCCGTGCACTTCTATTTTTAAAAGCGCGATTGTTGCATCGTCAGTGTTCTTTCATCTTCGATCAAGCGAGAAGCACAATTGGATTGCGCGGCTTTGTGAAGCGGACTGCGAAAAAAGTTGCCAAGATGTGTACAAATTCATGCGATCTGCCGATTTGCGAGCACACGAACAGGTCCGTCTGCCGACAATCGAATTTCCCTCGTTTCCGGGCGCATGCATTTTTAACGTTGTTTGCCATTCTTCTTCTTGGCCGGCGCGCACCAGTCGCGGCAAAGAGGGGAAGAAGAACTGGGACGGTTTTCGACGTAAAGCGAAGCGTACAGGTATCTGAATACTTTGAGGGGAAAAGTTTCTCTGAACAGGTAGGGTCGGAAATAAAAGGCTTGAAAGGGCAGATGGATGCAGCGACGAGCGACGAAGCTGCCTGCGAAGAACGGGGGGGGGGGCATGACGTGTGTATACACAGCTAGATGACTGCTCGACAGCCGATGCAACGCAAGTAGATGAACACACGGTAAAAGTCGTGACCGTGTGAAATGTACGTTGCTCTTTGACCTGTCCATTTACCAGGACCAATTTTCGTTTTGAGTCCTTTCCGAGTCGAAAAACTGCGTTTCCAGCTTGAACATGTTGCGAGATATATTTTCGTCCGCGCGCTGATTCGCCCGGAACTCCCTTCAGATCTCGTACGTCTAATGAAAGCTCCGTCGGGTCAGATTTTGGCTGGAATTGATTTTAAAACCCACTCCGAGATCCGTCGCTAAAGCAATTGAATAGAACAATTTTATTGGTTAACACGTTTCATCGGATGTCGTGTTATACACTGAGAACAATCGTGTCTTAATTTTTAGTATGTAGTCTAGGAAATTTCACTACATTCTCGACTAAAGTTGCACCATTGTTGAAAGTGGTTAGGTTCTTACCACACCAGTGTAGTAATTTTTGGTCTTGAAGAAGTAGTAAAGGTTACAAACCTCGTGTGCTGAATTTTACTATATAAATACAGCAAAGTTTGAATTTCGATCAAACTAAAAAGACTGTTTGGTAATTATTTAGAAAGCGGACGCGTTCTCCATTTTGATGATTTTGAAATATGTTGTAAAAATCAACATTCTGAACAACTTTTCTATATACGCTATCGCCGCTTGGAAAGAGTTTCCGGGATATTTGCAAAAAAAGTTCAAGTATTTTAAAAAGTATTATCATATAAATTAAAGTATTAGTATCAAGTACTTACACCACACGTTTTAGGAAAGGGGCGGCAGCCCCCCGCTAAAGAATCAAAGAATCTAACACAGACCTGTTCCGATCACTTTTAAAAATATTCACACTTTTTTGGCGAATATCTCGAAAACTAAAGCCGAGCGGTGGTAACATAATATAAGAGAAAGTTGTTTACAAGTTCGAATTTTATAACATATCTGAAGTTCATCAAAAACAGTGGGGTGCACCCTAATCTGCATATTTACCTAAAGATGTTTCAATTTACATTAAGTTATAAAGAAACGTTTATGCAAGACGATTCAGAAATTTATGATCGTTAGTAACTATACTATGGGGATTCTAATTCACATTACGTAATCGCGTTACGTAATCGCGCGCAAGGGGCGAGGGGGTGAAGTGGGGTAGGGGTGGACCCATCGCGAAGATTCCGCGATGCTAGGGGTGGGGGCGAGACATTGTGCTATTGCAAGCGGTGGGCAAGGGGATGAAGCGGAGCGGGAGGTGCGGACCCACCACGCAGTTATGAGCGGTGGGCGAGGGGGTGAAGCGGGGCGGGGGTGCGGACCCATCGCGCAATTATGCGCGGTGGGCGAGGAGGTGAAGCGGGGTAGGGGGTGGACCCTTCGCGTAGATTCCGCGACGCTAGGGGTGGGGTGATACATTGCGCAATTGCGCACACTAGCTCCACGGCCGGCGGCGCGGCCCATCGTGCCGTCCTTTTCTAACGCACGCTCGCTCTCGCCCGCATATCGCGGCATCCTTTTCTAACGCAGCGCGCCGGCCACGTGCGCGCACCCTTGCGCCGAATTGCACAACGCCAGGAAAGCGCGTGACCTTGTCGCCACGAAAGCAAATGATGCAACCTATTAAAAATGCGTCATATCCATCGTCGTCGGGGATTCGAGAAATTTCCGCGAACGCCCCTTCAACGAATTGCACGACGCGAGGAAAGCGCGTAACCTCTTTTCTTCCTCTAGCTTCCATTCTCTGATAGACAATCTCTGGAGCAGTTCTTAAATAAACTGTATATAGAAACAGATGTAAGTTAGTATCGCGTAATGATACTCGGTTATTGTATACTTAATATACATTACCACCTAATCTGTTTCTACTTTAATACAATTCATTCACGAATCGTACCAATCATTCAAAGCTACAACTTCTACTTTGCGTAACATTCTTGTACGTTTCATATTTTCTATAAAATATCTCGCGCTGTACACAGATCTTTCCATAATTTTGTACGAGCATGGAGTTTTGCACGTATGAAGTTGTAGTATTGTTCAATGCACGTACGATTGAAATAAAAAACAATAACGTGCAGGATTACTGTACATTATATCCTAAGTATGATAAATATACATCAGTTAATGTTGTTATAGGATTACATGGCGCCGTACGGATGAATTTCAATTTGCTAAATCTTACTAATAAGTTTGTTCCTGCTACGTCCTGCCAAAGTTCTACCGGTTCTTGTAAGACTGTTGTATTATCACGTTTTTTAAAGTGTTTTAAAAATATTGTTTTACCGCTTCCTATGTTGCTCTCTACAGACACAGTGAATGGCCGTTTGTATATTTTGCAGAGAGTACTAACCATTCTTCTTAACATAGTCAGTTGTTGGATGTTTCTATGCGAACGTCAATTTCCAGACGTTTGAACGTTGTGTGTTCGTTAGAGGATACTCGCGTCGTAGAATACGCGTTCCTCTACTCGCGTACGTCACGGAAGTCAAGGTACTGCTAAAGAAAGAAAAAACCAATTAACACAATATATGTATGTAATTGTACGAAAACGGAAAGTGAAGGTTCAATAAAACAATGTTAAATAGATACTCACTCGTTGCGTGGTTTCTTGTATCAATCATCTTAGTAACGTTCGAAGCTGCGTTTCTTCATTTTTTTGTGATGACACAATTCACTTAGAACACGCAAAAACATTCGTACAGGTTTTCGAAATAATAACGGTCGCGCTAATAGCTCCGAACTGTCTTGTATCGATGCCTCGTGTAACCGACGTCGACCAGGGAGGAGTATGACGCCTTTTTTAATACGCAGCATTAGCTTTCGCGACAATGACACGCGCTGGTGCGAGCGTGCGCTAGACAAGGATGGCGCGATGGGCCGCGCCGCGCCGCGCCGCCGGCCGTGGAACTAGTGCGCGCAATTGTGCAATGTCTCATCCCACCCCTAGCACCGCGGAATCTTCGCGATGGGTCCATCCCCCTCGCCTACCGCGCGCAATTGTGTGATGGGTCCGCACCCCCCTCCCTGCTTCACCCCGACGTCTCCGACAATAACAATGGTGGAGAGGAACCACTCCACATAGATCATTTGACGGTACATTTTCCGCGGTTGCAGGACCATAGAATTATGAAAATTACCGATTCCATCGTGCAAATTTACATGATGAAAGAAACCGCGCGCAAACTATTTTCTTACGAGTATTGCGTAGATCAGATATATTCGTGGTTGTGTTAAAATCTGTATGTTGTAACCAGTAAATTTGCCGCGTTTACAAACGTTCTGCGTACGGCTACACCCTCCGCCGCTGATTCCGCGACCATCATTTCCGCGAGTAACAAATTCGAACGGCATTCGCTCGTAGATTGCGAATTGCTGGTGTTAGCATTGCCCTTCATTGTAACCATAGCAAATATGTAACTGTTTCTTCTACGTATCTAACTGAATAAACACCTTTTGTATACCATTATTTCGCATACTCCTTTTTTCGTACCATCCAGTATACATGAACATTTCTTAAATTATTTTTTTCTTCTCTTTCAATATTACTCAACAAGTATATATATAATAGTACTCAATAAGTATGTATATTCTATAGACGGAAAGCAAAACAGGAAGAAGAACGCTGCGCGCGGTACTCCACTACAGGGTGATTCTGTCGCCAGTGGACTCAAAGGCAGTGCCGCCGCCTAAACATAGCGACAAAAATCCAGTTTTTATACACTCGTCTGTCGATTAGGAGACGATTTATTGTGTTTTCTTAGGTGTTCCAATTGTGAGACTCTCATTTTCAGTACACACACGTACGCACACAGCCGTCTCTGTTACAAGTAGTCATCCTCGCTCGGACCTCAAGATGTATATCGATCTCTTGAAATCAGGGTTTTCGTATTTATATTTAGGCGGCGGCATTGCTTTTGAGTCCACTGGCGACAGAATCACCCTGTATATCGCGTGGATCGGATTTCACGGCGACAACTCGGCTGCTGCTGCAACAATATATCGAGGGGACAACATACACACATATTCCAATAACGAACGTACAAAACGTTCGCATTTCTTTTCTTTTCCCTAATGAAAGTTGCTGTCAACGCGGGATTTACGCATCTCGCGCAATTAGGTGCAAGGGCACGCGCTTTCCTCGCGTCGTGCAATTCGTTGAAGGGGCGTTCGCGGAAATTTCTCGAATCCCCGACGACGATGGATATGACGCAGTTTTAATAGGTTGCATCATTTGCTTTCGTCGCGACAAGGTCACGCGCTTTCCTCGCGTTGTGCAATTCGACGCAAGGGTGCGCGCGCCGTGCACTTCGCCGAAAGTACGCACTTCGCGGAAATTTCTCGAATCTCCGACTAGGGCAGGAGTATGACTCATTTTTAATAGGTTGCATCATTAGCCTTCATCGCGACAAGGTCACGCACTTTCCTGGCGTTGTGCAATTCGGCGCAAGGGTGCGCGCACGTGGCCGTCGCGCTGCGTTAGAAAAGGATGCCGCGATATGCGGGCGGGAGCGAGCGTGCGTTAGAAAAGGATGGCGCGATATGCGGGCGAGCGAGTGAGAGCGAGCGTGCCTTAGAAAGGGATGGCACGATGGGCCGCGCCGCCGGTTGCGGAGCTAGTGCGCGCAATTGCGCAATGTACCACCCCACCCCTAGCGTCGCGGAATCTTCGCGAAGAGTCCACCCCCCTGCCCCGCTTCACCCCCTCGCCGACCGCTCATAACTGCGTGGTGGGTCCGCACCCCCCGCTCCGCTTCACCCCCTTGCCCACCGCGCGCGATTACGTAACGCGATTACGTAGTGTGAATTAGAATCCCCATAGTATAGCTATTATCGTTATTGTAAAAACCAAATTAATAATGAGTGTTTGTTTTCAACAGTTACTCAGTAGTAATTATCAACAAGGATAGTGACATCATGGATTAAAACATTCCTAGAAAAATCGATTAGT
This sequence comes from Perdita meconis, assembly GCA_030770465.2. Classification (NCBI taxonomy): domain Eukaryota; kingdom Metazoa; phylum Arthropoda; class Insecta; order Hymenoptera; family Andrenidae; genus Perdita; species Perdita meconis. Next base: position 2,767,140 of record JASKOS020000014.1, on the reverse strand, counting down.
ACAGAATTTTTTAATACTGTCTTAGTGCAGCGTAAGTGACACAAGATTATCGAAGATAGACTCGTTAATTGATCATAAAAAAGGATTACATTGGAAATAAATTCTTCAGCTTTGATCGGATCAAATGTGTTATCTGCTTTATTGATTTCACGAGAAATATCCCATGTATGATCATTATATAAACAAATAAATAAGTATTTAATATTTCTTTACTATTTTGATATAATTTCAAAAACATAGTCATTGTCTCCTAGATTTACTCTATCTATTATATTATTCATTATTCGTAAGTTTGTTTTATATTAACTTTTTTAAGTTGCGAGTAAATGAGTTAATCCATTAAAGTCCAACATTGCATTAACGCAATATTCTTAATGTGTTAATCAAATCCGCATCGATCCTTAATGGGTTAAAACACGGCCCTCTCTAGTACAGGCCGTAATATACGATATGGCAACAGCGCTTAGAGACAATTCATCAGTCCTGATCACGTGATTCTGGTCAGTCTTCAGTCCTGAATCCTGAATATCATTTATCCACTTTTGTTTTAAACTTTCATTTTTTGGAAAATGACAAATTGGTGTGTACTTTTCCCCATAGGATGTATAATTACTTTTACAATTAGGCACGCAACATTTAACTGGCATCTTAAAAATATATAAATAGTATATTTTCCGAAGGTTATGTTGATATATGTACTAGCGTAAACATTACTTTCAGAAGAATGTATGTAATATCTTAATATAAGCATTGATCTATACGAAAGAGAATAATAATATAAATAATAACACTAATGATAATAACACTGTTAAAAGAAAGAATAAATATGGAAGTGATATGGAACGTCGCTACGAGTCAACCTGTCATAATTTGACACTGATAGGACTGATGACAGCGTTGCCAAATTTTCTATATTACGGCCTGTAGTAGAAAGGGCCGTGGTTAAAACCTATCGCGGCTTTATCTATTTAGTAGTATGAATCTTATACGATACGTATAATTAAAGTACGTAAAACATGTAGTTCTAATAAATAAGCACCACCTTAATTTATATCCACAAATACTGAAATTTCAGCAATAAATTAAAAATCACTTACATACTACCACAAAAGGCTTCACAAAACTCAATTTCCAAACCCTCGTGCTAAATATCTCCCTCCATACTTTGCCAAAAAACTTCTCCGTTCCATCGCATTTCAGAAATTCTACCACTCCTCTAAAACTACCATTCCTAGGAACACGCTCTGCAAGCAGACTCAGACGTTCTCTCGTAAAGAAGAACGTGTGGGAAAGCCGAACACGCGAGGGAGCTACGGTTGGTTAACTTTAAGGCAAAACTTGAACCCCTCGCGCCTCGAGCTTCGTTCGAATAATTACTAACCGATGCCGATCGAAAGGGGTGGTTGGACCCCTTTCGCGAGGCGTCGCCAGTCGTCGCCCATAGCGCGACGACTACTCTCGACGACGCGTCGTGGAAGCAAACCCAAAACGTGATTCCTGAAAATTTCGGGGTCGCGCGCAGTTCATTGGGAGAGGAAAACGGCACAAGGTAAGTGCCCCTCGCTAACGGTGCACTATACACGGGGCATGCTCGTTGCACCGTAACCACCCTAGCTACTCACCGCATCGTGCTGCATCCTGCTCGACGAGAAAATCCGTGGAAAGGGTGTACCCGTTCAACAACCTCCGCTGTTTTATCGTTCCTGAACCATGGGCCCTCTTACTCTGCCTTCGCCTTCTTTTCTGCCCCCCGCACCTCCCTAACCCCTACTCCCGCGCTACTACCACCCTTGTTTCCCTCGTCAACGTTCCGCGTTTCTTTATTTTTTTCTCCCGCGCTCTGTTCTCTCCTGCCTCTCGTTCCATTAGTAAATTTCCAACGTTCATTGCTCATTCGACTTGTTTCCCTCATTCTCACTGTTACTGTTTTTTTCTTAACCTGCGTTTTATGTGTATATGTTGGCGCCACGAAACTTGTGGCTCGGTGAAATCTTTGCTGCGGTGGATGGTATTTGTTACGTGTGTACGGTTTTCCAAAATTACGGGTACTCGAGTATTCGGATCGGGTTTTTGAAAAGTCGGGCAGATTCGGACGGGTATAATCCGCATCATATACATAAATGCTCGGGTAACCTTACATTTTTGGATAATCCGATTCTTTAGAATAATCCGATGTTATGAACTGAATCAAAGAAAGTTTGAAACGATTCGAAACTTTTCAAGACTGTGGAAATTCAAATCATTGTGGACATGATTTAAAGTTTAGGACTCTTGGAAGCCTTGATAGTCTCGATAGTCTAGGAACTCTGGACAGATTTGAAAGTTTATTCCGAAACTGTACTCATTTTAAGAGCCCCTATACATTTTTGTATTTATACTACTGTATTACGCGTCTGATTCTTGAGTATGCATCTGTTATCTGGTCTCCGAATATCCTTAAGCATAATAGAGCGATTGAGAGGATCCAACATAGGATGCTCCGTTTTCTCGCATTCAAAGCGGGTCATCCTATGTCTCGACTGGATCATGATTATAGCGCGACTTCACGTGAATTTAGCATCCAGAACTTGAAAAACCGAAGAATAGCAGCTGTTCTCTGTTTTTTGTACAAAGCTATCCACGGGCATACAAATAACCCCCTAGTTACGGGTCATATAAATTTCAACGCTCCTCCACGTTATAACAGAACAGCTACGTTATTCAGACCGTCATCCTATTCTTCGCGTTTCTTGGTAACGGATCCGTTCAATAGAATTTGTAACATGGCTAATAGCTACATAGACAAAATCGATTTATTTGCAAGTAATATTAACTTATTTAAATGCAATCTGCACAGAGCCATAATTAGAACATATATTTATATCTTATATTCGATAGTAATTCAATGTAAATTTTGTCTTTTCTCTTATTGTAATCTTTGGGTTCGACCCGTTAATAAATACATAAATAAATAAAAAAAAAGGTCCTGAATCGTGAGAGTTCCTACAAATATTGAAATCTTAACATCTTATACGTTCTTTTATTACTTTTGTTCAAACAGTATAATAGGCATGAAATATTTCAAAAAGTCCGTCATGAAGTTTAATAATATTCTTGCATTGGCTACACTAATTCAGAACTCATATATCGCTATCTTCTTTTATTTCACAAAACGGAAGGAGATAGCAAGTGGTTGGTTCTGCACTAGTTCAGAAAGTGCAGGAATAGAAAACAGACCTTATATGTGAAGCGATTCGAATTTTTCGTCATAGGTATACAGTTGCAGACAAAAGTTTCTAAACGATATCGATTTCCATATTTCATGCAGTCTTATGTATTTCATTTGGAGTAATAGAAAAATCTAATTATGTATATCGATAGAGAATTTAATGATCTACAAGAATTCACCCATATCATATTTATAAAAAATGTATTTATTGATGATACAAAAAAACAGTTAAGACAAAACTGGTAGGGTTCGAAGGGGCATATATGATGCCTATATCAAATTGACCCAGTGATGACCTTGAAAAGCTGTATGAAGGTCACGGGTACATTTTTTAATGGAACGCTGTATTTTTTATTTTATATTTATGTAATTGACATTAAAACGTTTACAAAACACTCTACACATGCATTTTGCGCTAACCAATCTGGAGATATTAAATGAGGAATCTTGTGTGCCGCCGGCATTAGCGTTACCCCATGTACAGGGTGTATAAAAAGTAATGGACACCCGTGATAGGAGTGAAACTAGACATTTGTAAAAGATTCGCGCAGCAAAATTGTTTATAACAATGAAAATGGTTGTTAAACTTTTTTATTGCATGAATCTATTCTACTCGACGAGTTGAGAAAAAGTCTCAAAGGACCCATATGCCGGAAATGCACCGTTTAGACCCTATAAAGCGTTAAAGTTTACGCAAAATTGTGATTGCGTAGCGCTACACACCAAAGCGAAGCACGTTCGTATACAAGGGACAACGGCAGACTCGATCTACTTCACAGCCGACGCACGGAGTTAGAAAATCGATATCGACGGAAGGATTCTCCCTCTCTTTCTTTCTTAGTGGTTCCTGTCCTTCTCGATCTTACGCACACGCGTGACTGTTGACCTTCGAACTGACGAAGCGGTCCTCCTTCTCTTTCTTAGTGGGCCCTGCTTCTCTTGCTCGCACTCCCTGCTTCGTCCGTTCGGAGGTCAACAGTCACGCGTGTGCGTAAGATCGAGAAGGGCAGGAACCACTGAGAAAGAGAGAGAGGAAGAATCCCTCCGTCGATATCGATTTTCTAGCTCTGTGAGGTAGGTCAGAACTGAAGACTGAGTGGCCAGCCTTGTCTCACTCCTTTGTGTGTGTTAATCCTTCCGTTACGCCTTCCGTGGTGGACACCACATTTTTGGTGTTCTTATACATTGCTCTAATCATATTGTACATTCGTCCCTTGATTCCGATCTTCCTTACCTTCTCCAAAAGTTTTCTTCTGTTGACCTTGTCGAATGCAGCCCTAAAGTCTATGAAGGCCACATATAATTTTCCTTTTTTCCTTTTCATTTTATTGTTTATCAGCGTGTTTAGAACAAATATGTGGTCTCTCGTAGCGTATTTCTTTCTGAAACCAACCTGATTTTCCCTTAATTTGTTTTCACTTCTAGCCATTCCCTTAGTTTGTTATGCATTATTGTAGTCAGAATTTTATATCCAACATTTAACAGTGATATCCCCCTGTAAGTTTTCGCTTCTTCTTCATTTCCTGCTTTAAATATCAGATAGATAAAATCTACTTGATATGGTGATTAACAGTCGTGAACATTTCTTTGTTAGGCTGAGGTTCCACGGAGCGTGCTAAGGCTGAGGTCCCACGGAGCGTGCTATCACGCGCCGCGTCGCGCGCGCCACAGCGACGGCGGCGGAAAAGCAGCTCGGTACGAGTCACAGCATGATCCGTGTTACACAACGCGCTTCCCGCTCCACGGACCGCGGTTGGAACGGTTCTCGCGTTTGTGTAGCATGGTTCATGCCGTGACTCGCGCCGAGCTGCTTTTTCGCCACCATCGCTATGGCGCGGCGCGGCGCGGCTCGTGTTAGCACGCTCCGTGAGACCTCAGCCTTAGATTTAATGAAATTTCACACACTAGTGTTTAAGGTATGAACGCAGCCTTCGAAACGGGGCTTGGAAAACGACTCCTATCGAATTCCTGAGAAACTAATCCTAACCGCGACTTCCTTTAGTTACCGAAAACGTCAAACCGATCACGAATTTCCACCAGTGTAAATATCCTTCTCCGAAGATGACAGAAATTCATGTCGGAGTGATGGAATCGGATCCAACGTCTCAAAGGAAGCGACGCGCGTGAACACGTCGAATAATTATGCGCCCGAAGATGCTTAACTACGCCGCTGTGTTATAAATTACAGTCGAATTCCTGTCGAAACGCTCGACTAAAATGCTCCTCCTCCGAAAAGACACAGTCAAGCTTTTCATTCGGCTGCGCAGCTGCTTGTTCACGAAATTAAATTTCTCCTTTGCCTTCTGCATCGACAAATGGCTTACAAGCTTGAAACACTCGGACGCCAAAGCTTTAATTAACATTGACTTGGCTTATTCTTAACAAGTTTTCCTCTGTCCTCCGACATCCTCCGAGGATAATTTTGAAATTTTGTTTGCCTTGGGTCCAGAACCTGAACGAAACTTCCGACATCGTCGCGTTTTTCGCTACGAACTTCACGTCAATTATAAATAAAAAATCGAAAAGTACGCGAAACGCTTGCTACACCTTTTATTTCACAGGCAAGGAGCCCGTTTAATCCTCTGTCGCACAATTACAGCGCGTAATTACAATCGATCCAAGTCCCTTCACTTATCGCGCTGGAATGGATTTTTTTTCTAACTCAGCGAACTGAATTCCCTACCGTCTGCCGTTTCATCAAAAGTTGCTGCCCTCGAAGCGTTCGAGGACCGGATATCGCCTCGCGTTAATGCGACCAGTATAAAAATATTTGCGCGGAAGCTCGCCACGGCAAGTTACATTTTTAATTAAAATTCCCAGCGCTAATTACGAGCGTGCAGTTTTTCGCGAGAACGCTAAAATAAATCGTGATATTTACTCGTATTCTGGGGGCAGATTCGGCTCCTGCAAGTGGGACGCCACCGCTTTTCCGAGAGACATCGTTAAATGCGCGGCCTTCGAACAGGAGAAGGAAAGTTTCGTTACGCTTCGTCGTTATCAGTTGTTATCGGTTTGTTAAGGGAATTGGATGAAACTCCGTCTGATACAGAAATGCTTACTTTTCTTTTATTAGGCGCACTAATTGTCTTGTTATTGAAAAAGATCGTAAGAACTTCGTATACTTAGTTCAGAATTTAACCAGGACTCCTATAGCGCTTTGTTATAATTAATAAATTTTTATTCATTAAATAAGAGTAACTAATGTTTAGTTTCCGTTTTCTGCCTTTTGTTCGTTCTCGTAATTCTTCCTAACAAATTTGCGCATTTTTTGACGGATTTAAAAATTTTAGACCAATATTACTTACAGAATGACTTTCTAATTGATTAATTTTTAAAGGAAACTTTTGAATATTTTGGACAGTTCCCTCGGTACAAGAATGCTGTGCTTTCAAACCGTATGAAATTCAGCTGCCACCGTCGTTACTACGAGACAATAATTGTTTGGACGTATTACACAAGTAGTAAAGCAAATTAGTCGCAGACGTGACTGGCGTATATTTAGATCGGATGTGTGCCATTGCGTCAATTGGTTCGGAGCCGCAGAATGGCGCCAGTACGATTTCATTAATTACGAGGGCAAATTGAAAGGTAACGAGCTTGATGAAATACTAGGCGTTGTAATAGTTCGGCCGCATATTACATCTGTCAGTTCTGTCCGCTTTTCTATTATCAATACTCCCAGTAATAATGACATTAAAACAAATACTATTTACTACCGTACTATGACTGTACTATGACCATCAATAATTGAACTAGTATATATATACAATTTGTAACAAAATATTTTAGATTAAAAGAAAACAAATTCGGCTATTGAAACAAATTTTTTAAATTTATGAACATTTTTCACATTTTCTAATAAATATTTATGTACTTTTCTCTGCATTTTTTCATTCTCAGAATTAATCGAGTTGTTATTTTTCGTAGGCTTTTGAAATTTCATCAACATTGTACAGGGTGTATAAAAAGTAATGGACACCCGTGATAGGGGTGAAACTAGACCTCGTGGTCGATGGACATTTGTAAAATATTCGCGCCGCAAAATTGTTTATAACAATGAAAATATTTGTTAATCTATTCTACTCGACGAGTTGAGAAAAAGTCTCAAAGGAGCCATATGCCGGAAATACACCGTTTAGACGCTATAAAGCGTTAAAGTTTACGCAAATTGTGATTGCGTAGCGCTACACACGCAAAGCGAAGCGCGTTCGTATACCAGGGCCAACGGCAGTTCTGACCTACCTCACAGAGCTAGAAAATCGATATCGACGGAGGGATTCTTCCTCTCTCTCTTTCTTAGTGGTTCCTGTCCTTCTCGATTTTACGCACAAGCGTGACTGTTGACCTTCGAATGGACGAAGCGGTCCGGAACCACAGTATAAGGAGAACCAGTAGCGTCTCGCCCCTGTATTTTCGGTGTCAGAACTTTTTGAAGTCACGCGATACATCTCCATATTGCTGGAGGTATCCATATGTCCGGGTCTCTTTCTTAGTGGGCCCTGCTTCTCTCGCTCGCACTTATAGAAACAAAGCGGGTCTCGTTATGTTTTTCACCGCCGCAGCTGAGTGGAAACGGGAGCTAGTCAACCCAATAATGAGAACCGCTTAGTTTCTATAAGTGCGACCGAGAGAAGCAGGGCCCACTAAGGGGCCGTCTTCACCAGAGCCCCGAGCCGAGCCCCGAGCTCATGATGCTAGAGATGCTGGCATCTCTACCTGCGAGAGGCCCATTTTCCCTGACTTTGCTTGATTCTCCGTGACTTTCGCTAGCAGAGGGTCCAGTTTTCGTCTTCTGCGCAGCTAAACGCCCGACTCTGGCACGTGTCTAGAGGAGTGCAGACCGAGGTAGAGAGAGCTAGACGACATTAGAACAAAGCCTTCGAGGGTCTTGCCCCTCATTAACCGTGCTCGCCGCTAGCTCGGGCCGTATTCATCCGAAGTCGGTCATTTCGCCGAATCTTCAAAGGAATGGCACACGTACAGGGGACCTACGCAAGTGTGGTAGTGGGGTTTGCATCGTTCACACCACTATGCGCTGCTACTCCGGGGCCCAGGGTAGCAAACAAAACACATGATACCCACAGAGCTTGTAAGAAAAGAATAGGGCTATTTACAGAGGGTAGGGTACTGACCACGAGTTTTCCATTTTTTCCTGAATTCATGTTTCATAGTTTGCTGTTTCCAGAGTTTGTCGTTTATTCTATCTATATAGTCTTCCCTAAATGTCCGTAACCTAATCTCTCAGTTTTATGCACATTTATGTTATACAATTATTTTGCAAAATAATTCTATATTTCAGTTCAGAAATAATAAATTCTATATTTCAGTTCAAGTTAGTCTTTCAATATGTTTTCTGATTGTATGTCGAATCGCATTGTCTTGCTGACGAACTCCTCAACAATTTTGTTTATTGTTTTTAACGTTTGTAACGTTGCACGTTGCCGATTTAAATAGACTTCAATAAAATTTGAGATTCTGACTGAGAATCGGTTGTGTGTGCTCGATAGGAGCGTGAAATTATACATTTTTATAATGAAGAAAAGACACCTCAAAGGTCGCGAAGTAGGAACACTATAAATTAGCATTGCACGCTTTTTCCACTCTATTTTGTACATTCGCACATTTAACAATTAGCATTTATCAAAGGTCAGATGTTTATATAGCGTATAAAATCTGAACAAATGGTATAACATGTGCCTCTTTTGATTTTTTTTACAATATTTCATGCAATAGTGTAAGAGAAATTGAGCAAAAACTTGACTTTCTATGTTTACCCTTATTGTCTCCGAAAAAGAGATACAGAGCTGAAAATTGCACAAATCGGTTTTTTGACAAGCTATCGAATGACCCCTTGCATGTCGAATTTGGCACTTCAATTGTCAAAATGTTTCATTAATTCGTTTCGGTTTGTAACCGAAGGGTTCTTACTCGTTGATACACAATACAACTTTTATTAAAATATTATGAAATGATATTAACGAAATAAATGTGTACGCAATATCTATGTGTCCTAGCAACAATTTTAGATGTGCATAGTAATAGATAGTACATATTCCTTATAGCAAAGGAATTTTGTCCGTGGCATATTTGGCGACCAGATGTTTTATTACTCGCAAGGAAACGTCTTTTGCCATATTTAACAGTTAAATTGTCGAGCTTGACGTTTTTCGGTGTCGGAAAGGCAAAAGCTTCTCCCATCTTAAAGCCATCGACGGTCATAATTCATAATTGTCTTTTCGCAGTCGGCACACGGTGCACGATGTCGGCTTCGGTTCGCGCGTGAGGGTCGCCTGCCCAATTGCGGGACAATATGACCATAAAAACGGCCACCTCAGTGAGATCACCAAATTCGAACTGTACTGAAGATCCTAGCTCTAGACTTGGACATCTCCTCCGCCGAACGCTTACCAAGTCTTGGTTCGACTCTACGGAGTTACAACCCGAAGTATCCGTGCAGCAGGGAAAGAATAGCATTACGAGCTCGGGGCTCGGCTCGGGGCTCTGGTGAAGATGGCCCCTAAGAAAGAGGAGGACCGCTTCGTCCGTTCGAAGGTCAATAGTCACACGTGTGCGTAAGATTGCGAAGGACAGGAACCACTACGAAAGAGAGAGAGGAAGAATCCCTCCGTCTAGAGACCCTACAATGAGAGACTAGACTTCACTAGACACTTCGTATCCACTTTTGATTGGTCCGCCATGAACTGACCATTCCCGCCGATTTTCAAATTTACTATTTTCAAAAAACAGATGTTTGAAAGTTAATGAAAGAATTTTCGTTATACGATCCTAATTTTTTATGATATCTATTTATGTAAAGACGTAAAGCTCAATAGTAACCAAAATAATATATGTATATTTACAAAATTCTATATGTAATCATAATTTTCATTTATTAATTTATTTTTTACATCGCTATAACTTTTGTGTTATTCATTTACAATACTGGATTAAAATAATATAAATAAGTGAAATAAATAAAGTGAAACGTAAAAGACAAATGTTTCATTTACAATGATTTACCATACTTCTGCTGCTAAATTTATTACTTATACTTGTTTTTTATTCGAAGTTTTTAATCTGAATACTATAAATACTATTAATATTTAAAAATTTGGAGTAATGTCGAAATGTATGTTCTAATTTTATAAATATTTTAAATGTTTGTAAGTACATTTACATAGTACAATGAATTTTTTGTGTATGATTTTAACTGTACATACAAGAGTTCGGAGTGCTGCGAACTACAGCAGGTACGGCATCAAACGACGCCACGTGCACGGCACATTGTGCACACCTCCTATAGGCAAGAGTGAAATAGCTACATATAGTCCTTTTTCTTTCGTAGGATTTTGCCAGAACATGGATGCCATGGGTGGCACTACACAGTTAAATGGACGTGGATATCGATCCACGTCTATATCGATTTTCTAGCTCTGTGAGGTAGGTCGAGCCTGCCGTTGTCCCTCGTATACGAACGCGCTTCGCTTTGCGTGTGTAGCGCTACGCAATCACAATTTTGCGTAAACTTTAACGCTTTATAGCGTTTAAACAGTGCATTTCCGGCATATGGCTCCTTTGAGACTTTTTCTCAACTCGTCGAGTAGAATAGATTCATGCAATAAAAAAGTTTAACAAATGTTTTCGTTGTTTTAAACAATTTTGCGGCACGAATATTTTACAAATGTCCGTCGACCACGAGGTCTAGTTTCACCCCTACCACGAGTGTTCATTACTTTTTATACACCCTGTACAGAACATATTTCATTAATAATATTGGGATTTATCAAAGGGCAAGCTCGCAATAACGAGAAAATCGAGGCCAGCTACTTGCCAAATTATTTACAATCGTTCGATGAGCAAGCAACCGTTGCGGATGCATTAACTTATAATGATATAACGTTTACAGTGGTATTTTAATCTAGCAACAGAATAATGAATATATCTCATTAAAATAAATAATTATCAGGGATTATATTTGATTTGAAATCAACTGCATCGCATTTAAACGCGATTATATTTCATTCCGCGCTATGCATAATAATATGCGGGCAAATAGCTCGGAAGACGTAGAAAGAGGCACGGTTATTTGCCCGGAGGGGTTTAGAAGACGACACCCTTCATATTCCTCTCGAGACTGGCATACCCTCTTATCTGCTTCCGTAACACGGAGTTTCTATAAGTTGATAGAGAAATTATGATAGAAGTTAATGCGAAATTATGGTGTACCATCCAATCTGTTTGATAATGCACCTGTGCGATTTTGGGCTGCTGCTTTAACAACCGTACCCACTCGTTCGTAATAATTATTTCTCGGAAAATATCGCTAAATCTGTCGCTCTTGAGACAATGTCACTCCGAATTAATAAGCATGCGCCATCTATCCGATTTTGTTTAAATATTAGCAAACTGTAATAATTTCCAATAGTTGAAAATCATAAAAATGGGATTAATTAGATTTCATTAGTAGAATTGAAAGAGTTTTAACTTTTGAGGTGGATAGTATTTGGATAGGTATCTCTTTGGAATTCATACCCTTTTACATTTAATAAAAAATATAAAAACATAAATTAACTAACTATAAAGTATGACTTCAGAAGATAATACAACACGCTAATTTAATGGACAGTACGTCAACTTTTTCTGTTTCGTTACTTTCAATAATGTAATAGATTTTATTCCAATATTTACTGACCATTTTTTCCACACTGAACTGTGCAACTACAAATTTTGAACAACTACAGTATTTTCTCGATACCTGCTCGCCAAAACCACGCGCTACGGGCTCCCTGTTTATCCCCACTATTTCCCCTCCACGGGAAGGGGGGTCCCTTTCTTGGAACCAGCGCAGCGGAGGACATGTATCGGGTTACACGGTAGCCGGCACGACGCTCGGTTGCCGCGAGGGATCGATTATCCGTGTGAAGCAATAACACTAATACGAGGGTAGAAAAATCGCAATTTTCATCGGATCTTGACGAACATGACACCAATCAATTCCTTATGCTCCCCAGATGAAGACAAAACCAAACACGACGTAAATCGAGTTATAATTACCGAAATTACAGAAAAACTTGATTTACGCATAAAAATGCTAATTTTGTTAAAAATAGGCCGATTTATATGAAATTTGGTATTTTTTTAATCAAGAGAATGCCAGGAATCCAATTGTGTCACTTTCTTAACGGTACGGTAAAAAATTAGAGTCGCCAAACAGTCGTTAGAAAAACCTTAGACCATATATACTAGAGATGTACCGACTACTGGCCGTCGGTTAAGCCAACTATTCGGCCAGTTTTGTAGTCGACGACTAGTCGGCGACTAGTCGGCAAAAAAGGCCGATTGATCGGCCTTGAATTTTAGTAGCAATAATATCGTGATATCACAGAAAGAAAAAAATGTTTTTTGTCTATTGTACTTATATTTACTTATTTATCATACTTATACATATCTGTATATAACCTAATTATAATTATTATATAAAACATTAAAAATAGTAATTATTATTTATTTAAACCAACTAAGAATATACCAGTTAGCTATTATTACTACTTTGTATCGAACTTTGGTTATTATTTTTTATTTTATCAAAATAAAAAACTCTTTAAAACAAAAAAACAGAATGCAATAAAATACTAAAATAAATGTAACAATTTCCTTTTTGAATAATATTAAACAATAATAAATTTTGGATCTTTTTTGTAATAAAGGAGAAGAGAAAGACTTTTTTGTAAGAAGGAGAGTCCGAAAACGGACGAAAGATAATGAAAATGAACGAAGTGATTTGCCTCATTTTATAGCGACGCAGTGTACGAAAATGATCGGCATAGCCGACTAATCGGCCGACTAGTCGGCTTCTTGGAGGTCGATTAATCGGCTAGTCGGCTAGTCGGCCAAAACCCTAGTCGGTGCATCACTAATATATACCTATAGACACGGCCTGAGTCATCTAGATTGATGCAAAGATAAAATCATCTACATGACGTTCATGTGGGCATGCATCATGTGGGCAAAGAATATCTACTTTCAAAAAGTATCTATACAGTCTAAAGGCGTCTAATCATCTGATTGGTCCGATGCACTATTCGCCATTTTGAATTATCTTTTCTGACGTCACTGTGGGCAAACTAGCTCGTTATCTTTGCATCAGGTTCTCCTATACCTCAGGCCGTGTTTGTAGGTATGTATGGTCTAAGAGAAAAACGATGACTCATCGGTCCAATGCCCTCGAGACGGCGCGGCGAGTTCTCGCTCGCCTCGAGCATCACTCTCTCTTTCTCTTTCGCGCGCTGTCTCTTTCTACGTTCGGAACGCTAGAAAAAACGTTATCCCCACTCGATACGCGCTCCCGTCCGGTCCCGAGGCGCGAGCAGGTATTGAGAAAATACTGTATAAGTATTGAAGTATTACACTATCAAATATTACAACACAATAGTATCAATTTTCATGTAAAGGGCCATCCACGTATCTCGGAACCCAAACTCATTCGTATTTATGTGTGCGGGTTCCGAATTACATGGATGACCCTGTATAATATACAGAAGAATATTACTATTTATTGTAGTTAAAAATTATATGTGAAACTAATATTATAAATAGGTCGATTCGTTACAAAATTTCATAACTTTATAACTTAAGTTATCTAAAGGCCCTGGGCCTGATGGTATTCCACCAATTGTGTTCAAAAGTTGTAGCTTCATTTTATCAAGAGCGCTATGGCTCATTTTTAATTCTTCATTATCTTCTGGAATATTTCCAGATATTTGGAAAGTCAGTTTAGTTACACCTATCTACAAATCTGGCGATCCATCTAACATTAAGAACTATAGACCGATTTGTATCATGGATGTCATGCCTAAACTGTTTGAGAGCCTTATCGTTGACAAAATAAAACCTTCGGTTGTGAATTTGGTATCTTCTGAACAACATGGGTTCATTCCATCTTTGTCAACTATCACGAATTTGTCTGTTTACTGTCACTATTTATCTGTCAATATGGAACGTTTACTGCAAGTGGACATGATATGTACAGATTTTAAAAAGGCCTTCGATACGGTTTCTCATGGCATCCTACTGTCTAAGCTATCAGCGCTAGGATTTTGCAATCCACTACTGTCCTGGTTAGAAACCTATTTGCGAGGCCGAAAACAGATAGTTCGCGTGGCTGATCAGTACTCTTATCCGATCGACGTCTCTTTTGGGGTTCCTCAGGGATCACATTTAGGACCACTACTTTTTATCCTCTTTATTAACGACATTGCCAGTCTATTCTATCATTGCAAATTTTTGCTCTATGCCGATGACCTAACAATCTTTAAGGTTATAAACGGTAATGCAGACTGTTCCTTAATGCAACAAGATTTAGATAATTCTGAGCAATGGTGTCGTCTGAACTGCATGTCATTAAACTTGGAAAAATGTCATCTTATGAGGTCCTCAAGGAGACGCTGTCTGATTGAGTATAATTATAAATTAGGAAATAAAATACTATCACATGTATCCGAGATGTGTGACGAGATGTGTGATGTTCTTTTTCCTACGTCATTTTTATATTGCTTTTATATTCTTTTATTTGTTTCTCATTATTGTGACCTCTATGTATGCAACCTTATTAAATTCCTTTGTACACTAATGGGAATTCCTTTTCCGTGAACTAAAAAAATAAATAAAATAAATAACTAAATGAATAAATAACTTATTAATTTAATTTCTTAAAAATTGTAATCATTCCATAATTCTATACTTTAATATTTCAATAGTTGAATATGTATAACATAGTTATTTTAATAATTCATTTTGTATAATATCATTATAATATGAAAGTACTAATAAATATATCGATTGAGTATAATTTTAGCAGTTTTTTCATCCCTATGGGACTGTATACTTAATATTCATTCTACATAACATATTTCGTATTTTTGTATGTACTTTACATATTCATGACTCCTAAAATTTTAAAAACTTTTCTTATTATTTCATATTTCAGAAGTCTTATTATTTACATATTAATCAGTTTCATTATTGAGTTTCATAACAAATTTTTTGCCAAGATCAGATTCCCTAGAAAACTGAGCTAAGACCTTAGATACTCTAATTCGACGTTAAGTGGGTTAAAGTGGACGTGCATTAACCTTTATCGGCTGTGAAATAATACATGATAATAGTACCTCAATTAATAATAATTGGTAAAGGTCATGCAGATTTATGAAATATTCAATTACAGAATGCAACGGCCTATATAACAAGTTACACCACTACATATAGAAAAATCTAAAATAAAGGATGTGTTCTGCAATAAGAAGTTGAAGATTCAACAATGGATTATGCGTATTATAGATGTACGTCATTTGACAAACACGATGAAAGAGAATGACACGCACAAGCAAACTAAAAAAGTAATATCCGAGTAATAAACTATCAAAGTTGCGAGGGAGACTCCCCGGTCACAAGTTATCTATGAACTGCAGGTGCAAAAATAATATCTAGCTTCTTAACTGGTGCATGCCTCACTTTTATGACTCCCAAAGGACTTGCGTTACAAGATGGCTTAGGGCAGTAACGAGGGCTTAAAACCCGATGTGTTCACGCGCAGATCGCGCTGAATACCGTGATATTAAACTATGTCTGATGAGAAATAGTTGTCCCTTGGCACCACGTACAATTATACGTCGTATTCGCGCGAGCTTTTCGAGGGGCTTTTCGCGACGCCTCGTTAACGAGCAAGACAGAGCAATTATTTCTCCGTTGGAGGACAGATTGATAGTTAAGTCTGCGTGAATTGTGTCCAGCCTGATTGCCTATCGGGAAACAATGCACCGTTACGGGCGAAGCCATCATTATATGCGGATGGAGTGACTCAAACAGTACTTACTTTTCTACTAAGTTTGTTTATATCCTCCCCTTATTCCTTTCCGAAAAATTGAAATTTCGTATTCTGCTGTTCTACTTTGCTAATATTAACCACAAACCATACTGTGTGCGATATGATGATTTAAGTTAATTTCCTGAATCTTCAATCGTATTTTCCTTTTGTAAAACGGTGGAACCACTCGAGAAAAGTTCTGAATCTTGAATAATATATTAAAATCGAGTTCATTTGCGTTTCTTAACACTCCGCAAGCTTAAATTCATTTTCTCTGCTGCTTATTGTGAAGTAAATTAATTGTCAAGCCAGTCACGAACAGAATCTCGCGACCCCGACCGATTTTAAAAGCTCTGAATATTAAATAACGATAATTTCACGAGTGAACCGTGAGGGTGGAGAACTTTTTCGAAAGTTCTACAGTGAAATCAGATAACCGAATACTTTAATACTCCTACCGAAGTTAAAATTCTTATCGGATAAGATATCTCGACGGTCGTCCCCTTCGGACTGGGCAGAGATAAAGGGAAATCCAATATAAAAAGATGAAACGATTCTGGAGAGCGCAGAGAATGCTAACAGTCAATTTTCCGTTCGTTTATAACAATCCTTAATTTTTCAGTCACAGACAATCTGTCGACACTCATTATTCATTTAAAGATGAAGAGCTTGGAGTTCATAAAATGCATTAAAATATCGCATAAAAAATGAGTACTGTCAGAGGTAATTTCATTAGCGATATACATTAATATACTATTTCACAATCACAAAAAAGATAGAAACTTATCAAAGGCGGATTTTAACATGAAAAATAAAAATAAGTAATACAATAACTATAAGCGAGTATTTACTCAGGTTTTCATAAATATAAATCACAGATCCAAAACGTGAAAGAGAAATTTGAATCTCTAAGAGAAATGACTCACTTAAAGACACCGATTTTGATCGAGAATCGCGTTAAGTCGCTGGTTTATCGTTCGCATTTACTTCTCAGGAACTTTATAAGTGCCGCGTTCACAGGCCAGGGAGCGAGGAAACCGAGACTTTATCTTAACTCAACCATTGCCGTTGAATTCGATAAATCCTTTCCAGATTTATTTTTTTCTTCGTCTGCACAGTGTTTCCCCAGCTAATCGATGAAAGAACATCCATTATCGCCTTGTCTGATTCGCTCCACGACGAATTCCACGTTACAATTTTCACCAAGATCCGTCCTTCGGTAAAATAAACTTGCTGCCGGCTATTCGGAATCCTCCGTTTCGCTCCGACCCAGCCATCAGACGAAAGGAAACATTACCCGTGACGCTTTGACGTTGAATTGGATTAAGTCTGTCCGCGATATTTCATTTAAACTTGCACCATCCGCTTTCCATTTTGTTATTCCGTCCAGGCGACGCGTTTTGTAAATGAACCTGTTACAAAGTCGATGAAAGTACGCGTGTCAAGGAGCACGACTTCTACGGGGATCTCGTTTCCTTTCCTTGTCCCGTCAGCGTTCCGTTTCATCGCCTGCAAAGTGTATTTTCTGACGTGCCGTGCCATTTCGCGTTGGGGCGATTCTCTCAATCAATTGGACGACGTCGACTACTGCGACGTCGCCTGCAGTCTGCTAGATATTCTTGTGCTTTCCACGAGAAAAATACTACACTACTTGCAGTCGGAACAGTTCTTAAAAATTTTCTTGCCTTCTTCTTTATTCTTTTGCCGCCCTCTATTTTTATTTAACACCTCCCCTCCTCCAAATGCACCTGAGGCTACTATCACTCCCGAAATTGTTCCATCGCCCACTTTGAGAGGTACTGGTTTTACTTAAGTAAAAGTTAATGTGAAATAATTTGCGTTATATTATTTTCGTAAATTAATGACTTGATTTACAATTGCTTCCCTATCTCATTATTAAGTAAAATAATCTACTATGATATTTTACATTTAAATATTTCTTGGAATAATTACAATAATAATAATTTTTCTCTGTGATTTACGCATATAGACTCGTACTATATCATATTTTATTTTTTTTTAACGAAATACGTAGTTACTTTTCGTATTTTTACAATAAAAAAAAATGTAAATAATAAGTTCTACAGTTCCTAGTCAATAATAACATTTGTATTATCGACCACCAAACTAAAATCAGATGCCGAAATTTGACTTTCCTAATTATAACACTGTTTTGCAAGTGACAAATTATACCTTGTATTGAGAATTGTCATTAAATACATAGACTAATTGCTATTAAATACCCACCAAGTAATTTATTGCTTTTGTAAAAGGAAGTAATAGTATTTTCATGAATAATAAGCAATTGAAGATTTAGTACCTAGATTTTGATACCTAATTGTGAATGTTCGATAAAATAATACGGAGAATATCAAAAAACGTTGTTATTAATGTTTTCTCTGAGCATTCAATTTTGTAAAAATGTAATAAATTTTGAAAATATAATGTTGATGTTTCAAATGATTTTATCCTTTAATTTGTTTTATAAATGGTTAGGAATAACGATATTATTGGTTCTTCAAAAAATACCTAGCAAGTTTTTCCATCGATATCAACTTTCAAAAGAGATCGGGTAACAGTTTATCCACTGAATTGAGTTTCATGATAACAGATACGATTGGATTTGATCGATTCTACTTCTACGCAGACTCTTTAGCTGAATTGTTTGATCTGGTCAGATTCAGCGATACAGCTATTTCGATAAACAGCTGGAAGATGTAAAGGATAAACTGGAAGTTTCCAGGAGCAACTCGTGAACGCGATGATAATAGTTTCGCAGGGAAATAAAGGAAATATTGAGCTTGCGAACTCCACGTAATATCATCTTCTGTTTGCTTTGCCCAAGTGTTGTACTACAGTTTAATTTTGCAAGCCGACAGCGCGGAGCCCTTTTTAATTTAATTTAGATGATGTTCCCAGAATGTAAGGGAGTACACTAAAGGCTTCATTAAGTTTTTATCGTGGATAATTTAATTAACTTCTTGATTTATGAGATACTGTGTTGCCTGAGTACCTATCTACAGAGAAATTGAAGCAGCGATTTTATATTCTTTTACCGTGTTTCATGTCACGGCAAAATTTAAGATACTTGATAAGGCTCTCAGAATTACGTGCAAAATGAAGTAGCAATATTAAATTATAAATATTAATAGTTATATTAGATTTTTTAATATTTTATAATATACTTAGTAGCCGCTTCCTTTTTCCCACTTTATTCTTCTTTCCACCCTTTGGTACTGACCTTTGTACTTCATATGCGTGTAAAATTTTGCCACTCTGATGACATGTTGCTTACTCTTGCAATAATAAAGTTTTAATTATATTATTGAAGTAAATAAAAATGTTATCACTATCTAAAGTAATATTAGGAGTTATGTAGTTGTGTTTGTAACATAAAATAGCTTCCATTATCAAGGGATTAAATTGCAATGCCTAAATCTTGTAATTATTATCTCTTTGCGGACAAGAGATGGATGACTGCACGCATGTTTACACTGTGCAAAAAAATGAGAGAAATTTTACTAAACTTTCTACTAAAACGGCAGGATTGGTGAAAGTAGTTACGTTTTTACTACACCAGTGTAGTAATATTTGGTTCTGAAGACTTGGTAAAAATTACAACCTTGTATGCTAATTTTTACTACACGAATGTAGCAAAATTGAAACTTTTGCTCAAACTAAAAAGAGTTTTTCTTTATGGAAATACCGAGGGGTATACCTGGCGACGGGGAAGGCGAGGTATAGGATAGATAAGAGAATTATTATTGGTTATACAAAGTGTTGACGACTGGAGGAGGAAAACTTTGGGATGGAAGAAGAGAAGGGGATCACGGCGATTTTCGTTTTGGACCATCGCATGGGATCAACGAAGACTTGCTCTTCATTATCTTAGTAAACCTATGTTGACCTGTGGAAGATTATTTCGGAACTCGTCTTATATTTTAACAGGGCTAGCATCAAGCACTAGCGACCAAGACGATTATTACGAGAACACTCTAGCGGAAGCCATATGAAACTAGACCTATGCTCAGTAACTGCTAACGGGCCAGCGGCCGTAGCGGGACAGGCAACACCGGTTCCCGTAAGATCACCGAAATTAAGATGTCTCGGTCGGGACCCGATTGAGGAATGGTTACCACCCTTCCTGCCGGGTTTCGATGCTGCTGGTGCCCAGAGGGGAGGGGGCAAAGCCTCCCAAAAGGAAAAAAAAGACATAATGGGACTGAAAGACGTCTCCAAAAAGGAATTTAAGAAGAAAATTTTAATGGAAGTACTCGCGTTCGTTGGGCAATATGAAAGACCGCTGGTCATTCGAAGCCGCCATCTTCAGATAAAGATATCTGAAGAAAACAGACCTACAATACAATTGTAACCGTAATTATTTTTCTCGCTCCTCCTTTTTGAACTGAGGAGATTATTTCCTGATACAACAAAATCTACCGGTTAACAAAATAGAGATTGTCGGATTTTAAATAGGATTCGTGCCTCCAGGCACTGGAAGGCGGGAAGTCTCCTGAATTTAGACTCGGTGAATTTTGGTTACTCGTACTTTAATTATTATAATCAATAAGTCTTTTCTAACGTTCATTCATACACAAGTTTCTTGCTCATACGCAAACGCCGGAATATCGCTCTTTCTAGCCGATGGAGGAGTGTATGTGTTTCCTTGTTTGTAAAATAAATTGAGTTTCTCACGTTGCATCTACACAATGGATGAAAGGACTGCTGACGCCCGTGTGTCGCAGTGAAGCGGCGAAATGGGATTTTGGGGCACCCTCTGGGTGAACCGTGTTCCCATCCGTCGCTCAGTAGCTTCACTCTGGCCGCTTTCTTTCTCCCGATGCTACTCCCAATCAAACGTGCAAAATCCCTTGCCCGGTACCGAGAACGGGGAAGGCAGACCACGCTGACTGGGCCTCACACCTTTACTATTTACTCAATTGACAAGAGCTTGGTGCTGAGACACCCGTTGGGATGGATCGGTCACGAAGCTCTGCAATTTCGTTATCCTATAGCTCTTACCTCCCTACTGAAACACACACACTCTCTCTTTATTCTACGCGTATCGTGGACGGGAGCCGCCTGCTCACTTCTGAGTTCTCTAAGATTGAGTCCTCTATGGTTTTCTAAGTAAATTTCACTTATAGTGAATAGATTATTATAAGCTTGTTATAATTTTGACTTCTACGATGGCCCCAAACTTGAGAATCGTTTGGAGCTCGCGGGTTGGCACGGATGGCTCTCTATGAGGCTCTAACAAGTGCAACACCTGCGCTGGTTCCCTGACGCTGGCGGCGTGCCCTGCACCGGCTCCCGTCGACGGACTCTCTTACGAATTCTCGGATCTATTGGGTTGACCCGTTTTGGTCGCGCACCGATCGCAGAGTGCCGGGATCGGACCGCGGCATCGAGCGCGTTCGATCCTGATCATCGGGGAAGTTGGTTGCGCGCGCACCCGCCGTCCTGACGGGGGGACCGACGACGTCGATGTTCTCCTCCTGCGGGATTGATACTCTCCTACTGTGACGTTGGGATTTTAAATTCCCAACGTTCGAGTCTGTTTATCTGTCGCCTTTGACCGTCCTATGCCCGTGGCTGCGCGTTTTTGTTTCGCGTTATATTATGTAACCGTAACTGACGTTCAAATATACGGTTACACAATACAACTGCTAAACGGCCCGTAACAAATACTTATGTCAGAAAATAAGTTTTTCCAATATTAACTATACCATTTTTTGGACGTTTATGCGATATTCATTGAAAGGCATTGAAAAAACAATGCTAAAGTCCAAGCAAATTGAGGTTATGTCACGAGACGCCACTTCTTTCCGAAGCGTAGATGCCGCTGTGTATCACAGCCTTCCGTAAATTTTACTACACTGGTCTATTAAATTTTGAAACACGTGTGCTAATTTTTCCTTTTAATGTGGTAGAAAGGAACGCATTTCACTATATTCTGCTTCTTTACTACACAATGTAGTAATTTTTCCTCCATTATTTTTCTCAGTGTAATATACCCATTTGAGAAAATGCTGTCTGCCAAGGATTTAAATAATTTAACCATCATATAATAAAAAACTTATTTAAAGCGTATTACGGTACTAAATATATCTAGAAATGAGCTTCCATCTACTTTCGCCAAGGAAACCCTAATACTATGTTCAAGAGCGTCGAGGATTCTCTGTCGATGACTTTGTGCTCGAGAGCACGCGGGATCTCCTTCTCGAGCAATAATTAACCCGCTATAGGGTGCGCTATGAGTGTAAGGCGTAGGGCGCGTAAATTATCGTTGCGTAACGTCAATTATCCTTAAGAGGATTAACGTCAACCAAGTCGCAAAGGAAGCCTGTGGGTGAACACGGTCGGGTACCTCGCGAATCGAATAATGACGTCGCCGGAAATCGGGTATCACAGGAATTCGATAGGGCGGTGCAGCGATTGTACAGGCGAAACCGCAGTGAGCAGTCGTTCGGAGATCAGCTGATTCCCCGGGAGGCTTCCTGGGCCACAGTTAACCTGCCTTCCACCCATGCCATCTCCAGGCTGCGCTCTACACCTTTAGTTTCCACTACCCACGGTACTTCGGCTCTCCTATATTCAGCCAAAAGCCATTCCCATCCTGCAGTTCTAACGTGCCATGCACGCCACTCGGCCGAAATTTACTGTCCGGCAGATTGCGGGAAACAAACGGTTTCTCTGTTCATTTCCAAGACTACTTGGATCGGTTCAGAGGGCACTAACAGCCCTCCGCTGCTCGGTAGAGACCGTTCTTGTGCGTGAGAGCAGTAACTAATTTTCGAAGAAATTGATGCTGCTGCAGATCCCCGTGTGTTCTTTAGTATAGCCTTGTTAGTTGTACTGTTGATTACTGTCCTGGATGCCTTTAGTTCTATCTTGGAATTTTCGGATTCCTGGAAATGGCTGACGAGGTTTCAAGGGAAGGGAAATAATTGTTTTTGGTGAATGATACTGAAACTATATAGATTACGCTTCTATGTATATCGTTTGGAGAAATAGCTCTTTACATACCTATTTATTTGCAGCATGGTGATTCATGCTTAAATGATAAATACTGATTCGCATAATCGTAAGTACTTATACCATTCTTATATGTTACAGAAAGGAAGTAACTTAACCCGAGACGGCATAAGAGCAAGGGGAGCAAGTTGAAAACTGTAAAGCTAAAACTGCAGCAGGAAAAAAGAAGGTGTCTAATCACATTATCCGATTTTGGGTGGTGACGCCTCCTGATCAGACAGAATTTCATTATTGGCTGACTCACCTCATCATTGAACAGTACACGCAGAATTTATTGGAATAATGGCAGCGGTTTTTTGCGAATATCTCGAAAAATAAGGTCGAGCGGCAGTTATACGTATAGGAAAAAGTTTCTCACAATGTCGAGTTTCATAACATATTTAAATCTCATCAAAATCGATGAGGTGTACCCAATTACCGTTGATATTATATTATATTACAAATCTTGTCAAACACCGAGTAATTGTTTCTGTCTCACGTGATTATAAGTAACGTGATAATTAATGTATTAGTATCCCGAAACTAATTTTTAAAGAATTTGCAAACACTTAATGAAGTGTCAGAGTCAGAAATATTATTTTTTTTTTCACGTATTTAGTTATGTATCGTCGCATTGACTAATGTCGTTAGCGACCACTATAAAATTACATACCATTACATAAAGTTGTTACAGTTATTGTACTTAAACAATTTTATTTACACTAGATGTATTATGTGTGTATATGTATGTATGTATGTATTGTAAAAGAAAAAAGAATGAATTTATACGTTATTCTTAAGTTCTGTGTCAATGATAAAGCTTAAAACTTTTTCTATTTCTTCTGATTTCTCTAAGCAGATTTTGATGTCGTTGGTTAGTCTGTGTCTTTCTCTCAGGGCTTGGTATTGTGCATGTTCAGTGAGTATGTGTCTAATTGTTATTTGTGTATTGCATGTCGAACATTTTGGTGGGTCAGTTTTTTCGAATATGTGTTTGTGAGTTGCTGCTGCGTGTCCTATTCATAATCTGTTAATAATGATTTGTTGTGGTCTATTTAAATTGTTGGTTGGATTTTTTGATGTGATGTTGTCCCTGATGTCATCTAGCGATGTCCTTTTTGAAGCTTTCCATTCTTGGTACCATTTATTACTTGTTATTTTGGCAAAGCATATTTGCGCATCTTCCCATGGTATTTTGGTATCCAGAGCATTCTGCGGAATTTTTGTTAAATTATCTGAGTTGTTGGGAGGGTCTTTTAGATAGCAAAGTTTTATTTTAACTTAATTGTGTTCTAGATCTTTTAGTTTATTTTGAAGGGTAATTGATATGGAGTTTCTTGTAAAAATGTGTTTTATTTTTTTAAGACTGTTTCGGAATCAGTCGATATGACATATTTTTCATTTCTTTTAGATTCGAGTTTATCTAGAGCTATTAAGATTGCTAACATTTGAGAAGAGAGTTGTAACAGTGCAGTTGGAAGTGAGTACGTAATTCTTTCTTTGCCCGTTATTAGGGTGATTTGATTTACACCTTTAGTTATAGGTCCGAAGGTGTATATATTCATCCTGTTACTGTTATCGCTATTTAAATTGTAATCTTCTAAATACTAGAATCTAGTATTTTGATTGCTAAAATGGATTGTTGTGGTGGTGGAATATCTTTGGTAAGAATTTCAAGGAATGTACGATTGTTTGTTTGTAAGTAGTTCTTCAACCGTCTACCCAGAAGGGCAGGGTATTTAGGCTTGTTGAAATAGTACTTGTAATTAGATGTTTCAAATATACATTTAAAAGCTGGATTTCTTGTCGAAGCCGCTATCTTGCCCGCGTAATTGAGCATTAGTTTGACTCTTCTGTATTTTTAGGTCTCTGTTCCACTTTCGGCTGGTGTGCTAGATATTGGGCTCGTTCGGAATACACCGAACGAGATTCGGAGATCCAAGTGATGTATAGAATTTAGACGCGTCACTTCTCTGCTTGTACTGTAAATGATAGATCCGTAGTCTAACTTTGACATAATTGTTGATGTATAGGTATTAATTAGAATTTTCATATCAGCAGCTCAGTTACTACGTGTAGCTTGGGCCAGCCACTGAACGGCCGTTCGTCCGCTATACGCGCTCTCTGATTGCTCGGTGTTTTTCGTTAATAACTAGTTAACATAACGAACATTTTTGCTAAGGAAAAAGTTGTTTAAAATCACCTCAGGAATCACCCCGTTCAAGGAACTGCAACATTTTTGTTACACCCTGTATCATACCAATTGAAGAAAAGTAATAAAAAACGTGCAAGATATGAATTACTCATTAAGCTTTCATTATCTGTAGGAACTCTCACGATTATCACACCTATCCAGCATTTCAAAATTTTCAAGACTTTCAAGTCCTTCAAGACTTCCAAAATTCTCAAGACTTTTCAGACTATCAAGACCTTTCAATACTTCCAAGGCTTCAAAAGTTCTAAGCTTTAAATCTTGTTCGAAATGATTCGGATGTCCAGTCCTGGAAAACTTCGAATGGTTTCAAAGTTTTGATTTGAACGCCCATCAGTTATTACACTTAACATGCCATAAATTTTAATATGAACACCTAACTTACTGTAATTGTAATGTGTTGACAATAAACTGATTCCGCTTGCGTTTCACGCGATCTCTCATCCCCGAAATCAGCGAACTTCCACGACAATGTCATGAAAATATTCGCTTGAGCAGTCCACCAGCCATCCGACATCATATTTTTTCACAATTTCAAAAGCTTGGCGCAATAATCGTCACGGTCGGTGGATGTTCATTCTGCAGAGCGATTCACGCCGAAAAATCGGTTCAGTCCGTCATAAGGGAACAAAGAGAACCCGCGAATCGTTTTTCAATTACAAACACCTGCTTGAACGACGGTATCAAACGCGGGGGTGAACCCGGGGGGAGGGGGCGAGCAGGAATAAAAATGGACCGAGGCGGGAGGATGGGAGGAGGTGGCGGAGGGAGCAAAATATTGAATTCGAGAATCGATTTCGCGAGAAGTACGCGGCTTACGGGCGCACAAATGAACCGACACGACGCGTGAGATAAATCTGCTCGTGCGAAATCAAAATGCCCCAACGCGAGGTCGCGTGCGTTTTATCCGACCTCAACGAGGGGACGGCCGCGCAATCGTCTATTATCCAGCATTATATTTCGCGTTATTCGACGACGCAATTTCGTTGGATTTACCTGCGGGCTTGGGGTGAAGCAAAACAAAAAAAAAAAGGATGCTAATTCTGACCTCCACGATTGGTCCCGATCAGATTGGCGACGCGCACGTCGGAGGCCGTCGACTGAAAATGGCTTCCGGCCAAATGTTTCGAACGCGAAAAACATTCCTCGCCAGTTCTTTCCGCCTTTTTAACACGTATCTATAATTGAATCTGAAGTTGCTCTGAATGAAAGCTCTGGAAATATGGACTACGCGGGCCATACGGTTTCACCGGATACATCATTGAGGTTAAAATGAGAGATAAGTTCTTGGCAACGTCGAACGATACTAAATTGTTTAAACAGATGGCCGTTATAGGTTCCTTAGGCTGAGATCCCATGGAGCGTGCTATCGCGAGCCGCGCCACAGCAATGGCGAGGGAAAAGTATCTCGGCGAAAGCCATGGCACGATCCGTGCTGCACGACACGCTCCTCGCTCCACGGACCGTTGTTAGAACGGTTCTCGCGCCGCATCTCGCTCCATGTCCCCACCACGCACTACGCGCCACAGTTCAGACCCGCTATCACGTCATGTACCTCGACTCTCACAGAGTTGCTTTTTCGCTGCCATTGCTGTGGCGCGGCTCGCAATAGCACGCTCCATGCAGCCCTGCCCAAGACGTTGCCCGTACTGGCAGGGGAACACCGCCCGCGGTCCGCCGCGCCTGGCGAAACCGCAGCGAGTCGTGCCCACCAGGCATCGAGGCAAGTCGCGGTCCTCAGAATACGGTGGTGGGAGAATCGAAAAGCATAACGCTTCGCAGAGCAATGTCAGGGTATCGGGAAATTTATGAATGTATGAAATAAGGACCACTATTATCATTATTGTTATTATTAATTAATTAAAAAATTGATTTATTATTTTTATTATTATATTATAATTATCGTTACTACTACGTATTCACGAATTTAATATGAACAGTAAAAATAAATATTAATGAAGTACTGCATAATTTTTATTTAACAAGAAACTTCATATTTAAGAACAATACTGAATTAATACATATAATAGGAAAGAAATATGCATGTAATACGTTGAACACAGAAACATGGAAATAACATATATAATTAAGAATATTGCTATATGACTTTATACATATATATGATAGTTGATAGTTTATATATCGATTTATACAAATTTCTTAAAATTTCGTAACAAAAATTGGCAAGAAAATGTTAATTTGTAATACATTATTTAAACAAAACAAAGTTTTCCAAACCTAATTAGGGGGATGGATTCATTTGACAAATACACAAAACTAAAAACAAATTATTTATCCTAGGTCTAAGAGTTCTTGAAATATTGTAGAAAATGTGTTTTTGATCTCCTACTGTGACACCTGTTATCACCCCTTCAATATGGACGGTCGTCAATTAAAAAACTATGTGTCCAATATTGTAGGCTACTCTAGAAACATGCAAAGTGATCCCTTGCGAGTAAAAGGTTATGAGTTGTAACCATTGCGTGGATCATTCTACGTCTGAACTCTCGCCTGCTCTCGCTTCCACGCTACGCTACGCGCTACGTTACTATCCCCACACTTTCACGACCATCGTTGCCACCGGTCGCCCACGGGCAACGCAGATTGCCCGCCGAGCCGCGGGCACGACTTGGACAGGGCTGCTCCATGGGATCTCAGCCTTAGGTCGCGTTCCCATTGAGTGTGATATCACAAGCCCGAGCCCGAGCCAAGCTCGAACCAAGCTTGGAAAATGACAGCGGAGAGTAGCTCGGGAAACTTCGATATTGTGGGTCTCGTGGAACGGATCGTATCGCGAAGCTTGGCGCGACCTCAATCCCGAAGTTTCCCGAGCTACTCTCCGCCGTCATTTTCCAAGCTTGGCTCGGGCTCGGGTTTGTGATATCACACTCAATGGGAACGCGGCCTTAGACTTATAGTCGAGGCAATCTCGATTTTTCGGTGGTTTTTGGTGCCCATCCCCTCATCCGTGCCCCCACCACGGTATTTCGCCGCGTGTAGGGTAGATGTCCCAATAACTGCCACCATAAGGGTATGCAGGAGTGAATTCCCGCCGCGTAGTGGCGGAAAAGTGAACTAAACAGGTCCCATGTATTTCTTCTGGGGGCCAGCGGCTATAGCGGGGCAGGCAACACCGATTCTCGTAAAGGCGGGGGTAAACGCGTGCAACATCGGTGCGCGGACGCGCAAGGACGCGCATAGCGAATATCCCGTGTAGAAAAAAGCAATCTCTACCTGCAGGCTCTCAAAAAGGGTCTGTTTTTACGACCAGACGCAACATCACAACCGCGCAAATGTTCGAGAATGTCGGGTTCGGCCACGGTCCGAGCATTTGCGCGGCTGTGGTGTGCGTCCTTGCGCGTCCACGCACCGATATTGCAAATGTTTACAAGCGCCTTTACGCTACAGCCGATCCACTCGATGCTGACACTGTGTCGACGCATGTGTTTTGAAATAAGAAATAGTAAATAGAAAATATGAAATGGAAAATAACTTCAGTACCTGTGAAAATAACTCAGGTGTGAAATATTTCATTTCCATTATGCTTTAGAAGAAATAATAAATACTATCTCCCCACTGAAATCCAAACTGACTGAAATACTATTTCAAAATAGTATTTCGATTGGTTACAACTAAAGCATGCGTCTGAAATACTATTTCACTGGTGAACTACTTTCAAATGAAATATTTTATTTCTGATGTTCTTTACTAATTGATAGAGTGGAAATATTTATTTCCTATATCTATTTTAAATACCTATTTTCCCCAGCTCTGCTAAAGAGCCCTTTTTTTTGGAAAAATCGTCCAGAAAAAAGTTTCTTCTATAAAAACATTTATGTTTATATTTTATAAAATCCTGAAAGCCAAATTGCAAAATCGGGGCCTTTAGCGCCCTGCGCAATTACTCAAAGGATAGGTATAAAAAAGAAATCATAAAGAAATATTGTTTCTTCACTTCTAATTCATGGAACAAAAATATTGATGAAATCCGAGCTCTCTGTTTACAAACATGGCCGGGTCCTTATCGCGCCCTGCTATAAATAACTTAAAGCCGAGCCGATGTCAATTATATGGACCTGGGGTGTATTCCTATATTTATATTAAACATAAATAGTGAGTTCTAAATGTTTACAAAGCATTCATTGTTATTGCAATTATCATAGAGAACACTTTGCGAAGTCGATTGCTTCTTTATGAGTAAAAATTGGTATGTGTATGTATTTTATTATGCGTAGACGGGCCTAGGTAAACATGCTACGGGACTATCCTTTAACCACGTGACTGCTATAAAGTATCTATATATCATGGTCCATTTTTTGCCGCAGTTCCTTAACCCTTAATCATTTTACATGTTACATAACCTACAAATCGTCAGAGTTTGGAACAGAATATTATTTAATATCTCATGCATAAAAAAAAACTTCTATATATTTAATATGAACAATTAATTAATTAATAATTGAAATCTGCGAGTAATCCTAATGTCCCTATAACTGCCACCACAAAAATCGTCTTGTACGTATAACTGCCACCCAGTAAATGTCAGTCCCAATAATAACTGTGACCAAATAACTGACGGTCCCTATTATTGACAATGAAACCCGATTACTGCCTGTCCCTTTTACCGAAATCTGATTAAAAGCTACGAATTCAAATTAAATTAATAATTCGATATATCATTATTATATTTTTGCAAATAAATCACTTATTTGAAATTTTTACATGAACATAACGAATACAATCAATTACAATTACAATACAATACAAAAATTTATTTTTGTAAATAAAGAATTTATTTCAAATTTGTATAGTAAAGATAATTGATTTATTTATAGAATTTAACAGATAACTAAATATTACAAACTAAAACACATAACTATAAATCAAATGATTTTACTTAATTATAAATACCCTGCGGAATCAGGAGATACGTTTTTGAGGTTAGACTTCGACAGTATTTGACAGATGACAGTCATGTGTACATTCTTTACATGTCACGTTCTCTTGTCCAGAATACTGACGACAGAGATAGGGACAAGCCGAAAAATATTGTCCCAAATTCTGTCACCATTAATTATTATAGTATAACAATGAATATCACTTATTTTGTTCGTCGTATCATTAAAGCAATTCTTACATACCCTAATAATTCACTTTATATAGCAGATATAGGTTAAATAATAAAAATATGACTCTTTCTGCAGCATGCTCTTGACGCCACTTTCTACTTACGTGGTCACGTTTCTGACGTTCAAATGGCACTTTCTTTCTTTAATATTAATTTCTAAATACTGCATACATAAAAGTACATATATCTCTTTGTTTTTATATAAATTAAGATTTAAATTTAATTATAAAAATTGTTTGTATGCTATTTTGTATAGGTTACGTATTTATTAAGTAATATAAATAAAGTGGCAGTAATTGGGACCTCCACTCTATTGGATATCTGAAAGTCCGCTCACGGATATCCGATACACGCGGCGAAATGTCGTGGTAGGGGCAGCACTCCTCCTTAAAATGCGCGCGAAGGGCTGGGGACCAAAAACCGCCCATCGAGATTGTCTCGACTACAGTAGTTTTAGTAATTGATCTGCGGAGTAGGGTTATGCGGAATAATGAATAGAGTGATACAGGTGTGCTAAATGTGAGAGAGTTATTTTAAGAACGAACAGTTAGAAACTAGAACTTCAGATCTATGGTGAACTAGGTAGACTGTCCTTGAGATACCGTGGAAGAGTCTCTTGGGAGCTGCGTACTATCTTGTTTCCGTGATTTTCTTGGTCTTTATCTGGGGGGAGCGTTCATTTATATCAGATAACTCCCACAAATAATGTCGCTTGTTGGTTCATATCTTGGCACTAGAGTAGGAGTAGGAATGTTACAAATTAGCATAAGAGTAATTAAATATAATTAATAATGAGTAATTATACACTGAGAAAAATTGGAGAGGAAAAATTACTATATTGCGTAGTAAAGAAGCACCTTAGTGTGAAATGTGACTCTCTACCAATCCAAGAGCAAAAAATAGCACATGCGCAGTAACCTTTAATAGGTTGTGTTTCTGAATTTACTGGACCAGCATAGTAAAATTTCAAAAAGGTTGCGAGACACAGCGACATCTGTATGCATCTGTAGCGTATTTCTTATGCTTCGGAAAGAAGTGACGTCTCGTAGCATAACCTCAATTTGCTTGGCTTTTAGCGCTGTTGTGTCGTCACAAGTATGTTTTATATCGCTAGGAGCTATATTTTCAATGTCTTTTGATGGATATTGCATAGACGTCCAAAAAATGGTATAATATTGGAAAAACATATTTCCAGACATATTTGTTACGGCCTCAGCCGTTAGCAGATATTGGGCATATGCCCACATAGGCCAGTTCTACAATGAAAGTTTCACAGGGCTTCCGCTAGAGTGTTCTCGATCTAATCTTTCCACTGAACTATAAACTACCTGGAATGAGCAGTACGTGTATAAGCAGCCGTGCCGACAGAGAGGGCTATACGAGGTATCTCTGTCTCTTTCTTATACACGTCGCGTGGTCATTTAATTACGCGCAGTTAGTCATTTGTTATATTTGCAGTAGTGTATTAGAAAAGAACAAAGATACCCCGTATAGCCCTCTCTGTCGGCACGGTTTGTCCTATCCCGATCCACTGAACTGCTCATTCCAGGTAGTTTATAGTTCAGTGAACCTTTCTTTCGTCTTTCTCGCTAGTGCTTGATCCTAACCCTGTTCGTATATGTATATACGAGTTCTGAAATAATCTTCTATAGTCAAGCGCGCGTGCGGCGTAGGGTCCGTCAGCATAGGCCTACTGATGATGAAGTGAGAGAGAGAGTCATTCTGCTTTGTTTGACGGGTCCATACGAAATCACCATGAGCCCCTCCCGTGTTTCTTCTTCCACCCTGAGTTCTCTTGTAATATTGTCGACTCCTTGTATACCTCTACTAATCGGATCCGTCGTTACCTATCGTGCCCCCCCCCCCCCCCCACTCCTGTCTTTTTAGTCTGAAGGAAGTTCAAACTTTACTACATTATGTAGTAAAATTTAGTACACGAGGTTGTAGTCTTTACTAATTCTTCACGACCAAAAATTACTACACTGGTGTAGCAGTAACGAAACCACGGTCACCAGTGGTGATACTTTAGTCGACAGTGTAGTAAAATTTCCTTGATTATATACTATAAAGTAAGATCCGATTTTTCTCAATGAAGATAATAATTTTTTACAAGGAAAGTAACCTTTGTTGATACTAAATACGCGTGAAGTGACCTATCATTAAATAGGATTGAAGGTTTAACCAACCAGGATACAACTCTTTTATATTATTCCTAAGTTTCTAATATTTTTGTGAAACTGTCAAAGACAATATGAAGAAACAAATACTGGTCTTTACTGCCTAAGGCCTAAGGGTAGCTTTATGTTGGAGCTACGATACACGATAAGTGCGACGAGATAGTAGGAACAAGAGAGGGAACATCTTTTTTTCTTTTACCATCCTATTCATATCGCCGCGCCGCTCTTATCGTTTATCACAGCTTCAACATAAACTTACCCCAAATCGTTTTTTTCTTCTCTCGAACTATGATCTCTTTGATCCGAATCCCAGATTATGCTATATTTTATAAACGACTGAGTCTCCTCAAAGGATGCAATTCTTCATGGTAATGCGATGCGCGCACCCAGCAATACGCTTAGACACTGATGTATGCATAAGTAATCGTAAGAATCAGTTTCGGGGCGAAAGGGATCGCAAATTTTCGTGCAGCCATGTTTATTGTACATTTGCATGCGTTTCCTGCACGGCCGCAAAAATATAACGCTCACGAAAGACTCAATCCCCCGGCATACGTGGGCCAGCATTCAGCTCGCGGCGCGACTTCAAAGGTAAAAGTACTCCCGACTGATAAATAATTAAATACGCGAGTCGTATGGCGTTTCACGTGGAAGACATCTCGTTAAAATATGCAGCGTTCCCCGGCAGACTTGAGAGACGCGCCGAGTCATGCAACATTCCGACGTCGCTAGATAAAGAAAGTCACCGATGCCGCTTGGGGAAAAACTTGCGATGCGGCTGTCCCCGGGTTTCGGTGTTCCTTGATGAATTCGGAATTGCACCTATACTTGCGCAAACAGAGCTCACGACTGATTTCGCATCTGACATTCTAGGTTCGAAGAAAAACAAAAACAAGTTGTTAGTGCATTAATCTTGAATAGTTCGACCTATCCGTTAGGTATGTTCACACTCCTTGTCATTCGTATAGCCGTTTTACTTTTACAACCATGGACCTAAAGGACGGTGCCTAGTCCTGCGGGGTTGTGACTAAAGACGGAAGGGGGATCGGCGCCATATTTGGAACCACTGGTGGTGCACTCTATAGTTGACTGTCAGTATTAACAGTAGCGTGGCTTGGAACGCCAGTGTTATCGACGATTTTAACTATATGCAATCAGCTGAAAGATGAAAAAAAAGGTTGAACATCCACGTTTTCATGTTTGTGTACGCGGCATTTGCAGTAAATACCTGCTTTCTTTTACGTTTTATAATGCACTTTCATATTTTTACTCTAATAACATTTTTACTCTAATAACGGTGCATGTATCATTGAGATCATAATTGAGACTTGCATCTAGTAGAATATACAATATTGTAACTTATATTTAAAATAAAGCGTTAATTTTATCAATTTTTAGGATCTCCCATTTTAAAGCTTCCACTGGGTTATCTCTTTAGGAAGACATTTCAGAAAAAGTATTCTAGACGAAAGTTATAGGAGTCAGAGGACATCTGAAGGTGACCTTAAAATTGACCTTGGGGTCAAACTTAGGAGTCATTCAAACTTAACTTTATTTTTTTAATCGAATCCCGTATCCTTGACTTAGGAAAGTAAAAAGTTAACATCGAATGACCGCCAAATTTGACATCAAAGTCAAAGTCAAGGTAACCTTCATATGTACCCCTTTGATCCTTACAACTTTCTAAATGCTTCCCTAAAGCGGTATCCCAGTGGAAACTTCTCTTGTGGTGAACGTTGAAATATCTCAACAATTTTTTACATGGAATGGCGGACTGCACCAATCAATGAATTCAAAAATGTGGTTTTGTTTAAAAAACAAATTTGACCATGAATAATGCCTACACTTGATACCAAGATTAAAGTCAAGATCAACTTCGGATGCCCTCATTTGACTCCTACAACATTGACTCATACAACTGTCTAGAACATTTTTTTCTGAAATGCTTTCGCAAAGATATAACCCAGTGGAAACTTTAAAATGGAACACCGTGTATATCGTCGAAAGATCTTTGAGTTTACATTACTATAGAGGTAGTCACAAATGATCTGGCATGATTGTTTTTTCGCAATCTTGTTGATTCCAAAAAATCACTAGAAAATTATAATAGTCCCTTTTTTCAGAAGAAGTCATGGCCATAACAGCTTAGGAAATACGCTATTTGAAAATATTTCACATACTACAAACAGATTTTACAATAATTGTAAAAAATCTCCTTATACAATTTTCCCACATTTCGTTAACAGATTTCCAGAAGTAAAGATCTATAGAAATCAATCTGTAAAATAATCACAAAGTGGATGCTTAGAATCGCCATTACTCTAGGTTTTTATAAATTATTTGTGTGGCTGAAAGGGTAATCCCGAGGAATTGAAGGTCTCGCGACAGAATTAACGAAACAGGCCGCGTCCGTCGCGGAACTCAATTACACGTCATTAGACGCGCTCCCTCTCGGCACTCGGATATAAATTATGTCCTCGTAGTATGCAAGATCAGAGGATAAGACGACGTCGGTAGCATTAATGACCGTCGCATTAACCAGCGCGCGTGGTTTCCCGCTCGCAAAGGCCGCGAAAGTCCCTTCTTATTAAAAGACGAATTAAAAGCTGCTCTATTAAAATCGCTCGCCCCGGGACGTTTTGCATTATTCATGGCCGTAGCAGATCGTGTCTTTGTGACCGATCGGCCGACGTACCGAGACAATTTAATTATCCGCCACGAAACGTTCTTGCGTTTAATTAAAGGGAAACGCGTGTACCGCGATCGCCGGCCGTGCGCCACGTGCGAGCGACGACTCGAAAAAAAAAAAACGGAACCACGCGCTATTCTTGCAGTTCTATACAACGCCATCTATGCTGAGGAATTCTACGTGATTCTTTCTTAATTGACGAGGGTACAAATTAGATTTAATTAATAAGGATCTCTTATTTCAGAACTTAGAATAAAAGAATGGAGTTTCAAAAATATATTTACAAACAAGCTCCTGAGCTTAATGAATTTGTAAATGTTACAAATGTACTTAACATAGTATACATAATTGACATAGCAAGTTATAGGCAACGAATAACATCATTGTTACACATTGACTTTTTTCAAATGTTTACTTTACTCTCATTCTTTCATTCTTTCATTCTTTTTTATAGAGACATTTCGTCTACAGGAGTTTTTAAAGTTATGTTTCTTAAACCATGTACGAACACTGCGAGGCTGTCTCGCATCGCTACCTTGTTTCGACGTACGAAAAAGAGTGAGACAACGCAAAGCTGATGATTGCCAACGTTGTCTCGCTTCTTTTTCGCACACTGCAATAAGGGAGCGGCGCGAGCCTCGTGAGGCAGCCTCACAATGTTTGTACACGGCTTTAGGCTATAATCTTCTTTTCTAATTTTGTTATACAGTTGCTAGAGATATGAGGAAAAATAAAAACTCGAGCATTTTTCTGTCAACTTTTTTTCTATTTTGCTATTAACGATACTAAAATATACAGGGTGTTCCACAACAGGTGTCAAAAATTTTAATGGAAGGCTCTTCATGCCAAAATAGGACGAAAATATAGAATAAAAAAATTGTCTTTGAGGCTTCGTTAACGAGTTATTAATTGTTGTAAATACGTGCAAAAACGTGTCTGACAAGTGCCTTTTCTACTGTCGACGCACGCTGTCAGTTCCGTAGCCACTCAAAGAAACCCACTTATCTTGTAGTCAAACTAATGACACCATTCGAAACTACAACAGGGTCATTCTCGTTAAAGGAAGTAACAGCAAAAATGACCATGACCTTTCAAACCAAGATCATATACCGTTAAGGAACTAGTTTTTGATCATTTTAGAGCACTTTCCGATGTAATATTATTTTTGAACCTAATCAAATTCTAAACCATAGATTCTTTTGGTACGAAAAGATAAATCTATCTTTAAAGTTTATGCAAAAATTTTTAAACATTGAAAATAAGTATAATTTAATTATTTATAAGCTATTAAATAATAAGGTAACTGGGAACTAGTTTTTGATCATCTAAATTATTTGGGAACTAATTTCTGATCAGATAAGGAACAAGTTTTTGATCACCTAAATTACATGGGAACTAGGCAATTTTTAATGGTGTATACAACTGTAATGGTGTATATTTAAGTATTTAATAAGTATGAAATGAATTTTAATATAAAATAACAATAATAAAATATTTAAAATATTAAAATGACACACAAACTTTTTCCTATTAGAAATTTTTTTCTCAAACCTTAGGTTCCTTATCAATTCTAACACCAGTACTAATTAAAAAGAAATAGAAATAAACAAAAAAAAATTTGCACTAATCAAAAATAAACTTATTTTTAGTATTATAATAAAAAATTCATTTTCTTATAATTTTATGATGTCCTAACCTATTTATGATTTAAGTGAACAAAAAAATAGTTACACGAGAAAACATTGGAACTAAATAATTGATCACTAATTTTTTAATAAAAATTATAGATAAATTATTAAAATTCTTACTCTACATTGTAAATAAACTATTTAATAAGCAACATGTATGAAAATAACCTTCAATAATTGCTACAGCATAAACAGATCAACTGTATTACTGACGGTACTTTCGGTACTCTCTTACGTCGTTCAGTAAGACATGGCGTTCAATAAGGACTTTCTGGAAGTGTGCTACCTTTCATATTTATTTTCACGAAAATGCCCAATACTATCTGCTTTGACATGCCATACTTATATTTTTGAATAGTCAATCTTAACTTCAAAAATTATTGTAAATAATTACTTGTTGACATAAACTTAAAAGAACGATTTATTTCACGAACTGATCAAAAACTAGTGCTTGATCAAAAACTAGTTCCTTAACGGTAGTTGAAAATTTTTTCCAGCTACCTTCGTTTTTTACTGCGTGCGAGAACTAATTTTGCCACAACAATATAACTCGCAAATCAACCATTTTGTTAAAACACGATGTTTCCTGTTTTTTGATATTTGTAATGTTCTTATATTTCCCAATAAAGTATGAAATATACAGGGTCTAAATAATATACGTCTAAATATGTTAAAGGGTAGTAGAAAAGCTCAAATGGAACAAAAAGTGTCCGATCTCCTTCTATTTAGCAGTAACAATCTCTCATAGTGAACAAGTCTACACGCTAAACTAATAGTCGGACGATTTTGTAATTTTGCAGATACATTGAGGAGCATCAATTGAGCAAAGAAAGTCTTAATGCATTGTATTGTATCTCTTATAGTTCAACTGTTATGAAGCTTTAACAATCGCAGATGTTTCTGGGAAAGAGCGTCGCGTCGGCTACACACACAGATAAACCGAAACCTAAAAGTCTGCTTGTTTCCATATGTTTGGTTTGTCGATGCGCCAGAGTTAGTATCCATCCTAATACCATACCGTTAACTTTAAGACATTATTACTGCAAAATGGAGGCAGATCGGACATTATATCATAGGACATTATCTATTTCATTTGAGCTCCCCCAAAACCAGCATAAATACGTAGTGCTACGTAAAGAGTTTACACCCTGTATAAATGTAAGCTTTTTTAAAAATTCTACAAATTGTTGATTGTACAGCTATTTAAACTTTAGTGATTTCTAACAATCTTAGCTTTTAAACTAATAAAGTGATAAAATTGTGTCTGGGTGTTTATACTAGAGGCGTAGAAATAGTAGAAAAAATTATTTAAATTGGAAAAAAAGTTTTTAACTATTTATTTTGCATTAGACAGGTTTTTGTACGTATTTGCAACAATTAATGGCTGGGTAACGAAGCCTCAAATGTAATTTTTTCAGTCTTGATTTTTACCTTATTTTGGCGCGAAGAAGAACCACCCTTTCAAATTTTTGACGTCTGTTGTTAAACATCCTGTATACCAATTAAGGATCATTTTGGTATTTTATGTCATGTACGTAGAACGGCTGGTATTACGAAAACTATGTGAAGAGCTTTGTTTTTACTGACTGCAGTCGGGATCCTATACTGTTGTTAATTTGTATTTTTTTTTCATTTTTAAAATAGTAGTGAAACAGAAATCAACGAATATGAAAACTGTCGGTATCAAAAGTTTAATAGTTTTTTTCAATGACAAATACTAAAAGAAAGTAAAAACTCACCTTTCAGTAGAAAATCTTTAATTTTGATGAAACTTAAAACGAAATAGTACTGATTTCACAGAATTTTTTAATACCTTTATACGTTCAGGAAACTTTGATTAATTCCCATATTTCAAGTATCCTATTTTCA
This sequence comes from Perdita meconis, assembly GCA_030770465.2. Taxonomy (NCBI): domain Eukaryota; kingdom Metazoa; phylum Arthropoda; class Insecta; order Hymenoptera; family Andrenidae; genus Perdita; species Perdita meconis. Next base: position 2,728,290 of record JASKOS020000014.1, on the reverse strand, counting down.
ATACGTCTATTGAAGCCTCCTACAAACAGATACTCATTAATTCCTTTCGCAAACCTCGAAAGCGCTTCTTTTAACACTCTCCGGAACCTCGTATCCCTCCACAACTTTAATTAACGCAAACACGGTCCCTCGTCAACCGAAGAAGGGAATAATTAAAATTTACCTCTCGTTGCCGAATCGGGGTGAACTTTTTTCGATAATGTGGCGCTATAATTTTCCCGGGACAATATTCCGTCAGCGTGACGTCCCCGCTCGCTCCCGTATTTCCCTCAAGCCACTTAAGTAGCTCGAAGTTAGAAAGTGGCTCCATCGTGCGAAGAAAAAAAATGCGGGTGGGAGGTAATCGCGTTTGCTCCGCTGGCGAGGCTCGCAAAAGAAAAAAAAAAATTGAAAGGGGTGAGGTTCTCTGAATTGGTTACTCGAACGATGTTGTCCTCGTGCCGGACAGAAATTAATTAGAAAATTTCGTTTAAAGTGGTCACGTATAAATGACGCGACCACTAATAAAAAAAGCAAACCTTTGACCGCTCGGACGTGCTTTTAATCACGATCGATGGAACCGGGGGGAGATATCTCGATAAACACACGGCCACGAGTAACTGCCGCCGAGTGCGAGTCGAATAAACACGACGGGCTTCGAGCGATCGGCTCGCATGAGTCGAAATCTGTGCCGCGCGTTACGATTCGCGCGGAAGTTCGGCTCGAGTGGCCGTTTAGTTTTTTATCCATCGCGCTGCATTACGTGCTTCAACCCTCTGGAATTTTTTAATGACCCGTGACGATCGGGTATCGCATACTAAAATCGTTTTTTGTTGCGTGGAATAATAGATGCGAAAAACAAGCAGCGTTTGAAAGGGTATGTTGGATGTTGTTTGAAATAAATGAGCAGTATCTGGTTCTTTGTGTTTTTTGGAGCATGATGTAGGTGGAGTTATAAGCATTCAGTTCTCTATTGATGAAATTTTTACAGAACGGGGTATCGCATATTCCATTTTGAAAGTGGAAATTGAATGCCGCCTTTTAGTAGACCGATTCTCTACTTTAAAGTATACGCCTTCCGAGTAGAAGTTAGTATTAGAGTTTCGGCTTAAGAAAAAAATCTCTAGGGAATTGTGTAATCTGCAAAGTAATCTTTTACGTACAATAAGTGATCAAATTATGATCATTTGTAAGTTATAAATAGTTTATTTTGCGTTCGGTTGAGAATAAAATCCTTAGTACAGGGTTTTCCAACAAGAGATAGTATTTTGAATTATCAATAAAATCCATTTTTTTGTACGAAAGAGGTAATTTGTTTATTCTAATTGCAAATACAGACTACGAGGTTAAGTTTTATACACAATATCTGCCAAATGGCCGCCTCGGCTTTTTTTACAAATTGTCATCCTTTTGCCGAAATTTTTCCTGATATTTTCACACATTTTAGGCTCGATTTCATGGATAACTGATGTAATGTTATTTTTGATCACTTGAACTGAAGGTGAAGCATTAGCGTAGACCTTGTCCTTCACGTAGCCGCAAAGGAAAAAGTCTAGCGGCGTTAGATCGCACGATCTTGGGGGCCAATTGACGTCGCCAAATCGCGAAATTAAACGACCTGGAAATTTCGCACACAGCATGGCCATTGGCCATTGATTCGCGACTTGTGTGGCACGTTGCGCCGTCCTGTTGACAGTAAACACCTTCCATGTCTATGGCATCCATTTCAGGCCAAAAAAAGTCGGTTAGCATCGTTCGGTAACGTAGACTATTTACTGTAACGGCTTTTCCGTCCTGATTTTCAAAAAAATACGGCCCAATAACGCCGCCATATCAAAACCCGCACCAAACTGTCACTCGTTGTGAATGGAGAGGTTTCTCGACGATTACTTGTGGGTTTTCCGTGCCCCAGATCCCGCAATTTTGTTTATTGACATATCCAGAGAGGTGGAAATGGGCCTCATCAGTCATGATGATTTTTTTGAAAAAATTAGGGTCCCCTGCCTGCTTTTCTAAGACCCAATCAGTAAATGTGCGGCGTTGTGCATCATCAGTCGGCTTTAGTTCTTGTGTCAGCTGAACTTTGTAAGCCTTTATACTCAAAGCCATTTCAAGCAGGGACTTAAATCGGTACCTATAATATCGGTATAATACCGGTATTTTTCGGTTATATCTCCAAAACCCTTATACAGGGTGTAACAAAAATGTTGCAGTTCCTTAAAAGGGGTAATTCCTGAGGTGATTCTAAACAACTTTTTCCTTAGCGAAAATGTTAGGTGGGGCTTTGTTAATGAGTTATTAACGAAAAACATCGACCAATCAGGGAGCGAGTACAGTGGATGAATATCAGCGCGGGCTCCAGCAGTGAGTAGTATTGGCCCGCCATCGTCCGCGTCATCATTAATCCGTTGTACACGCTCCCCGATTGGTCGGTGTTTTTCGTTAATAACTCGTTAACAAAGCCCCACCTAACATTTTCGCTAAGGAAAAAGTTGTTCAAAATCACCTCAGGAATCACCCCTTTCAAAGAACTGCAACATTTTTGTTACACCCTGTAGAAACCGAAATACGCAAATACCGGTATGACATCATACCGATATATGAAAATACCGGTATATTTACCTATATTTACCGGTAATTTTTTCGGTTTTCTTATTTTAAAATATATATTGTCATATCTACGTTATAATTTGTCTGACACTATTCTTGATGATATTTTAGTTCTCAGAACTAACGACAAAAATATAAATGTGTAAATTATAATAAAGACAAACATTCACTGCAAATTGTTGTTTATTTTCATTTACTCTATATTTTTTTATTATTATCTAAACTTTGGTTTGATATGCATAAATAAAAATATCTTAGAAATATCGTAAAAATATAACTAGCAATATCTTAAAAGTTTTAAATAATGAAATACGGAATTGAAAAAATTACCGGTAATGTATACTAATTACTAATATTCGCATTTTTATACATACAAAAATAAAATGTTGTGTCAATATTTTTATAGTTTCAATCAATAAAAGTTATTACCTTATCTTTAGTGACTAAACTTATACCGATATTTTCGGTATCGGTATAAAATAAATTCCTGTCTACCCTTCCATGTTATTATTGAAAGAAAAACCGAAAAAATACCGATATTTATTTCGGTTTCGGTAGTTTAATGATTTCGGTATTCACTTATTTCGGTACGATAACGGTTTCGGTATTCATCTATTTCGGTAGTATATCGGTTTCGGTATAGCTTTGTTGACGTCATACCGGTATCGAAATCATACCGGTATTAAGTCCCTGATTTCAAGAGGCCTTTCAGGGTCACCAGTCCCTCACGCGCTTTTCGGTGGAGCCTCTCCCACCGCGGTAGTTCTCCGTGCGCGCGAACGCATCTGTGCACGCGTAGTAGAAATACAGTAGGCGAAACAATGTTAGGTTCACTACTCCAAATTACTTATTTACTGTTCTTATTTCTATCTGGGTCAGTAGAAACATACCCTGGCGTTTGTTATTGTTTTGAGTGGGTCTGACCTTTCCCTTCCATTAGCAGTTACTTGAGTTTTACCAGCGGAAATGTTTAGACGTAGCTTGTTGAGAACTTTACCGAAAATTATTGTGTCAAATCAACGAAATAATCTTAGGTTCATAGTGATTTTTTCATAAAATACATTTAAAAATTAAAAGTTTAAAGGAATTTGATAAGGTGAGTTCAAACTTATTTAATGTTTAAATATTTTGAGATAAATTTTATATTCGGTTAATGCTTTTAAAGCGTAATGGGGCATGGAAAACCATTGAATGACCATGAAACAGGACTAATCACTGCTTTCCTTCTGGATCTTTCACAAAGATCCGTAAATGTTGTAAACCACTTTGTAAAATTAGGTAAGAAATATGCCTCTAAAAAATCTACAGGTCGTCCAAAAAAGCTAAGTCGCAGAGATAAAGGAAAGATTTTTGAAGAAGCTCGAAAAAATAAACTTAATGCATCTCAAATAAAGGCAAAATTAGATTTGCCTGTTGGTGTTTGACGCGTACAACAAGTTTTAGGAACAAGTGGAACACTTCGTTACAGAGAAAGAGCAAAAAAGCCTCCTCTCACCAAATTACACAAAGATGAAAGATTAAAATTTGTTCAAAATCATATGGCATGGACAGAGGAATGGAAATCGGAAATGATTAGTTAGTTAGTAGAAAACAGTCGTTTTCTCTGACGAGAAGAAATTTAATTTAGATGGACCGGACGGATTCCAATACTACTGGCACGATCTACGTGACCAAATAAAAATAAAAATGAGTAGAAACTATGAAGGAGGTAATGTAATGATATGGGCTGCGTTCGGGTACAACGGTAAGACTCCGATAATGTGGTTTCCGCCAAAGGCAAATGCAGAAAAATACCAAGAACTGTTGGAAGACGCGTTAGATGAATACAGTGACGAAATTGGTGGACCAAATTTAATATTCCAACATGATAATGCTCTAATTCATCGTGCAAAAGCAATTAAAGCATGGTTTCAGACAGTAAATGTTGAGGTTTTGCCTTGGCCATCAAGAAGTCCCGACTTAAACCCTATCGAAAACCTATGGGGAATTTTAGTACGAAAGGTATACGCCAATGGCAAACAATATTTAACTACTAATGAATTAAAAATGGTATTAGAGAGACGTGGTCTCAGATCGGTTTACAGACACTACATAAATTAATAGATTCAATGCCGCAAAGGATATTTGAGGTAATCAAAAACAAAGGAGCATCCACTAAATTCTGAATTTTTAGTAATGTTTCGGTTTCTGAATTTTTTGTTACAAAAACATAATGTGAACCTATATTTATTTCGCATATAAATTTCAGATTTTGTAATAAAGATTTGTAATTCGTATTAATAAAAATTATATTATTGAACTAAACTCAGTGTTTTACTATTTGTATTGCTAAGAATCATTTACCGATGAATAAAATAAAAAATATTACCAAAAACACACTTTTGTGTCAAAAAAGTAAGGTGAACCTAACATTATTTCGCTCACTGTATATGAGCGACTCCCCAACGTCTCTATCGCCGCTTCCCACTTCTCGCTTCTTCACACGTACGCGGCGCATGCGTAGCGCGGCGTCTCGTTTCCTTGCATCGAAACTACGCATGAACAGATGCGTTAGCGCGCACGGGGAACTACCGTGGTGGGAGAGGCTCCGCCGAAAAGCGCGTGAGGGGCTGGTGGCCTTGAAAGGCCTCTTGAAATGGCTTTGGGTACAGGCCAAGATCTTCATGCAAAATACGGTGTAGACTGCTTTGTGATATGCCTAACTGCTGCGAACGTCTCGGAATGGACAACGGTGGATTTTCTGCGACACTTCCAGCCACAGTAGCAATATTTACAAATGATCTGACTGGCCGAGCACGGGTTGATGTCTTGACATCACTTATTTGCCCGGGACGCTCAAATTTATTGATCAAGCTTACAATTGTCTGACTATTAGGGGCGTTATAATGGTTAAGAGCACTACGAACTTTTCGAACTGTCACTGCAAAACTTTTTCCATTTTCATAGTGAATTTTCACAATATTTATGCTTTCTGCGAGCGTATATCGTTCCATTTTCGTTAATCTCAAAGTTTCGACTAATCGAATATCAAATATCACAATCCTATCTCGGATAGGTAAAAAATGGCGGGAAATTCAAAATACTGTCTCTTGTTGGAAAACCCTATACATCTGAAAAGTTCTTTCTGTTAAAAAAGAGCAATGTCTCGATATTGCTCGTTTAATTCTATGCTTCAATCCATTTTTGGACAATGTAATACTGATAGCACAAGACTTTTTGATTGCTAAAATTTGTAAAACCACCGGTAGATAAAGGCCAGACATAAAACTACTAATTTAGGACTTTCTATGCTAATATAAATAAATAAAAATGTGATGATTCTGGTAGAATATTTCATTTAAACTGTCTAATCTTTGATTGAGTGCTCATAGCCACATAAAGCAGAAACAGGAGCAAATGAAAATAGTAATTACTGACTTTATGTATTCTTAACAAAAAGGCCTTTTCTGCAAAGAGTATCAATCAACAGAGAAAAACATAAACAGATTTGGTTTTATTATTATTACTTTCCACCAACAGAATATTTGCATTTAATTAATAGACATAAAATTGCTTATATGTATCTTTACATAATTATCTGTACCTCTCTACAATTTTTCAACTCTTCAAACGAAAAAACAAAATTAGAGGATAAAAAACCACAAATAAATCAAACACATTGAGTAATATTGCTGCAAGTAAACTTCGTAAACACAACGAAATGGTAACCTACAATAAATATGCATCTTACTGTAAACTAATAAAAAATAAAGTAGTGTTGCCGATATAACGTTGCAAATATAGTGAGGCGGTAAGCGGCAAGGATAGCGGCAAGATAACAGGATAGTAAAGGACACCATGTCTTTGTGTTCTTTGTTTTCTTTTGTCCGCGCCGCTATTCTCACCGCCCAATCCCTCACTATATTCGTCTACTAATGAAGTATCTATATGTTCACACAAGATAGTATCTCTTCGTAAGTCAAGATACTAAATCATTTTTGCAATTTTAACCTATGGTAAGAATGGTACTTTTTGGTACATCATTATACGTAATAAAGCTACAATTATAAAGTTTTAATACTTGTAATGAATAAATTGAAATCTTCGTCACAAAAGACGTTTAAATTTCAGTTGTTGAAAAAGGTAAAAACTGTCACGTCGATGACCTACATAATTTATTGTAGAGTAGACCGGAGCATATCGGATCATTTTCTCTTGAATGATAAATACACGATAGCCAAACTATAATAATCTCATTTTCTATTAAAAATTCGTAATTAGTACCTATTTGGCTTTAATATTAGCAATTCGTAATGAAAAGTAACTTCAAACTTTTTCCTCAAAACTTGGAGCGAATCGAATCACCCAGAAAATAAAAAAAAAACTGACATTTTCAGAACAAAATTTTTGCCAATTATTTGAGAAAGTATAATTCAATGATAATGGGGTCAAATGATAGTACTTCGCACATTATTCATAAGTATATTGTCCTTTTTTGCCGCTTCTAACATCACAAGTTAACAATTTTTAATGTTCAACCATTTTCATTTTTTTCTGGTTGACATTATGACAAATATTCGCAAAAATTGTTATAAATTAAATCTCGTTGATTCCATAAACGTCTCTACCGTTGAAAACTTAATTTAATTAATATATTTGTAGTGTTTCTGTATTATATAATATATACCTTATACGTATCTCTGAATAAACATTTTATATTGTTTTGACAGTCAAATTAAAATTTAGTAAGCACAAAAGGAATATACTTTTTATTATTATAAAAGTCACATTACCACTAAAGAAAGCAAGGAATACAATTCTTTCATTGGCTCATAATAATTTGTTTGCCCACTGCACTACACTATCAATTTATGATGCACTGTTGATTCCCGAATCAGATGTTGCACTGTTGACACCCGATGAGGAGACAATTTCAGAGTACACTGAATTCACTAATAATTGCTTCAGATAATAATTGATATTTTTCCCACGATTTCTGCTACCGTGCACAATTCGAGTAGCGCGCACGGCGGGCATACCACGGAGATTTCGAGAATTATGTACATCAGATAAAAAAAAATTTGCGAGCGACCGGCGAGTTGGGAATCGAAAAATTGCGACCATATTTTCGAGAACGGTTCTCCGTTGGATTCCATCGGCCGTGGCGCAGAATTTCGATCGAAATGAAATAAACTACAAGCTGTCGGGACGATAAAAAAGCGCGGAAAGCATCGCGCGTTCTCTCTATACGGGGCCGCATTACATTTCGGATGAATTCACGCGGGTAGAAAATACGTTTGGGAAATTCCAGCCAGCGTGCCAGTGGCCTTGCCCTACCCAGACGTACGCGAAACACGCGTCAGCCTCTGAATTTAGGTACGTATAATCGTTTCCAACGACTATCTTTACAGCTGTCCGCAGGAACAAATTACATCGGGCGGGGCGGCGACATCAAACAGAGTTTTCAACGGCGAGCGTTTCATTATGCGGAAACAGCGGCTGCGATACTTCGCGACCTGACGATGATAACAATAGCAACAAACGCCATAGTAAATGAGGTGTTTAATGGAAACGGAAAAACAAAGTCGGAACACTGATTGCAACAGCGAATGCGTCGCGAAAGCTTGTCTAGAGAAAATCGATTTACCGCCGAAGTAATTCCATTTCCCGGGAACGATATGCAACGTTTATTACTTTTTCTTTCAGCGTTCTTTATGGATATAGATTCACGGCGATAATGAGCAATTAGCGGTAATGACGTTTAGTCATCTCTGTGAAAGGGTTTACGATGATATAACGATGTTAATAATATCTGTATTGGGGTAGTACAGGGTGATTCTCCTGCCAGTGAACTCAAAGCCAGCGCCGCCACCTAAACGTAACGACGAAAACTCCGGTTTATATACACTCATGTGTCGATGAAGAGACACTTTCTTCTATTTTATTCGGTATTTTAATTGCGAGACTCTCGTTTTCAGAACGTCGCACTATATAGGGCGTAACAAAAATGTTGCAGGTCCTTGAAATGGGGTGATTCCTGAGGTGATTTTAAACAACTTTTTCCTTAACGGAAATGTAGGTGGGGCCTACATATACAGGGTGGTCCACGCAACTTGTGCACCTCTATAACTTGCAAAATATGCGTTGCACAAAAAAATTTTGTATACAAAAGTTGCATAGTTTAAAGGGGTAGATTGTGTAGTGCATTTATTTTTTTTATAGGTGTAATAGGTGTAACGAGTAATTTTCAAGAAATAAAGTGAAATTACTCGTTAGCTATTAGGTTTAGGGCCAATAAAGGTCAATACTTTTTTTTACTCAGAATTCGATATTCTTCCATATTTTGATATAAAAATATAGTATTCTATTTAAAAAAACGAAGTTGACCTTCAAATCTCCGAAACGCCTTCACCTATAAGAAAAAATAAACTAACTTTTATATACAAAATTTTTTCGTGTGACGCATATTTTGGAAGTTATAGAGGTGCACAAGTTGCGTGGACCACTCTGTATATGTTGAAATATTTTAATCAGTAGTAGGGGACCACAACTGGCTACGCACACAGAGGAAGGGAAGATCATATATACATATACAGGGTGTTTGGGATAGTATAGGCAAGCTTTGGAAGGGTGATAGATCACGTAAAAACAAACAAAAAACTTCTATATGACTTGGGTCCAAAACTCAACCATTTTTAAAAAAAACTGTCATAAACATTTAAGCTATAAACCGCTATAATTCAAAATAGGAACGTTGTTCGTAAGCAATTTCTTCGCTAAAAGAAAGATTACGATCTTGTTAATCCAATAAGTACAGTAACTGTGATATTGTTACCTTGTACCGCGAAAAAATAATATTTTTCTAACCCCTTAAATTATCGCAATTTTAAAGGGTAATTTAGGGGGTTAGAAAAATACTATTTTTTTGCGATACGAGGCAACAATATCACAGTTACTGTACTTATTGGATTACCAAGATCGTAATCTTTCTTTTAGCGAAGAAATTGCTTACGAACAACGTTCCTATTTTGAATTATAGCGGTTTATAGCTTAAATGTTTATGACAGTTTTTTAAAAAATGGTTGAGTTTTGGACCCAAGTCATATAGAAGTTTTTTGTGTGTTTTTACGTGATCTATCACCCTTCCAAAGCTTGCCTATACTATCCTAAACACCCTGTATATATATATCTTTTTTTTGTTTATTTAATTATTGAGGTCTTAAGCGACCGCAGTTTACATTCAAATTATACAGCATACAGAAATAACAATAGAGTACATACAACTATACTTAGTATATGAACTAATTTTACATAATATATTAATATTAGAGGTACAGTATAGATTGCATGAGTTTGACAATATACAAAATTTGGATTGGATTCGATACGTTACAATGAATGTCGGTGCTAGATATAGTTTCTACTGCTGTAATTTGTGGTATACACGCATTTATCTGACTACCTGTTATTTGAAATAATCATGTATTAGTTTATTTGAACAGACAAATGGTTCTTCTTGGGAGTGTTTCGTTATTTGAATTTAAAATAAAAGAATATTTCGTTTTATTTTTCATTTAATAAAATATTTATTCAAATGATTTTTCAAATACAAATTCTATTATGTCAACATCGGCAACTACATCAAAAATACAAATTTCCGTATAATATTTCACGCATACAAATTCGGGACACACATTATTTCATGGTTCATATACAAAAACTGTGTAAAAGCAGTTGTCCTTTGCTGCGATGATAGATTTACCAGAATCTGGATGTCTTTCTAGCGAACTATTTACAGCAAGAACCGTTTTGAAGGGAAATGCGATTGAACTTTAAAAATTTCGATATTCTCAGTTCAGTAATTAATTTAGTTGAAAGTAATTGAAATAACAAATTATTCGAACCAAAAATTATTTGAAAATAATTTATTTGAATTAAACACAAAATAAGATTGATTTTCTTGCATTATTTCTAAAATCAAAATAATAAAATATTTGAAATAACTCATTACTTCGAGGAGTTGTGAATACACCGTCGACGAGACTAGACGTGTTTGTGTTTACAAGTATTTAAAAAGGTATATAGCCTGAACGTGCAAATCAGTTAGTGTAATATAGCTTAAACCATAGTGATAAACTCGGAAAATACTATTTAGTGATAGGAAGAAAGTGCTTCTGACTACAGGGGCACACTTCTCCTAAAAGCATAAAATTAATCATGGATACAAGTACACAGACAGCCTCAACCAAAATCTCATACGTTCAAATGACGCAACAGACGCACTTTCCAACCACAGAGCAAGCGATAATCCTCGGCAGTGTGGAAGGTATTTCTATTCAAGAATACACAACTGCAATAGGTGAAATAATCGGACCCAGAAACATCAGATTCGTATCCCGTATTTGGCATGGACGAGTATGCCTATATTTAGACAGCAACGAAACGGCAGACAAGCTTACAGACAACCGTACGATGGTAAACATTGACACTCACACACTCGAAATAGGACCGCTAATTACAAAATCCAAACGAATCATATTGTCTAACGTGTGCCCGATAAATCCTCATCACGTCATATTAACAGAACTAGCTAAACTAAATATTAAACCAGTATCGCAAATTACTATCATTAGGGCAGGCATGGATGATTCCGATTACACGCATATTTTAAGCTTCCGCAGACAAATGTATCGGCAATAGGAAGACGTATTGAAACTACTGGAATCTCTTCAAATGAACTACGAAGACACAGTCTACTGGATTTATCTTTCCACTGAAAAACTGACATGTTTCTTGTACAAGGAAGAGGGATATCTCCCAAAATTTTGCAAGAATATCGACAACCTTCCACAAAATTCGCCCAACATCTTAAACTCTACAGATACGAGAACACACCTCCCAGGCACTTCGATCCAAGACGACCACAACGTTAGTGCAAACGCAGTCCAACTACAAAACACAGACGCAAATCCATCACCAAATGAGACATTCCCCACAATGCCTTCACCATCAGGTACGAAAAGACCAGCCTCCAGTTCAATATACATTCACTTATACGTAAAATGACATGGGAAATCGATTTATGCAAAAAAAAGATATAGAATTTAATTTCTTAAAAAAGTGCAATTGCATTTTATAACTGCACCGGTGCATACAAGAATAAATTAGTCCATTAGTATGATAAAATGTGTTAAACCGTGCAAAATGTTCCTGTATGGTTTTTCTCTAACAACACTGAAAACATTTTTCTATTTGATCATAATATTTGATACTCCACCGTAAAATTTCCCAATTCACAACCGTATGTTACGTCTAGTAGATAGATGAAACTAAAAAATCATCCTTATTGATGTCCTTGCGCTTTAAAAATTATCAATAGAAATTTTACTTCTAAAGAAACTTTTTTATATTTCTTTCTAAATAAATATTCATTTAAAAAATTCTATCCATACTTAGAGCTAATTTTATAACAAACCCTAACGTACTTTTTGTTACGTAGACATTTTCCAAATGTCGAATAACTGGAAACCCCTTTCTAAAAAGTCCAGAATGTTACAAAATTAATTTCCTTTTTTAATCTCGGAGCCTAATCAGTCGTTCGTCAAACGAAGAAACGCGAAATCAAGCGCACTGTCTCCTGAAATAATAAAGCGCGTGACGTGGAGTCTAAGACATAAAGAAGTGTTTCCAAAGTTAGTGCCTCGTTGCAATTCTGATCGCAGCTTTTCTCCTGGTAAAGGAAAACTTCCTGGTCCGTTTACCGGAATAGCAGTGTAGGCAGGGGCGAATCGGAGAGAAAAAAAGGAATACGATAAAGAAACGAACGACAGAGAACGTTCTGGGAATCTATGCGATCGCGAGAAAAATGTTGCCCTGATCAAAGCGAATTCGAAACGGTTCCTATCGTGGAAAGCGGCGCGAAGATTGCATAGAAAAGGGCGAAGTAACGGATCCGTCTGATCCGGCGTCGAGTTCGACTACTATGCCGTACCTCGCGAGACGTATTCCACTTCGACATGGCACGCCGCAAATCCGTAAAGCTCAAATCCTACGGACTCCCTGTGGATTTGCGACGGAAGAGGGAAAGCCCCGAACCCGGGGAACGATGGAAAAAGAACGGGAGGGCACGGGCGACGGCGCGGCGCTTTCCGTGCACGCGGTGACAGAGCGGGGACGGCGGCGGGGACGGAGGCACAAGAAACGAAAGAGAAAAGGAATTTTGTGGCTCAGACATCGTCCGATTGGAAGTACAATTTAGAGGAACGAAGCGACAACATGCACGACTGCCGAGGGAATTCGTTGCTCCGATCGATGCCATGAATATTCGATATATTCGACGCACAAAGTACCTGTCAAAACAGCAATTTCAAGCGTTAATGTCGTTGCTACGACAGCCCGGCAAATGCTGCGCGCCGCGTTAGCCTCTTATTCGCGGACCCTGTATCGCGCTCGATCCGATTAATATTTAGCTATTGATCTGTTTCACGATAACGTGTCGTTGGGCATGTTTCTAGACACTTGATGCAAACTCGATGGGCACAATTGACGCTGTTCGATGGCTGAAACCTAAGTGAAGTTCTATATGCTCGGAGTCTTGTCTTCCACACATGGGAAGCGTTGAATAGGATATCAGAGAATTTATTGTACCAAATGTTCGTAGATAGGTAACTTTATATTTTTTACTTTCGGCTTTGAAAAGAAGTTGGCATGTGATTGTATCTACATAAGTGGAATTGTAATACTTGCTCTTATGATTACTGTTAATTAACATTACAATACGTATCTATGCTATTAATGTTTTTTCTGTTCTTTACACCCTTTCTTCCTTTTTTCTATTCCTTTCTTCAACCGTCTCTTTCCTTGTGGTTGACCCTACATAATACAGATAGGATTAAGCATCTTGTAAGTACAGGGGGATTCCTTCGCTAGGGGACACAAAGTAAGTTCTCCGTGCTACGTCTCTTAACCCTGTCCGAGAATGTCATGAATTATTCGAGTAATTAGTGACTCTTCTACAAATTATGTTGCTACTTAAAACATTTAGGGAACTCACCATAAGAACTGGATTGCTTAACACTGAAGTCTTGCTAGAATTGCCACTGCCACTACCATTTAATTTAATGCTTTTACTATCCTACAGTTTTAATAGCTTAATTCAGTTTCTTCTTCTTCTTCTTCTTCTTCCTCTTCTTCCTCTTCTTCCTCCTCTTCCTCCTCTTCCTCTTGCTCACCGACACACACACACACACACACACACACACACACACACACACACACACGCGCGCGCGCGCGCACGCACGCACGCACGCACACACGCACACACGAACAATTTGTTCAAAATAGTCTAAAATTACTCCAATGACCTTGAAACATGAAGATCTGCTAAAAAATCGATTTTCCATTTTAGAGGCAAATACAATAAATTCCCTATAAATCGGGAAGTTAATAACACAAAAAACACCATGTTTATGGCATCGTGTGAGCCCCATTAAGATATTTCACGCATCTTTAGAAACAACAAAAATATTTGAGGTACAAACGTTAAGAGCCTCATACACTAGCGAACCGCTTAGCCGAGCGGCTCGTCGAGCCGTCACACAGGCGCGTCTATACATGAAAAATAAAGAAGTGTAGACGCGTGTATGTGATGGCTCGGCCAGCCGCTTGGCCGAGCGGTTCACAAGTGTATCGGTCTCTTTAGGTGACTTACTCTGCATATGTGAACAAATACACGTTAAAACTATCGGAAGGCTTTTTACTAGAATCGGTAGGGAGCCATCAGCAAAGTACAAGAGGAAAATGTGATCTTGAACGGCAGTCGAATTGATCCAGACTATAAGTGTTAAGTTTATTGTACACCATATTATTATATTGCGTTGTTATATTGTGCACCATATTACTGTATTTCGTTTCTCGTTTGTAAGTTTTCTTAAACCCTTTCTCTCCCATTTCCCATGTTTGTTTCATGACCACCAATACCTTTTCAGTCGCCTTCTTCAAACGTTTTTCAGACCCTCTATTTTTTTAATGTTGGATTTGAAATACTCTTTTGATCTCTTCCTTTTTTGAAAATCAGAATTTTTGGCTTTCTTATATTTTGCACCAATTCTTTACCTTTTAGGCACCACCAAAATATTCGTATGTTAATATTATAGGTATAGAATGTATTAAATATTTGCATTTAATTACAGTTTCGTGTTTTTATGGTCTACTGAATTGATCAATTATGTGTACAATTGACCATACGTACGGAAGTTTCGGATATTAAATTAGTAATGTTAAAGAAATAATATGCGTTCGTAAATGCATTAAATGATTCAGTAATTGGTTTTATATGATGGAAAGCTTTTCCGGATTACTAAAAGATAGGTACTTGTAATTTAATGAACGAGATAGTCAGACTGTTCAATTCGCAACGGAAATACGTCTTTCAGTTAGCTTTTAAAGAGTTTTCATGAAGAGTCTTAAAACGCTGAGCACCTCTCTGATAAATGGAAAACTTGAGATTATATTCTTAAGATTTAAGCCGGTCAAGTGAGAAAGTTTGCAGAAGTATATCTATTATCATACGACTTTAGCCTTTCATTACTCTAGAACCTTGACTCCTTTCATCCATCAATCGTCAGTCAAAAATACCTTTTGGATAAATGTCAAATTTTGCCGATGTTATTTAAAATTCGTCAGACGTTATTTCAAATGTTTTTAATCTCTTTAATTTGTAATATTTAATTATCCGTGAAACTTTTGGCCCAAATAACAGGTTATAGTTCCGTAAAAATCTCTTGGGAAATATTTAGTCTTTTAATCATTCCGTTACTAACAGATATTGAGTAACATTTTCAAGGAATCGCACAGCTCGTTAATAACCCCATACAAAGGGGGCCAGCTATTAGCTCTTCCTTAGCATATCGTTTAAGTTAACATTTGCGTATCCCAATTCCAATTTCAGCCAACACTTGATCAAAAGCAAGATTTCTATTTGACTTTGCACTGTATTCTGAGTGTGATGCGCACCGTGTTACTAATGCTTATACAGCGAATACAGGATAGTGCGCGTCCGCCGGCTCGTAAATGCACGGTAACACAGTGTTGTAATATCGCAAAATTGCATTCGAATCCCACGAAGGATTCATCGCGGGAAGGAGGGAGTCAGAACCTGTTTTTATATAGCAGGTAAGTAACGCACACGTTGCGTCGCGACGATAAAATAGGGATGCGCGAATGAAACATTATCGATGCGCTACGTGTTTCGACCAATAAATTTGTTCAAGCACACAGTCTGTGTAAAATACCGTTACATTGGATTTGATTAAGGGCGAAATGAAATTTTTACTGGTGCAAAAGGGAGAGGCAGACAGAGACAAAGTGAGATAGAAGGAGGAGGAAGAGAGAGAAAAAATCCTACCGATTAACGAAAACGCGTTACGAGCTATCGACGAGCGGTGAATAAAATTTCTCTGCCTTCCCCTCTCGCGATTTTTAGAATATCCACAGCGATATCGATCGCGAATTTTTCATCCTGAATTACTCCCGGTAGGTTAACGAAGTCAGCAGCGCAATTTTTCATTGGTAGAGTGGAGAACTGAGCGCGGCGAGGTAGCGAATATTTTGTGTAATTTTGCGGGGGCTTGTCTAGGTATTTTAGAGATCAAGGGAATATATATGGGGCATTCCACGCCAAATCAGACAGTTTTGGAACTTTGATTTTTTGATTTGTCTAAAATTTTTTTATATCATTCTACCCATTAAATGAAATTTTTTACCGTTCTTTTTAAATTTTTTTATCGAACCGTTTTCGAGATATCGATTCTCTCGGTTTTTTCTTCTAATAGATGTAACTTGGCCAAAAATAGACGAATTTGAGTGCTTTTTTTTTCATTCTGAAGGATTTTTCGCGCACTTTCTGAAGAAAAATATAAAAAAAATTTTACTCGTTTTTTTCGGTATGATTTTTGAATTTTTAGGTTAAATTATTTTTTTCAAAAATGTTTATCCGTTTCGATTTTTTTTTAAAATTTATATGTTAAAGATCTGCTTTTTCAACAATTTCTGTGAAAATTTCATAATGGGATTCCGATTCTTTATATTTTTTTCATAATTTTGAAAATTCAAAAAAAAAATGTTTTTCATGATTTATTGAAAATTTGCGTATATTTTTATAATATTACATGTAATAAAATTTTTGTAAAAGATACTTAATGTTATTAAGTAATTTCTTTCGTCATTACAAATTAAGTATATGGATATTTCTTACCAGCAATCGTGAAATACATCTATATTACTATATGCATCATTTATTTTCGTTTTGTCGCGTCTTACAGTGAAAATCTGATTGAAAGTTCTTCAATTAAACTGTGATGAAAAGTAAAAGTGACACATAAACTGCAATTTCGATAATTACACCGACCGCTCAAAATTTGTCAACTGCACACTGCATATGATCCATGTACGCGCGCAGTGATATTGATCGAGAATAATCGATACCTCGGGGTGGTCAAGTTCATGGCCATTTTTCACGAGCACTTACGTTTTCGGCGCCAGTCGTGTCACATGTGTGTACGCTTGCACGTGCAATACTGCTGTAAAATTATACATGTGACATAATGTGTATTGATTTTATTGTGTAAATCGTGATTGTGAACAAAATTTACTGTGTTCATTAAATAACTTAATAATGGAAAGAAAAAGTCAGTTTAACCGGTGTTGCAATCCTTTTCATTTAAGGAATCACCGACAGTTGAAAGATTTGAGACTAGTACTGACTATTTATAAATAGTGCAGTTGACAAATTTTGAGCGGTCGGTGTAATTATCGAAATTGCAGTTTATGTGTCACTTTTACTTTTCATCACAGTTTAATTGAAGAACTTTCAATCAGATTTTCACTGTAAGACGAGACAAAACGAAAATAAATTATGCATATAGTAATATAGATGTATTTCACGATTGCTGGTAAGAAATATCCATGTACTTAATTTGTAATGACGAAAGAAATTACTTAATAATATTAAGTATCTTTTACAAAAATTTGATTACATGTAATATTATAAAAATATACGCAAATTTTCAATAAATCATGAAAAACATTTTCTTGTGAATTTTCAAAATTATGAAAAAAATATAAAGAATCGGAATCCCATTATGAAATTTTCACAGAAATTGTTGAAAAAGCAGATCTTTAACATATAAATTTTAAAAAAAAATCGAAACGGATAAACATTTTTGAAAAAAATAATTTAACCTAAAAATTCAAAAATCATACCGAAAAAAACGAGTAAAATTTTTTTTATATTTTTCTTCAGAAAGTGCGCGAAAAATCCTTCAGAATGAAAAAAAAAGCACTCAAATTCGTCTATTTTTGGCCAAGTTACATCTATTAGAAGAAAAAACCGAGAGAATCGATATCTCGAAAACGGTTCGATAAAAAAATTTAAAAAGAACGGTAAAAAATTTCATTTAATGGGTAGAATGATATAAAAAAATTTTAGACAAATCAAAAAATCAAAGTTCCAAAACTGTCTGATTTGGCGTGGAATGCCCCATATACTTCCTCACATCATTCAGTAGTAGTCTCCTTTTAGAAAATACTTTTAGGAAATAAGAATATTCAATAAACTGATTATGTATCCTGATTTTCAAAGGGAAACGGTATTTATTGTCTCAAGATATAACTTTGTAGTGATTTATATCAAAGAGATGTATCATTCACTTCGCAGAACTTTTGCTTCATTCCTTGTTACCCACTATTCGACTTCTTTAATTTACACTACTTCTGTATTAAACGGCTCAAGTAGTTCAATTAATCGTACAATATTATTAAATAGTTTCCTTTCAGAAAGGAGTCTTAAGTCTTTATCTGTTAATTTATACATGAATTTGTATAAACTGTTGAAATCCCTTTATAATTTGTGGTCACTTACAAATCGAGTTGTGGGTCGACGTGTCACCTTTTTACTTACACTATCGTAAGAAACGCGAATGGAAAATAAAGTTCTTACTTTTGCTGTTCCTGAACAGTCCCATTCCTTTATAGAATGCCCTGGCATCCTGAATTTGTTTCAAGTGTCTCGTTTTTAAAGTACTGTTTTTAAAATAATCTATAGGTATCTTACTTCGTTTTTTTTCTTTGTGGAATTGTCTACCAACTTTTATCATAACAATGGCAGTACTTACACCTCTACTGTTTTTCTTTATATTTCTGTTAGCATTAAATTTTAACTATTGTAAAAACCTATTTCAAAGATTTTTCTTTTACTAATATAAGTTCCATGTTTTAAATATCAGAAGAAAAAACCATTTTTTGCATAGATTTATGAATCTAATCTAAATACATATTTTAAAGTAGAATTAATATTAATTAATATGTGTATTTATATATCGATATCTTATTCAAAATACAACATATGCTATTAACAGACTTATCTTTAAGTTTCTTATTTTTCATTATGTCCCGACATTTTGCAGAATATCTTAGCTTTTTAAAGTAAAGATTTTAAAATGTTCTAGTTTTTAAGGAAACTGTTATGGTAACCTTAAATGAAAATAATATCAGCAAAACGACAAGAAGTTATGGACAAATACAGAAAAACATATTATTAACTAAAAATACAGGTCTTGTTACATTTTCATATCTTGCTAGAAATTGCTTGTTTGCGTGCTTCAAAGTATTCTGAATTGCACTGTGATTTACAGACAAATCTAACAGAAAGTATACATATTTAAAATATGAAATCACGTATACCTATATTATTCAAAACCATCACGTCTGGTGGATGTAAATATTCGATTACAGCTATCTGCGGATGTACTAGGTAATTATTTAGAAAGCTGCCGCCATCTTCGATTTCGATCATTTTTCAATATGCTGTTGGGAACATGCTTCTGAACAATTTGTAAGCAACAACACTTTGTAACAAACAAAGTGTAAGCGCCGAAAGGGGGAGATACTGGAGTGATTCTATACAACTTTTTCCTTAGCGAAACTGTTCGTTGCGACTTTATTAATGAGTTATTAACGAAAAACACCGACCAATCAAGGAGCGAGTACAGCGGATTAATGATGGCGCGGATGATGGCGAGCCAATACTACTCACCGCTGAAGCCCGCGCTGAAATTCATTCACTGTATTCGTGCGTCTATTGGTCGGTGTTTTTCATTAATAACTCGTTAACAAAGCCGCAAGGAACATTTTCGCTAAGCAAAAAAAGGTTGTTTAGAATCACCCCAACAATTCCTCCTTTTCGGCTTTTACACTTTATTTGGGACACCCTATATGTAATATGATGTATAACATAAAACATAATATAATATAGGTATGTATAGAAAATATAGATTATCGATCTTATTGATTATACATGTCGGAGACACGTTTGGGGTGTTTTTCGGAGAAGCGATCTAATCGCTTCCCTCGTCGACCATGTTAATTCAGAGACCCACACTCCTTAACGGTTCACAGTTAACTGACTCCTCAGTCCCTGGTCATTCCTTTCCTCCTTCTAAAACTATTTCTACCTGCTTAATACACCTTTGTTTTACAACCCTTGAGTCCTATTTTATGACATCTTCGACATACGTATAATAATAAGGTTTTTTTTATACATAACTCGCATTTAATACAATATTGTACATAACGTAACATATCAAATATTCATCAAGCTTTCAATATTGGAATTCTGACGATTCACGTTTTTCTAATGTATCTAGACTTCCAACACATTCAAGAATTCCAAGTTTTGAAAAATTTCGAATCGTTTCAAAGTTTAGTAAGTGTAGGTACTACATACCTACACTTCATTTGTAGTTTGCGCCAAAATACATATATCCACTATATTCACTCTCTGATTAGTGGGTGTTTTCTGTTAATAATAAAAGTAACACAGTTCCACCTAACCTTTTCACCTAGAAAAGAGTTGTGTAAAATCGCTCGAAGGAACCACCCCTTAACGGTTCTTACACTTAGTCTGGGACACTCAGTGTATTTCAATAATTCTGTAATTAGTAGTCATTTATTTCCCTCTTTATCCACATTTAAGCTAACTTCAGCTCCCGCTGTTAAAGAGGTAGAGTCCCCCGTCCGAATAAAATCTATAACTTCATCCACCCACTACCCATGAAATGAGCTCCACTTATCTCAGCGGCTAAACTATCCCGGAGGACTGCTAGTCCTCACCAAGTCCCAAGAAAATCCCCGTTGTCCGCGTATTATCGTTTTAATTGCCACCTTGTCACGAGATCTTGTTACGTGCGTAGAAGCGGAATGAAGCGGACTGCTAAGATCCCGCGTATCCTTCGGGGTCGACCGGAGCACGTGCGCAGCCCGCGCTCAAAGTTCCAAAGGAGAGCTTCTCCTAGTGCAGGGTAATCCCCGAGCTACGTCGTACGATAAGACGCAGTCGGAAGAATATACGACGGCGTAAAGTAAGCGAGAGTCGGCCGAAGCCCGCCCGCGAAAGATTCATTTACAGCTTATGAAGAAGTCCTCCCTCATCTGTGCGTTCCTCCGCCGAATATCGCGCGCGCTCGCGAGCTGCACCCTCGGCATAATGGAGGACCCGCCTCTGGAAAGTTGGTCGCGCGAGAACTTGGGATATTTTATTCGATGCCGGAATAACTTTTAATATCCCGCTCTTGCTCCGTCTATCCTCCTCCCGCGAGGAGTTCATAGCGTCGATAGGAGTGGAGAGGAGTGGGGGAAAGGGTGAAAGGTTGGAAAAAGTGGGCTGTCGCGGGAGAGGTGCTCAAGGACTCGCTCCCTGTCCCCCTCCTCCTAACGTCCTCCATGCACCCTTTGGCGCGACTTTTTAGCCGTCCTTCGCTCCGACGTCGCGCTTCACCGAGCTTCGTGGAGTTTTAATGAAGAGTTCAGGCTCTTATTGGTTTCCCCTTCAGGGCGGGCGACAGCAGCAACCACCAGCCGCTTCTCTCGCCACTGTCCCGAGGCGTTCGCGCGTTTTATTGCGCCCTCCGTCGCGTATTTTCTCGCCGATCCATAACGCCCCGGCGCGGCGGTGTCGACGAATGGGGAAGGGGGCGCGCGTCGATGCTTAAGTCGAAATGGAGCGAAGATGGAATATTATATACGCAGCGGCTGTAATGTTAACTAGTTGGAAACTCGGGGGCCACCGACCCGTCGCGGGCGAGGGCACCGCCGTATTCCTTACGGGCGTAAGTTTCCCGGAAGTTCGGGAAGACGGTAAATTGCATGGGATACATTGTCCCCCCCTCCCCCTTAAACGCGCCACTGCGCTGATGAACTTCAGATGTCGAACTTCCGTGTGACCGATTTCTTTGACGGCTTTGCCGCCGCTGCACCGCGCGCAATCTCAACAGATTTAGAGATCAAGAGAAGTTAGCAAATTCGCCAGAAGTCCGAACTATCATTTCGTTTCGCGGAAATTGTTCGGGCAAGGGAGATTTCGATGCGATAGGAACTCTTTTCTCGAGATGTCAGTGTAATACGGGTTCGAGTAGCTGCGATTTGTTTAATAGAAAAAAATTAATCGGTAATTAACCGGTTATTAATCCTTCAGTCGTGAAATAAATACGTGATCCTGGCACATTTATACAGGGTGTATAAAAATTATATGCCGTGGTCACTAAAGCGCGTTTCTACGCCTTTGACTTCTTGAAAAATGGTGGAAAAAAAGCTGCCGCAAAATTGACCTTGACCTTGCTGTGGAGCGTTGGAAATAAAGTAGAATTTAAACTCAAGATTTGAAATTATATTGTTTCACTAACTACTCTTTAGAGGTTTTACATTTTAAGCATTAGAACACTATTTTCCACGAAAGTTCAGTTACAATTCATGGTACCTTTTACAATGTTGGTTCCTATGATGAGTAAAATACAATGCAAACAAAATAAAATATTTTACCCTGTGACCTTGAATTTCGAGATCAAGATCAATTTTTATACACCTTTTACTTGAGATCCGGACTAACTATACTTCATTTTCGTTACTTTTTAATAAAGTAGAAATTTTCGTGTAAAAATCAATTAATTTTATGATTAAAAACTTAAAGTTTGCCCAAATATGTTAATAGGACGTTAATAGGACTGAATTTATTTACATATGAAAAAATTGAAAAATTGTGACTATGAAAATGAAAATGTAACGGAAAAACTATCCCAAGTTCCCAAATAACCCCAAGTAACCCTCTTTCCAAAACTTTGTTATGTACATTATGTTATACATACATTGAAAAAATATGAGTTAAATTGATACATATCGAATAGAATGAACTTAAATGAATTCAGATTTTATAACAATGTATGCAGAACTTTTATACGTATAACATAGATTAAATTTTTGATACGAGTAATAATAGGTATACCGTTCTCAGTGTTGAAGCTTTCGGGAGTAAGCCATGTCCTGTAGCAAAAGATTTCTCAACGTTTTGCTAGCATTGAAGCCGGCTTCCCCAAGGGCTTTGAAACACACTGAAACTGGTGTTTTTTTTTCCTTCTGTGTATCTTAGATGATGCACTATTTAAGTGTAGGGGAGACCGAGGCTAGTTGACTGATGAGTAGACAGCGAATTTTATGCATTTATAGCAATACTAATTATGCAAAAAATCTACGAGACTGTTAATATATGCCACCATAAAAAAATATCAACAATATTATTCAAGTTAGAATGTTTATAACATTAAATATACTGCTTTTCAAGTTCCAATTCTTCATTTGTGCTTGTAAAAATTTTATTTTGCATAAAAATTCTCTGTCTACTAATAAGGTTAGTTGACTAAATATTCTAAATATTGTATTATTGCCTTCTAAATATTGTATTATGGCGTTATTAACATTTCTATTTGCAATATTAAAACATGCAAATGACTAGCTGAATATGTAATGCATTTTCGTGGCAAACATTCGCGTCTTATATTAGTAAGAACGAAAAATCTAATAACATTCGTGCAGAACAAATATTTTTACATTGACGATTAATTTCTGTCCACTAAGTATTGTGTGATATTTTTTCGTTAATAAAATATTTTCTCAATAAATGTGAAAAAGTCCTCTACGATAAATGTGAAAATTTTATCCCCACCACTAGAGGCATCCCTCTTGGAACTAACGAAGCGATTAATGAGATACAATACTCGGTCACCGATTAGTGTAATACGATACGCCGGCTTTTATCTTTGCCGCGTATCCTCGAACCTTGGTCCCTCTTTATTTTTTGCGCGCTGTCTCTATCTACATATGTTCGACACATTGCAAAGAAAGTAGGACCTCTACGATAAATGTCTCCGGTTTCGAGGAGTTGACACTTATCGATAGAATACTGTATTTTGTAAAAGTGCGTTACATTAGCTATAATATGCAGTACTATATAATGTTGAAAAATGTTGTACAAAGTTACTTGACTAACATGGGATGATTTTTGGATATACGCTTCCGACCACTTTCGGTCAGGACCACACGGATATTTTACACGCCCGCGTGCTGCACGTCGCACAATATGCAGGTCCCATTTTGATGGAGAAAACGCGATGTGCAACGCGCGGGTGTACAAAGTGACTGTGTAGTCCTGGACTTAGAAGATTGAAAATAGAATGCAATTATTTAAATTTCTTTTACGTATGTACATACATACATTGCATGTTATAACTAAGGATTTGTCAAAAATGAAGTTACACCCTTTCTGCTGCAAGGTCCTCAAATGGACCTGCGATCGAGTGGACACAGATTTGTTTGACTCTATGGCAACGTTGGACCGAAAGCAGTTCCTGCAATTAGATATTCTTTATTTAAAATGTAATATAAGTAAATTCCTATAATTTTTATAAAATGAAGAAAGAGGAATAACATTATTTATATAACTCAATTGAAAAAGAAATAGACTTGGATTAGGCTGGCTGTCAGATAAAAAACGTAGATTCGAATAGCTGTTATTTCTGTAGCAGACAAAATTAAGTTTTTCAATTAACCTTTTCACAATAGTCAAGTATTTTGTCATTGATGCGTCTTATTTCTTTATCCTTTACATGTTTATACAACAATAATACATTTCAGTCACTCTCATAAGCACATGTTATGGATAAACAGTTTTAATGCATTAGGACAAAATTATAATACAAATGAATTCTTAATTTCTAACTCTAAGAATGTATTAAAATAACTAGAAAAGGTAAAGATAAGGATAAATAATTTTTTTAAACCTTTTAATATCGCCAATTTTTCTGAAAGTAGTAAGCAAAAATCTGAAAATCTATCTTATTTTATATCTAAATCTAAATCAACTCTAAATCAACTATTTTATATCTAATCTAAATAAACTTATTTTAAATCTATCTTATCTATCTTATTAAAATCTTTCTTATTAACACACGAAAATTATTCTCGGAAATCGCATATTTTAATCCTCAGTATCAAAGCGACAAAACTTGAACTGAATTTCCGAATATTGTCAGTAATTAATTATTGTCATTAAAACATTTAGCATTTCTATGAAACACAACGCGTGAGGTTAATTCATACCGCGCGACTAAACTGTCCCGTCTACTGACGCACGCCAACTTTCCCAGGATAAATTCAGTTTCGCGAGAAATTCTTTCTCATTTAAAGCGCTTTAAATGTCTTCCTCGCTGTTTGTTACGGCAGAATAAACATTAAAACGCTCGTAATCCCGCGACTTTTGCGCTTATACAGTTCGTTGCAGCAGTCGTTAGAACGACTCTTGAGAATAGGTTTTGGGGTCAAGGTACAAGCAGCGCGAATCACGAAATAAAACTGTGGATGGTGAAACGGGCGAGGGTCAAAGCTGGAATCGGGAGTAGGAATCAAAGTGGAAGAGTGTCCAAGCGTTACTAACGATAAGAAACTTCCAACTTTCTTGGATCGCGTCATAAAGCAGAATAGACGAAGAGCTGGTAGAAAAGTTGTTGTCAACCATAAACATTAAGCAATGAATTTTAATTGAATTATATAATTAAGTTCCCGGGTGTGCCTCGATTCGTTCGCGGCATTTCCATTCCAAGACATATTTCACAAAATCGTGAACCGATGTAACCGAGGAACGCGTTGCGTCCAGAGAGCTACGAGGCACGGTTCAAACTCGAGGTCGACACCATAACAAATTCGGGATGTAATCGCGTTCAAGTTCGCCGTCTCCTTAGCTGTTGCTTAGTTACGTAGTCCGCCGACGTGTCTCGGAAACTCCGCTCAGACCAAGTTTCTAATCCGCAAATCGTTGCCTAATATACACACCCCGGCTAGCTGATGCTTGCTTAAGAGCGTTGGCTCAAACATTGTGATTTTCCATATATTTTTTTCAGCGGAAGGCATTTATAAAGTCATTCATTAAATTTTGCAGACCTTTTTACTTAAAAACTTTTGTATTCACCTAATGAGATTACAATAAGTTTTTCCAATGATGTAATTTATAATATTTCGCAATTAAGTGACTTCTCTTGGAGTTAGGATCATGGAAATAAATTCATTTTTCGTCTGAAGTATTGAGACGACTTAGAAATGAGTGATTCGCAGAACTTAATAAGGTAATAGTTATACGCATACATTTAATTCATCTACTTGATACCCAATTATTTTCCTTATTACTATTACTTTACCCATTTACTTTAAGACAGCGAAATATGGTCGTATTATAAATTTGTACTGCGATGCAAAATATTTGAATAAAAAGATTAAGAAATTCTGTAATATATAAAAGAGAATAGGACAAATTTGTGGAACAAGGAGTTGGTTATGTTTTCATATTATTATACAATTTTAGAAATTAGTAAATGTAATAAACAAATAAAATAAAATAAGATTTTATTACACAGTTATTTTTAAATAGAAATATCACAATGTTTTTTATTATCTAATAAAATCTTATTTTTCATTGCTCAGAACGACGTTATCACGCAACTGCAAATGTTTACGCACTTATGACAATTTTAAGTAAGCGAACATATGCACTAATATATGAAATACAAAACGTAGAATATCTTTCATACTGTGTAACACAAATGTTATCATATTTGCATGCACCAAAATACTATTCTTGGAATCATTAGTACGACTAGGAAGGAGATAACTTTCTTTGTTGCCTGATACTATTGAGAAGGAAAGACACTTTTATTTAGGATCTACAAGAATTCTCAGACTAGTTATAAAAAAGAAGTATGCAACTATGCAAATATTAAGTCGTTTGATAAGCTTGTGCCATAGCAGAAAATATTTAAATGAATACCTCAAGGTTACTACACATGTGCTATTTTTTCCTTTTAGTGTGGTAGAAAGGGACACACTAGAGTGCTTTTTTACTACGCAATGTAGTAATTTTTCCTCCACAATTTTTCTCACAATTAATCTACATGTACATATATTCTTTACACCCTGTATGTTTTATAAACTTTGCACAGATTGGAGTTTAACGTACCTTAATTTTTTATAAAAAAATTTTAAAATTCAAATAATGTTTAATAATATAATTTATTTCTACTAGGAATATTGTTATTGTTTCTTACAAAATATGTAAATATGAAATAAATTGTTACGAGCCGAGGGCTAGGTAGTCTTTAGGTTTTGTTATTGTTTCGTGGACGAACCAGCAAGTTTGCACCCGCCGGGAGCCACCTCACGGATGTGGACGAACCAGTGTCTAACTCAGCAGACACCGGGAGCCACCTTAGGATTAGGTAGATTTTCGTGGACGAACCAACACTCAACTTTGCAAGTGTCGGGAGCCACTAGGATGGAGTAAAGACTGTGGACGAACCAACACTCAACTTTGCAAGTGTCGGGAGCCACTTAGGATGGAATAAAGACTGTGGACGAACCAGCGAGTAACTTTGCACCCACAGGGAGCCACCGGACGTGGACGAACCAGTTTCTAACTCAGCAGATACCGAGAGCCACTTTTAGGTTAGGAAAATGGAAGCTTCGCTAGCGTTGTGAAGATGTTAGTATAGCCTCGTAACTTTTTAGTTTATGGTATACCTCGAGCGACAAAGGTATAATGTTGTGGGATCGTTACGCGTTCGCTTCTTATTGGATTTAGGAAAGGTTTCAAACACCTTCTGCCTTAGCACAAATAATAGGTGGGGCTTTGTTCACGAGTTATTCACGAAAAACACTGACCAATCAGAGAGCGAGTACGACGGATTAATTCCATTGTGGATGATAGCGGACCAATATCAATTCACCCACTCTATTCGTGCTTCTATTGGTCGGTGTTTTTCGTTAATAAGTCACTAACAAAGCCTAACATTTTCGCTAAGGAAAAAGTTGTTTAAAATCACCCGAGGAATTACCTTTTTCAAGGAACTGCAACATTTTTGTTACGCCCTGTATCAAATAAGACAAATAAAAGAATTTGATATACTAAAATAAAAATACATAAAGAAGACGAGTGGTCTACATTAAAACAAGTGCAAAGCATGTGTGACAGATGTTTCAAAGCTGTGACAAGAAATGTTAAAGAAGTGAAAAGAATGACATAAGGTATTTGACGTAATACAAAGGAAAATGATACAATTATATCAGCCGTAAAATGTAGAGTGATGTTCTATAAAGAAAAGAGTGCGACGTCTGAGATTTCTAGATGATGCGTAGAATCTTAATCGTGATAGAATTTCATATTATACTATACAGTATCCGTTACCTTTCAAATTACGTTAATTCAGGTTAAACTACATAACGATCATTTGACTGATACTTGTTGTTCCTCAACATCACTCCATTATATTTTTTTCTTTTCATTTTAGTATATCCCCATTTTTCTCTTTTTATTTCTTTGTATGTGTTCGTCGTTTGATGGGGTCGTAATAAGGGCATTATAATAACACCAATAACGATATTCCCATTGCACCAGAAACAATCTCACTGCGACGAAGATTGAAAAAGATAAAACCGTTCCCAAGAGTCAAATCACGATGATGCACATTGGTAGGCAGTCATGACACTCGAATTAAGGTCGAGTCACACATATCCGGGCGTTCCGATCCGGACCGGGCAGGGTTGTGTGAGTAAAGAAGAGGGAAGGTCTGTCCTCTTCTTTGCTCACATGGCCCAGCTCGGACCGGATCGGAACGCCCGGATATGTGTGACCCGACCTTTATCCAGGAAGTCACGCAAAGTAGATTCGAGAGCGCGGCTCCTCTGTTTCTCCGGAAATTATCGCAACCTCTTACAATATAACCCCGGGTAAACAGTGCGCGATGGGAAGTTCGCGAACGCAAGCTGGATCTTCAGCGCAAGAAATTCGCAATTATAACTTCGCTGTTATGTTCATAAAATCGCAATCGTAACCATAAATCCCTGCTGTTCAGCGCGGTGCAGAAACGCGTAAGAAGCATTCGCCATATCGCACGCGAACCGAGTTTGCATTTATCCCTGCCTCCGCGTCTATACGGCCGATATACTGGGATTTATTTGTAATATTTGCGCAATTCACGCGAAACTTTTAATTGCAGGTCTCGCGATATCTGCGACAAGCGATGACTCTCCGCGCGCGATCAAAGAAAGAATCGCTACACGTCTGGCTCGTCAAGGTAACGAAGTCGAGGGACAGAAAGAGACAGACGATCTTCATCGGCGCGCAGTTCGTCAACGGCGTTCCCCTCTTTTATGCAAATATCGCTTAAGCAGCGTTCAATTTACCCTTTTAAATTCACGTCGAAATCCGCGGCTCCTACGATTTTATCGTCCTTACCGGAGGCGAGAGAAAGCTGCCGCGAAGCAGACAAAGGAGTCGGATCCTTGATGGAACGCTTTCCTGTCACCTCGTTTAAAGGACGAGTATTTGCATGAGCTCGGGGGGCGCGGGAGAAATCGAAATTGCGTCGAATTCATTGTGGCTGCGCATTTCAACCGGAAGTCTCCGCGACGACATAATGAACGGACAGTGGACGCGCGCTCGGAGGCCACGGCTCGATTCTTGTGCCAAAACTTCTAGGGACGACGGTGAAAGGAGGAAGCGCCACGGGCGCGGTGGTGGAAGTTGTCATTACGTAAATTTAAGGCCAGACTATAACAGACGCGCGGAATTTTACGCTTTCTGCTGCTCCTGGGAGAGTTCGCTCGTAAAAAACGGGCCTGTATTAAAACACATTAAGTCCACCTGCTGGTAGTTTTGCCCGTATCTACGTACGATGTTTTACTACTCATGCCAAAAATTTAATAAGTTCATGCAAATGAGACCCTTATGTAAATCTGGAAGATTTCACGACCGGCGAGATCCGAGGATCGCGGTACATATTTTTCGGCTGCCCCTTATTACTATGGTAAATTTCGTCCGGTCGTAACCAGGGGCTTATTGCGTCGAGAAAATAAAGAACTTTTATTTTGCTTGTTCTACAAGCTGGTACTGTAAAGGGTTTAGAATCTCGCAACTATTTGGTATTAATTTGGGATGGTAAAAAGGATTAAGCTTCTTAACACGAAGAAGCTCCTTCCGTGTCGCAAATTCCTTTCTTCATTTTGTAAATGAAATACACTAAAAATAAATGATTGAGCCGTGCTTAAGTAATTGTTTTCTGTGGATAATTGAATAATTATGATGTGGAAAATTTAATTTCTGGACAGTTGAATTTTCTGTGCGTTGTGTTTTCGATTTCATTTAACAAAATATATATTTTAACCGTTTGAACGGTAAGAAAATACGTAGATACTTTAGATTTTTTTACAACAGAATAGCTTGATGAAAATTGTTCATTCTTGTAGTATGTTTATTAAACATTGTTTACACAATATTACAATGTACTTAGAAAAAAGTTTCAGATAAAAAAATATGTTTTTCAGAAGTTGTGGACATTTTCGAAAGTTCCTTTATACATATATAAACGACTCTGCAATGGCCCTCAAAAAATCTGCATTGCACCCTCTCCTCCCATATGGCTTCCCTGACAGCGCGTGGAGCCACGCCACGCGCCGTCCTTCTCGAGCCACTGCGAACAGACGACACGGAGCCCCCACTCCGTGCCGTTTAGTGGCCCGAAGACCATTGATATATATACAATGGATACGGTATTGCCATAAGCTGTGTTGAAGCCGAATTGAAAGTGGTTTTTGCATGCCAGCGCCGCTAGTGTGATACGGAAGAACTTTACTTCTCTACACTTTCAGCGGAAATAAAGAAAGTGCAACACCATTCTGAACAACTTTTCTGTATACATATACCAAGCGGTCACTTTTAGCATTCGAAATATTCGCAAAGAAAGTTCTCAATATTCATTATATTACAATTTGTCTTCTACGAGTCTCAATACACCCGTATCACACTAGCGGCGCTGGCATGCAAAAACCACTTTCAAATTGGCTTCAAGGCGGCTTACGACAATACCGTATCCATTGTATATATATCAGTGCCGAAGACCCTGTCCCCTACACAGGAACGGGAGGCTCAGGACCCGAGTGCGTCAGACCCGTACTGTAGGGGGGGTACCCACAGCCCCTGGGGTAATGGATATACAGGGTGTAACAAATATGTTGCAGTTCCTTGAAAAAGGTAATTCCTGAAGTGATTTTAAACAACTTTTTCCTTAACGAAAATGTTAGGTGGGACTTTGTTAGCGAGTTATTAACGAAAAACACCGACCAATAGAAGCAGGAATACAGTGGATGAATTTCAGCGCGGATTCCAGCTGTGAGTTGTATTAGCCCGCCATCTTCCACACCATCATTAATCCACTGTACTCGCTCCCCGATTGGTCAGTGTTTTGCGTTAATAACTCGTAAACAAAGCCCCACCTAAAATTTTCGTTAAGGAAAAAGTTGTTTAAAATCACCTCAGGAATTACCTCTTTCAAGGAACTGCAACATTTTTGTTATACCCTGTATAGATACTTTATAGCAGTCACGTGGTTAGCACCGTAGCAAGTTTACCTAGAGGCCCGTGTACTTTTACTGATAAAGAAGCAATTGATTTAGCAAAGTGTTTTCTATGATAATTGCAATAACAATCAATGCTTTGCAAACATTTAGAACTTAATAATTATGTTTACTATAAATATAGGAATACACCCTCGGTCCATGTAATTTATGTCGGCCCGGTTGTAACCTATTTATGACAGGGCGTGATAAGGACGCAACCATGTTTGTAAACAAAGAGCTCGGAATTCGTCAATATTTTTGTTCCAAGAATTAGAAGCGAAGAAACAATATTTCTTTCTGATCCTTTTTTTTTAAATATTTTTTGTTTAATTACATAGGGCAATACAGAGCCCTTTTTTGCAATTTGGCTTTCAAAACTTCGTAAAAAATAAATACTAATGTTTTTATAGAAAAAATTTTTTTCTGGGCCTTTTTTTGTATTGCCCTCGGCATTTTCCCCCTGAACAAGAATATCACCATTATTATGGATTTTGTTCAGTATTGTATCCGAAATTCTGAACGCTCAGTCCAGTTGATTCTTACCCCTAGGGAAAAATGGGATGAGGAAAACTGCCCCTTTCCTACTGTAATATAGAAAATACAATATATGTGTATATAATATATTCTGTAGTGTATCTAGTATACAGAGTGTCCCAAATTCGATGCGAAAGCTGGAAATGGGAGATTCCTGGGATGATTCTAAACACTTCCTTCCTTTGCAAAAATGTTCTCCGAAGCTTTGTTAACGAGTTATTAACGAAAAACATCGGTCAATCAGAGAGCGAGTACAGCGAATTAATGATGGCGCGGACGATGGCGGGCCCATACTACGAAGCTGGGGCGCGCGCTGAAATTCATCCACTGTATTCTTGTTTCTATTGGTCGGTGTTTTTTGTTAATAGCTCATTAACAAATTTCCGGCTCCCGCGTCGAGTTTAGGAGACCCTGTACGTGTACGTACTGTGACGTGCTCCGCTGTCCTCGAGTCGTGATTCGAGGCGGAGGGCATGCCGCAAGCCGTAGCCGACCTCACCACGCCTTTACGAGATCCGAGGAAGGATCTCGAGCGCCAGGTATCCGAAAATGCAGGCGTGTAGACGGTTCGCGATGGATCTTCCGGCTAGCTACTTTCGAACTCGCAGAGAGGGGCTGGGTGTCACTTCGAGGGAAAGAGGATATGCAAGGTGCTGTTACATCTCGCGATACCCGAATAATTCCGACGCACGCGAAAGACTCGATCTTATCCTCCTTCCATTCTCACGATATCCGAATCCGCGAAAGAGTTTCACGCTACGAAAAAGACGCCATCGGGAGATTACGACACAGCGCACGATCGTCACAAAGAGCGAAATTACGAGGAGACAGAAGGAAGCGCTTACCTCAGTCACATCCCATGCGGAACAGGACGAGACCGATCGCTCGTTGATCGTGCGAGATTTCGCGCTTCCCCCCCTTAAGACGCTCGCGATTGAGAGCGGCACACAGAAAATTATGACGTACAATCCATCACGCCACAGTATATATATATTTTTTATGTATAATTAGTGGGAATGGGCACTTTTCCTCATGGTGATATTCTAGTAACCATCAAGAGTCATTTTGACTATTTGAACAACTGTCCATAAGAAATTGGATTGGATAGTGGTTTTCTCCAGATTGAGCGTTTTCCGCTACATATCTGGAGATGGCGTTTTGAGGGACTCAGTCCCTCCTATTGCCCAACGAACGAATATTGCCACCAATTTATCATTCTTCTTACAATCATTTTTCCTTTTTTCCAATCTCTTTTTATCATCCCTTCTCCTTCATTGAACAGCCCTTACTCGCACATGGGGCACCAGTACCATGGAAGCCCGGCAAGAACGGTCACCCGCTGTTCTCCGGGTACCTCGACCGAGACAGCTTAACTTCGGTGATCTTACGAGAACCGGTGTTGCCTGTCCCGCTACGGCCGCTGGTAGTAGTCCATAAGAAATTGTATTGCATTGTATGTCTGTTTTCTTCAGATATTTTTATCTGAAGATGGCGCTTCGAATGACCAGTGGTCTTTCATATTGCCCAACGAACGAGTACTTCCATTAAAATTTTTCTTCTTAAAGTCCTTTTTGGAGACGCGTCTTTCAGTCCCATTATGTCTTTTTTCCTTTTGGGAAGCTTTGCCCCCTCCCTCTGGGCACCAGCAGCATCGAGACCCGGCAGGAACGGTAACCATTTCTCAATCGGGTCCCGACCGAGACATCTTAACTTCGGTGATCTTACGGGAACCGGTGTTGCCTGTCCCGCTACGGCCGCTGGTAGTCCATAAGAAATGCATGGGACCCATTTAGTTCACTTTTCTGCCACTATGCGCCGCCATTCCAGTATCCGACATTTCACTAATATTTACAGTACATGAAATTGTCTTCTGATTCTTAATAGCGCTGTATGTGTCGTAGATTTCAATACATTCATACAGTAAGAATACAAGGCTTTAGTAAAAAGAAGAATATAAACGAATTTTTTTAATTAAATGAAAACCGGATATATCTTATCGCGGAATTGAATTTGTACCGTGAACCAGAAATATATTCTTATTGTTAATGTTACTTAAAGTTACTTATTGTTACTTATTGTTAATGTTAATTAAATAAATTGCTAGGTCAACTCTATAAATTCTGCTCAAGTTAAGACCTAACTGTGCACCAAAGTTTACGCAAAGTTCGTTTCCACCTAACAATATTTATAGATATATCCAACTTCCAACTTCCATTCAATTACAGAATAACTTATATTAAGAAGTCGAAAAGCCACAGTACTTACTGCAAATTGAATATAATTACTTGTTTCTTTGCTTCCTATGTTTCGTTCTGCATTTAAAATATTTTAAGTTGATAAGTACACAAAATGTTGGTCACGAAGCAATGATTTAACTGTGCATATTCTTACCGGAAATACATTTCGAAGTATTTTACATTTTGCAGCATTCATATATCAATTTGACACTTCGTGACGTTTAATAAAGTCTGCGCATAGAAAGAACGAATACGACTGTGCTTTACTGTCAATCGTGTGTAGAATTCGAAGCCAAAAAATATATGTCTTCGAGTGAAGCTTCGCTTGTTCTTTTTCCCCTATTTTCATATCAGAACTGGTGTTATCAAATAGAACATCAGAATATTCTTAGTCTGCGTAGAGACAAGTGTAAAATTTACAAAAGAATTTGTGACATATATTTAATCAACTTTCAAATTTGAATAGTTCCCTTCTGACAAACAATTAGTATTTCTAAAGTAAGATAAATGAGTAAGATACGATTTTAGGTATACGATAAAACGATTATATTTTATACCTACAATGTTATTTTTACCTTTTACTTCAGTCGCAGTTCAGTGTTACATACGCAGCTTTCCAGTACGCGTTTTTTTTAAACATTTGGAGCGTCTGACGCCAGCGAGACGGGGTGCAACCGTCGCTCCCACGGCGACGTTAGATTTTTCCGTTACATATTAGTGCTCCGTGTTCCCACAGTCTGGTATATTTCAAGTATCCCTTAAGGATACCGACTACCCTCTATTTCTTAGATTCTAGATTTCCCTAGTTTAAAAGTTTAGATAAGGACTTCTGTTACGTCCGTGGAATCATGAAATCCGTTTGTTTGCTTGTCCACCGATATAACGATTCAGCGGAATCGTTATGAACATTGCGTGCTCCAAAAAAGAGCTTGACACACAAAAATCGCTGACGACCGATTGCGTGTCAACCTCGTTTGACATTATAAAAGCAAGAGCTCAGCGTCTCGACGTCGTCTTATTTCGCGGAGCATTGTTTACACGCGGAACGTGTCAACGGCAGAGCAAGTCGTGCCGCGAGTCGAAACGCAACCGAGAGGAACGCCAAAGGTATCCGCGCCCTTAACAACGCGCCGATTCGAGATTAAGGAACAAACGCCACGATCGCGTTCGGTCTAGAAGTCCGGGTCCAGTATCTATCGTAGTTAGGCGATTATCGATACACAGTGAATCGTAGTCACACAACGCGAAGTGCTACCCCTTCGAGTGCGACCGACGACGACCAAAGAGGGTGCCCGTCACGACCGCCGCTAACCCCAGGGAGACCGAGGATCTTTCCTGAACCGTCCTCCGACAGCTGGACTCCGCAGCATCGACAAGCCCGTACCGAAACACCGACCGAGTGAGTTGTACGAGAGATAGAGAGTGGAAGAGTGCGAGAGACGCGACCGCGACAATTCTTGTAAATCCTCGACTAAAGAGAATACACGCAAGGTTGAACAAGCAAACCACGCGCCTCACTTCTCCTAACCTATCCTCTTTTACTTCTTAATAATAATAGCTTAGACAAGGTGTGCTTTAGCACTTTGTAGGAGCAAGGATCCAGAGCACGTCGTTCAGCCGCTCGAACGACGCGCGACGTAACACTTCGCCCCCACGTGACACAGCGTCGCCGCCGCATTTTCCCAGGAAAACCAAGTATGACGATGCGTCTCCCACCACCTAATTTTCACTGATTTTTTGGGTATATAAGGAGACGGATTTTCATCCTCGTGGGCTCATTCGAACACCAGTCAGAGTTTAGTACGCGGCTCAAGCTGGGAGCAAGATCGAGCAATAGTTCTCTTTCAAGCAAAGTTAAAGAATATAGTGCGTAGCTTAGCTTACGGCAACATTATTCCACGAGACCCCCGCACATCTGTGTGCGTTAACTTAGAGAGATTTTAGAGTACGCGACAAAGTACATTTCAACACATGTATCCATTGAATACCAAAGTTTGTAACAATACATCCGGATCATTTGTGTTTAAGAACTTATAGTCAAAGTTAATTAAGGTCCTTCACATCCACAATCCTATAAGAAGACGAACCAACAACGATACATCTTTACCGCTCGAGATATATTTTAATTATAAACTTACGAGGCACAACGAAATTCGGTGATTCCCCTATGACAGTATCGTCATCATTTCCTAAATAACCTATAGTTGCTCCCAGTGCTATCTAAAGGCGCTAGGCATTGGTTCGTCCACTCCCTCTAGTGGCTCCCAGCATTAGCCATATACTGGTTCGTCCACGAACCCCTTTCCATTCCTTGAATCCAGGTGGCTCCCAGTCCTAGTTAAAGGTGCTAGGCATTGGTTCGTCCACATCCTTCCGGGCTCCCGGCGTTAGTCATACGTCGGTTCGTCCGCGACTTTTCTCATTTTGAATTCTCGGACATTTCGCACTGCCCTCGGCTCGTAACATCAGCAAAAATGTATATTTTATTAATTTTTTTTTTATGAAAGGGAATGTCAATGCAAATGTTATAATTTTGAAGGGAATATGGAGAACTTCATGAATTGACTGAAGCTGACAACTGACTGTGCAACCAAGTTTGCACGACCCTTACTTCGTTTTACTAAAATCTAAAGAAGCGTCTAACAGTCCAACACATTCCGCAAACCCTATTCAATTTTCTACAAAAATTGACTTTCGTTCAAATCAAAAGTCCCCAACAACTTCAAGTTCTCCAACAGTTTCCCATCAACCTCAAGAAACCAATGTTCGTATCTAACCGCCCGAACTTTTCATGTTCCCCGTAATATACAATTCCCCTCTTCAAAAGAAGTCCCTCCGTCGGTTCTGTCCGAAAAAATATCAAATCTCAGCACATTCTGTCAGAATCAGTCGAAAGGGAGAGAGAGAGAGAGAAAGAAAGAGAGAGCAAGCGAGAGAGATTTGGATCCTCTTTGAAACACGCGTCCCCCTTATTCGTTCGAACGAGAACGTCGAAGGAAATAGAAAGTAGTATCTTGCAGCATAAAAACGGGGAAGGAGATCGAAAGAGAATCGAGAAAAAGACGAGGGGAGAGTGAAGAGTAGTGCTCGAACCGAGGAAGAAAGGGAAAAGGAACACAAATTCGATGGAGAATGAGTTGGGGAGGGAAAAATAAGAAGGAGGGAAGCAGCGAAGAGGGTAACTTTATCTGCGCCGGCAGAAGCTGCCCTCCGCTTCGATTTTGCGCCAGTCGCTAAGTTACCTGATCTGCTCCCACCCATTGTCTCGTGATAACTTCGCGATACCTGGCCAAGGATTTTCCTTAGATACACCGTCTCCGGGCTTGTTCTCCGCGAGGAATGGCGAAGAAAGACGAAGAGCAGGGCTTAAGTCCTGAAACTTTCCCAACGAGCCGCGCTCTACCACTCCTTCCCTCACCACATTCACGGGGATGTTGCGAAACTCGTATATCCGCGAAATGATCCCAGCCGGTACTTTCACGTGACTCTTATTACTTCAACGCGGAAACAATGCGCCCGTTCCGTTTATATGCTTTACGATACGACAACGGCGGGCTCGCGAGTACGTAAACACGTGTCTCGCCGGAAAGGGGTTTGCGAGAAATAGATCGACAATGCTGGTCGCGAGATACACGTCTTCTTTCAATGAGCGAAATCGTTTCCGAGGCAACTCCCGGAAAGAAGTATGTCGGTTGTTACGAAGTTGTAGATTTCAAGGTAAAGGTAAAATAAGACGTATGTACATACAATTGCATGTATTGATCTATAAGTAACTTTGTGATAAGTAGCCATGCAAATGTGTATTTTTATAGTAAGCAGAAAAAATTATAAGATCTGAACAAAAATATGTTTTGTCATTAGGAGATTATAAAAATATAATTTTTATCTTATATATTTTGGATATTGCATATGCTTTGCATAAATGCATATTTCTTGTATACAGGGTATCAAAGTGTAAGAGCCGAAAAGGGGTGAATCCTGGGGTAATTCTAAACAACTTTTTCCTTATCGAAAATGTTCGTTGCAGTTTTGTTAACGAGTTATTACTGGAAAACATTGACGAATCAGAGAGCGCGTATAGCGGACGAACGGTCGTCCAGTGGCTGGCCAAAGCTACATGTAGCGTTCACGACTGTTCTTTCGCTATACAGGGTGTAACAAAAATGTTGCAGTTCCTTGAAAGTTCCTTGATTCCCGAGGTGATTTTAAACAACTTTTTCCTTAGCGAAAATGTTAGGTGGGGCTTTGTTAACGAGTTATTAACGAAAAACACCGACCAATCGGGAAGCGAGTACAGCGGACTAATGATGACGCGGACGATGACGGGCCAATACTATTTACAGCTGGAGCCCGCGCTGGAATTCGTCCACTATACTCGTGCTGTGATTGGTCGGTGTTTTTCCTTAATAACTCGTTAACAAAGCCTCACCCAACATTTTCGCTAAGGAAAAAGTTGTTCAAAATCCCCTCAGGAATTAACCCTTTCAAGGAACTGCAACATTTTTGTTACACCCTGTATATGCCCTGTAATTGGTTGGCGTTTTTCGTTAATAATTCATTAACAAAGCCTCATCTAACATTTTCGCTAAGGAAAAAGTTGTTTAGAATCACTCCAGGTGTTGTGTCACGACGTCGTTTGTGCTGGAGGTCGTAAGTCTCCACGACGAAATGTGACGCTCTTACGAACTTGTGATTCGTAAGAGTTCACTGGGTTGAGGTTGGTAGTCAGTGATTACACTTGTAGTGGTAATATTAACACTTATTTAACTATATTTAAAATAATTCACAATAACAGTTTGAAACAGTTGTACGAATTGTGTGTTACGTTAAAAGTTTCGAAAGCTCCTGCCGAACCATCGCTGCGTTACCTTCAAGAAAGGCTGAAAAATATCTCGCTGAGGATGGAGCTGTCACGAAAATTGTCAGCGATTGGTGGACCTGCAGATAGGGGTGTTCGTAGTTTAATCTAAGGGAAAGGGAATACTGCGTCTTTACTCGGTTAACAGACTCAAGAAAAAAAATACAAGTTAATTTATGGCACCAGCCGAAAGGTCCTCTGCCTACGCCTGGTCTATGTCCTTACCACCCTGGGCTTGTCAGGTCTCGACCGAGCTAGTAGTCACAGTTCCGGCTCAAGTGGTTACAATAGTTCAGGGTTGTAAGCTTGTAAGCAAGCAGTCGCAGATTGAATGCTTTTAAAAATATAAACTCATCTATTTTCCAAAACGCAAAACTCTTTGGTCTCAACACCAGGAATCACCCCTTTCCGGCTCTTACACTTTGTTTGGGATACCCTGTAAACAGGGTGTTTCTTGAAACGTATTTTAATATGGGTAATTTAGAAAATAATTAAATAAAATCTATTTTATGCGCATTGCATTAACTATTTTAATGTTCCAGCGGCCAACGGTATCCTTGTGCATCATTGTATTATCCGATCGAGTTCAAGTTTCACACATACACAATTATTTTATGTTAAGGCGCCTGTAAACAGTCGCAACATTGAAAAGGGTCGATTTTTATGGCGTGACGCGCAACTTATGACTTCGCGGTCGCCGGTCCGAACATACGAACGTTGCGTGCGTACCCTAGTCCTGAGTTTTGGGCCTACAGGCCTACCTTTCCTACCACAGACCCTTTGTATCCATTTAGGACCCGTTTTAAGGGACAATGGTTAGCACGTGCCACTTGAAGAGCAAAGAAGACTACCTTCGGTGCCTCCTATTGGAGCAGATTTTCTTCGACGCAAAGCAGTAAACATTCCAAGCGCAATTTCTCGGAAATCATTTGAAAAATTGTGTATACATTACAGCTTATTGAATTTGTTTTGAAACACACTAATAAGTGATGTGTAAAAAAATATATAGTTCCATTTGAAAAACCGAACTTGACCATCATGTTTTATAAAATAATAATACAATAAAAAATTTGTCTTCGCTAATAAATTTGCCCCTTTGAACCATTCACTTGTATATAAATCATTTTTTAATTATTCCCTAACCTATCTATCTATCCAAATATTCTTACATTTTAGCACATTGCAAGTTGCCATAAACCCATAAACATTCGCAGTCTAAACTGTAAAATTCCTCCATGATGTTCGAAATATTTTCTCACTTCTTTTTTTAACATTTTACATTGCAATGTTTATTTGTCCAGTATTCAGAATGAAAGAATTCCTTGAAAATTGTTCTTTCTTTCATATTATGAAATGAAGAAATAAGTTAAATAAAACCGAAAGCTTGTCAGTTAGACATCAATAGAATTTAATGCAGTTTGAAATATGTAACGAAATACTGATTTTTTTAACATTGTATCCTCGTACTTTTTTGTTGGGAATGGTAGAAGATATGAATGAATGTACAGAGATTATACAATACCAGACAGCCGCACTTTTGTAAAAAAAAAAAAAAGTGTACTGCAAGATAATACAGTTTACAATTATTGAAGAACACTCAATTCGCATCTGCAATCTTTGCTTTATTTGTTATAGTGGTTTATTTAAAAAAAAATTAGATTTTCTAAAAACATCGGAAAGATTGCAAGAAAATGATGCTTATAAAAAAGCTGAAGGAATAATGTATAGAGCAGGCATCGCTGATTGAAGACAAGACGCTCTTTTTACGATTTTACAACAAAAACTCTAAACGCGTTTTTTTCAAAACAACGTTTTTCGACCTCGCCGACACGATTTACACAAAAATATTGCACCGATTGGGCTTAAATTTTCAGGGATTACTCTGAACACGCATAGTTTTAGTCTGAAGTAGAATTATAAATATTTATTTATATTTAACCAAATTTTTAAACAATTTATGTTGTAAAGAAAGGGTCGAAAAATTCCGAAGTCCACCATTTTGTTATTTTTCATCGAGAGTGAAAAATTTTACTTCCAACCATAACGACAACATTACTTTGGTAAATATTACGTTTAGGGGAGGCAGCTCCGATGACCTTGACCTTGACATATATGGTCAAGATCACCCTCCTGAGTGACCTTCAGAAGGTTTTAGCCGTCGCTCGTTTTTTGTTAAAAAGTTATTAACAAAATAATTTTCATAAATATGCTGCTTATGATAGCCATTTCTGTAGATTTCCAACATTCGTTAGGCCTAAGTTAGGCTTGGATTAGATATTTCCGAGGTCCGGATTGGGTCGGGGTTAGATTGGTGTTTGAGGGGCGGGGGAGGGGGGCGATGCCTGCCTCCCTGTCGCACATGTAACCGAATAATTACTGAATATTACATATCAGTGTATACATATATGTGTAAGAGATCCCCTAAACGCGGTGTGGGGGCGCAGCCCCCACGCACACCATAGGCCGGGGGCAGAGCCCCCGGTGGGGAATCGGGGGGGGGGGGGGCGAAGCCCCCGCACTACTTGGAAAGTAAGGTTTCAACTTGGAAAATACTGTCTACGCTCGGTGGTCTGCCACGGAAAAGGGGGATGTTATATTATTTTTGCGCGAAGCGCACTACGGAGAACCGAATTACGTGTATACTTTCAATATACTTAAATCAGTTGGGCATCGCCCCCCCCCCCCTCCCCCACCCCTCAAACACCAATGTAACCCCAACCCAAGCACGACCTCAAAAATATCTAATCCAAGCCTAATTTAGGCCTAACAAATGTTGGAAATCTATAGAAATGGCTATCATAAGCAGCATATTTGTGAAAATTATTTTGTTAATAACTTTGTAACAAAAAACGAGCGACGGATAAAACCTTCTGAAGGTCACTCAATAGGGTTACCTTGACCACATATGTCAAGGTCAAGGTCATCGGAGCTGCCTCCCCTAAACGTAATATTTACCATTTACACATATATTTATAAACATATTTACACGGGAAATCACTAAAAAACCTAATTTCTGTGCCCCCTGTCAAAGTTATGTATTCTCAATAGTACTTATATGTTTATTAAAAAGGATCATAACGCAAATGATATAAAAATGTGTTTCGCTATTTTGTTCATGAATAATGTTGACAACAACAATAATTGTCATAACACTAATTGTATTAACAGCATATAATTTATGAAATATGCATAGGACAAAGTATAAGTCTGTATGACATTTGCATACAATGTTAACACTAAAAATATATTTCATACGGATAAGCCGCTTATTTTTTACTATGAATAATTTTATTTAGTAGAAATAGGAAAAAATATTTCATTTCAGTTCACAATGCGCGTAGGCGAACACGCCTGCTCGGGCCGAGGCCGAACCCGACATTCTCGAACATTTGCGCGGCTGTGATGTTGCGTCCGGTCGTAAAAAAAGACCCTTTTTGGGCGCCTGCAGGTAGAGATTGCAACGTGTCTACACGGGATATTCGACCTGCGCGCGTGTCCTTGCACGCCCGAGCACTCGATGCTGCGTCTGTTTACAGGCGCCTTTAGGTGCCTGGGGTGCTGCTAAGGTTTACACGGCACACGCAGCTGAGAAAGAGAAGGAATTGAACGGTTATCGTACGGAGTACGACCGAGAGCGAGATGCGCGTTTCGTCTTAGGATCGCCAGGCAGATTCATCATCAGTAGGGGCTACGACTGACCTCTGCCCCAGATGCAGGGGAACTACTACTCGGAACTTATATTTATACAAATGAGGGCCGAACTGACCACTTGCGAGAAACTTTGAGAATACTGAGTGTCCCGAACACTTAGCGGCAGACCCCCAGACTACCGCCAACCATGACAACTGGAGCAATTAAGTCACAGGACGTAATTTTACTAATTGTAACTATTTTAGGAAATACCGC
Organism: Perdita meconis; assembly: GCA_030770465.2. Classification (NCBI taxonomy): domain Eukaryota; kingdom Metazoa; phylum Arthropoda; class Insecta; order Hymenoptera; family Andrenidae; genus Perdita; species Perdita meconis. The sequence goes on along the minus strand of JASKOS020000014.1, from coordinate 2,685,366 downwards.
GAAAAATTAAAAACTCGAAAAGAAAAACCAACCTAATGTGTATGGAGTAGATTATACAGAACGAATTGCTTACGCTTAATATCATTTTCGATTTTAACATTATTGTTACAGTGATTTGAACAGTTGATTCGTACTGAAGTGAAAATAAATAGTTTAAAATAAATATATTTAATACAAGTAATTTTTTACACAAATACACACATACATACAAGTCAACAAGCTACTGGATGCGGCCTTGGTAAAACAGTCGGAAGCTATCGATGTGCGCTTCTCTTCTTTAGTAAATTGATGTTAATATTTATGTGAATGTTAAAACGAGTAATTTTTCTTTAGAAACACAATCAGAATAAATGTTTAGACAAAGATCTTTCTAGCGCGTAACAGTATGAATAATGAAACTTAGTTCAAATTATGTCGTGTTTTGTGGCGTTTTAATGAAAAATAAATACGGAATTTATTTTCATTATTGTTTCTTAATTTCGTTAAACACAGAAAATGTTTATTTGACGCAGTAATGAACATTTCACGCGTTAATGCGCGGACCCTAGAGGGTTCGTATCGTCTCTGCAACAAGTCACCCTTGGGGTGAGATCCCTCGACCGAAGATTTATGGCATCAACAAAATTAACGATGTCTCTTGATATCTTTCATATCGTTACGAGAGTAGTGCTAATCGATTCTTTATGTTCTCCTGATTAAAATCGTACCAAATATCGTTAAAATCAAACTATTTTTAGCGGAGTTCACCTAAAAGCGTGATAACAGTTTTTTCACTTAACTAGCCTATACATAATCCGAATTACATCGTGTTTGGTAGCACTTTCATCGAGAGAACACAAGGAACCGATCAGTGGTGCTTTCGTCAAAATGCGATAAGAAATATAGAACATAGCATTTGGAGTTTTTCGACCTTAACTCTAGGCCCCTTTTTTATGACTCTATTGTTTTCCGAGTCTCGAACCCCTGCTTGCGTACCTGTCTATCGATCTCTAAGCCAAACTTCTAACTTTGCACGGACACAAACAATCAGTGCTTCCAATATCTCCTGCAATATAAGACAATTGATTTCACTACAACGTTCGATCTTGCACGACCTTCAATGATTAGCTTACTTAAATCACCTCAACACCAACTATCACATCAGGATACAAAAACATATCATTCCATCAAAAACAATAAAAATTACCTTGTAATCTCCTCTATACTTCTATCCGCACGAAAACTGTTTGTATCATAATATGTCCACATCTATAACGTGCAAGTTCTCTGTACAACATTTTTTAATATTATTAAAAATAACGAAAATATTAAAAATCGGCATAGTCATTGCCCCACTCTGTATGTAAAATATTAAACGGTAAGTACATGTTTAAAATATAAGAAATATTTTTATTCGCTTAAATTCGTTATTTGTGCCTGAAAAAGTTTAAATTTAAGTAATCATTGACAGTCTACAATTGTGACATAATAAAAAATATTTTCAAGAGCAATTATTTAAATCCTGTAAAATTTTGTATGGAATGAATGCATCTACCACCGTGGGATAAAATTTTATTGCAATTTTATTAAAACATTTTTGCATTTACAGTTTTGTTTTATCTAGTATTGTAAAAAAAAATTATTATAACTTCAAAACGCGAATAATTTAAGGGCTAAGTTTATCCCTTGAGGATGAATTACCGCAAAAATCATTAATTTTTGCATACTTTATTGTGCTGCACATTCTACCCAGGATTTTCATCAAAATCAGAATTTTGTAACATGTGAAATTAAATAGTACCAACGTATATCTTACAGATAAATTATTTTTTATTACATTTCTTTAACATGAATTATTATGTCTGTTTTATGCGAGAAACTTATATACAGAATACTAAAGTAATGAAACTTTGTTACGTGTACATCAATTACTTGTCAGCGGCCACATTATGTCACTATACATTTAATGTTTTTTTTTTAAATTATAAGTATTGAATGTAATTATAAAAAATGTCTTTTAATTAAACCCTAGAATTGCTGCCCTACTAAATTCAATTAATGGAGTCTTTTCTGTGCTGTACTCACACACAAGTAGAGTAGACCTGTCACTAATCGGACAGACAGAGTCAGTAAAAGTATTTTTAACTAAGTGATATTTTAAATTCTACTTCTTTGTTACTAACTGCAATTATTGTGCCTTTTTGTACTCAAGAGCAAGTAGAATTTACGTGTCAATGACCAAACCAGTCTGACTAATTTTAGTGTATTTTCCCTTCGTAATATTGTAAACTATATTCTTCGTGTTCGTTTTGCAATTCCCAATTCCTGAACTTAAAAATAAGCAAATTATAAACAAGAAAATTAAATCTCTGGCTCAATATATAAAATATGATTTCTTTTGTTGTGCCAACCGTTTCACATTTTAAAACTACTCTTAATATTCATTTCAATCGATTGCCACACCAATATTCCGAAGTATCTGTTACATGTGTTGCTTGTACATGACGTAACAAATGCTTTATTAAATTAATGAAAGGGCGGAATTGGGTAAAACGTTGCGTCCACGACCGCACATTACATCCATTATTTTTCGCTATTGGGCTTTGCAAAATTAATTATTATCATCGATAGACAGTGCAGCCAAAGTATACTGACGACACATTGTACGAGCCTTTGTGTTCATTTATAAATAAATTTTAGCGCAGCACTTTGCTGTAAACATTTACATTTACAGTTTGAATTAGCAAAATGGTTAATTATTAAGATAATTAATGCACAATGTCCCTTTGTTGAGGGGGAACAGCGTTATTCATAACACAGGCTACAACGGGAAAACAGAATGGCAATGAACTCAAACGAAATTGATTTTTAACGTTTCCTGTACGTTTATGATGCAACTAATGAACGATATTTGTTCGAACGACGATATCGTCCTTGTTTCGTTATCGATTTCCTTTCTTTTTTATCAGTTTTTGTTAGAACTAGAAAATTGGCCACGGTTTATTTCGCAGAACGTCCCATCTGCATCGACGTGTTTTCAGCAAGCTGGCGTGACGAGGCAACATGTAAGCTCATCCTAACTTCGAGTGTTCTTTCTTGTTTTACGAGACAGAAAACAGCTTAGGTACTTAAATGGTAATTTGTCAAAGGGAACACGAATGAGTTGGGACAAGTTACACGGCACGAAACTTGGGAACAACATTCGGGAAACCTTCGACAAGCAAATTGATAAAACTTCTCGGAGTTGGGGAACAGACTAGTCGAAAAACACTGGGCTTTTTCTGAGATCCAAGAATTTACCTTGACGAGCATAATAACTTTAGCCAGGCTCGGTTAAAACAGGAAATACATTAGTCTCTAAGATACCATCAATCAATCCTAACTTAGCTTGGTTTAAATATGAATTATTGTAATGTTCATTCTCCTTGTTCTAACCCTCGCAACGGCTGGGACCTATAAAATTATTCATTCTTAACTCGAGTTCCGAGTGACCCACGATCTCCATTCGAAAGTTAAAACTGAAATAATATATGTATACAGCTAAAATAATTCACAGCAGGGATAAAGCAATAGACGCACCTCTACTGTATATTATGAGATAAACTTTATAGCACCACACGAGCAGGCGTATTTATTGCTACGAATGTTATGTGTGAATTTTATCACTCTATGAATTGATAAGCTTGCAACACGTCAGTCACGAAAATTCATTTCATTGCAGCGGCTGTCACGTGAGCTTTTTATTGCAGTGCAAAGCATACCGTATCGACTTCATATTTTGTGGGGATACATTGTGTGGAGTGACGGAGAACGATGTAAAAAATTACTCCGCTTTGCTTTAGTACTCCTCGTTTCGTAATACTCCAGAAAGAGTAAGTTAGCTAATCTTGAGCAAAATTTTGTTACTATACCTATAACTATTCATTAAATTGATCTATATGTATTCTGGTGAAAGTCTGTAAAAGTCTATATTTGCTTTAAAAAATCATATTTCTGCAATAAATACCTTTTAGAAAAATATATACAGTTGCAAACAAAAGTTTTCGAACGATATAGATTTCCATATTTCATTCAGTTTTTATGTTTCATTTAGAGTAACACCAAAATCTAATTATGTAGATTGATGAAGAATTTTATAATCTACAAAAATTCACCAAAATCGTATTTATACAAAAATTTGTTTATTTTTTATTCTACAATTATTTATTTAATTATTTTTATTCTAAAAGACGTGCAAACAAATATTAATAAATCGCACGAAAAAAATAGTCCGTCTCTATTCCAGGCAAACATGCGAAATTGAAATACACGAAAATGAACATATTTTCTATAAAAAGAAGAATTCGCTGAATTCTTGTTGATCATTCAATTCACTATCGATGTACATACATACATACTTAGATATTTCTATTATTCCAAATGAAATACATGAAATTGCATAAAATATGAAAATCGCTATCGTTCAGAAACATTTGTCCGTAACCATATTCATTTGTCCCGGCTTCAAAAAGTTATTTATTTTTACACTCGAAAATGGAATATTTTTGCAGGCGGCTGCATGCATATGCAAAAACGCTTGTTGCTTGCGCTTGTTCACCAGCGTTTGTTTCTGTCTTTGTTCAACCATCTTCTCAGCGCGATGGTTGAACAAAGACAAAAAAAAGCGCAAGCAATAAGCGTTTTACGTGTTTCTACCCTAACAGCACCCTTTAGCGGTGGGGAAGCGGCGCTTATTGGTGTACATCTGTCTGTGGAAAAGTGTACGGCGTGAAAAACTTATGTTTCTTGTTACTAAATACATTCTAAGTTAAGAGAAATAACGACTTCTTCATATCTACTTAACTACGTCCTTGGTCAACAATAGGGACACTGATTCTCGTCAATTTTAAAACTTTTTCGTCTTTGTGAAGGTCATTTCAAAGACGTACAACGTCTGCCACATATCCCGGAACCTGAACTTATTTGTTTTCGTGCGCGAGAGTTCCGAGATAAGTGACTGATCCTATATGCTAAACTTGTTTATCCCTCTACTCTCAAAACAAAGATACAGCATTCCATTTAAAAACATAAAATGACCTTTATATGACTTTGAAAAATTGAAGGTGAAAAGATTCCTTTTCAAGGTTTCGAAACATTTTTGTCCTATAATCTACCATTCAACGGTTTCAGTAACTCACATTCGTTAACATGTATTTTAAATGTTAATTGATTGTGAAATTCTCAGTATTATATTTTTTTTATGTATTTATATTGTTCCAATTTCCTCGTTTAATCGTTTCTCATTTTCCATAACTTCTATTGTACAAAGGCAAATAGCTTTTTTAAAATTCAAAGAAGTATAACATGCTTCTTGTGAACAAATGTGTGAGTCACTGTACATCAAACGGCACTTATCATAAGACTCCCTTTATGTATTTATTTATTGATTTTATTTATTAAAGAATGCATTAAAGTGTCATTTTTTAAGATAAAAAGTATACAGGTTGTAACAAATATACATTGAAATTTTTTGAGGGTAGAAGGAGACCATAACTGAATCATACAATGACCTATGATATAATGTCCGATGTACATCTAATAATGACGTAACATGTTTGTACGCTAAACTAGTAGTCGGAGGATTCTAAAATTTTACAATCACATTGGCAAGCAACAATAGAGAAAAAGAGTTTCAATGCATTTTATTGTATCTATTATAGTATAACTATTATAAAGCTTTAACAATCGGGAATGTTTCTGGGAATGAGCATCGGCCTCGCACACAGATGAAGCGATGCCTAAAAGGCTACTTGTTTCCGTGTGTTTATTTCGTTGATGGGCTACGTTTAGTGACAGTGTCATAACTAGACTGCGGATGTTTATGCAAATTTATATTTTTAAAAGCATAGAAAACAAAAAACTTTTATCTTCTAAATGTCATTTATCTTCTACATGTTATAAAATGCATTTTATTTTCGATATTTCATGTATTTTTGCATCGATGCACATCCTGATGCATTTTAGCACATTTAAAATCGATATAAATGCATAAACATCCGCAGTCTAGTCATAACAAATCAATACCGCTAACTTTAAGGCATTGTTACTGCAAAATGAAGGCAATCGGACACTGTGTCATGCGACATTTTAAAATATTTCAACGTATATTTGTTACACCCCGTATTTAAGATACAATACAACGACACAAATATCACAATAATATTGAAAATAATATTCATTTTTACGCTATATTCGCCACATTATTTTTATGCTTGTTTGGTTACAGATTAAAAATAATATTTTTCTTTATTATCAAGCGCTATAATAACCGAAGTAACAAACGATATCAGAAATTCGAGGAAACTCGGGTGAGTTCTGCCGTTCAAATAGCTTTCTTAGGAGAATATAAATGGAGAATAAAATCTATTGCGTCATAAATACTTTGCGATTGCTTTAATTTCTTCTAACATTAATGAACATAAATTTACACATTGTCAGAATGTTGAATGAATGACCGCATGAATGGACAGAGCGAATGGCAAAATAAGCGGATACAAATAGTGTAAAAAGTCTAGAAAGAGTACGACTAGTGCACGAATAAAGGAAAGTAAAAAGAAAACAGATTGCCACAGAAAACTTGAACCGACTTGATGGGTATTTTCTTCCAATATCTGTATCTTTTCGTTCCTCTTAAAATTATTATATAGTAAGTCTCAACTCAATACAGGTATACCAAATAAAAAATCAAAGACGATTAGGACCAGAAAATACAGAGACAAAAGTGTACATCAAAGTGGCATAAGATTTTCAATTACCGTCGCATTCGAAAATATCAAACTCCTCAACTAAATGAAACCTTTAATGTGGTTTACTGTGTCCGTAACAGTAACCGATACAACAATGAAAATAATAATTTCACGACATTCTAAAAGCGACGTTGATATCATTAATGACTATTACCTCGGGAAGTTTGTTAGGCAAGCATAAACTCGATGTGTCCGGAGTAATTACACACTTATACTCCCGTCGGCGTATCAATATTTCATTTTGCATCCTCTTGACCCACTTTTCGCAATTCTCCGCCACATCTCCGATGCGAGGCGGAAGTTTGCAAGGACGAGCCGGCATCCTGTCTCGCGACGAGTGCAAATTGCGACGCGGAATAAGGAACATTATAACCTGGATCGGTGCTTGCGTCTAACATCTGGTCCCTGGTTCCTTGGCGTATTGCTTCTGTTTTTACGAAAATGGAAGCTCGGCAACGCCACGGCAAGATTTTCATGAATATTCTTTGGGGCAACATTAATGCGCTTTATAAATATGTATTAAACCCACGGATTTTACTATCTCCGACAAATTAAGCTTGCCAGCTGCCTTAAACCCTTCCTGTTCCATCCCCTCGTCGGAACGTTACCGCTGCAAAGACGCAATTCGAATAGTAATCTAGAATCGCGATCCGCTATCTCTCCAGGAGACATTTAATATTCCGCGCAATGAATTTATATTTTCTATTACGGGGTGAAGGAATGGGGTATTGTGTAGAGCGCGATTAAAGTCTTTTGCCGCTGGATGATCCTGCATTCGAACAACACAGTGGAATTTAGAGGAGATTAGCAAGTAGATAGCTATGAGGTTGAGAAAAAAAGAGATTAGAAACTGCGGGATAGAATTTTTGCTGATGCAATAGTTACAACAAAAAAGTTAACATTTGGCGAACCTTATAGTTTTACTTGGAAATTTTAAGAATGTTTATCAGAATGTTTTTGCAGAAGAAATTGTAAACTAAGTTTCAATTATTCAGAAATAATTTTAGTCTGTAGCTTTCAATCATGTATACAGCGTACCTGTTGCTATCAAGTGCACGTATTTTAAAAATTGATGAACGCATGTTTTATCTAAAAGAATAACAAGTAATAAGTAGAATTGTAGAATTATGAATTGGAATCTTTTGAAAGAATATCAATATATTTGAAGAAATTTTTATTTCTAATCTACTCAAACATTTCTTACGTAGAGAAAAATTAAATACTGCAACTGTGTAATTTGAATTTTTTAAGCAATTCCAGAAATTTCGTGAAACATTTTATAATACAGATTGTATAGCGAATATGTAGTATTTACTGTCATACTTGTCAATAAAGTATGCATCAATCATACAAAAAAAATGGATCAATGTCAAGTCGTCAAGTACAAATATGTAACAGGTGGAAATAAAGTGCATTTTAGCGTAAACATAAATACTATCAGAAAATAAAGTTTTACACTATACTAAAAAATGAATATTTTCACTGGCTTTGAAGTTACTTATTGTTTTACTATTTCCTTTATAGATTATACTGTCATAAAAAATGTATCATTACTGCAAAATCATCGTGCCTTTTCCATTTTTCTCTTAAGTTATTTTTTTTTTTTCTATATAAAAGCTGGAAACAAGTTGGCAAAATCATTCTGCTGTTAAACGCGTCAAAATTCGGACACGAAGAGCCATGTATTTAAAAATTAAGCTTTTATTATTATTTGTCACCCTAATTCTTATATCAAGGTTCTTGGAATCAGTGCAAGGAGTACGCAAAACTTTTGTTTCTTCTCTAGAATCTGACATCTAACAGGTTATCTTGTATGCATACCTATTTTACAATATTATAGACACACTGTTCTGTTCATCGAAAATGTGAAAGTTGTTGGAAACCTCTTGGTCTACGTTACAGGGTAAGGTATACCTATAGAATTATTTGTATAGGAATTTATTGATTTATATTGTTTTCTGTTTATTAGCGAATGTGTACACACAGAAGAAGGTAATAGAATTAGATTGACATGCTAAAGAAATAGGTACTCTAGATGCCCAAAAAGCTACTTGTTTCGTCGATGTGCCGGAGTCAGTATCTGTCGTGAAACCATCCCGCTACCTTTATGGCATTATTACTGCAAAATGAAGACAGAGCAGACACTGTGTTATAGAACAATTTTTTGTTTCATTTGAGCTCTCCTATCACCACTTAAAATATTTAAACGTATATTGTTTACTCCCTGTATAAGCACAATTACTTATACATATACATGAAGGTATACGGAGAAAAATAATGGAGGAAAAATTACTACATTGCGTAGTAAAGAAACAGGATATAGTGAAAAGCGTTCCTTTCTACACATTAAAAGGAAAAATTAGCACATGTGTTTCCAAATTTAATAGACCAGTGTAGTAGAATTTACGGAAGCCACAGCGACATCTACGCTTCGGAAAGAAGTGACGTCTCGTGACATAACCTCAATTTGCTTGGATGTTTGCACTGTCTTTTCAATGCCTTTCAATGAATATCGCATAAACGTCCAAAAAATGGTACAGTTAATATTGGAAAAACTTATTTTCTGACATAGGTATTTGTTACGGGCCGTTAGCAGTTACTGAGCATAGGCCTAGTTTCATAGGGCTTCCGCAAGAGTGTTCTCGTAATAATCATCTTTCTCGCTAGTGCTTGATCCTAGCCCTGCTCATATACAGGGTGTCCCAAACTAAGTGCGGGACCCGGAAAGGGTGGAATCCTGGGGTGATTCTAAACAACATTTTCCTTTGCAAAAATGTCCTCCGAAACTTTGTTAACGAGTTATTAACGAAAAACCCCGACCAATCAGAGAGCGCGAATAGCGAGCGCTCGGCCGACCAGCGACAATAGTTTAAGAGAAATCGGCCAATAACCTTGTTTTCTCTCGTTTCTTATGTTTTACAATTTAACCAATTATTTTAAAAATCTGAAACAATTCCATAATATGTGTCGTGATAGCTGACGTGTCCCTAATTTATTTCATAATTTTTTAACCAATAGTTTAACAGAAATCGGCCAATAACCGTGTCTTCTCACGTTTTTTATTTTTGCAACGTTGCTAATAAATTAAAAAATCTCAAAAAATTCCATAATATGTGTCGTGATAGCTAACGTGTCCCTGATTTTTTTCATAATTTTTCATCCAATAGTTTAGGAGAAATTGGCCAATAACGTAAAGATCTTGAGTTTCTTGTACAAGCCTCGAGCACGGCGAGTAGTAAACGCTACGCGTAGCTTGTGCACCGTCGCTGGTCGGCCGAGCGCTCGCCATTCGCGCTCTCTGATTGGTCGGGGTTTTTCGTTAATAACTCGTTAACAAAGCTTCGGAGGATATTTTTGCAAAGGAAAATGTTGTTTAGAATCACCCCAGGAATCCACCCTTTCCGGGTCCCGCACTTAGTTTGGAACACCCTGTATAAGACGAGTTCCGAAATAATCTTCCACAGCTCAAGCGCGGATCCGTTAGCATAGGTCTACTGAGATAACGAAGCAAGTCTTCGTTGATCTGATGGTCCAAAACGAAAATCGCCGTGGCCCCCCTTCTCTTCTTCCATCCCAAAGTTTTCCTCCTCCAGTCGTCAACACTTTGCATAACCAATAATAATTCTCTTATCTATCCTATACCTTGCCTTCCCCGTCGCCAAGCATATACCCCCTCAGTATTCAGTATTTCCATAAAGAAAAACTCTTTTTAGTTTGAGCGAAAATTCCAATTTTACTACATTCGTGTAGTAAAAATCAGCACACGAGGTTGTAGTTTTTACCAAGTCTTCAGAACCAAATATTACTACACTGATGTAGTGAAAACCTAACTGCTTTCACAAATCCTGTCGTTTTAGTAGAAAATGTAGTAAAATTTCTTTCATTTTTTCTCTCAGTGTGTGCATATAGAGTTTATTAAATACTAAAATTTACAAATCATAAAAAGCGTGTGAATGACTACACCATTAATTTCTCTAATATATTTTTGTATTAAATACTGAAGTTACTGTTTGCGAAAGTGAGCCTTCTGCTATTATTTGTTACTTAAATTTGTATGTCAAGGTTTGCAGAAGACAACAAGTGCAAGGGGTAAGTAAATACCACATTTTTCTTATAGAATCTTGAATACGACATATCAGCTTACGTATCTTTTATTATGTTAATGTTTAAAGATAAGCGTAACAAGTAAGTATACTTGCATACTTGTTTCGTATCTAATATGATAAAAGAATTGGACACAATTAAAAGTATGAAACCTTTTTTCATTAGCCTTATTTATTTTATTATTTACTGTAATTTTCCATTTTCTTGTATACATCTGTTTTTAACTTAATTACAGTACATGTAAATAATTTTGAAATTTACGAAAGATGCTATACAGAAACATTAATTAATGTGGAAAATAAAACGAGTTTCTTAAATAGAATTATACTCCGTGAATGACTTTTAATAATGTCTACTATAAAACGTTTTGAATAATATGTATTCAAAAAAACAGTATGTAGATAGTAATTCTGTAAAGCTCTTTAGTAAAATTTTTCCTCTGAATACTTGTTTCTTTTACACGTACAATAGGATCCACATTCTCTTTAAATAATGTAGTACTGAGACTTGAGACGTATAAAACAACACACTTACGAAAATGAATATTTACTCGTTGTTTGTCAGTGTAATTGTCGCAGCTATATTCTCTGCGACACAAGTCGAAGTAGTGCGTAAGCATCTGTTTCTCTTCTAAAGTCTTGAAATTAATTACGCACATCTTCATAACATCATAAATTTGCTCATTTGTCCTGTGCTATTTCAGCTTTGTAATTGCAGAAGAACTTACTTTTACTCGTGGCAAGTATGTTAAAGTTTAATGTGTTTTGATAATCTCCTTCGATGTCTTTTATTTGGTTATTGTGTGTACTCATAGTTGTCCTACTAAATATGTATATAGACTATTATTTATACATATGACGTAAAAAACGAATTATCATTAAAATTTTTCAACTGTTTAATATTTTGTGAATGGAAAGACATACAATGCAATGCGGTAATGACAAATTCTTTCTTTGATTACACGAAACACGAAACTTGTAGCTGGTGCTCATCGTAGTTACATTAATCAAAACTTAAAAATAATTTTCGATGTATATAATTATTCATAAAATGTTCGATAATAATTCTGGTGGTTCAATTGAAATGAAATTCGCCGCACAATTTTTGTAATTTAAAACATTATAAATTCTGCGCGGCCGCTTTTTTGCTTTTATACATTGTTCGCGCGTAGATAAATTCGATAAACTTCATTTCGCATTTCTCTTTGATAATGGAAACTGTGCAACACTCGAAGATTTTACAGCACGTACGGTACGATATATAAATTTGACGTTGAAAAATTTCTGGCTCGTTTGTACAGCAAATTCCATTAGTTTAATTAATGAACGGAATAAATAGAGAGTTTTCGAATGTATTCCTGCATAATAATTATAACAATTTGGTTTCGAATTGCAGTTTGAAACGTATGCAGTATTGTTAAATTGGGATAATAGGAGTACGTTGTACATATTTATACGAATATAGATCGATATAAATAATAATATCTAATAATATCCTGCGAGTCCTAATCAATGATCTTACATACATTTTTAATTCCGCAATAAATACTGAATTTCTACTTTAATCATCAAAGTTGTAATCCTTTCTATATCGTATTCATTCGAAGCAAGTGCTATCAGTTTAACTCATTGTCATGCCATTCATCTATGCTAAAAAACATTTCGGTCAGTTTACCTGTATGTACCACTTACAAAATCATTCTGTACACACCTAATATTATTAAACGACAGCGTAGTCTGTAATTGACGATATAGTATGTATATATTTTATGCAAGCATAATATTGTATTGAAATTGATACATGTTAGCTCAATTAATGTCTTGAACTAAATATTCATTCGCCCATTTTGGGAATATTTGCCGTAACAAATAAGCATATTTTGCGAACATTGAGGTAATAAGCTTTTCTGATTTCCTTGAAGTTCATTCAATTCTTATATTTTCGTGGGCATAAAGCACTATTTGTTGAAATTTTTATGCAGATGATACAGCAACAGAAGGAGCTAGACAGGAGCTAGACAAACTATGTATGTATGTACGTTTAACCATTATCAGGAGTGGTTGGGGAGTTCAAATGGAACACAAAATATCCTATGACACAGTGTCCGATCTGTCTCCATTTTGCAGTAATAATGCCTTAAAGCTAGCGGTATGGTTTTGAGATGGATACTAACTTCGGCACATCGACGAGGCAAACGCATGGAAACAAGCAGCCTTTTAGGCTTCCCTACCTCTGTGTGCGTGGCCGGTTTTTAAAGCTTTATAACAGTTAAACTATAAGAGATACAACAAAATGCATTAAGACTTTTTTACATTATTGATGCTTGTCAACGTCTTTGTAAAGCTTTAGAATTTCCCAACTATTAGTTTAGCGTATAGGGTAATAAACTTCAAGGTATTATTACTACAAAACGAAGGCAGATCGGACACTATGTCGTAGGACATTTTGTACTTCATTTAAGCTCCCCTGAAAATATTTAAGCATATATAGTTTACACCCTGTATATAGCAGCTGGATCACTGAAATCATGATAAATCTTCGTTAGAAACTTTTGGCCGAGTTTAACGTGGTAATAAGGGTCATTATCCGATGGATTCACCCGGCGAAATTAAATTTTCATAATTAAAAGTGTATTACGGGGACAAAAACGAGTAAAAAATTACCACTGAAAATCCACCTCGCTAAACAAATAGAATAATTAAAACCGAAGTGGTCAGCATAGGTAGAGAAGTAATGCAGTTTATACTTAATAAAACATAAATAGTAACGAATAAGACATTTAAAAAATATTCCATGAAGTTTGTTGACAAGTGAAAAAGGCTAATATACCTATTGGAGTTAAATACATACAACCTAAGACAAAAATGCATGAAATGTGAAATATTCGAGTGTCTATGCTTGACACATGGTTCATCTGTACACATGTAAAGAACTCGGTTCACATGTAAAGAACTCGAACAATACAGTAGTCCCCGCGTAAAGCGTTGCCCATGTGATCCGTTGATTAAGGCTTAAGTAAACTGGGAAGTGAATCTCGCACCTGCGATTTCTTGCTGGACAGGTTTTTATAAGTTTGGAGCAACCCTAGGCACATGCGGTATCCACTGGTATTCGCTGCGCAACGGTATCGAGTTACGCGCGTGTCTCTCGGGCGTTAAGTCGTCAATTTTTGTCAGTTTCCGCAATCTTATCCGTTGTATAAATACAAAAGTTTCAACATTGGATTCTAAGCGTTCTCCCGATTAAAATAACATGAAATTTCATGTAAATCGGACTATTTTTAGCGAAGTTAGAATTCAATCGTGAAAATCAATTTATTTCGTTATTTCGTTAATTATGGACCGAATTATGTCGTACTTGGTACTTTTTTAATCGGGCCAGTATAAGGAATCGATTGGCGCCACTCTTGTGAAAATCTGATGGAAAAAGGTGAAACTTAATCACGAGTACTTTTAAATACCTAGTGCTATCCTTGTCTTTTATAGCCCATTCCGGAAGTCGAGCTCCCGAGCGAGAAAGTTCTCACGATCCAAGTCGACAAAAAATAGTGGTTGGAGAGATTCAGCTAGCCTTCTGGAAAGAAAATAGGCTAGGCTTAAGCAGACTCTACTGTAGTCGGAGTTGTATTCATATTGCCAAAAAGTTATTTTTTACACTACAAATGTTTTTTCAAACATTATTTCCGGTTTTTTACATCTATGAGCTTAAACTTAAATTCCTTGAATTTATCATTGTAATAACAAGTTTTTTTAAAACTAAAAACAGGGTCATGTCTTTCCATCAAAGTATATGTAAAATTAGAAAAATTTTAAATCGTTATATTTCAGCATTTGTTCAGTTGCTTTATTTCAAATTCGGTGCAGTTCATTAAGGAGATCATAAGAACAATCCTATGTTTATATAATCCTATGTTATTGATTTCATACTATTTTTAAGATAAATCCAATACATATCGTAACCTTTTCATGCAATTATTTTTCAATTTGCCATTTCTTGCATCTTGCGTTTACAATTTGGTAAATTTAAATGATATTGCATCACAAAAGATGTCAAGTAAGAATTGAACAATTGTTTTTCCAGGTAGTTCTACATGTTGAATGAATCTATCTGATTACATCTATCTTTAATGACTTCGCATAATCAATCTCGTAGCGCACCATTTCTGCGTTCATTATTATTCAGCAGACAAGCTAAAGATTATGTCTGCATGACGGTCAAGTCTCATAAATGGTTCCATTTATCGCCCCAGTTCGGTGACAAATTCTCCTTTAAAATATCTTTAACAGAACACATGTACATCTTTAACAGAAAACATGTACAAAATGCTTAATTTAATTAATAACACAGTGAAATTAATGATAAATGTTCAAATTGTAAGAGCTTAAATTAAACTGACGTTAAGATTTAAAGAAGTATTAAAATATCACTAAATTTATCTCTTTCCAAGAATATGTTTCAAATGATGCATCCAGACTAAATCCATTAAATCAACAGATCTATTTAGGAGTTATAGATTTTATGTTATATTCAGCTCACTGCTAAATCTGCAAAGGAAATTAATTCTGAACACCCAGTCTGTACTACTAATGAAATTATATAAAAACTGTTGCTACGAGACATCAATTGGTTCAATGATATCTTAATGATTATGACTAGACAGCGGATCTTTATGCAAATGCATATTTTAATAGACAGCCAATAATCTAATCAAACCTCGACAGAAATTTGTTTTATGGTCAGAGTATTCTAAAAATATATTTATTATTTTACATTGTTTGCATAATGCATATACTTTACATATTTATGTTTAACAGCACATGAAAAGATATATTGTACATATATTTATTTATTGCGTATGCATTCTTGTATTACAACTTTATGAATCATGTTGAAAAAATCATGTTTTTGTAATTGAGTAATCTGCAATTCAGTGTTAAACCACTAGGATTTATAACGAATTATAGTATGCAAAAATGATTCGAAAAAGTATTATCAAGTCCATGTAATCATATATGTACATTGAAAATATTCTATAACATAATATACTATGTACAATAAATTATTACACTATATTACATTACATATGTATTGTATATAGTCATACTTACATATATTTAGTGCATATTTGCTTATTTTATATGCATATTTGCTTATTTTTGGTACAGAAATGACATACGTATTCTGTATATTTATGGTGCATAAAGTTTAATTATGTCTAATTATGACAAATTTAACAGTGTCCTTATCACTTCATCAGATAAAGATCAAAAGCACGACAGGTTTCAAGCAGCCCGGAATTTTCATTACGCTAAAGCGGTGCTCTGTGTTATTAACACGTTACCGTTCGAGCACCTGCCAGCGAAAGAGGATTATCTTGATAATGCGTTTTCTCTATAGCTCCCACCTGAGTAACGTCACACGTTTCCTGCCGAACATTCTCGCTCACTCGACTGTCATCATTAAGTATTAACGAGCAATATTATTCCCCTGGATCTGCTGAACGTAGCCGAGTTTCTCCGTCTTGCATAAGAAGAAAACTCATTTATTTTCATTGCTTATTGCATGAAATTTACAACAATTTTAAGATACTCAGATAACGCGTTAATTGCGTGTTTAGTTCTCACTGTTGAAGCTTTCGGGTGTAAGCCGTGTCCACGAGAAAACGTTTCGCTAGCATTGCAGCTGGCTTCTTCAGGGGATCGAAAGACACACTGAAACGTAGTTTCAACAGTGAGAACTGTATGACGCCGGGCCGTGAAAGCCTCAAATCTCTGATTACGTGTTCAGTGTTTAATACCAAAGACGAATGAAAAAATCATTTCTTGTAAATAAATGTAATAAACACTCGAGGGAGTAACAAACTTATAGCAAAAAGTACTGTACTTCAGAAGCAATACCGTTGAAGTTTAAAGATTTAGAAACTCGGTGAGAATATTGCTCGTAACCTTTGAACTTTCTGAAGAACACCTGTTTTATTGCAGAGTTAAACTTCTCTTGAGTTTACACTCTCTGGGATCTTACACAAACTAAATCTGTAAAAAACGCTTTTAAAACAAATTCCGTAAACATCTATAAATTTTATTATTTTAATTCCCAGTTAGAGAGTTGCGCTATTTAAAGACCTTGCAGATTTTTGCTAATAATTATTTCTAATTGAAGGTAAACTTGTCGATGAATTGCCTCTTCATGGATACAAATGACCATGAAATATGTTGTCAAGATTATCATTCCAAACAGCGTTTTCCCATAGGTACATGTAACAGGCGGTCTTAGATTTCAAAATATTCGCAAAAATCGTTAGTTACCAGTTCAGGTAGAAACTCGTCTGTTGTTTTTCCAGACGCCTAAGGAATCTAATTTTCCCCGCTAAGGAATCTAATCCAGAACTAATCCGATTACTCTTTCAAAAATTGTAAATAAAACTTCCAGTATTTGAAAGAGTGATCGGAGTAAATATTTTCTGACAGTACTGAATGGTTAATATGAAGATGCCTCGGGCATACATATAAATATATTTTCCTCGGAAATGTAAAGAAATAGATGATTATTTCTTTTAGATTATTAAGCGACATATCAAAACACATGATATACCAAAGGTTTTGACCAAAAACTTCATTACATTAAGCAAGCGTACGCATAAATTGCGTCTCTTCCACGCAAAATTACTCATTAAAACACGCTTTACTATGGTGAAAGCGTTCATGTAATGATACAGAAAAGCTGTTACAGCTTGACTCGATGACTTTCTTTTTTCCGCAGTGTTTTTTTTTTTTTTTCAAGTAAATTCTCCCATAGGATTATTTGACTTCTCCTTTGGAACTGAACTGAATCTTGTAATTATTCTAGTTCTACAATGTCACTATGCCACTATTGGTCAATCTTGCGGAGAAGGTTCGTGTATTTGTGATATAATTGGTTTAGGAGGTTCTGGACAGGTTGGACTTTCCCAAGGAGGTGAATGGTAGCGAATGCTTTTCATGAACCGTACCTCATTTTCAACCCGATATCAATTTAGGAAAGGTCCTAAATACATTCGTCAAACTGTTTATGACCCCTTTCTTTGTTTACGATTGTCAGCGGTAAAAAGACACTTCATGTCAATATACAAGTCCAATATTAACCGTCTTTCTATTATCCAGTTACTATAAAACCGGGGTCCCATTACAGACAAGCGCGGCGCGCGCGGTTCTAAAAACCACCAGAAAAAGTCGTTTTTTACAAACAGACTCGTCCTGAAATACTCAAGGTGCTCCGTCAAGGCGCTTGATACTTCAAAATGAGTCTGCTCATAAAAATCTACTTTTTCAGGTTATTTTCATGACTGCGCACACCTTTTTTTTAATGAGACTCCGGCTTTACTCTCAATAAAAAGTTTAAAGAATATGTGGTGAGGACAGTCGATATGAACGAAACAAATATCGAATATATTTTTTTATATTAACAAGGGAGGTTTCCCAAGTGATGATTGGGTTAGGTTCTAAAAGAGTTTATGACTGCACCTCGCCTTTGCCGTTTTGGAAAAATTTTTCCAATAGTTTCAGAGAAATATTTTACACATATTTGATTATTGGCCACAATTCATATCTACGGGTTAAAAACAGTCCTTGAACTTAGGGATGAAAGATATGTCTTCCTGAATATCTTAAAAACTACTTGCTTTAGACAAAACTTTTTCATGAAAAATTATGTACTCTTCAGTGACAAATTCAACTACGAAAATCGTTTTTTCAAATATTTTTTGCTTTAACAAATATGTTAAAAAGTACAATTTTTTAGCCATTTTCCTTTTAAAATAGTGAGTTATTTCTATGTAACTTTATATACATAATTTATGAAACTGATTCTTAAACGATGAATCCCATTGGATGACATCAACATTATTTTACAACAAAAATTAATACGAAAATTATATTGTTTATGCAATAAAGGATTTTAAAAAACGGTTTCCGTGGTTAAGTTTGTCACTAAAAAATACACAATTCTTTTGAAGCAGAACTGACTCATCGGCAAACAAAGCGAGACATGCTTATCCGAAGTGTGATTTTGCTTTATGACTACGCTAGGCCATACACCGTTGCATTGAGCCAAAAAATTTCAAAAAATTTATTGGAAGACACTGGAACGCCCGCCCTACAGCCCAGATTTTTCCCGTGTGACTACCACATGTTCGGACTACTCAAGGAACAATTGGGAGGACGTTCTCACGACGATCAAGGTGTGGATTTGTCCGTGTACAATTGGTTAGAGACACGGCCAACTTCGTTCTTCAGTGACGGGATTAAAAATCTTCCAATCCGATGGAAAAAATGCGTACATAAAAGTGGAAAATAACATGTGTTCAAAACTTTGTTTACTGTGACAGTAAATTAAAAAAAAAAGTTCGCTTTATACTTCATCCACCCTTGTATTAACAACGTTCATTTACTGAACAGGTTATCCTATGAAGTACATGAACACGCGCAATTAAGGATGAAACTACTACACTGAGAAAAATCGTGGAGGAAAAATTCGTACGTTGCGTAGTAAAGAAACACTCTAGTGTGAAATGCGTTTCTTTGTACCACATTAAAAGGAAAAAATAACGCATGTGTAGTAACCTTTAATAGGTTGGGTTTCTGAATTTAACGGACCAGAGTAGTAAAATTTACAGAAGGTTGTGAGGCACAGCGACATCTGTACATATAATAGTGTAAGTATTTCCTATACGCTTCGGAAAGAAGTGGCGTCTCATGACATAACCTCAATTTGCTTGACATTTAGCGTTGTCGTAACAACATAACTGTGTTCTAGGAGCTATCTTTTCAATGCCTTTTGATATCCATCGCATAGACGTCCAAATGGAGTATAATATTGGAAACACATGTTTCCAGACATATTTGTTACGGCATCAGCTGTTAGCAGATACTGGGCAGAAGGCAGAGGCCTAGTGAAAGTTTCATAGGGCTTCCGCTAGAGTATTCTCGTAACAATCGTCTTTCTCGCTAGTGCCTGATCCTAGCCGTGTTCGTATATGTTTAATACGAGTTCCGAAATAATCCTTTACAATTCAAAGGCGCGTACAGCGCAGAGTCCATCAGTATATGCCTACCCATGATGTGTTACATAATGGGCTTACTGATGACGAGTTAGGGCCAATTCAAACTATCATCCGCTAACAACTTGACGGCGTCAAAACTTTCTCTAATGGGTTTCTTATGGAGCCATTTACATTACACTGTCCGACGACCGACAGACGGTCACCATTTAAAACCTATGGCGGAAGGTTTTGACGAACGCTAGCCTGACGCCGGTTAGTGTGAATCGGCCCTTAGTGTGAATCGGCTTAGACGGTTAGTGTGAATCGGCCCCTAGTAGTCTGCTTTGATTGACGGGCCCCAAGACGAAATCGCCGTGCCTCCCCTTCTTTCTTCTTCAACCGCGAGTTCTCTTGCACTAGTGTAATATTGTCGACTTTGTATACTCATCGATTCGTTGTTTTATATCCTGCCCCCTCCTACATCTCGTCTTTTTAGTTTGAACGATATTCAAACTTTGCTACATTCGTGTAGTAAAATTCAGAACACGAGGTTTGTAGCCTTTACCAATTCTTCACGACCAAAAATTACTACACTGGTGTAGTAGTAACCTAACCTCTTTCACCAATAGTGCTAGTTTAGTGGAAAATGCAATAAAATTTCGTCGAGTATATACTGTAATACTCGATCCACTATGAAGAATATTTAAATGGAAGGCCCGACGATAGAATCTTGATACGAATTGCCGTGGAAGGCACCGTTTCGTTCGACTGCGGGATACGCAGGTGAAATTGGCGGGCAGTGTTGGCAAGGGACGCGACCAAATCTAATTTATACAAAGCCGTGTAGGTAGCCCTCGGCCTCTCTCAATCTTTGGGCACGGTTTGCTGGATTACAAATCGTTCTGGTCGACGACGCAGACAGTCGGTGGTCCCGACCAGACACAGCCACCGTTAAGGTTTACGCTTTCGGCCCAGAAACGCGGCGAACAACCGGAAGGAAAGCGGCCAGCGAGTAGCAAAATGGCGTCAGATGGATGCCCCCATTAATTAACAGCTACCTTGGAGATTCCTCCTGGTGGCTCTATCATTCATTCGAGTCGCTCTCGTTTCCTGCGACTTATCTCGTTCCTTCGAGCGTCAGATCGCGTCCCGTTTCGACTGAATTTATACGCGCCTCCAAGAAGAAGCTTTAAAACGTCCGGGACGAAGAGGGAATGCGAACATTGAGTTTGTCACAGTTTGTCAGTTCAGGCTTGTGATTCCGAGCATCTTTATCGTTATTATTAATAGACGTCGCCAGGGGACAGCTAATCATTCCATCGGAAGAATGTTAATGAGAGTAGCCCCGGAACGAGGTGGATCATAACTGTTGGAGTAACGACCGGATCGATACTTTAATGCCGTTATAATCCAACACTGCAAGAAATGCCTCTTTGAAATAAATTGTTGCAAATAAATATTTATATTTTTTTATCTGACAGAGAATATCAGAAATAAAAGATTTCCTAACACAGTGGTTGTTTAAATAAATAGTACTTCAGATACATATTTCAATTATAAATTATAAAAATGTTATGAAATATGCGTTTCATTGCAGTTGCAGCAGATAGTATTTTAAATATATTTCAAGTTTATCTTGTATAAATAATATTCCGAAATGAGCATTTTAGTGAAATTCAAGCTAATAATATTTTACATGTATGCTTTATCAATTTTTTTGTTTCTATTTTTAACTGTATGCTTTATCAATATCTCTGTTTTTATACATAATTGTATGCTTTATCAATTTCTCTGTTTTTATTTTCTGTTTGTTTTTGTTAAACAGAAAAGCTGTGTAAAATTATGGAAAGAGAAAATAATATTACTGTTAGTGTTCATTGCAATACAGTTCTGATCCACAAAGTGTTCGCTCAACGGGACCGGGCGCGAGTCTCTTCTGAGACGGGTAGTCGTTTTCGTAGTCTTTGATGCCTACCGCGCTCTCGAGGCGGCTCGGGCCGATCAAGGGGATTAGCGTTGTAGTACAAGCCATAAATTTCGTTCGGCGCTGGTGCGGCTTTCTTTGTTGATAAAAGAAAAGAACAGAATACGACAAGCGCTCTCGTTCTGACTTTTGTCATTTAATCCGTGCGTACTATGATGCGAAGATGTGAACTCCCATTCATTCATTCTACGCTTTTAAACCTATACATACTGATATCTTGTAATATAAAAATATAAACATGTAGTAATTATTTTAAACTTTAAACCAATATAAGAATATTAATTATTAGGTACTACTATTACAAATATTGTACAAGACGTTCAATTAACAGTGTTAGTTCAAGTTGTGCTTGATAAATTATCGATATTGTAAAAAAATGATACAGGACAAATTTGCACTGCTTTAAACGTGACTTGTAATGGCGTAAAAATTTAATTTTTATTTTTATATTTTTAGTCTTTTTCTGAGATAACTTGATTGTTTTTTAATGAAACCGTACCCTTTTATGTGAATATGTATGTACACATGCACATACACATGTATATGTTCCGTTACTTATTGCCGCTCAAAAATAGAATGTTATTGCTTTTGGGAAGGCTTTACTTGTGAAATGTTTCCGCGGGACGATAAGCAAACTGGCGGAAATAGAGTTTATTACAGGGACATGTGTATTCTTTCTTGCTGTTCGGACCCACCGTAGTTTTCCGTGCGACCGATCAAACCGATCGCGATCGGTACTTCGAGAGTTAATTATACAGATTTTTCATGACTATTTTCGAAGAGGGAGAACTAAATAGTATAATTTTAGACAAATTAGGTCAATCCCGAAAAAATATTAATATTTCCGTTTTATACTTTTCTTGTATCATTTTGTAATAACTTTTATAGTTTAGTGGGTGCAATTTGAAACAATACGGCCACCTGAACGTCTTGTACATTTTTCATAAATTATTATTTATCACATTCGTAATTAATATTATCCGAATGTAAGTGTAAAATAATTACTGTACATATAGGTATAAATAAGGTAAAAACAATATTTATACAAACAAAGTTAAAATGTCAATGAACTAAAGTATTAAAGAATTGAAGTCTCTTCGTATCGTAGTAAATCCGCGCGGACTGAACGTGTAGTTGTCAGAATAAGAGGACCAATCATATTCCGTCTTTCGTCAAAGGAAGCCGCAACGCGCCGAGCAAAATTTATGGCTTGTTCGACAGCGCGAGTCCCCTCGCCGCTACCACAGGCGTATCGTGTTACGGCGGCGAAGATCAGTCAAACTGGTGGGGATATTCGATGGGACACTTTCTGAGTCAAGCCAGGGGAACACTTTCTGATCAGTACTGTAATTAAAGCGGTAAATAAATATTTTTCCAAATTATAAATACTAAACGAAATACTTTTCTCAAAATAGCATTTGCCTGCACGTACATTTTTGTTCCATGATTTCTGACAAATCTAGTTTCCTTTGGCTTTGCTAGCAATTTAGCAAGATTTAAACGTATATTCAATTACCAAAAGTATCCTTAAAGGTTTTCTTCCATATTTTTTGTACATAGAATTGTCTTAAATTTAGTTTAAGATTACTTAAAAGTATTAGAATGAATAAATCACTTCGTGACACACAAGTATTTACCTTCAGCTTTGAAGTTACTGAAATAATATTTCTATTTACAGATTGACAGACATCTTTAATTAAGTCACTAGTGGTTTGATAAATTAGCTGCGATTGCATTTTAAATAACACTGATAATAATACATGAAATATAGTATTTATAATACAGAAGGTTCGGTGGATTTCGTTGATTTGAATACTGATTACCCATTTCATTTACATCCATCCACTATCAAACATCTTATACAATGTTGAGGATATTAATCTGACAGACAGTAGTGATTTTCCAGTAGAGCTATTGATTAATTATACATCTTATGAGATACTCGGGTATCCGGGTACCCGGGTAAATCAAAATTACCTGTGCTATCTGGGAATCTCACGGGTACTCGACACATGAGATAGACAAGAATCTCGTGCCGAATTAAGCCGAATCGAATCGAAGTGAACCGAACTGAGCTGGACTGATTCGAATTGAACTCGAATTGAACTCGAATTGAGTCTTTCAACGTAAATATTAGAAAGGTAAAAAACAAAATTTCAGTTCTATATTATCGATATATCCACGGTACATTACATTAAATTTTAATAATGTATACTGTTACGTCCTGTGACGTAGTCGCTCCGACTGTCATGCCTGGCAGTAGTTTGGGGGTCTGCCGCTAGGTGCTCGGACACTCAAGAAATCTTCAATCGTCTCAGTCTTTCTCGCAAGCAGTGAATCAAGTCCTCGTTTGTATAAATATAAGTTCCGAAGATTAGTTCCCATGCGTCTGGGGCAGGGGTCGTCAATCGTAGCCCTACTGATGAGTCTCACTGGGCGATCCTAATGGTGCGTCTACACTGAGGCGAGCACGGGCGAACGAACAGCTCGAGCACCCCGAGCGCCACGAACGACAGAAACAGCGTCCACACTGCCGTGATGCTCGCAAGCATCGCAGGCAGGCCTCTGCCGGATTTGTCGGCGCCACATGGGCCCCGCCTGGAAAACGTTTGGCCCTCGAAGGAAACCCTTGCCACATATTTTTTGTGCTTTCACTTTATTGGCCGTCCTCAAGAATGCTTTATTATTCTAGCAAGACTACGAATGGCACTTCGTCTCCACAATTCTTTTCCACGCCTTCTATGCATTCATGCATTTACAAAAGGTAGGAGTCACTGTTTCGACCAGCTAAACGCTAGAGAATGGAGGAAAAAGAAGATGGTGTATCCTAAATATGTGTATCCGTGAAATTATTATATCCGTGTTTCAATCCATATAGGTTTTAATATATGGGTACACGTGTATGGAAATTTTGAAAATGGCGATCTACTTAACCAGCTGTCAATTCGTACCAAAGACAAATATATTGATAAAATCTTTGGAATTGAAAGCTCATGATGCGTACTACATACCCACAGAAGAAAAAAATCTTAGTTAAAAGATTAGGCACTTTTTTTTAAACAAATGTGCGTTATTAGCCATTTTCAAATTTGGGGTTGGGCTTAAACACATATCCTTTACATATCAAGGGACATTATTATGTGCAATCTGTTAAAATTGAATTATTTTTTATTTGCTTTTTCAACGTTCAAAGCTCTTCACACTCTTCAATGCTTCTTCCTGTAATTTTGCAAAATAAAGATCAACTTTTTTCTTTGAAAGCAGCCAATATTTACTAAATGTAATTGTGAACAACTTTTGTATGGAGCTTTTTGGGATAAAATCAATAGTAGACGAATTATTTTGAGAAAACCGAAACTACAATTTCTCCGTTTTTTACAGCGGCGAAACAATCGTTTGCGTTGATGTATGAGGAACTTTAATTTCGTTGTCAAGCGTCAAGCAATTAATCCGTATTTATCCTCAATCTCGAATAATTATCTGTGATGTTCGCAATAATTAATACTATTATTATTAGTATTATTATTATTATTATTATTATTCGTGTTCGTATTCGATGCACCATTCCTTCGAATAGCGAATACATTTTTATTCCAGCGAAATTACCAGTAACTTCGCGTCGAATGAAAACATTATTCGTTAGTTACGAAGAAATCTTGCAGATTTCTTGGTCATTTTTCATTCGTTATTCAGAATGAAACTTGCCTAACTCTGGCAATAACCATTGATGATTCACTTTTGTTTTGAAAACAAGTTAAGTACATGCGTTTATTCATTTACATATTTTCGTCACCCAAAGCTGACCGAAGGGTCATTCAGCATTGATTTCAGGTCTGCACCAGGGGGGGCCTACCTGGGTCTATTGCCCAGGGGCTGGTGACATAAACCAGATGGACTGTTCGCGACCTTGTCGTTCGTGAGTTTAGCCTCCGAGGCTAAACTCAGGAACAGGGAATTTCAATGCTACGAACGGGACGAACTGCACGAATCCACTCCATTCGGGAAATGTACCCTCTCCATTCCTCACGCTGGTCGGTCTTCTTTCCTTATTTTCCCAAGCAATTTAAACGAAGAGAAGCTGAGGGCGCTCGCGAGCAGCCAGCTAGTTTTAGCCTCATGCTCGTGAGCATCAGGATTCGCCGATGCTCGCGAGCACCACGGCAGTGTAGACGCACCATAAGACGAAACGCACATCTCGCTCTCGTCGTACTCCGTACAATACCCTCAATTTTTCTCTCTCTTTCTCAGTTGCGTATACCGTGTAAACCTTAGCGGCACCGGGTACGAAACAATACAAAATTAATAATTTTATTCTAAAATCTTTATTTTACTTTCAAATTCAGAAATACATACCGAAAAACGATCAGCTCAATACGGCTCAACTCGGTTTAATTCGGCACGAGATTCTTGTCTATCTCATGTGTTCGGGTATCCGTGAGATACCCGGGTAGTGCGGATAATTTTTATTTACCCGAGTATTTCACAAGTACCCGGGTACTCGGGTATTTCACTCGGTTCACTTGAAATATGAAATATTTTATTATCTAGTGCAGTTACTGCAAGACAATTTCATTTATTAATTTTTCCCATACTCATACAAGTATCCTGAATATTAAATCGGAGACCGTCGGTGTTTTCATTCGTTCAGAATAATATCGGAATGTTCCACCACGAACTTAAGCCACTTGGAAGATGTGAAATGTCAGAATATTCAAGAAATACGTATTAAATCTGACTTTTTAAATTACGTGAAGAGTATAACATTTCTATAAAAAATATAGAAATGAAACAGAAAATTAAGTAAATAAATGAATTGAGTTTGTTTGTTTATTTATGTGTTGTATAGTTATACGTCTACAAGGATAATATTGTTCCCAATTGTAAGTCTTGAACAATTTTAATGAAGTCCTTACCAATTAACTTTAAGAAGCTTGTAAGGAGGTAAGAGAGAGGTGTTATATAAGGGACAATTTTCTTTAACGTTCATTTCTGATAATAGCATTATAAATATTTAGAACATAAGTCCATGAATAGAAAGTACTTTTATTAGCCTCCAATAAAAAAATATTACAAACTTATCAATGATAGCGGTAAATTAACAAAATTAGGTATTAGGCGAGATATAGGATAGATAAGAGAATTATTATTGGTTATACACAGTGTTGACGACTGGAGGAGAAAAACTTCGGGGTGGAAGAAGAGAAGGGGCCACGGCGACTTTCGTTTTGGACCATCGGATCAACCAAGACTTGCTTCATTATTCAGTGGGCCTATGCTGACGGACCCGCGCTTGAGTTGTGGAAGATTATTTCGGAACTCGTCTTATACATATAGGAACAGGGCTAGGATCAGGCACTAGCGAGAAAGACGATTACTAGGAGAACACTCTAGCGGAAGCCCTATGAAACTAGGTCTATGCTCAGTAACTGCTAACGGCTAGGCCCGTAACAAATATCTATGTCAGGAAATAAGTTTTTCCAATGTTAACTATACCATTTTTTTGGACGTTTATGCGATATTCATTGAAAGACATTGAAAAGATAGCTCCTGGAACACAGTTGTCGGAATGATATCGTTTAGGTTACTTTTTTCAATTATCTTATATGTATCTTTTTCAGATATCCTTCAGATACCTGTAGATATTTTTAGCTAACTTAAATATTTGAAAGTATTTATTTTGGTGGACACCGGACGTCACGACAACGCTAAAAGTTAAGCAAATTGAGGTTATGTCACGAGACGCCATTTGTTTCCGGAATGTAAATGTCGCTGTGTATTACAGCCTTTCGTAAATGTTACTACACAGGTCTATTAAATTTAGAAACAGATATGCTATTTTTTCCTTTTAATGTGATAGAAAGGAACACATTTCATTCTATCCTGCGTCTTTACAATGCAATGTAGTAATTTTTCCTCCACGATTTTTCTCAGTGTAAGACTGTAGACAGTTCTATTGTCATCATTGAAGGAAACAGATTTATTCTAGTTTAAAAATACATATATAAAGTTTTGAGTTCTTTATTTATTGAGTTATCTATGCTTCTCTCCAGCTAGTTTCAAGAAAGTAATTGTTATTACATTCATCATATTCCTATTTCGATAGAAAGATTTTTTTCAGCGAATAATGACGTTGTATTTGGAAGTGTTAAGATTTATGCTTTAGTTATATTAAGAAAGTTCCTATGAGTTTATAATTGTCAGTTATAGTTTTAAGAGTTGGCAACTGTGTAATGGTTCTCTCGCAAAGAATGTGCGAATGTATTGTTTTAAGTTAAATGTAATCAGAGAATATCTATTAATATAATAATGATCAGTGCAAAATACAAAGCGTATAATTTCAAGTAAAGACTGATTTATAAAGTGTCTATTTGATTTGTGCATAAAGCAATGTACTCAACTAAATAAATTTTTACGATTGATTTAACAGGAAGAAATTAATAAATGTATTTGATAAGACTCGTCACTTCTAACTGTTACTATGGAGACGATTTTAGTCAGGCCCTTTGAAAAGAACAGAAGTATACAACTGACAGAGACATTTCTATTAAACGGGGGCCAACAGATCGTGATCGAAGGGTATTGGTTAAAAAGCTAGAGGTAGGAAGAACACTATGGAGGAGAAGTAGGAGATAGTTGGCTTCGTTATAACGACTCGTAAGTTAGGCACCACTTGACTAACGTAAGTTAGGTGCCAGCTTATTGAAATCCAGTGGTATAAGCGGAAGTGTTATGATTTTGTTTGATTAAATAAGTCGAAAATAAAGAACAAAATGAATGTGCCGAAATGCTGGTATTGGCGTTTGAGGGGCCCGCTCAGGATGGTATTCGGTCGACAGCTAGAGGACCTCGGGGTCGAAAAAGAGACACGGTTTGGTCTTTGGACTGTCAGCAGAATTATCGGTAAGAGCCCTGCTCTAGACGCGCTTTCTTTGTGTTGGCTTATTTCGGAACTTATATACAGTTATACAATGTGTAACTAAAATGTTGTCCTTGAAAAAGAGTGATTCCTGAGATAAGTTTAAACAATTTTTAACAACCTTAGCGAAAATGGTAAGTTGGAGCTTTGTTAACTAGTTAACGAAAAACCTAGACCAATCGAAGAGTGACCACAGCAGACTACTACTTCTGGCGTAAACGATAGTAGAGCAATGCTATACACAGTTGTAAAGCCCGCGTCGAAAGAAAAAGTTATTTCAAGTTACCCCCGAAGTACACTTTTTTCAAACATACAACATTCTTTTTACGACTGTATAGAGATTGAGACACCTAACTTGATCACCTCGAATAGCTTCTAAATTATACGTTGTACAAAACATTATTTCTACAAAGGTTAGATGGTATTAAGAACGACATTGCATGGTGTACACTTCTTTATAAGTGGAGACGTTTAGGAGATTTGAACGTCAATTATATTTTTTTAAATGGAATGCCATATACTTTTTACGGCAGTTGGAAAACTCATTAATTTCCAAATAGAAAAGTATTAAACATTCTTTGTCCTAAAGCTAATAATTATGTAGGGATCAAATAGAGACACTCGTTAGGATAATATACAGGGTGTCCCAAACTAAGTGCGAGAGCCGTTAAGGGGAGATTCCTAGGGTGATTTTAAACAACTTTTCCCTTAGCGAAAATTTTCATTGCTGCTTTGTTAACGAGTTATTATCAAAAAACGCCGACCAATAGAAGCACGAATACAGTGTATGCATTTCAGCGCGGGTTTCAGCTGTGAGTAGTATTGGCCTGCCATCGTCTGCGCCATCATTAATCTGCTGTACTCGCTCCCCGATTGGTCGGTGTTTTTCGTTAATAACTAGTTAACAAAACTTCCGAGGGCATTTTTGCAAAGGAAAAAGTTGTTTAGAATCACTACAGGAATCTTCCCTTAACGGCTGTCGCACTTAATTTGGGACACCCTGTATATATAGGTTTATTAAATGATAAAAAAATGCCGGATACGCAGTCCTCAACACACGATCGCCAAGAGACTCTCGCGCCACGCGACACGTGCCGATCTCTACCGAAGATCCCCTTCGGATTTTGCATTGAAAGCTCAATGTTATAGCGAAGGCAGCGGTGTTTATCTGACATCATCTACTAACGTCTGGGACTATCACAAGTCACAAAATATCACTACGAATATAAGTTCCCCTTACGATTTTCACAAATTTGTGATATCGACGATGGTCGACGCGCGTGTCAAAAATAAAGCCGGATGTTAGAAATGATTCGCTCTTGCCCCCCCCCCCCCCCCCCCCAGTGGTGCGCTCGGACATTAG
The DNA here is from genome assembly GCA_030770465.2 of Perdita meconis. NCBI lineage: Eukaryota > Metazoa > Arthropoda > Insecta > Hymenoptera > Andrenidae > Perdita > Perdita meconis. The sequence continues at coordinate 2,655,219 of JASKOS020000014.1, read as the reverse complement.
ATGATTCTCCTCTTCCCCGTAGCGAGGGTCCTGTTTGTGACGTGCAAAACTGCCACGTCACAATAGGAAATTTGAAGATTGAAAGTTAAGGATTCAAAGATTTTAAACTGGAAGTTTATTTAATTATTACTAACAACAGACCTACTAGGAAAAGGTGTAATATAATATAAGTAAGGAAATAACCCGGATAGAAAAGAATTCTTACATGGCTGTGAATACTGAATATTCACGTCTGTAAAATGTTATTTCCATTTACTTTCATGAAGATTTGTATCTCCTTCAATCTTACTAATCATACATACAATCTGGCGAATGTGCCAATGTAGGTTAATGTCGGTATCGCTCCATATTAGGTCAGGCAGACGTTGCGAAAATTGATCGTGCGACAGCTTTGTCGCTCATAAAAAAACAACATTGATTTATACGAATCAAAGTGCGCGCAATTGACGACGCAACAATAGAATGTTTTAGTTTTGTTTCTGTTTTCAACGTAAAGGTGAAACGATTTTATCCTTTTCCATGACAGAACTGTCGCAAAGATTCTTTGACTGTTGCGTAATAAACTAAACATATACAATTCAATTATAATATAAACGTAAATATGTTATCTGTACTAAATCTAATGATTTTATGCCATCACTTATGTGAAGACAAATGTTCTGCCTGCTTCGATTCAGCATTCCATCTGAATGATTTACACGTTGACATAAGTGACGTTTTCACTGGTATTGATTTCTATGTAGATAAAAATCCGGGTGATGATGTCGGATCTCCTGTCCTTGTTAAAAGTTCTCAATACATTATCTCGCGAACATTGTGGATTATATTTTAACGTTTCCCTAGCTACTGATAAATTTCCTTTAAAGTGCAAGCCTAGCTTTGTCACATCTATTCATAAATCTGGCGACAAGGACCAGATCAAAAATTTCAGGCAGATTTCGAATGTAAACACACTTGCTAAAGTTTTTGAAAAAATTGTTACGGCTAAGTTAACGACATATGTAAAGAGGTATTTATCTTTCCAACAACACAGCTTTCTTAATGAGAGATGCACAGTCATAAATTTGGCCACTTCCTGTAATTATGTCGCGCATGCTCTTGACCACGGATGTCTAGTTAACGTTGTGTACATTGATTTTAAGAAAAGACCATTTGATTCAGTTGATCATAACATCTTAAATCTGAAATTGTACAAATTTGGTTTTAGAAGCAATCTCTTGTCATAGCTTAGGGATTACCTATTGGGATCTGACTGTGGGGATGAGTCATTGGCGGCCTTGCCACCAGGGTAAATTCCCGGCGCTGTGGCAAGGTTTATATTTCGCGCTTCTGGTTGATTCAATCGCCGTTCGTATATATAGAAGTTTCCCGATTCTTAGACTACCGCGTCTAAGGCAGGGATCTGCTAGCAAGCCTTATTGACGAGTCCAATAGCAGATCCCGGGACGAAACGTAACTTCCTTTTCATTTCCCCCACATGACATTGGTGAATACGACATCTTGTGGAGAAAAGTGTAAGTTGTGGAAGCCACCACTTTGCGTAGTTTGTTTTTGGAGCTTGCGGGGTTATTGTTATATGTATAATATGAACACTGCAAAATGGATATTATGACATTTTCTCCACATCGTAAGGACTCTAATGGAGATGGTTGTTGTGTGAAGAGTTGCAACATGAAAGCAAGTAGAGACTTAACAGTTATTCGCGTTCATAAATTTCCGAAAGCAAGTGACTGTTTTGAGTACAAAGAAAATTTATTTGGTATTATAGCTTTAAAAATAAACGAAGTTATTCCAAAAATGAAAGTTGTTCAATGCATTTTAAGAAGGATGACTACATTTTACCAGTTAAGTTAATATCGATAGAAAAGCTAGCTTAACTTTTTACAGTATAAATACTAAATACACAAATGAAATACATTAATACTTATTTGAAATGAATTTTCATGCTATCTTCATGGGATTTGTGTGTTATTTTATTTCATGGGGTTTGTCTTTCAAGATTGACGTTTGCAAGCACAAGATAGTGAAATTTACGACACCAAGCTTTAACACAGTATTTTTCCCGTATTTTATTACATGTCCTGCTCGCAAAACCCGCTCTCCTTCGATAAAGCTCCTTTGAATTGGGTTTGCACCAGCTAAATCACAAATATTTTTTTCTATAGGAATTAACATTTTTCTGAAAAACCTAGTGTCACTCATGTACACGTAATACAAAGTGGTGGCTTCTTGACGCCATATTGATGATGCAATCTATAGGCTCCGCCCCCATGTCAGATCCCATGCACTCAACGTGTTAACAATAGAAGCATCATCGTCATCGCCATCGCCTCAGGGTTTCCGCCTGGACCCGCTTCTATTTATTACTTTCATAAACGATCTTCCTATTGTTTTTACTTCTGAGTCACTTCTCTTTGCTAATGATCTTAAGTTATTTGGAATTATAAGCGATTGCTCGGACGCAAATGTACCGACAAACTTGTACTATGGTGTTCTCCCAGCAAACTGTATATCAATAAGACTAAAAGTGCCATAAAATGCATATATCCCGTAGGAAAACTACATTTTCCTGTATGTACCAGTTTAAAAATTCTCCTATTTCATCGGTTTATAGTACGCGTACTTTAGGGATTACCTACATACAACAATAAACTGTCCTTCAATATTCATATTAAATATAACTAGTGTCAATAATGCTATTAAAACACTGGGATGTATATTCCGTTTCTGCAGAAATTTAAAAAAATTCTTCACACTCAAAACTCTTTGCAACTCCTTGGTAATATCACACCATGAATACGCGAGTACCATATGAACTCTTTATCAAGTCAAGTATATCACGATGATCGACGCGTACGACTCAAATTTCTGAGTTTAGCCTAGCACATATTTGCTTCTTAAATCAGTATACTTGACTACAACTACGACCATGTTCTCCTCAGCTCAAAGTTTTCAATACTTGAGAAAAGGAGAAACTTTGCTGATTTTTTAATTTTCAACATCATCGACAATGCTCCTTTGCCACAACTGATCAATTTTAACTCGCGTTTGCAATCCACGCACAATCCTACGATCTTTCGTATTGACTTCTTCCGAAGTAACTTGAAATTTTGTGACCCTGTTACCAGGACCTGCGCTCGTGTCAATCACATTGTTAACACTGTAGATTTTTATTCAAACTCCGTTAATGCATTTGAACGATCTACTAAGTCTTTGAATCTATAAGATGTACTATTCTTACTATGCTGTTTATTGTATAACAACTTATCTCTTATCTCTTATTTCTTATCTTCTCTATTTTATGTTTAGCGTATACCCTAGCTTTAAGGGTATTCAGGACGCGATTACCGCCTCTCGCGGCAGAAAAGTGAACTAAACTAACCCCGTGTATTTCTTATGGGACAGTTGTTCCAATATTCCGGACAGAATAATCAATAAAACGCATAATAATTGTGATATTCTTGTTCAGGGGAAAAAGGCCGAGAGAAATACATCGCCCTTTTTTGGAAAAAAGATCTAGAAAAAAATTTCTTCTATAAAAGCATTGATATTTATTTTTTATAAAATCTTGAAAGCCAAATTACAAAAAAGGGCGATATATTTCCCTCCGTAATTGAACAAAAAATATTCTAAAAAAAGAAGCAGAAAGAAATATCGTTTCTTCGCTTCTAATTATTGGAACACAAATATAGATGAAATCCGAGCTCTTTGTTTACAAACATGGCCGGGTCCTTATCGCGCCCGACGTAAGCAGGGCCGGCGTAAATTACATGGACCTGGGGTCATTCCTATATTTATATTAAACACAATTATTAAGTTGTAAATGTTTACGAAGCATTGATTGTTATAGCAATTATCATACGGAACACTTTGCGAAGTCAATTGCCTCCCTATTAGTAAAAATTTGTATATATAAATTTTATTATGCGTACACGGGCCTAGGTAAACTTGCTACGGCACTATTCTTTAACCATGTGACCATAGGTGAATGCCATAAAGTATATATATCATATCATGGTCCATTTTTTACCGCAGTTCATCAACCTCACCACATATGGCGGTAATCGCGTCCTGAATACCCTTAAGCTCCTAATATCCTGTCATTCCTTGGTTGATTTTTACCTGATCTATGCCCCTACTTGTTCTAAATAAATAAGTAATAAAATTTCATTAATAGAAAATGGTAAACTTATATTGACTACAGAATAGCCTAACAAAATCTTCTGACTTGATTATTAACATATTTTGAGACTTACACAGATTGGCTTCTGAGCCCTGCATATATTGCTAGAAGGTACGTCGAAGGCTTCTACATATTGTTAGTCGAAAATATGCAGTGTTGATGAAATCTGTGTTGATAATTCCTATCAGAGAAAAATTATTTCGAACCAGTGTCTTTTAATGGATCCACCGTCGAAACATTATCCATGTCGCACATGCAACGTGTAAAGTGCAAATTCACCCTAAGTTTCCAAGACAGATCGGCTAACCCGAAGGTATGCGCCAGCTATTCGAAGGGACATCCCCATCAGAATATGTGGCAGATTGCATCTATGCCTTTGATCGCAGCGTAAACCCCGCGGTCACGCGGAACAGCCCGCCAGTTTAATGAAATTGTTTTATAATAAATTTCCATAACACTCGCTGGTATGGTCCGTTAGCCACATGCTAGATAGCATTATTACGTAAACCTTCGGGCGGCTTGGTAACTATCCTATGTTTATTTAATAAGCCATTGTGTCTCTCTCGTTAGAAATCAAATACCCTTACTCTTTGTAACGACAGCGTATTAATGTAGCCCGACTTCGGCCCAAAAATACTTTCTTCCATAACTTTTGCATAACCGAATGAGTTCATCAAGCAATCTGGAAAATTTAATGAGCCTTCCATCCCGATCGATCCTTCACCATCCTTATCCGTCTAAAATCCGCTCTCAGTCTCGGTGAAATCAATTAGTTATAACCGTTTTCCCTACGTTACTTCCGTCGGATCAGTCTAAGTCCCGCGTCGTGATCTAATTACTCCGGGACACGTCGATATCGACCGACTATACGGTGCACGGTTTTCGACGAGGAACACGCGGAAAGCAGCCGCACAATTGGCAATGATAAACGGTACGCGGCCGAGTCACGAACCACCGGTCGAGCGGTAATTCTCGGTCATCAGCGAATCGGTAATTAAAAGCAAATCACAGCCGCGGAATCGACCGTTTACGTACAATGAATATTTCATTCTCTGACTCCTGGCGCGACAATTCGGGTTCCACGCGATACCGGACGTTTCCGCTTTCAGGAATTTTGTAAAGCTCCCGAGTTACAACCGTGGCAACAGGGACGTTCGCGCGAAGCATTTCATTATTGTCCGCTCATTTCTACCGATGGAACGTCATATTGGGATCTCATCACCGATACTCGTGCGTACTTGCTGATTTTTATAAGTATATAGATATATGCTGATCTGATAGACAAGAAAGCCTCTTTAACTGTTAACGCTTTGAATTTTTACAGTACAGGAATTACATGTTTCTTTAAATTGTAGTCAAGTTTTACGAAATGTACGTACATTTCATAATAAAAAAAAGTATCTATTCTTTGATATTTAATTTTCTTATTAAAAAATTATGATTTACAAAATTCGTTTGTGAAATTTTGCAATATCAGATCAAGTATCGAATGTTGACATGTGTAGGTATATCTGTTTGTACAGTTCTCACTGTTGAAGCTTTCGGGTGTAAGCTGTGTCCATGAGGAAATGTTTTCCCAACGTTTCGCTAGCATTGCAGCTGGCTTCTTCAGGGGATCGAAACACACACTGAAACTGACGTGTGTCTGGCGCGGTGCGCTATTTAAGTGTACCGAGTGTAAGTTCTGGATCATTGAGCACCAATAAAACGATGCTCCGGTTCACTGAGCACCAATGGTATGGTGTTGTTTTTAATTGTTCAGCTGAACATTTAAAAAACTGGGAGGAGGGAGCTCCAGATTGGGTTCAGGTGGTAACCAGTGTCCCTGTTGGTGTTGTTAGGGTGCTTCATTATCTCCAACGTTTCCCGATGTTTTCTGGGGAAGTAGTCTTTAGTATTGGCTAGGATCTTCGTTTCGTTGAAGAGTATCTTGTGTCCTGTTACCTTCTGATGTTCTGCAACAGCAGATTGTATATATTCCAATCTGGTGCAGCGCTCATGTTCTTTGAGCCTTGTGCTCACGCTCCTCCCAGTTTCGCCAATGTAGACTTTTCCGCATGAACAGGGTATTTTGTATACCCCTGCTGATGAGAGCTGCGGTTGAGGATTCTCGGGGGAGGTGAGCATTTGGCTGATTTTGGTGTGTATAGTGAAGATGATCCTGATATTGTGCTTCTTGAGTATTCTACTTATGCGGTCAGTTGTACCTTGTACGTATGGGAGGAAGGTGGTAGTTCGTTTGTCACTGTTGGCTGGGGTGGATTGCTTGTTTGGTGGATTCATGATTCTATTTATGGTGCGAGTTATTTTGTGTTTAGAGAAGCCGTTCTATTGTAAGCTGGTTGTGATGTGGTTGAGTTCCTGATGTAGGTGTTCTTTTTCACAGATCTTAATGGCTCGGTGTATAAGAGAGTTAATTACTGAGTTCTTCTGTGATGGATGGTAATGGGATGGAATGGGTATATCTGTTTGTGTTGCAAATGAAGAACTGTGATGTACAAAGAATAACTTTTATTATTAGTACATCACATAGTAATCTATTTAAGCGATAGGCGTACACAAATTAAGAATATCAACCTTTTAGAGTCGATTCATTATTTAAATTTTTAAAATAAACCTTATTAAGTAACTAATGTCATGATAATCAACCTGATTCTAAGTTGTTTATTTCCCAATACAATTATTTATCATATGCAGGGTTCAGAAACCAATCAGTGTAAGTAGCCTTTCACTACAAATAACTTATGTTCCATTAATAATTATTCCTTGTAACAATTTTAAAGCGACAAAAATAATACTTATATTGACTACAGAATGGCCTAAAAACTTTCCTACTTAAATATACCTGTTAACATACATATGTGTGACTTAAGGTGTGTCTGGACCAGCCCTGTCTACTACGCGCCGCCACACAGTGGGGTATTTGTCTACCAAACGCGGAAAAAACTATTTTCTGATTGAAATCGTATTTTTACATCACACTTTTTTATTGTTTACTATTAGGACACATATTTGTGGTCTTTTGTGTACAAAATATTCAATCAAATTTATTTTTTTCAGCTGCATTTATAAAAAAAACAATTCACGATATGTCGTAAAATGTTCCAACTGTGAAATTAGTATACTTGTAAAATACAATTAAGCAACATACAAATGTTTCAAAACTATTTTAATTTATTTTGCTTGCTTTTAACAAATATCACTTTCTCTTAACTTTCTTTTAACAATTCGAGTTCATTTTAAGAATTCCAAATTTTATGTTTCTGTTGTGTTCCTTCATTTTAATTTATAATCTTACTGCTTATAAATTACACCTTAAAGTATTTTACATGTACCAGTATTTATGCTAACTTATCTATTGTCTATATCTACATCAATTTTTCTGAATTTGTATGATTCCTTCGCTGAATACATTCTTAATCATTGTTTTTCCATTTCTTAATTTGCTGCCTTCTAGCTCCATTACAAGCTCGAAAAATATTCATAACGTTATGATTATCAGAATTAGGAAAAATAATATAATATTTTCCTTTCGGATTACAAACAGAATAAAGATAAAAAAAGGTATATACAAACTAAAACGTGATAATTTAGAACTTTTTCAACCATTTTTTCCGAATCGTTTAACAACTTTTCAATTTCAAAAAATTGAATATGTTGCATATTAAGTTATATTCACAGTATACAATAATCCTGAAGAGACATAAACTATTATACAAAATGCACCGCTACCCATAGAACAATTGTCAAAGGAAGCGGTAGAAGCACGACAAAACAGAACAAACATTCGTTTGTATCGTTTGCTATTCATAAGTTAGCATAAATACATGTAGAATACTAAAGTTATAATTTTGTAATAGTAAGTTTATAAATTAAAATTAAATAACATTAAAAAACATGGATTTTTAAGTTCCTACGATAAGCTCATATTATAAGTTGAGAGAAAGTAATATTTGTTAAAAGCAATAAAGAAATTGTAATAACATTTAAATATCTGGCTATCGCTGGAGCCGTGGTAGGAAACGGCCTCCCGCGTCCACGCACCACCATAGTCCGGTTTTTAATCAATTCATTTAAGAACGTTATTCTGGGAAATCGACTCTTTGGTGTTGGAAAATAACTACTTTGAAGAAGCTGCAGAGAACTGAACTCCGTAAATGGGAATCTTTGACTGACTGCAAGGGACCCTCTTAGGATTTTACTCTGTCTCAGGAAAAAGTGGCAAGCAAAGAAATAGCGAATACGCCTGTCTTCTATTACCAAGGTGTAACGGGCCCAGTCAGGCTCGGGGTTCACACGGGTTTTCATGATAAGGGAAAGCGCCGAGGACACGAACAGCCGGCGACTCCGTAGCCTTAAAGGATTTTAGAGTCCTTGATTGCCTATTCTGAGTACTCTATTATATCAAAAGCGCATAAAAATCGACGTGTTACAATTGTGTGATGTCCCTTGTTAAAACGACTTCCACGTGTATTTGGTACAGAACTTAGAAAGACTATCGGAATTACATGTTTAAAATCACCCAAGCAATTATTCTTTAACAGTTTTTAGTTTCCTTTTCATCGAGATAGAGAACAAGGAAAACCTGTGGGGTCTTCTAATCTCGTTCTAGAGTGACACTTACCAATATTCACTATAGATCGAAATAAAGAACTCCGCACAGTTTATATAGGATTTTGGAGACCGGTGAAATTGGCTGATTTCACGTATATTGTAGATTATTATGTCTTCTACAAGAAAAGTATAAACACACTTAGGGTCGCTGATAAAGGGTTAGTGAAATACAGCCTTCCAAAGTATTGTATATCGCTGGTAAATTAACAGTCAGAAGGTATGCGGGTCTGATCAGTCGAAGTGAAATAAGCCAGTCGACGTGGAACAAGGTCAAGCAGACGGATCACACACATTTTCGGTATTGACTGTGCCGTCGCGACTGTCAACTTACTAGCGGTATACAGTATGTAGGACAATGGGTCTCAGTTTATCTAAATAAAATAATAAATTCTCCTATATACTGTATACCGCTGGTAAGTTAGCAGTCGGGATGACACAGATAATACCGAAAATGTATGTGACCCGTCTGCTTGATCGTATTCCGCGTAGACTGGCTTATTTCATTTCGACTGATCAGACACGCATACCTTCCGACTGTTAATTGACCAGCGATATATATTATCTTGGAAGGCTGTATTTTAGTATTTCACTAACCCTGTATCATCGACCTTAACTGTTTATACTTTTCTTGTACAGAACATCATAAATCTACAATATACGTGAAAATCAGCTAATTTGACCGGTCTCCAAAATCCTATATAAACTATGCAGGGTCCTTTGCAGCTGCGCAATTATAAAAACTCCTTTGATCTCCTTAAATCTATCGTTACCCCATAAATTTTTTGCATCAACTTATATAAAAAGCTTAGAAATTTCCAAACAGAAATCTTCAACATTGTGTCGTTCCTTCCGCTTACATTATTTGTATTCCACGTTCAATCTAATGCCCATTTCAACGAGTCCTTCTAATTCTCTCCACGGTATGAACATTGCTCGAACAGCGTGGCTATAATTCTTCGGGGGATCATCCTGCCGGACTATTAATTCGATGCCAGATTCGCTTTGATCTATTGCGACGCACCATTACAGAAGCATCGTCGCGTTCTCTGGCGAACTGGCCGCGCGACGGCCCGCCGAAGATATCGGAATTCCTGCGGTCGTCGGTCGCTTCGATAAAATTAATACCGCCATCAAACGTAATGTAATTAAAATGTAAATTCAAGCGTGAATCATGATCCCCGATTCTCCCTTTCCCTCCGCATGCTGCGCGTGCCCCCACTCACCCTATAATTATTGTTGCGCGTTAACGCTGGCTGGGCGACGTCGTATTTGAATTGGATCGTAGAGCGGACCGTGGAAAAGTGTCGTCCGCGAAAGGGTTGGGAGTTTAACGAGTCGTGAATTAATGGGCGTATCAAAGTTACGGCCTTCCTGGGTCTTCTGTGTCGTTTCGAAACGCTAGAAAGAGAAGGAAACGGACGATTTAAGCCGAGATCCATCGTTTTCTAGGCGACTGGTTTTATCGATTCAGATTTCTGAGCTATTGACGAATTCCTTCATAAGAAGAGTAATGTTTCAAGATATTTTCTGTTTATGGTTTGATTGGATTCGAGAATACGTTTTTTTAACCAGTGAGAAAGATCGTATAAGTTATAAAGAATGTGAATAGAAACTCCTATAAGATGTAACGCTACCTTCATTTTAATACCATGATAATACTTCCGGTTTTGGTAGTAAATGAATCGCCTTTCTCTACTTTCTATGACCTTCAATGACCTTATGTAATAGGTCGTTGAACTCATTTTAAGATCCTCTATCATGATACGAAAGCAAAAGCATACCGATCCATTTAAAAAAATGGAGGTAACCTTCAAACGTCCGAAGTACCTCCACCTGCAAAAAAACTATTATCGCCAGCGGATGGCCCCCTTCGTACTGTGCAATTTTATTTCAGCAAATATTTGTGTGAAACTTATAGTTTCCGAGATATCTGAGGGGCTAATAGTTATTGCCCCACCCTGTATATACAAGTCTGTGGCCTAAGCTCGCATTCAGCATAAATGAGTCCTCAGAAAGGGGCAACTGAATTAAAATTCGGGTACAATAATAATTAAATATATTTGTTTACAGTAAATCCCACAAGGTAAAGGATAATACTTTTTTAGGATATATGTTGTTTAAATGTTTTTGAATATGTTATTTAAATCTCACAGCTAAAAACATGTACATACGTAGGGTAACTGTCCCTATTAGTGTGCTGTTAAGCAAGCACGTTATCTTTATGAAGTAAATATTCAATTATCTGGTCTCAAATTCATTTGTACAAAATTTATAGTGATTATTTGATCCTTTTTTTTTTGTAAATACATTTTTATAAGATAAAAAATATTATGTTTTCATTAAGTTTTGGCATTGACCATATTACTGTTCCCCAATTTGTGTACTTGTCCCAAATTGTGAGCCCCCAATTTGTGTGCCCCCCCCCCCCCCCAATTGCTGTGCTTGCCTATAATTATTGATTAACATCTAATTTTAAGCATCGTACGTAGTTTATAAACCTTATATATTTGAAATATCGTTGTATTTACAACCACTCTGAAATTCTCCGTACTCTAATAGTCTAACCTACTGCACTTTAGCTTCAGAAATTAGGTTAAGTTTAACAGTCAATAAATATACATAAATACGGACAAAGCACAAAATTCGACCCTATTTGTGGAAACGCTTTTAAAACTGTTAGAAGGTTTTAAAAGTGTCCCGAATACTGCTTTTTCATAGTATTGAACCCTTTTCTTCTGTAATTAACGTTTCAATTGTCGTAAATCATATTAATAGCCCATTGATTTATTTACAAATAGTGACCATTCCTTAAAATTTTAGTTAAGAAAATTCGATAAAGCTGCCGAAATCATGATACGAAATTTTAAAAAATATTAATAGTATTATAACAATTTGTAAGTACAAAATGTGTGTTCTGTAAATATATATTCATAGCCTAACTTCAATAAAAAAAATACTTTATCCACTAATTGTCACTCGTTTTTCTCTGACAGTCATTTAAATATAAAGGCATACTAATAGGGACAGGCAAACAAATAGGGACAGTTACCCTATGTCAAGAAAAAGTAATCCAAATGTAAAAATTAAAAAAATATATATACACTCCGCAAAAAAATTAAGGTATCACTTGTACAAACCCGAAAAACAGGCCCTAGTTCAAATGTTCATAACTCCTACAAAAATAGTCGTATTGACTTGATGATGATTTCTTTTAGATTTTGATTGTATTGTTTTTTGGCAATGTTATAGCGATATAAATGGCACGTTGAAAATTTGTAAAAATTTTGTTCAAGTTTCTAATGCTCCATGGAAGGCAAAAAATTTTTTAGCCTATTTTTAGCCTAATTTTTTAAACCTATTGCTTTCAACGCTGACGAATGTTGTACGATTTTGTTTCGCAAAGTTATTCAACTTTGATGCAAAAATGGTCCCCTTGACTTTAAATGCTTGTAGAAAGTGATAGAATCATCGTAGAACATAGCTGAAGAAAGCAATAGAAAGCTCATTCTTTCCCCTTTAAGATGCAGTTTTTACATTGTAATGAAGCAAACACCTTCGTTACGCTCCACCGAACCCTCCCTTTTTCACCGCGACCGCGTTGCCCGCCGAACGGGCCCCCACTCCGCGCGTCTCGCGTGACGTTCTCCCACTCCGCGCGTCTCGCGTGACGCTCCCCACGCCGCGGGACTCTGCGAGTCCTCACCGCGCGCCTCGTGCACCGCGACTATCCAATGGGTGGTAATTAACTCCTATCGCGGCCGCCTCGCGGCCGCGAACGCCTCGCGACTTCTCGCGGGAGAAGTTACACAATTCGCGGATATAAGGAGCGTAGCGTGACACAAACGTCCGAGACGATATGATCGAACCGGCCAGGGAGTCAACCCGACTCGTAAAAGACACTCTCCAGCTCGGGTAGCGATACCGCTTCCACGAGCACGTTTTTACCTAACCGCTACCTCCTTCGGTGCTCGGAAATACAGGTGACATCACCGCGTCCGACAACACACGGGTTCCTCGCCATTTCCCGGCGAAAGCCGCGGCGTGGCATCCTAGCTCGTGAGATCGGCGCTCGAACTACTCGTCACTGTCTCACATAAGGGCAACCTTCTGCCCCATCACCAGGGCTGGCATTAAGTCTCCCCGACCGAGGGCTCCGCACCTTCCTGTTTCCCCGATATCCCATCGGGAACCCCGCCGAGCTTACCGCGCCGCAGAGCTAGTCGCGCCGCCGAATTTACCGCGCCGAGGTCCTGTGAGCCTATACTGCGATTGCGTAGTTATAAGATGCGTAGTTTCAAGAAGCGTTAGGTTAAGTCGCGTTTCGCGTTCGTTAGGATTCGCGTTCGTTATAACCGGTGTCCGTCGTTATTCACGAAAACTGTGAGCCGTTCCGACCGGCCGTAACCGATAAGCCGCATGGTTGTTCCGCGGTACTATCGCGAGATTTTGTGAGCCGTTCCGACCGGCCGTACGTAGGTTAAGTGACCATGATGTACCTGTTTTTCTTATTTGAATAAACGTTAGTATTAAGATTTAGACTCAAAACCGACGGCCTCGATCATTGAAAAGAACCCTGGTGACCGACTGAGCCGGCACTAAATCCCATTCCCCAACAACCCGCGGTTACAACATTTACAATTGGTTGGGCATTTCGATAGTTTACATCCTTTCGAAAATAGCCTTTAAAATAGTACAAATTCAATTTTTCCTTTAACTCACTGTACCTCAGTAACGGCTGATTGAAACAGCATGGTCCTGAGCTCGTTTTGAAGTGGACGGTTCATCGATTCATTTGAGCCTAATGCGAACTTGCTACTATAAGTTTTTCGCCGTGGCCTTTATGTTCTAAGTTTTCGATTCACAAAAAGTTTCGCACTAATTTTCACCAGTGGCGGACCTATCTTTACTCTACTACCACCGCCGGCATTGGCATTACTTTTTAAAGTAGGTAGATATTCTTTGCCCGCATAAACGTCATGTAGATGATTTTATCTTTGCATCAATCTAGGTGCCTCAGGCCGTGTCTATAGGTATATATGGTCTTATCAGACCAGCTTGCGACTCGTCCGCCCAGTTGTGCATGCCTGGTGTAAATCATATGTAGATACATGTATAAGGTTTCCATAACGGTCACTAGAAAATGTCCTTGGAACAATAACCATATCGATCTCAAGTCACCAAATTTTTCTGCATCATTTTGCTTAAAAGTACTTTAATATCCGTATTGTTCAATAACTGAATATTTGATCAATTGAAGCTAATAGATTACGAAAATAAAACTCTACATTGACCTCGTTGAGACATGTTTTACGGAAGTCTGTAGGTGTGTAATAATTATTTTATAACAATTATAAACAATACTCTTTTTGTATTACTTCAGTGTTTTTCTGTGTAATACAATTTGGACATGCTACATTCATTTTTATATATTACTTACGAAAAATATGATATAGGTACATTATTATGGTCAATTTTCTTGGAAAAGCCATAAATGCAACAACAAACCATGTTTCAAATAATTTCTTACAACCTGTCACTTGTATTGAAAATTAGAAAATTTATGGTTGACTGACATAATCGTGATCTGTTACTGTATTCACTCTCTCTAACTATGACGTCACAAGCCTGCCACCTGTGAATTTAGTATGACGTAGTGATTGAGCTATATTACTACTGGAGAGCGAACGGGGCGATCGTGACCGGTCAGATAGAGAGATCCAAACGGATGTGTTGGTGTCGCAGTCTTACTTACAGGCTATGAATGTACAGTGCATGCTACATTAGATTGCTTCAGACTTCAGATTGCTTCGTCTGCGGGAACATTATTCATATTCCTTACGCCTTACAGCATGATTTTCAGTAAATAAAACCAATAAAAGATAAAATAACTGTTGTAAAATATTTTACATATATTTCCTTTAAACGAGCGTTTCCAAGCAGATATTGATTTATTCATTACTTTATACAACATATTCTTAATTAATTTCAAGTCTATAAATTTATACCAACTTCACCTTCCTCCTCCTTCACTCCTTCCCCTATTATATTCAATTTGAACTTTGCGCCCCTGAAGTTAGTCCCTATCCCCTCTACACATGAATTTTCTACTGGATCGGTACAGTAAGAGAGAGAGATGATAGGAAAAACAAGGATAAACACACATCCGTTCGGAAATCTCTGTCTTACCTCCCTCCCACCTTTTCTTTCCTTTGGCCGTTCGCTCTCCAGTAGTAATATAGCTCAATGGACGTAGTAGGCTTCAACCCCCACTCCTAAATTTCCGACTCATGCTTCTTCCTGTTTTTTTTTTTTATTCATTGGCATATACAAATCTTGCGAGTTTTATTTTTCTAACATAAGAAAGTAAAAATAGCCGAGATAATGTCTGTTCGGGATTGGTCGGAGACGAGCGACGACAGCAGCGCGAGAACTATTGCGCATGCAACCGCTGCCGACAAATCGGCGTTCGCGACAGCCGAAACCGCGACGAATAGAGTCTTGCGCAAGACGCGAGCAATCGGGATCGAGAACGGCGGCGGCGCCATCAGCCGATTGGCCCGCGAGAGTCCCGCGCAATTACGAGCGCACGTAATTGGCGTAATCGCGCTGATTGCGTTCGTGGAGTGCTCTCCCCATTGCATTTTTCTAATATTTGTAAGACTAGAATTAAGAACCGTACTGTCCTGTAATAATAAACTTTATTAGTTAAGTGTAAACTGTACAGAGTTATCGTGCGAGATATACTTGTGTCGTTTCTGCGTGTGGACTGAACCTTCTTTTCCTTTCCTTCGACCAGCCGGTCAACTTCGAACAGTTCGGTGAATGTCATTCACATGTGCGGTTTTGAAATGCAAAGTGCAAAAGCAATAGAATAAATAAGTATAAAATACAGACGTATAAAATAGGCATTGTAAAAATTTATTTGTTTGAATTAATAAAGTTATTATTAGTATATATTACTTATTCAATTGGTTTTTGCTTTCCATTGAGGTACATTTAATCGTGTATGTATACATACATACATACGTATATGTATGGATATGTCACATACAGCTTCTCTAGGTTTCTATGTGCAAGCTTCATAGCGCATGCGTAGAAAAAGATCGGGTATATAGCTGCCTGAGTACATAAGAAATGGAGACGCGTTGTATATGTATGTATAAGGTGTTAGCAGTCTAATTATATATAGCAGTCTGTGGAAACATGCCACTTCTAGTACTTAAATTCGGCTATAGAGCGCACCACTCATAGACCTGCAAAGCTTATTTTCCCTTCCGTCTTTCGCCGCACCCCCGCAGAACGAAGCACTGTCCTTTATATGCCCATGGATATTAAGATGGATACTGTACTTTAGGGCACTTCAATTGACCGTTCAAGGTCACATTTTCTTTTTGTAGTTCTTTCCTAGGATCATTGTTCTCTAACAAAAGTAAAACAAAAATGATGACCTTGAACAACCAATCGAGTTGGCCTGGAGTAGAACTTTGTCACATTGACGACATGAACACAGAAAAAGAAGCTTGTCTGTGTGCTGTGACGTGGCATTTTTGCACGTCACAAACAGGGTCTTCTCTGCAGGGAGGGAAAAGGTCATCAACTGTTTAAGCGCAGCGCACCACTGGGAGAGCACGAGCCAATCATTATTAACACCGGGCTTTATTTTGACACACACGAATATCGACAACCACCATCGACAACGCTGCAGGGGAAAGGAATCGACGGGAAGAGACGCCGAGGAGCGGAGGCCGGCGACCCAGAGACAGCGTCCTCGGAAGGGTGTGTAAGGCGGCTCGGCAAAAGTACCGCTCAGGGAGCGGTAGGGTCGGATGGATCCGTTCTGAGTTGGAAGCACGTGCCCCGAAAACGTGGGGTCCAGTCCAGTCGCCTTGCTGTGGTTCCTGTCGGGGAGGGGACCATGGGCTCCCAGGAAAGTCGTCGCAACGAAGCTGGCCAGTTCGTCGCGTCGAATGGGGTCCGAGAACGGAGGAGCTGAACCGATAAAGCCAGATTCACACTACGCCGTAACGTAACGTACCATACCGTAGCAACCGTGGGAGCAAAGAAGAGGACGGATCTTCCCTCTTCTTCCCTCTTCTTCCCTTCTTCTAACGCTACGTTACGGTACGTTACGTTACGGCGTAGTGTGAATCTCGCTTAAGGCTGCCAATCAGGAGGATCGGCTGTCGATTCCCCAATCGTTACGCTGCGAAGTCGTTGATAATTACCTGATTGGACGGCGCGTGACGTCACGCGGTGCGTGCTAATGAGATGAGTCGTAAGGAAGCGGAAGAAACCCGATTACGAGCGACAAGACGCGGTCTTGTCCTGTTACGCACGGACCACCGTAAGGCTAAGAGCTTCCTTTCGTCTCCCTCTCGAATAAAGCCCCGGTTCGCTCACGTGTTCCCAGTGGTCGCCGAATATCGCGATTCGTCTGTAGCGTAACCGCACGGTTCTAGAGGCGTCCGATTACGTGTTTCTCGAAGGGCGTCGGTTACAGAGGCGTTCGAGGCGCGTTGTAAATCCCACGGCGACATTCGATTCGCCACGCGATGTCCGCGCGCCACGGTGTAACTTTTAATCAATCCAATACAGTTTATTTTTTTCTAAAGTCAGTGCGCGTCTTTCTTTTATTCCTGCCGTGAGGAATTCCATACGTCCGCTTTCCTTCTCCCTCGTCGAGAGACCCAGCCCCTCTCCGCGAAGTTACGAGCTAGTCGAGGCAAGACCTTTTCGCGTGCGAAGCCTCTTCTCGCCGATATCGGAAGATACCTGGCGCTCGAAACGTCCGTCTACGGTTTCGAAAAGGCGAGCAGAGGCCGAGCGAGGTTGTGAAGTGGCCGCCGATCGCGAAATCACGGTTCGAGACCGGCGAGCACGTCACATTGCATAGCAGGCGTTCTTTTCCTCGAATATTTCCGATTTTTATAGTTTTATAACAATTAATCTATAAAACGTACAACAAAATGCATTAAAATTCTTTTACTCTATTGTTGCTTGCCAATGTGCTCGTAAAATTTTAGAATCTTCAGACTATTAGTTTAACGATCTAGACATCTAGTTTTAAAGCGTTATTACTGCAAAATGGAGACAGTTCAGACACTACAGGATATTTCATGTAACGCAGCGTAAGATTTTTCAACTGTTTCCGATAATCTGGCAACAAAAATTATAGGGGATATCAAGCTATACACAAGAAGTACGTACAGGGTAGTCTAGAATAGTTTGACCACCGCGGAAAGACTGGCCAGTGTCGATACTTTAAGATCAAAGCCAACTCGGTGCCTCATAGAAACTAGGAACAAAACCATTTAATTAGCTTGTTGTTATTCTCACAGCGAAAATGACTGCAATGCAGTATCTAAATTATAAATTATGCTTAAAACTTTATGCAAATCTAAAAGTTCGTACACATACAGTGTATGAATTTCGGCGCGGGCTCCAGCGGTGAGTAGTATTGGCCCGCCATCGTTCGCGCCATCATTAATCCGCTGTACTCGCTCCCCGATTGGTCGATGTTTTTCGTTAATACCTCATTAACAAATTCACAACGAACATTTTCGCTAAGGAACAAGTTGTTTAAAATCACTTTAGCAATTTCCCCTTTTCGGCTCTGACACTTTGTTTGGGACACCCTGTAGAGATGTAGCATAATTATTAATATAAAATAAAGAAGATACTGATGTAATAAAAAGAAATAATATTTTTATGTAGAGCTAAGATTATTGCGATTTTCTATTCAATTTACATTTCTGCGCTGCGTTAAAAAGAATTAAAAATTTTAGAAAGAATTAATTTAATTCATATTTACCTTTATATTACACGAAAAGCTGACTATAAGATATTAAGCCCGATAAGATATTACTCTATGTACGGGACAAAAAGTCCTTATTACCTTGCGGAACTTTCCTTTATATAACTCAGCAAGTCCTAGCAATATCATTTTTATTACTAAATATTTTATTACTAACTTTTACGAAGGTTTTAACGAAAAGGTGGACTTCCATCCCCACCCTACTCTATCTAAACAGTTGTATGTCAAGTATAACAAATAGTTAAAGTTATAGCAGTGTTGAAATATTTTTGTGGGTCACTGTAAATAAAAAGACTTTGAAGTATTAAGGTCGATTTAAACCTCGAAGTGATGGGCACGAGCCGAGCAAAATACGACAAAAATTTTATCCATACTACCGAAGAATCGGAAATATGTATAATGATACAGAATACTATCAATATTGTCTACTCGGCTCGTCTCCGTCACGTCGAGGTATAAATTGACCTTAAGACTGTTTTCAACGAAAATATAATCGATATCCAAAAATTCCGTAACAAAAATGATCGAAGCGTCCATCGACGAGTTCAATCGAATCGTTTCAATAATTGAATCACACTAGTCATTAATATTTTTGTAAAAGTTCAATGGTGAAACATGGCTGCCATCGTTGCTGCGATCACTTCGTGTTCCTGTATTCTGAAAACCAAAAAAAATTGCAATGGGAATTCGCAAATTTTTTTTGTAATAAAAGGAATCGAGGAAAACAAGTCACGTTCGCAGGCATCCAGGATGTTTGTTACGTATCAAATGAACATTTCGATAATAATTCATGTACATACGTCCTCGTCGGAAATATGGCGACGACTAACATTCGCATCATGTTGTTTGATTTCGCGTTGTTTTATTTCCAGCGCGTTCACTGATGCCACTATATTTGTTTCGATGCAGATAAAAATGAATACGGCGTTGTATGTGATTTAATGTTCTGTTTTCTGGGGAATTTACGTAGGAAAACAGCATTCTCGTTGATTTTACATGCGAAGCATTTATGATTGCTGAGCCCACGTAAAAAGGTGAATTTTAATCCGCTGATTTTGTTCCGGTCACTATATGCCTCCAAAACGTACAATATGTACATCGAAGCGTCTGTGTAATGCGTAAAGATACAACAATTGCATTTATTTACTAGATTTCTAATGAATAATTTAGATCACTTGAACGATGTGAACGCAATTACCGAAATTAGGTGTTAAAGTTAATAGAAACTAATTAATACTTTGTCACGTATCGATAGATCGACCCAATTAATTCGCAGTACTTCGGGGTGGGTAAAATTATAATTAACGATTCACATTGATTAGCTACTGGTCTAACTATTGTTCTTCGTTCACGGCATCCTGTTTATAATACGCAATAAACTGGCGTGCCGTAGATACTAGTGAAAGGAATAATTAATCATGAATACACGTGAATATTGATTACAACTTCGCCTATAGGATTCATTCAATTGAATCTTCCAATGAAACAAATAATACTGGCATTGTGGACTCTGTTTAATCATTCGAAACGGTGAAATAACAAATTTAGACAATTTTAACGTACTGTCTATTAAGTCAATTACAAATAGAATAATTGTACAGTGCGATACCGAAGGATACATTAGAAATAGAATAATAATTGCTATCTTTAAACTTAAAGTACTTTCCACTATGCCGACTAAGTACTTCTCTGAAACTTTCTCACCGAAAACTTTCTCAATACTCGTGCAACTCGCTTCCCTCCATATACTTTTCTCTTAAAGCGCGCTGACCACCTTCGAGTACATCCTTATTTCACCCGCATACAACAAAGTACGCAATATTCGCCGAGCTTTCATTCAAGAGCTTGCGCGTTCGGATAATTTCTCGCTTGTGTCTTTCGTTTAAAAAAATAATTCACGGAAGAACTTATCACCTTTATTATTCACCGAAAGTATATTTCGATCGATTCGATAATTACCTAAAATCAACGGCTATCAGGGTAACGTGCATGCTGTTACAAAGTGGAAGAGTTTAAAATATTTACCCTCGGACGCGGGGCGTATCAGCGGTCTCGTTAACTCCGCCAGTTTCTTTGAGGCAGGAAGGGGGCGCGAGCACGACAGGTGAGTGACGGTCGGTCCATTTTATCGTGAATCGCCATCTAGCCGACCTTTTCCACGGGCCCTTCGCGTGCAACGATAATTAAAGGTGCCGGCGTACGCGAAACGGTGAAATCGAGACCACGTGGCGGCCGGAAATACATGCTTAACAGGCGTATATAATGGATGCACCACTGTACGAGTGATTTCGTGCATTATGGGAAAAGATTGATTGCTTTCAAAACAATCGCTGATGATTATCCCTTCCGTTACGATTATCATACGTCCTCGGTGCAGGGTGCGAACCTTCCTCGACACTCTTTAATTATTTTCCCCGTGTCTTCTCGTTTTTCGCTTAATACTATGTACTATCTTCCGTTCGCGAAGTTCTCTCATTTCCATTTATCTTTGTCCGCGATAAGAAAGAACGAGCTATTACCGTACAAATTAATCTCGGAAAGATGTTTTATGCTCCCATATTCATAAAGAGCAACCTTCGCTTGTTATGACCTCGAGTCTCGTTATTAGGAACGAGATTCTAGAGCGTAAGATACACGTTACTGATGCCAATTAATTCTTTAATAACTCGCGTTTATCTTGTAAGAAGCAATATTAGAACAGAATAAAAGAATAGTTCCAAGAAAATTATTTTAACTCTTTTAGTATTTTCTATTGCTCGTGCATTCAACGCTGCATTTTATTTCTTCCAACACTTGTTCTAATTTTCAGTGAAATTTAAGAAAATTCGTGTTAATATTTACATTTCCTATTTCTCGAGATAAAAATAAAAATTTACTCTAGTTTAATTAGGCCTGCAAAGTTGTTTCATTTCGATTTTGTGAATAGAAAAGAACAATCTGCAAACTGGTGACCTACATAAAAGATGCAAAGCAAGGCTGTTAGCGGAAACGCTGTTTCCTCGAGCAACAAGCGTCGCAAAGCTCTGCACGGTTGTCATCGCACAAAATTTGATGAGCTTGCAAGCCAGTTTCGAAGTTCCTTAATCCGTTCCGGTGCAGAATCGTTAATGATTCGCGTACCCGGCCGTTTATGAGCCGCTCAACAATGAAGTAATTGCAGTTAAGTGATCATCCATATTGTCAAGTATCAGGAAACATTTCGAATGACTCTGTTGTTGCAACGAGATAATACCCCAGCCCGTACGGCGACAGAGGCAACGACGAGGAGAGACACTGGTAACTTTACTCATTGTTCGTGTCATCGATCGGTCTCGTATCGGACGTTTAACGAATACATGTGCATCTAGCCGGCGATGTTTCCATTACAGTCGGCGGAACGGGGATTATCGTAGCTCCAATGGATCCTATCGGTTACACACGAGTTCGCGCAAACTTTAGTGGAATCGAATCTCTTCGTAAGCGGATTGATGTTTAATTATTTTTTCTCCATGGATAACTCGCCAATTTCTCGTTCATGTACCGATATCGGTTTTCTTCTAATGATATCAAGAGACTTACTTTTGATCGAACCTGGTGCTTCGAATGAAAAATTATCGGTTTCCTTTAATGTCTCAACAATTAATGCGGTGTCCGTTGCTGCTGCGGTTTCAACACACTTTAAATCATTTTTTGAGTTGAATTTTTACTTGGAAAGACGAACAGAAAATGCTCTTTCGCTATCGAGAAAATTATTGAAATAAACGACATAGAATAATATTTTAATTTTTATCGATAGAAATTTCTATACGTCCAGATTAATTTCATATGAATCTTTAATAAAATTTTATATAGGTAATTTCTAAAGATGTAAAATGAAGTTATAAAATTTTATCGAAGAATAAATTCCAGCCTTCTTGATGAAAGCAACTGCAGTTGTAAAGTAGAAAAGGGATGTCGATGACAGACAAACGTTCCCCTCGTTCCTTACTCATGCCCTATTAAGGATAAAGTTTCAATAATTTCTCGTGAATAAAATAATGCGGAGTAACACAGAATACCCTGAAGCATTAACGAAGCTATATTATGCTATTACGTCATTCTCTAGCAAAGTAATTTCACTCGGGAAAAGGGACTTTAAAGGAAGGCAACCCATCCATTTCATTTTTCTTCCAACTCCAATTATGAACTAAGAATGCTTAAGATAGGTGGGCTTATTTTCTCTACACATATAAAACATTAATATCATCAGCTTTATACTTTAACAAGAACATAAAAATTAAATACATATCCTATTCACGTTTCAACTATACAATTCATTATTTATGTTAGAGTACCCAAGCTTTTAAAGATATTTTTATTAAAAGAGAACTAAGATACCTTCCATTTTATTTTTAATAATGATGACTCTCTCTCTATTACACGCTATCGAGTTATAATAACGAATATAAACGATATAAATTATGATTCATATTACATAACATGTGTGTGTATAAAGTGAGATTCTAAAACACATTGTTACTATTAAGTTTAACTCTGATATGTATAATAAATAGACTGCGGAAGTTTATGCATTTATGGCAATTTTAAAATTACAAAAACCTACACTGAGAGAAAAAATGTTTTAATTTATAGTATACATTGTGCGAAATTGTACTACACTTTCTACTAAAACTGCAGGATTGGTGAAAGTGGTTTACTACACGAATGTAGCAAAGTTGGAACTTCGCTCAAACTAAAAACAGTTTTTCTTTATGGAAATACTGAATACTGAGATATGCTCGGCGACGGGGAAGGCGGGGTGTAGGATAGACAAGAGAATTATTAGTTACTAGCTTTTGCCCGCGATTTCGTCCGCATGGATTTCGTTTTAAAAGTTGCCTAATTTCTAAGCTGTTGAATAAGATTGAACTGAGCTTTTATATTAATACCAATTTGGGGATTCGAGGCTTTTACGGCCCGGTATTAATAGCAATTTATTAAAACAAAAGCCAAAATTACATTTAAAGAAAGACGTATTTTTGGTATTTTAATCTTATGATTTTTATATCTTGTATTTTAGTTGCTAATTTATATCGAAGTCAAACACAATCATATCTAATTGTTCTTGTAACCAATAAGTCAGTGCAATACAAATCTGAAAGCGTGTAACAAACATAACGACTTGAAGACTTAATTACTGAAATGATTTCAATTGAATAAGGCCTGAACATAGAACACTCGGTTTTCCATTTTTTATTAATTTGGCTCCTCCTGACAAAAAAAAAATGTTTCCTATGTCCTTCGCCAAATTTCAGGCTACTTCCCTGCCAAATTTCATTGCAATCAGTTCAATAGTTTAATCGTGAAGAAGTAACAAACAGACAAACACTTTTGGATTTATAATATTAGTATGGATAAATCTTCAAAATAGAATAGTAGCTCTGTAATTAAAATGTCGTAGGTAACGTCTAGCAATACAGGGTGTAACAAAAATGTTGCAGTTCCTTAAAAGAGGTGATTCCTGAGATGATTTTAAACAACTTTTTCCTTAGCGAAAATGTTAGGCGAGGCTTTGTTGATGAGTTATTAACGAAAAACACCGATCAATCAGGGAGCGAGTACAGTGGATGAATGTCAGTGCGGGCTCCAGCGGTGAGTAGTATTGGCCCGCCATCGTCCGCGTCATCATTAGTCCGCTGTACACGCTTCCCGATTGGTCGGTGTTTTTCGTTAATAACTCGTTAACAAAGCCCCACTTAACATTTTCGCTAAGGAAAAAGTTGTTCAAAATCACCTCAGGAATCACCCCTTTCAAGGAACTGCAACATTTTTGTTATACCATGTATAGGTTTCGCATCAAAGTGATCCAACTGCTGAACTGCCGCTATGAGTTGGAGTTCGGCACGCGCGAGAGAGAGCGTCCACCATGGCACCAGTGATAGTCATTTGTTTAGCTATGTAACGGCATGGTAACGGCAGAAGACAGAGACACTCTCTCTCTTGTGCTAATCCGAGGCCTATAGTGGGAATAGCGCGAGATGGAGAAAGAGAGCACTATGCTCTCTCTTCCACCAGGGCACCAATGATGGACTTTTGTTTAGCTGTGTAACGGTAAGAGCCAGAAACTCTCCCTCTTGCATGCTAATCGGAGTACATTTTTTATTAATTCGCTCTCCTAGAAAAAACTAATACATTTTCCGGGATAAAAAGTATCCTATGTCCTTCCCCGGATTTCAGGCTACATTTCTGCCAAATTTTATTGAAATCAGTTCAGTAGTTTAGTCGTCAAGAAATAACAAACATACAAACACACTTTTGGATTTATAATATAAGTAATGATACAAAGTGTTGACGACTGGAGGAGGAAACTTCAGAGTGGAAGAAGAGAAGGGGCGTCGGCGATCTTTGTTTTGGACCATTGGATCAACCAAGACTTGCTTCATTATCAGTAGACCTGTGCTGACGGACCCACGCTTGAGTTGTGGAAACTTATTTCGGAACTCATATTATATAGGAACAAGGTCAGGAAATAAGTTTTTCCAATATTAACTCTACCATTTTTTGGACGTTAATGCAATATTCATTGAAAGGCATTGAAAAGACAGCTCCCTAGAACACAGTTGTCGGAATGTCGGAACCTAAACAATTATCGTTTAGATTACTTTTTTCAATTATCTTATAGGTATCTTTTACAGATATCTTTCAAATACCTTCAGATATTTTTAGTTTATTTAAATATTTGAAAGCCTTTATTTCGGTGGACACGAGATGTCACGACAACGCTGAAAGCCAAGCAAATTGAGGTTATATCACGAGACGCCACTTCTTTCCGAAGCGTAGAATACACGGTATTGTACGGTGTTCAAATGATTCGTGACGATTACTAGAAAATCACCAGGCGGAAAACAGCCATTTCCCACTATTATATATAAAAAATATATAAAAAGTATATATGTACATATACTAAATACATATCTACGTATGTCATATATAGATGTCACTGTGTATCACAGCCTGTGGGGATGAGTCATTGACGGCCTTGCCACCAGGGTAAATTCCCGGCGCTGTGGTAAGGTTTATATTTCGCGCTTCTGGTCGATTCGATGGTCGTTCGTATATATAGAAGTTTCCCGATTCTTAGACTACCGCGTCTAAGGCAGGAATCTGCTAGTAAGCCTTATTGCCGAGTCCAGTAGCAGATCCTAGAACGAAACGCTAACTTCCTTTTCATTTCCCTCACAAGCCTTCCGTAAATGTTACTACACTGGTCTATTAAATTTATATCTAATAGCCCAGTGGTTATTTTTTCCTTTTCATGTGGTAGAAAAGAACGGATTTCACTCTATCCTGCTTCTTTACTACGCAATGTACTAATTCTTCCTCCACGATTTTTCTCAGTGTATAAAGATGATTATAGATACTAGGGGTGGGCGGGTACCCGAAATTTTCGGTTACCCGAAGTCACAGTCGGGTCGATTAATGTTCCGGTCAGGTAGTGCTGGGGTCGGGTGGTTCCTCAATCTGATTTTATACGCACTCTTTCAGATTTTTAAATGTTTTTGAATCCAAATGGAAAAAATCCAAATCAAGAAAAGAAAACAGTTCCTATTACATTGTATGAAAGCTATTTTATTTTAAATTACCGCGAAGAAAACATAATTGTTCAACTTTTTCTGGTATTAGTTTTGTTCGCGTGGCCGTTATAATGTTGCCAGTGTTGTGCCCGGCCAACGCCCAAAACGCGATGTCTTAACGATGCATCAGCAAAGAGCACGTTAGACGCGAGCCAAGGTAAAGGCGCGGTCTGCTAAGTCAGCGGAACATTCCGTCGCTCCGCGACGATGTTGCTAACCAGACCATGTACGGGAGTGCGCGAGCACCCCCCGCGGCAACTAATCAAGAAAACAAAAACTGCTCGCTGCCGCGAGACCAGAGATTCGAACACTGATTGTCAACGAGTAAAGATCGGAGAATTGTAACCAAGTTGTAATCTCAGTCAAGTTCGACAGTTAGACAATAAACGGAGTGTTATTGACAAATTAGCCCGGCGAATTCTAATTCCTTAAACTGCTCACGGATCCTATACAAAATCCCGCACAACACCAGCATCGGAAAATAAGCATTCAATGGATGTCTGTGTGGCAGGAATAGCAAGGTATTTTCTAGTCTAGCTGTTGCTGCTAATATTGGGAAACGCTTGCAATTACATTTCCACCAGTCAATTGCGTCAGTTCTTCGTGCCATAATATTTTCGGAGAAATAAATTCGTATTTCTTCATTTAGTCATGCATTAAAAGACGGGTGTTCTTCTTCCATAATAGTCAATACCACATTAAAAAATTTTTGTAATTTTGATTTCGGTTGTCCTACGGATGAAATTAAGAGAAATAGTTGTGTGACGTACTTTCCCGTGGGTTACGCGGGGAATTACGTCTTCGGGAAGGGGTTGCCGTGCTCAGCGGAGTCCAGGATTCCCGGGTAAATGACGACCCGTGTCGGTGTGGTTTAAAATTAACGATAGTAATTTATTCTTAAATCTAATTAAAGAGTACGCGAGGATTTAAAACTAAATGAGATCGTGTAGGTCGTCCCGATCGGTGGAAACAATAACACCGGCTGGTGGGTCGCGTCGTCGGTGCGGCAAGCGGGGCCGCTGGTCGGTCTCATTCCGTGGACCGGCCGGGGTGCGGTACGGGCGGCACAGCGTGTCGCGGCGCTTGGTGGCGCGGTCGGTACGACGTGTGGTCGGAGCGGGACGACGTCGGTTTCGCGGATCTCCGACTTAGGGCACGCGCGGTGCGACGTGCGGTGGTCACGGATTAACGGTCGATCGGTGGTGGAAACGTATTGTCCGCGGATTAAAGGTTGTCGAATCGGTGTTCGCGTTTCGGTACGCAGGGCCTGGTCAACACCCAGCCGCTCTGCGCACTAATGGCCGTTTCCCCGACAAGGCCCGGGCAACGTACGGCCACCCTATCGGGTCCCTACGGACCGATCGGAAGGAAGAACCTGGGCAACGTCCAGCCACTCCACCGTCGTCTCGGTCAGGGTCTCATCGGAGGAGGTAGAGCCTAGGCAACGTCCAGTCACCCCCGACGTTTCGTTCTGAACGGTACGGTCGGTCGTACGAATCTGCTTTCCACCACCGATCTCGCCCTATTTATCCCTCGCCGTTTACAATTTAGCTAGCGAGAGTCTATCCTAGATCGGCGCGGCGGTATTCGTCCTAGCGGAGACGACCGGTGTTCGTCGCAGTATGGGGTCGACAGCTGGCCTTGAACCCGTGCGCGGCCGTTTGGTGACGTTCCGTCACAGTCGTTAATACATATAATCACAAATAATAGTTAGTGACCTGGATCTTTATAACTGAACTGCGGAGGCTCATGCATTTATAGAAAATTTAAAAAGATAAAAATGTACAGAATGAACATAATATTAAAAACTATAGGATGTATAAAAAATGGAGCACACATTATGATATTTATGGGGTAAATTACATCCTTAACATGGTTCCATTTCATTTTCTGCATTTAATTTTAGAAAACACACCTCCCCCAAAAGAGTAATATAATTTACAATTTACAATAAATTGGAAATCAAATAGCCAAGTCAGTCCAAAATTGGCAAATTGCCAATTATTCAAGTATTCACTTAACATAATGGTGTAACCGCGTGATGTTGGGGAATGGGATTTAGTGCCGACTCAGTCGGTCACCAGGGTTTTTTCCAATGATCGAGGCCGTCGGTTCGGAGTCTAAATCTTAATACTAACGTTTATTCAAATAAGAAGAACAGGTACATCACGGTCACTTAACCTACGTACGGCCGGTCGGAACGACTCACAAAATCTCGCGCTAGTAACGCGGAACAAC
Source organism: Perdita meconis (assembly GCA_030770465.2). Lineage (NCBI taxonomy): Eukaryota > Metazoa > Arthropoda > Insecta > Hymenoptera > Andrenidae > Perdita > Perdita meconis. The sequence goes on along the minus strand of JASKOS020000014.1, from coordinate 2,626,778 downwards.
CATGCGGCTTATCGGTTACGGCCGGTCGGAACGGGTCACAGTATTCGCGAATTAAGACAGACACCGGTTATAACGAACGCGAATCCTAACGAACGCGAAACGCGACTTAACCTAACGCTTCTTAAAACTACGCATCTTATAACTACGCAATCGCAGGATAGGCCTCGCAGGACCTCGGCGCGGTAAATACGGCGGCGCGACTAGCTCTGCGGCGCGGTGAGCTCGGCGGAGTTCTCGACGGGATATCGGGGGAACAGGAGGGTGCGGAGCCCTCGGTCGGGGAGACTTAATGCCAGCCCTGGTGATGGGGCAGAAGGTTGCCCTTATGTGAGACAGTGACGAGTAGTTCCAGCGACGGCCTCACGAGCTAGGATGCCACGCCGCGGCTTTCATCGGGAAATGGCGAGGAGTCGGTGTGTTGTCGGACGCAGTGATGTCACCTGTGTTTCCGAGCACCAAAGGAGGTAGCGGATAGGCAAGAACGTGCTCATGGAGGAATCGGTATCGGTACCCGAGCTGGAGAGTCTTTTACAAGTCGGGTTGGCTCCCTGGCCGGTTCGATCGTATCGTCTCCGACGTTTATGTCGCGCTACGCTCCTTATATCCGCGAATTGTGCAACTTCTGCCGCGAGAAGTCGCGAGGCGTTCGCGGCCGCCTCGCGGCCGCGATAGGAGTTACTTACCCCCCATTGGGAGTCGCGGGGCGGGAGGCGCGGTAGGGACTCGCAGAGTCCCGCGGCGTGGGGAGCGTCACGCGAGACGCGCGGAGTGGGAGAACGTCACGCGAGACGCGCGGAGTGGGGGCCCGTTCGGATGGAGACGCGGTCGCGGTGAAAAGGGGAGTGTTCGGAGGAGCATAACGAAGGTGTTTGCTTCGTTACAATGGTATACAGGCTTCATTGATTACGTCGATAAGTAAATGCGGGTTTAATACTCTCATTACGCCTGATTTTTTTGTCACCGACAATAACAGCAATATTGTAAATACAATTCAATCCAATAAAGAACAAAAAAGAGTAAAATCAGAGTAAAGAATCATCCAATCCGCGTACCGTACCCGTACGTTCAGGTATCCGACCCGAGCACTACCAAACCCGATTTCGACTTCGGGTACCCAGAAATTTCCGGGTATCCGAGTATCATCAATTTTCGGGTCCCGACCCGAACCCGCGGAAAATACCCGACCCGACCCGAACCCGAAATGTGGGGTACCCGCCCACCCCTAATAGATACACAAATGCAATGAAATATCAAAAATACAACACATTTTATAATATTTAGAAAATGAAACACATTTATTTAAAATTCAGTTGCCGTTGCATGTCTATAAAAATATGAATTTGCATTTTCCGCAGACTAATAATAAATACAGTAATACAATCTTTTACCTTACATAGTACTATTCTTGGAATAAGAAGAGAAGGTGCGGCATGGGCTGGCTCAGAAAAGCGGCGTGGTTAGGGAAGGCCCAATGCTTGCAGCGTATTCGGGTGTGAGGATCCAGATTGTGTAGAACACAGGCTGTCTCATTCTATTTTAAAGTACAACTGTTTCCTTGTCTGTGGATCGGCCAGACGTCTCTCCTATTTCTGCACATCCTCTGTCTTCCACAGTCTCCAATACAATTTGGCATTGAAGTTTATGACTACGGGTGCGGTCCTAATTGGGCTCTCTAGAAAAGGATAGCGATAGATGCTTGATAAAGACAGACAAGAGCTACGGGCCCCCGACGAATAGTCGATAGATATTGGTCAAGGCGCAGGGAGTAGGGTAAACGGCTCTCTATGAACCCCCAGTCGTAAGCTTGGAAAAGCGGCAACACCCCGAAAGCAAAATTGAATAATTCTTTTAATTCTTAACTAATAAAATGTCTTCAAAGGATTTAAAAAAGGAAGCTACTGAATTAGTAATAATAAAAGTTAGAAACATGCACGTTCATTATTTTTTTTAAAACTTACGAGTTTTTTTCATCGGTTCTAAACTATTACTATAAGTAAACACTAAACATAATTTGGATTTACCCTCAGGATGTAACGGAATAATTAAAAACAACAAATTTCATCCATTGTAGTTTTATTTCCCACAATACGATGAAGTCTCGCAGTAAGTCTTGGAATCGTGCGGGATCAGCGGCAACTTCATCTCGATTTTCATAGCGCCATTTGGAAAAAAAGATTCAAGTCAGCAAAAAATTCTCGCCGGTGGCCACGCAACAGCCGTCCAATGCGATAGGCAAAGAAAGCATGATACTTTTTGTCCTGCCTCGCACGTGTCTAGGTAAACCAGTTTTTTTACCTGAACAGATCTCCACGAGGCAAAAACGCCTGTGCAGCTGTTTCTACTTGGTACTTAGACAGAGAGGGACAGTGCCCATGCAATTGTGGGACAGAATGAGACACGCAGTCCGCGCATGCCCGCTTAAAAACCGATTCTTCATACTAGACTGTCCTTCCTAAAGAAGTAAAACTGGCTGGTCAGCTTCTTGCTGCGTCTCGTGAAGAAAACCGAGCGTACGCACGCGAGAGACAGAATGAGACGAAATGTTGCACTTCCCTTTTCTTCAATAAGTGACTTTATCGCCAGAAGAGTTTCTCTTCTTTCTCATTGATTTTCGCATTTATCCTCGTTCTGAGGCTAAGTAACCGCAATTGTCTGTCATATGGCTATTGAAATGCGAAAACAGAACAAATGATATTACAATTTCCTACACGATACTTTCTGCGAATGTGTGCATATCCAAACAAATGAATGCAACGATTGGAAAGCACAAAGGTCCATTTCGCTGGTACACAGTGTGATATTTACCCGATCTGACTGCGCAAAATTCGATTTTTTTAAACTCGCTTTATTTAAAAATAAGTTGTTACTTAAGAAAGTTAAATGTTTAGAGAGCAATAAATCGAAAACATTTTTTCTATTTTGTTGTTCTATGCAAAAATGTGATCAATTCAATTGGAGGCTTTTAGTACAACGCTTATAACGCTTTCTGTGTCGCCCGTGTTAGTACACTATGGAGTGTGATTATTTCCTTTTAGAAAAAATATTTAAAAACAAACCATTATAGATTGTTTTGATGAAGATAAAGTACGTGTATTTCTAAAAGCCTAAATTATAGAGCAGATGGACTGTTTGTGGCTACTTTAAGGACTTCCGTACTTTCAATCAAATATACTTAAAAAAAAATACCTATACAAACGTAAAAAATACGTCAATGTAACCCGAAATAAACAAACTATTGGAACACTATAGAGTGAACAGTGGTTTAAATGTAATTATTTACAATTAAATTTACTTTCAGGCTGCACCAATTTCCAGTCTTCGTTTTTCTGCATTGACGCTATCTCTTCGTCCATTGCTTTGATCCAGTTCTCCTTTTTTGGTCCTTGTACAGCTTCCATGTAGGAGCTCGGTTCAGCAACGGTCCTTCGACACAGATATATTAGTCTTTGAGGTTGTTCGATCTTTTCACGATCTCTAAGTTCATACCTCGGACTTGTGTCTAAGTTAGGTGTCTGTTCCTTTGCTTCTAGCATGTGTTGTGGCTTGATCTTTTGAGGAGTTTGTTCTTCTTCTTGAGATTGACCGTCTTCTTGTTCTCCCTGACTTAGATCCAGCAGAACCCTTGGAACAGTTACTTCGTGAAATTCCACATCACGACTTGTCTCTATTTTTGCCTCATCTGGTAACCAGACCTGATAATTTCCCGACACTTCTTCGTAGCCGACAAAGATTCCTCTTTTGCTAGTGACTCCGAATTTTTTCCCAATTCTCTTCTCTTTTGGAATTCTGATGTAGCATTCGCAACCGAAGATCCTCAGATGATTCAACGGATATTCACATCCGTATTCACGCCTTCAAATGGCGTTTTCTCTTCCTCTCGGCTTTTCGCGGTTCGATTTAAAACATAAGCCGCGCATGCTACAGTCTCGGCCCAGAATCGTCTTGACATTCCATGAGTTAACAGCATTGCTCTGGACGCCTCTAGTAATATTCGATTCTCTCTTTCCGCACTGCCATTTTTCTGCGGACTGTGAATTGCGGAGCGCCCCAGTTCGATTCCATTTTCCTTAGCAACTTCTACGAATTGCTTGTTTGTGAATTCAGTTCCATTATCAGACATAATAATACTCTTTATTGTATTTCCAGTTTGGTTCTTGACATAGGAGAGATAATCCCTGAAACACTCAGTGACTTCATTCTTATGACGAATTATGTACACTCTCCGGAACTGAGAGAAGTCATCTTTGAAGGTCATAAAGTATCTCTTTCCGCCAAGCGAGACCTCCTCCATGGGTCCACAGACATCCGTTACTATTAACTGTCCTGGATATGTTGATTTTGATGTTTCTCGGAAATTGGTCCGCTGAAATTTTCCGAGTGTACATCCACCGCAGTATTCCTCCTCACCTGATTGAGGAACTTCAATACCCTTCAATTTTAACAATTTCTTTACATGAGTTTTACTCTGATGACTCATTCTTTCGTGCCATACTTGCAAAGAGTTTTCCCTTTTGCCTCTCGCCACAAGACAGGATCTTTTGATTGGTATCACGTCAATACCTAGGAGATATACATCGCTCTCCCTGTAACCTTCGATAATTAACCTGTTATTCTTCTTAAAGATCCACCTTTTATCAAGAATTATCTGTGTAAATCCTTTTGCTGCTGCTGAGCGGACTGAAAAAAGTTTGGCTTTCATATCTGGAACATATATGACATTATCCAGGTGATGTTCTTCACCATTTGCATGGGATCTGATTTTTATTTTACCAAACCCCTCTGCTTCTACCTTGCACCCATTGCCTAATACAAAGATAACCTTTTCTGTTAGCTTTTCATATGTTATAAAGTATTCTAGCTGCCAACTTACGTGCTCTGTGCAGCCTGAGTCGATGATCCACTTTGTTGGATTCGAAATATTTAAGGATGTCTTACTTACCAACGCCATGCCTTGTGGGCTGTCCCCCTTTGCATTATTCATTTCAGACTTGTATTTTCGTTTGTGACAGTCTTGCCTGTAATGAGGCCCTCTGCAGGACTAACATTTTACCTTTGTTTTGTCCTTTCTTCCTTCGTTGGCTGGTCTTGAAGCGATTGGTTTTCTTTTCCAATGACTTTTTGAAACTAGAGCTGCTTCTGTATTTATTTTTATTTCGTTCATGCCTAACCGTGTTTCCTCGATTATTAATCTTGATGTCAAATGTTCCACGGTTCGTTCTGCAGCTGGTGTTGAATCCCAGGCAGTATGGAAGTGCGGAAACTCAGAAGGCAGTGTGTGTAGTATCGTAGATATGAGCATTGTTTATATATATATGCCTTTGCAAATATCTCGAAAACTAAAAGAGACCGGCAGGTATATGTATAAAGAAAAGTTGTTCAAAATGATGACCTTGACAACATATTTTAAGGTCATTGAAATCGGAGGTGGCTCCCCTACTCTGCATATTTACCAACATCGGCAAACGTTGGAGATAATGAAGCACCCTAACAACATCAACAGGGACACTGGTTACCACCTGAACCCAATCTGGAGCTCCCTCCTCCCAGTTTTTTAAATGTTCAGCTGAACAATTAGAAACAACACCATACCATTGGTGCCCAGTGTACCCAGTGTCATTTTTTCATAGTAATAACAGAGAATATCAAATGTTTGTCCTGTTCGAGAAATCGGTTGCTCCCAAGTCGCGAGATAATTTCAAGGAATCAGTTGGGTAATGCTTCCTTGCCGAGGATCAGAGCTACGGCTGACGGGTTAAGAAAGAGAAATTCGTCCGCCCTAATCAATTCCAGGATTATGCGAATATAACAACGGGTTTGTAACAAGAGGTTAATTTGTAGCTTTCATCCCGGAGTAAAAGCTCGCGTTTTATTACGGTCGACCCGTCTGCTCAGCAGGGCTAGTGCAAGGGTTTATTAATTAACAGTAACAACAATACCAATACAACGGCGGGCGGTACATGTTCCCTAATTTGGACGATGGTTGACGCACAGCGTGTACCATGCCGACTGTGCTACAATACTAGGCAACGACTTGCGCAAACACTTATGGTGATATCCCAAGGTCTACGTTTGTTTAGCTACATTCCCGTGCGCGTTGCCGTGCTCGCGTACAACTGTGCCGGGGAATGGTGGGAAGGGGGGGCAGGGCAAAATAGTTGCTTATGCCCGCATGTTCCGACTGAAAATACATATGCTCGATTATACCGAGCGTTAAACGTGACAAGGTACGGGAGCGCGGTAATTGCGTCACGCCATTACATTTAATTAAAAGTTCGCCCGAGTAATGCTCCGAAGAAATCCGATTGTTCGAAGCTCGCTGAATATAACGAGGAGAGCCGTGGCAGGAGGAAGTTCGCGCGAGTTCCCACTGTTACAATTAAGCTCGCGTAAGCGTGCCTCTGGTAACGAGAGGAAATTGTGAACGAATGGAAAAATCTCAGGTCTTAAGGCATCTGTTCTCCAAATAGCGGAATTGGTTTGGGAAACGTTCGTGCATGGATTCGCTTCGATTGCTCGGGTGAGTATTGATTCGTGGTACAACTGGGGATGGAGTGATTTGTTACTTGACACACTGACGCTTTGCTAATGTCGAAGAACATTATTTAATGAAGACTCTTGTTGGATCGAATAATACGTTAAAACTCAGGACAGATTTAGATCAACCTGTCGATGTGTGGCGCCAACATCGATTCTGATGAACTTGAAAGCTGTCGATCTCAGTTAAGATGTCAATTGTCCTTTATAACATATTTTAAGGTTATCAAAATCTGAATATGAAATGTTGAAGTAAATGCCTTGTTTTCTTCACACAGTTTCAACACCTTTGAATGTTATTTTATAGCATTTTAAACTCCAAATGTCCACTACTGGGACATTTACCTTAAGTGTTATTATTATACTATAGACAAAATCAGGAAAGGGGGGAGGGAAAAAGAGAAGACTTAAACGAAAGTACTGTTAAAGTATAAAAGTGAGGTGAAGTTTTGCAACAAAAGTTTTACAACATAAACCTAATAAGTATAGACCAACTAAAACAGGCTTGCAAATTAACTGTACTCCTCGGCCGATTCTCGAAGGCCACGCCTCCTTTCTCTCGTCGCGCGACTCATTTTCCGCGGCAGTCGAAGTGCTCATCGGGCCTCAGGCGCGTGCCATATGAACTGTTAGTGACGCATTAAGACGAGAAACAAAACACTGGCGGGATAAACGTAGAAGCCCTTGTTTTAGGAATTTCCTAATATTTTAAAACATTTTATGCGAACGTTTGTTCTCAAAAATGCGTAGCATTAAGATAAAGCAGCGCAAATTTCTAAACGATACCTCGTTCTCGTCTTTGATACGAACAGCGGTGTCGCCCCAATGCGCCACTATTAGTTTATATGGCACGCGCCTAAGGCCCATCGAGCACTACGGACCAGGGTTACCACCTGAGTGTCGTGCCATACCCCTTAGGGGCCGTCTTCGTCAGAGCCCCGAGCCGAGCCCCGAGCTCATAATGCCAGCATCTCTACCTGCGAGAGGCCCATTTTCCCTAACTTTGCTTGATTCTCCGTGACTTTCGCTAGCAGAGGGTCCAGTTTTCGTCTTCTGCGCAGCTAAACGCCCGACTCTGGCACGTGTCTAGAGGAGTGCAGACCGAGGTAGAGAGAGCTAGCCGACATCAGGACAAAGCCTTCGAGGGTCTTACACTTCATTAACCGTGCTTGCCGCTCGGCTCGGGCCGTATCCATCCGAAGTCGGTATTTCGCCGAATCTTCAAAGGAATGGCACACGTACAGGGGACCTACGCAAGTGTGATAGTGGGGTCCGCATCGTTCGCACCACTATGAGCTGCTACTCCGTGGCCCAGGGTAGCAAACAAAACACATGATACCCACAGAGCTTCTAAAAAAAGAATAGGGCTACTTACAGAGGGTAGAGTACTGACCACGAGTTTTCCATTTCCTGAATTCATGTTTCATAGTTTGCTGTTTCCAGAGTTTGTCGTTTATTCTATCTATATAGTCTTCCCTAAATGTCCGTAATCTAATCTCTCATTTTTGTGCACATTTGTGTTATACAATTATTTCGCAAAATAATTCTATATTTCAGTTCAGAAATAATAAATTCTATATTTCAGTTCAAGTTAGTTTTTCAATATGTTTTCTGATTGTATGTCGAATCGCATTGTCTTGCTGACGAACTTCTCAACAATTTTGCTCATTGTTTTTAACGTTTGTAACGTTGTACGTTGCCGATTTAAATATACTTCAATAAAATTTGAGATTCTGACCGAGACTCGATTGTGTGTGCTCGATTGGAGCGTGAAATTAGACATTTTTGTAATGAAGAAAAGACACCTCAGAGGTCGCGAAGTAGGAACACTATAAATTCGCATTTCACGCTTCTTCCACTCTATTTAGTACATTCGCACATTTTAGCAATCAACATTTATCAAATGTCAGATGTTTATACAGAGTATAAAATCTGAACAAATGGTATAACATGTGCCCCTTCTGATTTTTTTTTTTTACAATATTTCATGCAATAGTGTAAGAGAAATTGAGCAAAAACTTGACTTTCTATGTTTACCCTTACTGTCTTCCAAAAAACAGATACAGAGCTCAAAATTGCACAAATCGGTTTCTTGACAAGCTATCAAATGACTCCTTGCATGTCAAATTTGGCACTTCAATTGTTAAAATGCTTCATTTATTCGTTTCGGTTTGTAACCGAAGGGTCCTTACTCGTTGATACGCAATACAACTTTTATTAAATTATTATGAAATGATATTAACGAAATAAATGTGTACACAATATCTGGTCCTAGCGACAATTTTAGATATGCATAGTAATAGATAGTACATGTTCCTTACAGCAAAAGAATTTTGTCCGTGGCATATTTGGCGACCAGATGTTTTATTACTCGCAAGGAATATTAAGCGATATTTAACAGTTAAGTTGTCGAGCTTCACGTTTTTCGTTGTCGGAAAGGCAAAAGCTTCTCCCATTCTAAAGCCATCGACGGTCATAATTATCTTTTCGCAGTCGGCACACGGTGCACGATGTCGGCATCGGTTCGCGTGCGAGGGTCGCCTACCCAATTGCGGGACAATATGACCATAAAAACGGCCACCTCAGTGAAATCACCAAATTCGAACTGTACTGAAGATCCTAGCCCTAGACTCGGGCATCTCCTCCGCCGAACGCTAACCAAATCTTGGTTCAACTCTACGGAGTTACAACCCGAAGTATCCGCGCAGCAGGTAAAGAATAGCATTACGAGCTCGGGGCTCGACTCGGGGCTCTGGTGAAGACGGCCCCTTAAGCTTTGTCCAGACACATGCAATGCGCGTTGCAGAACACACTTAAAAAGGTCGAAACTGGTCCATTTTTATGGGTTGACGCGCAATTTATGACTTCGTGCAATGCCAAGGCGAACACGCGCGACCCGTGCGCATCGTAGAAAAGAACCAGCGCTTCCCCTTGACGCACCCCAGGGGCCCGCCGCGCCGGCCTCATAGTGTAACCTGACCCAAATTAGCACATCCATGAGACGACACTAATGTAACCGTGATCGTATTTATAATGTGATCGTATTTATTTAAATTTTTTTTGCAATTGAACTTTTACCAGTGTCATTGACAGATTTTCCTGATTAAAATGGCACTAATAACGATATAATTTGAAACATATTTACGTATTTATTTCTTTACTGTCGTAAAAAGAATCACTAAATTCGACACTATGTCAACTTTGTTAAATAAAAATAGAACGAAGGCTTTGAAAATTTCCCAACAATTTTTGGAGAAGTAGAACTTTCCGAATGCGATGGGAGCAATCGACAGGAAACATGTGATGCTGCAGGCTCTAATCAATAGTGGATCGCAATATTTTAATTATAAAGAGTTTCACAGTATAGTTTTATTTGCAATGGTGGACGCGGAATATAATTTTATTTTCGCGGATATCGGATGCCAAGGTAGGATATCGGATGCAGGCATCTTGAAAGATACAATGTTATATAAAAAATTACAAGACCACTCTCTGTGCCTACCTCGTAGCACACCCCTTCCTGGAAGGAATGCAAGGGTTTCGTTTGTTATTTTAGGGGACGAGGCATTTTCTTTAAAAGAAAACATAATGAAACCGTACGCGGGAAATAACAGGAAGGGGTCTGTGGAACGAATTTACAATTATCGTCATTGTAGGGCACGGAGAGTGATGGAAAATGCATTCAGTATCGTATCAGCCGTATTCCGCGGCCTCCGAAAGCCATTGCTCTTTAACCCCGACAATTGTCATTGTATTGTGTACATTATTTTTGCACAATTTTTTAAGGAGGGAATCTTCTAGAAATCTGTATTCCTCTGTCATAGAATGCAATGTGCACAATGACAGGAGCTTTGTCGAAGAAAATTCGGAGACATTCGAAGGAACTTCCTGTTTAAATTTACAACCGCAACGCAATAGGCCAAGTGAATCGGCGCAGCAAATTAGACGCGAATTCACTAACTATTTTATGGAGGAAGGAAGAATTTCCTTGCAGTATGAAAACGGCTAAATAATATATAATTTAATATATATTAATAATTTTATATTAAATTTTAATTTTATATTAATCTTTTATATTATTCGTATTCTTATTATTATTATTATTATTATTGGTATTATTATTAGTATAGTATTTAGTTTAAGGGTTAAGCTAGCGTAAGGTGTATATACAGTAGCTCCAAAAAGTATTGGCACACCAAGCTTTTTTGTAATAACTTTATTAGGACGAATGATATGTATTTTGTTACAAAGTGCATCCGTCGTTACTTTACTAAATATAAATGAAGTTTATTCTTTTCGAAGCCTCAATAACATGTTATAAAGAAGTTATAAAAGAAAAACAAAAATTTGATGGCCAAATAAGTATTGACACAGTTCTAATTGCGATAGAAGGCTTTCAATTATATTATAAAATAAATGTTTAATATTTCATATGCAGTTCTTTTGCGACAATTATAACTTGCAGTCTTTTGGACATTGAATGTTATGAATATTTTAGTCGTTTCTTCTAAAACTTGTTACTATTCTTATCGATGTATTTGTTATAGGTTGTTTTTATTATAAATTTTCCTGTTTCTTATTTTTTTTTTATCTAATTATGTGTCACAAATTTTTACTTCGATTAATATTCGGTGACTGTTGGTGTTTGAAATTGTTTTGGAATATTATACAATAACCATTCTTTTGTTTTCTTCGTGGAATGCTTCTGTTCATTATCTTGTTGATAATAAAAAGTCTCATTCTCCAGGCGACTGACTTTTCTTTTTGAAGAACACAACGCATTGATAGTCTAGGGATATAAAAACCCGGTAATCTAGTCGTGAATTTCAGCAGAAATATTTTCGAACTAAACTCCGTTCCACGAGAGAACGAACCTGTTTCGCGCAGGCCGTCACCATTGCCCCGACTGACTTCTCCACGGGAGTTCGTGAAAAGCCCCAATGGTAGAAAAGGTTCCGCCTTACCCCTGTCCTACTCTTAATATATGGTGTCGAAAGGTTACTGATTTCTACGTTTTTAAGTAAGCCATGCGCTGCTTTAAAAATTGTATGTATAAATGAAAAATTAGGAAAAAGCGGTATACGGTGGAATTTTTTCTCAGTATGGTATCTATTCGATGCGACCAGGTAGTTAGAGGACAAAGTTGTTTATGATAGGATAATTACGGTCAAAATTCTGACAGGCACGGGATGTTTTCGGCTGACGGAGGCAAAATTTAAGACGTTACTCATTTGATAACTGTAAGAATACATAGCTAATCAAACAAATTCTAAAAAATCTAACACTAAAATAATACAAAACGCGAATATATACAATACTAATACTATAAAATACTAATAATAATATAATATAAAACACAAAGACAAACACTTATCTAAGAAAAAAAATACCAAAAATAGAAAAAGCTAAAACAATATCGCCTGTCAATCCGAAACTTCTTTCACACCCTATCCATCACTAACGCTCAAGGAACTGACTTTCCTTAAAAATGGTGGGACCCTCGAGGGCCCAGCAGGGGGTGCGTGGGTAGGGATGCGCTCTGGGGACATAACGCCAATAACTAATGAGGGTAGGCGTTACCTGCGCGAAGAGTGCGAAAACTGGTCGACAGGCGAGTACGTTCTCTCGTGGAACGCAGTTTAAATCATATGCTCTCAGAGGTGTATGCTTATTGTTAATACGAATGATACAAGGCAAGTGATATATAAATATATTTTTGAACATTTTCTTTTTTAAAACAATAATGACGACAAAAAAAAATTACCGTTATTAGAGTAATTATATTATGAAAATACATATTAATTTTCAGTCAGCATTCATTAATCGTTTATCGACGAAAATAAAAGGCTGTATGCATGCATAATACAGGGTGTAACAAAAATGTTGCAGTTCCTTAAAAGGGATGATTCTTGAGGTGATTTTAAACAACTTTTTCCTTAGCGAAAATGTTAGGTGGGGCTTTGTTAATGAGTTTTTTACGAAAAACACCGACCAATCAGGGAGCGAGTACAGTGGATAAATATCAGCGCGGGCTCCAGCGGTGAGTAGTATTGGCCCGCCATCCTCCGCGTCATCATTAATCCACTGTACACGCTCGCCGATTGGTCGGTGTTTTTCGTTAATAACTCGTTAACAAAGCCCCACCTAACATTTTCGCTAAGGAAAGAGTTGTTCAAAATCACCTCAGGAATCACCCCTTTCAAGGAACTGCAACATTTTTGTTACACACTGTATATCTATAAAGTGTTCAGACTTTAAATAGTAAAAATATGAATAATTACAATATACTCTGATAATATTTATTTATTGTATGATATTTATCGAGAAAAATTTATATTTGTACTATTCAGAATGTGGACATTTTATGCTGTGCTGTTGCATCTGGTCGTAAAACCGACCCTTTTTGACCTCCTTAATAGTGTCCGGTAACGCATATTGCACGTGTCTGAACGGGATTTCGGCTGCGCACGGCTCTGCGCGCGTTCGTGTTCGATGTTACACGTCTCTGGACAAGGCTTTACCCTTCCGCCCCTCACCAAGCTGTGTTGCGGAGTCCGCTATCGCTCCCCCCACTCTTTCATCGGTGGGACTGGTAAGGAAAATAACGGGCGTTCTTTTGTACTGGCGACGACGCCATGGACAGCTTGGCTTGGCTTGCATAAGCATACGGTTCTTTTGAAACACCCGCTGGCTTGCCCCACGCGGTACGCGTTAGCTTCAGTTGGAAGAGTGGGGGAACCGAAGGCGGGCTCCGCAGCACAGCTTGGCGAAGGGTGGAAGGGTAAGGGGTATGGCACGACACTCAGATGGCAAGCCTGCTACGGACACCACGGAGAGAGAGACGCTCGGCGGGAGAAAGTAGGCGTCGCCTTCGAGAATCGGCCGAGGAGTTCAGTTAATTCGCAAGCCTGAACTAAAATATTGACTACAGAAAAAATAACCATTTTAGAAACAGTTGGTAGGGTAATTATTTAGATTACGGGAGCCACCTCTGATTGCAGTGACCTTGGAATATGTTGTCAAGGTCATCATTCTGAACAACCTTTCCCTATACATATACCAAGGGGTCTCTTTTAGTTTATGAGATATTCGCAAAGAAAGTTTTCAATATTAAAAAGAGTGATTGGAATAGGTCTGGGTTAGATTCCTTAGCGGGGAGGGGTGAAACCAAAGCAATACACGAGTTTCTACTTAAAGTGGTGTATCTGAGAAATGCTTCTGTTTACCTTCCTCGCGGAAACCTATATTGTTGATATTTCTTATGATGTCGAAGGAACTCCAGGAAGGATGATTCATTATCAGTTTCGAACAAATTGTTGTAACGTAACGTCGTGCATTAATTAGTAGAGAAACTTTGAGTAATATGGAATACTAATATTTCTCTTTGTTAAAGTGTTGCCTCTTGTTGTTAGTGGCAAAGCATAAACTACTTCATAACGGTCTCAGAGTGTTCCACTGAATATTGTTCAATTACAGGCATCCAACTGCCGGAGTGTTGAATAAATACAATTTTTTTTCTGCTTTTGGGAAATTTCAGGAGGTAAATGTTGAGTGCTGTTTATTCATTATTAGAAATGATAATTTTATATTGAAACTAAGCATATTATACGTCCAAATACTAACGATTTACCATGTAATCGTCATTTTTGTGCTCCGATAAACAGAATAAACAGTCCCAATAAACAGAAAGTAATTTTTTTCCAATATGGCAAGTCGGGTTATATGGAATACCAATATCTTTCCATTCCAATGAGTCATCTGAATTGGATTTTGTGCCCTCTGCTATACCAGACGATACGGATGCAGAATGTTTGTTCTGTTGTTGCGAGTCCAGACGAGTTACGTAAAGCAACTCTGAAAGGGCTCGATTCAAACCTCCTATCTGAGACCTTTGACTTTACTTGGAAGTCACCATGCAAGGGCCGATAGGAATTTCTGTTGCACCCAATTAATAGAATTCTATGAAAATCAGTATCACCCAACTTTTCTCGGAAACTCCGCGATGCAGTCGAGTCCCCACCATTTTCTTCATAGATTTTTGGGTATAAAAGGGCCGAGAAATTCGGACTCGCGGGCTCATTTCCAATCCAGTTCGAGTTTAGTACGCGGCTTAGACTGGAAGCAAGATCGAGCAATAGTTCTCCTTCGAGCAGAGTTTTTAAGAGTACAGTACGTAAATTAACTTCACTGTAACGTCGTCTTAGTGACGCGTCCCCCGCATACCTCTGTGCATAATCTAAAGAGAGAGGACTTAGTTCCGCGACATTCAAATTCTTAACACTTGTATTCCTTCAAGTCAAACTTATACTTGTAATAATATATATTTTTAAAGGGTTTGTTAAATTGGACTCAGTTCAATCAAAATCTTTCCTAAATCCAAGAAGAAGCGAACGCGTAACGATCCCACAACATTATACTTTTCCCGCTCGAGGTATACCATAAACTAAAAAGTTACGAGGCTATACTAACATCTTCACAACCCTTGCGAAGCTTCTATTTTCCTAACCTACAAGTGGCTCCCGGTATCTGCTGAGTTAGAAACTGGTTCGTCCACGTCCCGTGGCTCCCAGCAGGTGCAAAGTTACTCGCTGGTTCGTCCACAGTCTTTATTCCATTCTAAGTGGCTCCCGACACTTGCAAAGTTGAGTGTTGGTTCGTCCACGAAAACCTACCTAATTCTAAGGTGGCTCCCGGTGTCTGCTGAGTTAGACACTGGTTCGTCCACATCCGTGAGGTGGCTCCCGACGGGTACAAAGTTACTCGCTGGTTCGTCCACGAAACAATAACAAAACCTAAAGACTACCTAGCCCTCGGCTCGTAACACTGTAATTGGAAATTTTCTGAAGACAACAGCGGAGAGATCTGGGTGAAATGTGTTGTTTGCTCTCTGTGGGCCTACCTAGATTGTACTGGCGCAGACACAGATCCTTACATTTGTGATTTGTGTAAATGAACTGGACATTATTTTGATGGTATTTCTTTGGTACAAATAAATTTGTCGTTTTTTTGGCAAATTTTGTTCGCTTTCTTCATTTTTTACTCCCTATTCCATATTACCCGACTATTTCATATTACCCCCCAAATAAGAGGCTTCGCGAGCGAAGCGAGCGAGCGAGCAACAATAACCAGCTAGTTTAATTGTTCACTTTGTACAATTTTCACGAGAAGAAGAATATTCACACAAAATCGTATGATATACATATTAACTTTATAGTTAAAAAAGAAACCGTGATTCTTTTACAATAGTTTACTGTAATATAGGGTAGACCGGGACGAATCGGATCGAAATAACAATTCAGTCCGTATTTTTTACATCGCGACAGAAACAGGCATTTGGATTGTTCATATTGCCTCGTCCATCTTCCCTGCTTTTATTACAATAGTCCATTAGTTCTTTAAAACCGTTGTTTAGTATCGGCACACATTTTCAGTGAGATAGACGTGCACGGACATTACGATTTTCGTACGGATGTAAAATATGTAATCCATAATTCCGTATTTAAAATAAAAGGGAAAGCTTGAATGTTTAAATGTATTTATTATTATTAGAACAATATACTTGTAAATAATATACGAAGTAGTATTTGTTAACCCCATTATCATTGAATTAAACTTTCTCAAGTAATTTCCAAAGAGTTTGTTCTGAAAATGTCAATTTTTTTTTTAATTTCCGGGTGAACCGATACCCCGCAAGTTTTGAGGCGAATAGAATATTTCTCACTGTTTAATTATTTGATTGTAGAAGAAAGAGTATTAAGTTTTTGTTTATAATTTTATAAACAATAATAATAATTTTATAAACATGGTCATAATTTTTTGTTTTCTTACTGATATTAAAATTAAGCTGGCACTAATTGCAAATATATAATAGAAAATTAGATTACTATTGTTGGACTTCCATTTATTTATCATTATTCAGAAAATAATCCGATTCACCCCGATCTAATAGTAATATCTTTCGAAGCAAGTATGTACAGTTCAGAAAATAATCAAGTGTATTGTGTATTGTATTCCCAATTTCATATTTAACTATTTTCAAAATTATACCAAAGGAACAGGATAACGTTCTATTAACCCTCGATGAGCACACATAACGTTAAAGTCACATATATTGATATTTTGTTGATTCGCGGATATCTTGTAGCGTATACATTTTGCTTCATAACGTCTCCTTAGAAAAAAGATTTCTTTCCACAAATTTGTACATAAACCATTTCTTTATCTTCTATTCACGCTCTGGAATTAGTCCCAAAAAAAGGTTTTATTCTGTCATTAATCTGATTTCAAAATTAAATTTTTCTATTTTCACTGTTTTTCCCTTATGTTCACTATAAAAGAATTTTACTTGCTGAATTTGCTTTAAATCACAAAATTAGAAATCTCGAACCGTAATAAGCAGTTTTCTACTAGTTTCCACTAGTTCCCAGCAACCACCAATACCATCGCAGTCGACAAAATGAAATTCTTCCACCATGCCCGACTTTTATCACAAAGAACCGGCGCTTTCGAATCGTGTTAAAATCGGTCCCCGCCCCCATAGAGCTCGTTAAACCAAACTGGGTCGTGAAAACAACCGTCGTAGCGGAAACGACGCGCGCTCATCGTTTTACATCGGCGAGGTTGGATGCCGCGGACGTTTCTAATCCCGCAGACTGATGTCGTAGCAGTTTCAAGGCTTTGCGCGTTTGCAAACGACATCCCCTAGCCACCATCGTTCCGTCCAGCTCAGCTATTGCTGCTTCGACGACGCGCCCTCGTAATGGGAGCCGGTAGGTTCTTAGGGTGGTTCAGCTTCTGGTTCCGGCCGGTGGAGGAAGCCGTCCGGAACGAGGCACGTCGGGTCCGTGGGCTCGCGAGCCACGGCAAATGCGATTTGATAATGCAAATACAGCGCTGGCGAAACGGAGACAGAGGAAAGTAATTCGTTGAGTGGCTTCGCGGAAAGACCTTTTCATTTCCCGCGAGCGCGACGCGACGGAAGGAAATCCTTGCTAATGCTCGCTACATTCGTTCCGAGTTTTTTCTAATTAACGTTGGTATTCTTTATGAAGCGACAAGCGTCCAGTTCTTCCACAGACGCGGGCTTTCGAGGGTTAATAAAAATCTTATTTTACCCGCGTCACGGCTGCATGATTCATCGCTTTGTTGCGACGTGAGTGACGCGAACAGTAACCGCGTGACGCGTAGTTGCAACTAATGTATCGCAAGGAACGAGGAAACAGAGAAATTGTACCGACGCATAAACATCTCAACAAATTCACTGTAGCGACTGTGGAACGTTGACGCGACACGGTCCGCGTTATTAACAAACAAACGAGACACCGGCTGGTTAAATCCGTAACTGCGTATTTGGCGTGGTTATAATATTAATTTGTTGTATTTATGAATTTAAATGTTACATAACCGCAAATAAATCAAATTTTAATCACGAATTCCGCACACTAATAAATCAACCATTTATATTTCACTAATAATAATAAGTGTTACATAGCATCACATCTTCCTGTGGGTATTGAGCAACAAAGAGGAGATGTGACTGACACAAGACAGATATCGAAATCACAGCTCAAAAATTTTAATTTTGAAGAAGAAATTGAGAGCAGAATGTTTGTATGGATTCTGTAGATTATATATTTGCAATAGGTGTCCGAGAAGAAGATAATAAAACGATGAAAGATAATAGGAAAGTGTAAGGAAGGATTTAATATTTTCTCTTTTTTGCCCCTTGAAATGCTTTTACTTGTTCACTTTCATGCGCTTTTGTTATTGCAGACTCGGTGACTGTTAAAGTAGCAATAATCCTATTATTATGGTATGTAATCCGACATTATATTAAATAAAATAAGAGACACATTTACTGATGAGATGTGAGACCCATCGCGCATCACTTCGAATCTAGCACGGCTGTAGCGACAAATTCGAATCGATTCGAACATGATTCGAATCTCTTAGAATTCTTGATCGTCTTCGACGTTTTGAATGTATTGAAAGTCTTGATCATCTTAGAAGTTTTGAAAGTCTTGATCGTCTTGGTCGTCTTGAAAGTCTTAAAAGTTTTGATCGACTTGAAAGTCTTGGAAGTCTTGATCGCCGTGGAATACTGGGAAGTCTTGGAAGATTTGATTTGGAACATGGGAGGTTCTGAAATCTTTGAAATAAAATTAATTTCTTGAAATGTCTAGACCGAAACAACCTTTAATATTTTATGTCAATGAGCCTACTTGAACAAAAGTAATCATAAAGCTTACACGGAAAAAAATGGTTTAGTTGCTCTAGCAAATCTATAATTCGCTGAAAAAAATTCGATGTTATAGCTAAGCAGCTTTGCTACTGCAGCAAAGAAATTGTACTTAAAAGCAATCTTGAACTTATTGATATAGCAAATCTAGTTTTGCTAGCTGAAATGATCTGTTACGGCAGCAAGTCAGTTTCTCTACAATTAATTCATGGAATTGTTTTCTTCAATAAATTCCACTGTACAACACGCGTCTGACTTTGTAAACTTGAATAAACATTTCTTATAGATTTCGACGTGCTGAATACGAATCTGCAAACCGTTTTTTTCCAGAACGTATAGTTTTTGAAAGAATCAATTTTGAAGAAAATGACAAATTTTCAACTTTGGAATTTTTTTGTGCTTTTACCGTAATAGTTATTTAGTTGCTCTTGGCACGCAATGATTCTGTGGACCCTCTCGAATAAAATGATATAAATAGTTATTAGATTCTAAGCATCGAAATAAGTTTAAATAACAATTAAAGTAAAAAGGACACCCAAAACGCACCCATTTTTGCAGATATTCTTCGCTTTATTTCAAAAAGTAAGGGTCTAGAAGAAAATTTGACCATACCACGCGATAGAGCAAACCTTTCTACTAAGGAAAGCATTAGGCGAATTTCCAAAATTATTTCTGGTTTCAATATAGAAATAAAATAGTTTGGCGAAACGCGCGGCGACGACAGTGATACTCACTGACGGCGCGGCGAGGCGGCAAGCGAGTTGTCCTCCGCGCGCGCCGCCGTCATTGAGTACCACTGTCGCCGCCGCGCGTTTCGCCAAACTATTTCGTTTCTATACTAGCTGGTTGTTGTTGCTCGCTCGCGAGTGGCGATGTTGTTCTTCGCTCCCTACGTTTTATACTATTTAAAGATTGAAAACAAAAATAATTTTGGAAATTCGCCTGATGCTTTCCTTAGTAGAAAGGTTTGCTCTATCGCGTGGTATGGTCAAATTTTCTTCTAAACCCTTACCTTTTGAAATAAAGTGAAAAATATCAGCAAAAATGGGTGCGTTTTGGGAGTCCTTTTCACTTTAATTGTTATTTAATCCTATTTCGATGCTTAGAATCTAATAACTATTTATATTATTTTATTCGGGAGAGTCCACACAATCATTTTGTGCTAAGAGCAACTAAAAAACTATTACGGTAAAAGCACAAAAAAATTCCAAAGTTGAAAATTTGTCATTTTCTTCAAAATTGATCTTTTAAAAAACTGCACGTTCTTGAAAAAACGGTTTGCAGATTCGTATTCAGCACGTCGAAATCTATAAGAAATGTTTATTCAAGTTTACAACATCGAAGAAAAGTCAAAATTTGTCGAACTGTGTTCTCTAGAAATGTCCTTTGATTGTCACAATTAGTTAACATTGTAAGCCACCATGCAGCATGAAAAAGAGAATGCAAAAGCCTCAAACGTGCAAAAATTCCAAAAAATGGTATAGTTAATATTGGAAAAACTTATTTTCTGACATAGGTATTCGTTACGGGCCGTTAGCAGGTACTGAGCATAGGCCCAGTTTCATAGGGCTTCCGCTAGAGTGTTCACGTAATAATCGTCTTTCTCGCTAGTGCTTGATCGCCCTGTTCATATATGAGACAAGTTCCGAAATAATCTTCCACAGCTCAAGCTAAGCACGGGTCCGTCAGCATAGGTGTACTGAGATAATGAAGCAAGTTTTCGTTGATCCAATGGTCCAAAACGAAAATCGGAATCGCCGTGGCCCCCTTCTTTTCTCTCTCCGTTTATAAGATCTCACAATAAATATTCCATACATACAAGCATTGTTGGATGTATCTGTTGGATGTAATAAATTAGCTATAATTGAATCTGTTCGTATACTACATTTTCTTTGATGTAATAGCAAAATAATTAGCTATATATACTAAGTTCTATTTTCTATTGGTTCCAGTATTGAATCATTTTTGCTGTACTAACTTGTTGTAACCTCAAACTTTATTTGCTACAACAAATAAACTAATCCAGCTCTGTAACTTAATTTCTGTAACATAGCATATTAGCTGTCTGTATATTACGGCTAGAGATTTGCTAGGCTAGCAGGATTTTTGGCTATCACAGCAAATCTTTTTTTTTCCGTGTATGAGATATTGAATTCTGATGAAGCTTTCAAAAAGTATCGTAATTCTCAAGACTTTTAAGACAATCAAGACTTTCAAGACGATCAAGACTTTCAAGACTTTTAAGACTTCCAAGACTTCTAAGACTTCCAAAACTTCCAAGACTTTCAAGACGATCAAGACTTTTAAGATTTCGAAGAGATTCGAATCATGTTCGAAGTGCTTCGAATTTTTCTGTATATGTACTGATTCGAAGTAATTCGAAGCGCTTCAGATCCCATCACTAGACACATTATACAAATTTTAATGTGAGTTACTCTAATAAGTTTCTTAAAAGCTTGTATGAATACGAATGGATGATCATTCCATGCGAAAACGGACACTTTTCGGAGTAACATGTTGGATTTTATTCAAATTTGGATACGCTGTAGTCTTTAGGGGCATATAGACGTATCTCGAAGAATTTTTCAAAATGTCAAAAAATGTCGATTTTACAGCTATTTAAAGTTTGATTTTTCTTCAAAAAATTGCATCTGTGATCTTTCTTCGAAAAATTATAACAGTTGAACTAATAAACCGATTAAAATGAGTTTTGTGGTGCTTATAGTATAGACTTTGGAGTATCTATTAAAAATTATTTCAGTTGAGACGATAATTTTTTAACCATTTATTTTGCAATTGCTTTAAACAATTGCCACTTGTAACCGCAGGGGAATATTTAAAAATTGTTTAAAAATGAGGGTATAGCCTTATTCGTCCCCTTCATGGTCAACTGTTTAAAAATATGGTCCTTTTAATATTAGCCACAGGAAACTTATTTGAATGTAACGCGGCGCGTCGAAACATACCGCTCGACTGGTCAAGCCGTACGGCTACGGCACACTGTGGGGCGCTTCATATAAGAATCGCGGAAAAAACTTCACAACTTTGATGTTTTTCAATATTTTTCAAAAATTTTTTTTTAACTTCCCGATTTATAGGGAAGTTATTGTATTTACCCCTAAAATGGAAAATCGATTTTTTAGCAGATCTCCATGTTTCAAGGTCATTGGAGTAATTTTAGGCTATTTTTAACAAATTGTTCGTGTGTGTGTGTGTGTGTGTGTGTACGTACGTACGTACGTATGTGATCAAATTTTTCGTTAACGTTTTCTAAAAAACTAATAGTCACATCAAAATGGTCGATGATGCAATCGATGTGTATCAATGTAACTTAGAGCTGAATAGATTTTGTTCTAATTCGGTCCAGTAGTTTTTTAGTTTTTTTAAGAAAACCTAACAGAATAACGCAATCTAAATGGGAGAACATAAATTTATGAGAGAATAACTAAACTGAAATAATATATATACATATATTATTACTATTATTATATTTATATAACACACACACAAACACACACATATATATATATATATGTATATATACAGGGTGTCCCATTTTAATCCGTCACCACGGCTAACTTAAGAAATATGCATCGGATCAAAAAATATCCCGAACAAAAGTTTGATGGTTTGGAGGGGGACATCTGATCCTGTCAAAAAAATTTCACCCCTACCCCCCTGGGGGGGGGGTTACTTAAAAATTTTAAATAGGACCACCTACTTTTTATTGCAGATTCGGATTCCACGCCGCAAAATATGTAGGTTTTATTTCAAACATTCTTTTTCATTCGCGATAGGTGGCGCTGTAATCGCGAAATTTCGATTTTTCGCCTATATATATTACAATATATAATTATAATGATATAATTGTAATAAATACATATATATGAGTATATTTATACACGTATAAATATATATATATATATACTCAATAACTACATATTGAAAACAAATGAATATACATAATATCCATATACATATTTCTTAAGTTGTTCGTAGTGACGGATTAAAATGGGACACTCTCCCTATATATATAGATGTTCGTTTAATGCGACGTCATATAGCAACAATGTTGATAAATAGAAAACTATTAAATTTCTCCGAATACGAATAATTTTCTAATTAGTGACAATTAATAATGGTAATAATAAATTACAACTCGCAAATCGGGAAGTTCTTTGCGTGGCCCGTAAAGGGTCACACACAAAATAAACATGAATAGCTACAGGCATCACTACTCGCGAGCGAGTGTAGCGAGCGAGTAATAATAACTCCACTCGCGAGCTCGCGAAGCGAGCGAGCAACACGGACTAGCTAGTTCATATTACTTCTTACTATTCAACTATTATATGGACATAAATATTAATAAAATTAATATGTAATAACCATAAATGTATAATTTTCTTAAAAGTAATAAAAGCTGGTGCATTAACGTATTATTTGAACTTAAACATGTAGGAAGGGACATTGCTAATTGTTTCCTAAACTTTTTTAAACAAAGCATTTTGCAATGTAAGAAAGGGAATGCGAAACAATATCAGAAAGTTGCAAGGGCGACCATTTCTGTTTTCTACAAATAAATTATTAGAAATAAAGAAATTTTTACTTCTCCGAAACAATTCGGTTTTCTCGACCGATATTCAGTAATAGTTGTTCTCCGGAGGCTATGTTCTATATTTGAAAAAATATTGGTTAAAAACGCCAGGAAATACTTCGCAACGTCTCTTTCTTAGTAGTTTCTTCCATTTAAGTACATTTTATTACGCACAACGTAAAAAAGTCATAAGGTAATGATCAATTTCGCTTATCTTAACATTTCAAAGGAAATTTTAAAAAATCTAAATACGAAATCACCCTAAAACTGTTCTTTAATCATCTTTATGAACAAAGTTTCTAAAAGTCCCAGATTAATACGTCCAAAATCGTGTTCTAAGATTAAAACAGAAAAATCCACCAATGGTTGTGACATTCTAGTTAAGGTTTCCGTTAAATCACACACAACTTCAGTGCCTTCGTATTTGAATCGTCCGCCGAAGAAGCCGCGGAGATTCATGATGATAAAGGCAGGCGGTCGAAGAAACGAAAACTCGTTGACGAAGGGCGTGCCGCGCGTAGATCGAGAGAGGACGAAGCGGCTGAAGGTGAGACAAGACGAGAAGAAGGTGCAGAGTGGAAGGTCACGGTACCGCTGGTGTCGCTGACCTTTCCCTCTACCGTCCTTGCATCCCTATACATGAACCAGTCGCCTATTCCTTGTTCTTCCGCGTTGCGAGCGGATACCGCGTCTGTTCTTATAAAATATCCACGACATCGACTGTGCATACTTGCCTAGAAGATCGCATAACGCGGAAGAACAGCTGCGATGCCTGAGGTCATTGAGCGTGGCGATGGTGACATCGCCAACCCTTGCCTTACATTGCGAGGATGATTTATTAATAAGATATTCGTTGTTTTGACTGAATTTGAGGAACTTTAACAGTGAAGCAACTACTATTGGTTACTAATACTACATTCTATTTTATTGTTTTCCTCAATGAACTTCATGACTTTAATTATAATATGCATGCATATAATTAGTTTCTCTCTTCTTCTTCAGATATAAGACACATACATAGCCTACATTTTTATCTACCGTGACCGATCATTCAAATGGTAACAGTTGTCGGTAGTTGAAGTTTTAATGTGACCCAACATAATACTTCTTGTAAGGTACTGTTTATTTTGTATAATAAAAAAAATTTGCTGTCGAGCAGATATTCACGTGCAAAACGTGTTCAATTATACATACAACCTACTTTCTTTGAATTTAGAGTAGTCATGTCAAGGAAATTTTAATTAAATTCTCTGCTAATGTTTTGTTCGTAGACAAAAACTATTATTTTGTAATAATTTATTACAAAACTATTTGTAAAATTCGTTTGGTACTTTTTTCACGGTGGCAAGAGGACAGAAAGTTCTATTTTTGTTTCTCATTTATTTCTTATTTATCTTGGAAGAGTACGATTAGTAGAATAATTTCAAATTTTTCTAAGTTCCAATAATTATAAACATGGACAGTTGGTACTTTGACGTCATTTTGATATCATCTTAGTGATACAAGTTCTTATTTCTATGAAATCACTTAACGGACTCGGAAATTTAAAAAGAGTTTCCTTGTAGCAATAGAAGTTTCTCTAACATACGATACTGAGTCTTCACCTATTATTATACTTACAGTAGATAACACTGGTAATATGCAATCAACTACATACAAAATTTTTATTTATATGTCTTTTTCAGTGTATTCGATACTTTTCGTTGCAACTTTTCCTAATGCCTTCATAGATAACTGACCTAATGTGAATCAGAGAAATTGAACGATTTCTAGTGGAATTTTCATGAGATTTCCGTGGAATTCCCGTCAAAAAGGTATGTAAATCTTGATAGTAGTGGTACATTTTCTTCACTTGTTTCTGTATAACATTTTGTATTAATAAATTAATGTATTAATAATTCAATGTATTAATAAATTATTATGTTCCTGATAGACTGTGAACATATTAATAATCAATAGATGTAATAGAAATCTTTGAATATGAGCCATATGTAATGCAGATATGATGTTAATTTATTTCGTTCATTGTTATAAAATGTACATAATTATATATATTATTTTCTAAAAGGGGAATCTAGCAATGAAATTTTAAAAGAATGTCTGAAGGAGATAGAAAAAGAACAAGACGAGAAGACAAAGTGGGAGGGAGAAAGGAGGGATCATTATCAGAGAAATGGAATATCAACGGAAAACGTGAGAAGGAGAAGAAAAAAAGGGAACAGCGTGGTGGAAGAAACAACCAGTCGAGATAGGAAGATACAAAGTCAATGGCAATTCAATAAACAACAGGAGTCGAGGTACAACATTCGATACAGAGACTTATAGACGGTAGGATTACCAAGATATTTGAAAGAAAAGAAAAATAAGTGTCAAAAAACTATAGCAAGGTTTAGATGCGGAAACGAAGAATTAGGAAGCAAATATTGGGAATCTGAACAAAAGAAAAGATGCAGATTTTGTGAAAACGAATGCGAAACCTTAGAACACTTGGCGGACAAATGTAACAAAATAGAAAAAGCCGGAAGAAATCTAAAGATAATACTGGACGAATCGGAAGAAGGATATATGGATGAAAGAAATATTGAAAAAGAGAGAAACAATACAGAGGAGCAAAGAAAAGGAAAATAATCTGGAGTGAGGACACAAGACAGGGGATAAATTTAATACAGGACACTTATTAGAAAATAAAGTAATAAAATTTGTATAACTGTAATAAAATACAAGAGATGTAAGACACACTGTACCCTGTACCCCTTGTAATGCTGAAAAACAAACAATAAAATAAATATTATATAAATAAATAATATATTATAATATATTATAATAATATATATGTATATATTATTTTCAGAATATCACAATAATCAGAAATATTAAATTATCATTCGAAAAATAAATGTTATGTGATCTTTCGTACATAATGACAGACCTTTATGAAATATATAATCCAGCAACAAAGAGATAAATAATAAGAAAAGTAAACACTAAATACATTATGAAAGTCTACACTCTATATTTTAAATAATCATGATAATTCATTTATGAGGTCTTCAGTCTCAAATGAGAATCAAAATTAATATAATAAATTTGAAATTGATTAATTGCATTGACGATTGAATTCTTTCTGAAAAATAAAAACGGGTATACAGTGTAAACAATTTTATAAATGTAGGTGTAACAAATAGAAAAATTAATGTTTTTTGAACCATTCAAAATTATTCATGTTCTTAATATTATTTTGTAAATTACCTAATTTCATTCAAGATAATTTAGTTACTCAGCTACATAACGCTGTATTTTCTCATAAACTTGATACAGGTTACGGTAACAAAAAATTTTGTTGTACAGTTCGCTATTCATTCTTGACTATATAGGCAATACAGTAGTTTTGTATTTTGTGATTATTCTCGCTGCGAATTCGAAAAAAGAAAATATATAAATTATTCAACACTCATTATTTTGTGTGTATCATATTAATGTAATTATATGTAGCAGTAACTAAAATGTGTTTGCCATACTGAAAAATTTTGCAGATTACTTGTTTGGTTATACATTTACATCTTGATTTCAATTTTATTCCATGATCATTCTTTAGTAACTTGAAAGAACATTTTTTAATATATTTATTTCACTTAAGATTTTTGTCCCACTCTGTTCCTACAGATTTTGCATACATTTTTAGATGGCTCTGTCATGTTTCGTAGAACATTCTTTGTAATTTGGCTTACAATTGGCGAAATGAAAGAATATAATTAAACTACGAAGTACATCGTGATACGTTCTTCATTATTTTACTGTAGAACACGTTTCAGAAACAATGTTAACTATCATTAATGATAGAACTACTCGTTTTTCTATAAGCTCTCTGAAAAATAGACGGGAAGAAATCAGACAAGAAAATAAAATAATACTACAAACTTCATGAAAAAAATTCTTAATATTTTTGTCTGCCTGTATTGTCTACTTTGGCTACTGTGTGTCGTCTAGGTATCCTTTAACTCAGACCTGGGCACTTTTAAAATAACATTACTTGAAATATTATTTCAAATAACATGTTATTTTATTTCATAATTATTTCCATGCTTATAATCACTTTTAAAATAGCATCATTTGAAATATTATTTCAAATAACGTGTTTATTTCATTTTATAATTATTTGAAATAATTCTTTTAAATAACTGGCAAATTATTCTTTAAAATTATATCAGGTGAGCTGATTATTAGGTTTGACTCTGGTTTATGTTGATCAGATTCAGATTCTTAAAGAAAAACTTGGAATAATACTCAGCTGATCAGGAGCGACAAGATGGAATGACACATATGATTCATTATCTCAAGTATTAGCTAATAAGGAAAAAATTCCATTGTTATATGAATCCTTAAATACATTATGTAAATTCACAGAAACAGATTTCTCTTATTTGGATAAATTATTAATATGTTTGCGTCCTCTTGCCACCGCTTTAGACAAAGTTCAGGGTGAAAATAATATATAAATAAAATAAATTATAAATTAAAACTTTAAAATCATCGAATTCGAGAAACTATTTTAGAAGCAATTAGCACAAGCTTAAACAAAAGATTCAACAAATTTTTGTCTTTCGATGCAAGTTATTATGATGCTGTCATTGCTACCTTCTCACATTCTAGGTTTAAGGGGCGATGGCTATTAGAAGTAGCAAATGAAAAACGAGACCTGCTACGTTCTGTTTTTATTAATGCGGTTAAAGCAGCAAAGCTTTGTCACAAAGATGTTACTAATTCTATTGAGAAGTCACAAGTACATAACGATTTCGAAATTGATAGCGACAAAGATGAAACAGCAAACAATTCCACGTTTTTTGCTCAAAGACAAGAAGAACTAAATGCATTGACATAATCGCAAGAAAAGAGAACCAATTTGTCCATGCTAAATAATTATCCTATAGTAAGAGATATTTTTTTTTAAAACTAACACCCCTCTCCCATCTTCCGTACCAATCGAACGATTATTTTCTTTTGCGACAATATTAGATTGACCGAAGCAAAAATCTCTCACGGACGAGCTTTTTGAAGAAAGAGTTTTGCTTAAAGCAAAAACTTTCTTAATATAAATTTTTTCTGTTGCATATTATATTTTGAAGATAACTATTATTTCAAATTATTATATATTATTTCAAGTGATTTTTATTTTCAAATAACAATAATAAAAATAAAGGTCTGAAATAAATTATTTCAATTAGTTATTTCTTATTTTCATTTTAAATAAAATATGCCCAACGACTTTCAAGACATCTCGTAAGAAACGCAGTGTTCGTCCAAGGCGACCGCACTCCATCCGTTTCAAATAATTACAGCCCATTAAATGTTAAATGTAACGACCTTTGAAAAAAGTGTTAAAGATCACCGGACGCAGCGCGAGGAAAGCGAACGTTTCCGTACAACAGGAGTGATTTTGTTATTTCATTTCCAACCCAAAGCGTCCGTCACTTTTTCCCCTCCTTTCTTACCGACGCCCTGTTAATTTCCGTAAACGAAACGCTAGAAGAACGTTACGAAGCCGAGGCAACGTTTTAATTAAACACGCTCATTTCATTTCCTACGATATATTTGCTGTCATCCCGCAAAAAGCGATACCTCGACGCGGCATGCTTAACAACCAGTGCCGTAATTAAATAAATAATTATCATCTGGAATCCGTTCTTCAGTAACTTGTTAAGGATACCCCCTGCCTCGCTCACGGAAACGAAGCTTTTGGCGCGTAAAAGACGACAGAACGGGAAGAAATCCTTTCTTTCTTTTTTCAACGTCGCGCTAGAACATTCCTGGGAGATTCGTGTTGCGATGTTCGCTCGTAAATCGATACGAAGGAAAAATAACTTCTGAGGCGAGGGAGAAACTTGCGTAAAGTCCACGAGAACTTTGGTGTTGTCTTCGCGAGACGATTTACCATGCCGGCTAACATATTCGCCTCGGTATATAGTATTTCCTTGTTCTCGCAACACGTTCGACAATTTTAATAAAAATCGTGATTCTCGAAAATTGACGCAGCAGACCTGGCATCGAGGCCCATACAAGGGAAAGCGACATTTTCCAGTAAAAAACGCGGGTGCGTGGAGTAACGAGTAACTTTACACTTACAAAATTTTCCCTCGCACGTTTGGTCTCGTCGCTAATGACACGAATGTATTCTGGTGCAGGCCAAAAAGCGAGAAAGAAGAAGGAAGAAAGTTGTCCATCGCGAGTGCGCAGGCGGCAGAAAGCACGCGAGAACATTTTCCAGGGACGCGGGTTGTTACTTATTCTCATAATATGCAGTTACCACTGCGCGCCTCTAAAGCCGACGTTGAAACTTTGATGCCGTTCTCCTCGAAAGAGCTCGCGTGTATATTTCTCCGCACAAATTTCTCCGTATTCGCGCACCTCCCGAGAACCGAGGGAAATGAGAAGTACATTCCTAAACGAAAATAAAGTTGCGCGTTATTTCGTAACAATATACACGCGGCACGAGTCTTTTCAAAACAAGCTTCTCGTGCCTTTGAACTCGCGGAGGCGTATCTCTTCCAGGACGATTTCGACAGTGAATCGGCGCTAGAGCATAACGGAAGTCGATTCCACCTTAAAATCCCAGGACCTCCTCCAATTACGCGTCTATAACAGCGCTGAAAATTCACCGACGCGACGCCGACGCGACGTGAGTGACGATAACAGTCAACCAGCGCGACAATCTTCGCGAGAATTACTCGACCCGAAAACGAAGACGCTGTCTGGCGGGACCATGGATATAGGAATAACGGGATGGAGCAATAGCCTCGGGGGATGAAGCCGCCTTACGGGGTGCGGGGAACACGATCACGTGGCTTCTGGGGACCCGTCGGTGATTGGTTCTAGTATGAATGCACGAAATTTCAATGTGAGACCTTCAATTTGTTAACAATTATAAATGTACGGTAGAATATTTTCATAAAATACCGAAATAAAGTGTCTTATTTATAAATCAATATATTGAAGTGTTAATGGTGTCCTGTAAATGTATATCATTGAGGATCAAAATAAAATCATTAAAGGTTAGAATCTAGTAGACATGAAAAATCTTTGTTTCTTTTTGGTATTTAATTTGGAAATGAGACAAATGACCATGATTATATTGCAGATGTAAGAAATTTTAACGAATTCAGGAAAGAAATCCTCTTTCTCATTTGCACTATTTTTTTATGTTAAGTTATGCTTAGAAGAGAAAGGTACAGTCTTCGACCCAAAATATAAACATGTCAGTACATATTCTGTTATTATTACTAAACTCTAAACGAATTATTCAGAAACCTTATTTGGACGAATCACTTTAGTTTTCTAAGACTAACAAAGTATGCATTAAAATATCCACTTAGTATCATTCCAAAAGTCAGCATAGAGGTTATTGTGTAACTTTGCCTTATCAAAAGCTGGGTTCAAGCACTATTGCATAAAGTTTTCTGATGTGCAAAACTGTTTATGTATTTGTCATTATCGTTAGGTAGTTGCCAAATTAAGTACCAAAAGATTTTTCATGTCTATAGATTCTAAACCTTTAATAATTTTATTTTTATTTCTCAATGACATGCATTTACAGGACACCATTAACACTTCAATATATTGATTTATAAATAAGACACTTTATTCCTGTATTTTATGGAAAATATTCTACCGTATATTTGTAGTTGTCAACAAACTGAAGGTCACAAATTGAAATTTCGCGCATTTATACTAGAACCAATCACCGACGGGTCCCCAGAAACCACGTGACCGTGTTCCCGCACCCCGGGAGCAACTTCACTCTCCTCGCCTAAAAACGGGGTTTATGCTCCATCCCGTTATTCCTATATTCATGGGCGGGACGCTAAATTATGGCGACGGAGGACGAGCTGCAGGTCGTGAGGGGTACCCCGCAGGAGGATTCCGCGGAAGAAACGAGGAGGAACAGAGCGAAAGCCGAAAGGGGAAAATAAAGCGAGGCGCGAAGCCTCGCAGACGCTGCGTCGCGCGGCAGTGCACAAGAAAAGAAGGATCTTACCCCCTCGTCGTAGCAGAAGGAACCAGAAATACGTCACCTGCATGCCGCCGTAATGTTCACAAAATGCCGGAAATATAAGCGCGCCTTCTCTTCCCGCGGGAGATGTCGTTTACATAAATAGCACGCGAAAGGCAGGATTTCACTGAGCGTACGTGTCTCAATATTTGACGGCAGAGTTTCCTCGCATTTGCCTACCAAATGGAAGACCCACGCGCGTGTTCGCCTGCCTGCGCTTGGACCGTTAAGTCGCCTTGCAGACATCGCGACGTAATCGTGCGGATTGAATGTTGTTTTCGGTCGTCGCGTTGTCCAAACGCTTGATGCTACGCCGATGCCGTGGAGGAAGACGCTGTCCGCCCGGGGAAATGTCGGGTAAGCTGCCCCGTTTCCGAGGGAAGAAACCTTTGTCCTGACATTTCGTGTTCTCGGCTGCGGCCCCTCGAATCGCCGCCTCTGTGGGACGAATGGTGACAGCGTTTGTATACCAGAGCGGAAAGTATTCTTATTACGTTTCTAAACTTTTTCCTCGGGTATCTTTGTTGGTTTTCCTCCCGTAATGTTATTAACTTCCCGATTTATAGGGAAATTATTGTATTTGCCCCTAAAATGGAAAATCGATTTTTAAGCAGATCTCCATGTTTCAAGGTCATTGGAGTAATTTTAGGCTATTTTTAACAAATTGTTCGTGTGTGTGTGTGTCTGTGTGTGTATGTGTGTGTGCGTACGTACGTACGTATGTGATCCAATTTTTCGTTAACGTTTTCTAAAAAACTAATAGTGAGATCAAAATGGTCGATGATGCAATCGATGTGTATCAATGTAACT
Organism: Perdita meconis; assembly: GCA_030770465.2. Classification (NCBI taxonomy): domain Eukaryota; kingdom Metazoa; phylum Arthropoda; class Insecta; order Hymenoptera; family Andrenidae; genus Perdita; species Perdita meconis. The sequence goes on along the minus strand of JASKOS020000014.1, from coordinate 2,594,558 downwards.
TAGAGCTGAATAGATTTTGTTCTAATTCGGTCCAGTAGTTTTTTAGTTTTTTTAAGAAAACCTAACAGAATAACGCAATCTAAATGGGAGAATATAAATTTATGAGAGAATAACTAAACTGAAATAATATATATACATATATTATTACTATTATTATATTTATATAACACACACAGACAAACACACACATATATATATGTATATATACAGGGTGTCCCATTTTAATCCGCCACCACGGCTAACTTAAGAAATATGCATCAGATCAAAAAACATCCCGAACAAAAGTTTGATGGTTTGGAGGGGGACATCTGATCATGTCAAAATTTCATCCCTACCCCCCTGGGGGGGGGGGTTACTTTAAAATTTTAAATAGGACCACCTACTTTTTATTGCAGATTCAGATTCCACGTCACAAAATATGTAGGTTTTATTTCAAACATTTTTTTTCATTCGCGATAGGTGGCGCTGTTATCGCGAAATTTCGATTTTTCGCCTATCTCGTTATTATTATATTTATATGTATATAACACACATATATATATTTATTTATTTATTTATTACAATATATAATTATAATAATATAATTGTGATAAATACATATATATGAGTATATTTATACACGTATAAATATATATATATATATATATATATATATATATATATATATATATATATATATATATATATATATATATATATATATATATATATATATATATATATATATATATATATATATATACTCAATCTACATATTGAAAACAAATGAATATATATAATATCCATATACACAGCATACACATACATACATATATACCCCAGGGGGGTAGGGATGAAATTTTTTAACAGGGTCAGATGTCCCCCTCCAAACCATCAAACTTTTATTCGGGATGTTTTTTGATCCAATGCATATTTCTTAAGTTGTCCGTAGTGGCGGATTAAAATGGGACACTCTCCCTATATATATAGATGTTCGTTTAATGCGACGTCATATAGCAACAATGTTGAGAAGTAGAAAACTAGTAAATATCTCCGAATACGAATAACTTTCTAATTAGTGACAATTAATAATGGTAATAATAAATTACAACTCGCAAATCGGAAAGTTCTTTGCGTGGCCCGTAAAGGGTCACACACAAAATAAACATGAATAGCTATAGGCATTACTACTCGCGAGAGAGTGTAGCGAGCGAGCAACAATAACTCCACTCGCGAGCGAGCAACAATAACTCTCCTCGTGAGCAAGTGAGCAACAATAACCAGCTAGTTTTAAAATGTATTCTCATTACGAGAGAATAGGAAATGTAATTTAATGTTTGTCCGTTCTTCGGGTCTTGTTTGAACCGATTGTTTCTATTTTGTTCGAAAATACTATTGATGAAGATAGCCTTGACAATAATAAAAAAAATTTCAAACTTTTTTTTATTGCAATGTATAGCCAATCAAAAACTGATCAACTTTTATTTAAAATATTTTTTTGTCAGATTATGGCAAGTACTTGAAAAATCGTGAAAAGTGTTACGTGGGCTGCGACAGTGCAGCTATTACATAAAATAGGTGCCGCCACAGCGGCAGCCTTGCAACAGAACCGGAGTTTTTGTAAAAATTGTGGTGCGTTGGGTAGAAATCTATCCCACGAAGGTCTTTAAGGATTAAATAGGGAGAAGGCAATAAATCCTTGCGTAACACAACAAAACTTCTAATCATCAAAGTGCACTCGCTACACATGAATATAAAGTGAAATCATTTCCTCTCCTCGTTACTGCAAAAATGATTATTTGGGCGTAACTTTGCATTTCACTCAAGGTACGAGTTTCTCATGAAACGTGGAACACACCTCTGGCGTTCTGTAGGGATCTGTTGTAATTAATCGCGAGTTTCATTTCGCGGAGGCATTCAGTGCAGAAAGTTAACACGTTATGGATAGAACGAAGCGGTCACTACTCGAGGCATTTTGCGCATCGAGCTCGTCGGTTGGGTAAATTTTATTCGTTCGGCATTCGGATGTACATCAGAACTTGGACAAAGGGAGAGGAAACTCGAAAGTTCTTGATATACAAGGCAAATGGATCCCCGACCTGTGTAAGTAATTTAAGAAGCAGGCGAACGCTATACGGGCTCCTCCAAGAATACGACTACGATCTGAATGATTTAAATCGAGAAAGATTGGAGGATGCCTGAGGGCTCCGCCTTTGATACATTTTCTCTTGGGCATATCTGTCATTGATTGATCCAACCGGTTGTACATTCGCAAGCGTCGCGGTAATAGGCTGCGTTCCCATTGAGTGTGATATCACAAGCCCGAGCACGAGCCAAACCCGAACCAAGCTTGGAAAATGACGGTGGAGAGTAGCTCGGCAAACTTCGGATTGTGATAGTTCTCGTGGAACGAATCATATCGCAAAGCTTGGCGCGAGCTCAATCCCGAAGTTTGCCGAGCTACTCTCGCCGTCATTTTCCAAGCTTGGCTCGGGCTTGGCTCGTGCTCGAGCTTGTGATATCACGCTCAATGGGAAAGCGGCCATAAATACACTACGAAACGCGATTTTTTAACCGGGCAAAAGCATGTGTTTTGTAAACTTGTAATACGCCCTCACACACCGATGTAACAACTCGGAATTATCGAATAATGCGATTAAAACGCTTCGTTAGTCTGCCGTGAATAAATAACCGCGTCCTAAAATTCAATTTGCTGCAATTTCATCAACATTACCGGGAAATTCATCACGTAGAAATTATGACGTCGAATTTGTTATATGCTACAATTTTCAACGTGATAATGCAATTTTTGTTTTTCTATGTTTCGAGGAAAAACATTCAGAACGAGAGAATTAAATTAATTATTATCAGCCATTCACGATTCGCTTTGTTTGAATTTACGAATTAAATGTTAAATAGAAAGATATTTAATTTGAACGTGTGCGATCTATAAAATGTTCGTTAATATGACTAATTTCGCAAACACTGAATTCCGTTCCAATTAACTTTGAAACGGCCTGTAGGTTATATGCGTTCAGTAAAACTAAAGCGTGACTGCATATGCATGCATATTATACAGTGATGCGTCCATTTAAGCGAGGTGAGCGCCGATTTGCAATTTCATTGATCTCTTGAAAAAAAGCTGGCACATGGGGAGTAGAGCGCGTTTGACAGTCATTGGGAAGCGTGACTCGTATAGAATAACTGAATAAATTCGATGTGAGATACACGGCTCGCAGGGAATAGTATTTATACGCCGTATTAAGTATTAGGAAATTATATCAAATGATGAAATATACGGGTAACAGAAGAAAAAGTTGACTAGATTATTTTTAAAACATTTTTTTATAAGTGTTGAAAAATCGTACAAAACTACTAATTATGAATAATGTAGCAGTCTGTTTATTTTATTTACCATTTAACAATTGAATTTCACCATAAAAACATAAGTATCAGAATTAGTGTGTAGTGATTTCCTCATTTGTGTGTGGAAAAGAGCTAAAAAAATTAATAACTGGATTAGATAAAAAGATTATTAGCATGCAAAAGGTACTGTCATAGTTATATATAATTCATTAACAATTGAAAATGAATTATTTTATTTTATTTTCTGAGTATACAGTGTACACAATAGTCTATCAACTAGTCGCCACGATATTTGAGCTATTTCTAACAATTTTACAAAAAATGTTTTAAACAAAAGTACATTAGTATTAAGTAAAGAGTTTACAGATGCAAAGGACTTTCGAAAAACATAGTTTTTTATTAAAAAAAAAAACTGGATTCATTTTGTATTTTTTAAAATAAAATCATATATTTTGTTCATCACATTTCTAAACTACAAAAAAGCCGAATTTAATAATATATGACATGTTTCAGTTTAATTATCCAATACTACAATAATGAGATCAGTTTTGACACTATAATTTATGATTTCATCACCTATTCATTATACATACTGACATGCCTAAAACAAATGAATTTGTCCCCATAGATTATTTTTGTAAATACTTAGGTAATTTTAGAAATTCGTTTGTTTTGTGTACGTCATTATAATGTATTGTAACGGCTCCTGATAAACAACTTTCTGGCATAATTCGTAACGTGTAGTATTTGAAATAAATAGGTTATGTTTTCATAAGTAAAGTCCTAATTTGACACGAGTCCTGCGATGTAATCCTGCACACGCTCATCACACATCGAAATACATACATTCACACGCATGCGCCCAGTGCTGAAATGTAAGGGTGCGTCCAGACGAACTTAATCGAACGCGAATCGAACGTGTAACCGAACGCGAATGTCTATGCCACACGGCAATCGCTCGTCGTGCGCCTCACGTCCGCATGCGCGAATCCTGTTTGGTTGCATGTTCGGTTCGCATTCGGTTCGCTCCTCTGGACGCACCCTAACATTAAGGCGCCTGGAACCTGGAACACGCGCAACATCGAGTGCGCGGACACGCAAGGACGCACACACCGAATATCCCATGTAGCTCCAGCAATCTCTACCTGCAGAGACACTTAAAAAGTGTCTGTTTTTACGACCAGACGCAACATCACAGCCGCACAAATGTTCGAGAATGTCTGGTTCGGCCTCGGTCCGAACAAATGTGGACGCTGCGCGCATCGTAAACAGACATGGAACTGTTTTCCTATTTTTCCTGAATAAAATTATTCACAGTAAAAAATAAGCGGCTTATCCATATGAAATATATTTTTATTATTAACATTGTAATCATTGTATGCAAATGCCATACAGACTTATACTTTTTCCTTATGCGTATTTCATAAATTATATGCTGCTAATACAATTAGTGTTGTAACAATTATTGTTGTTGTCAATATTATTCGTGCACAAAATAATGAAACACATTTTTATATCATTTGCGTTTTGACTTTGTTAATAAACATGCAAGTATGTACTTACATGAAAGTACAATCAGCGACATTTATTTTTGCACTTAGGGAAAAATGTGATGAGGATAAATGCCCACTGAAATATATAAAATACATATATTTTTTATGTATACGTTAGTGGGAATGGGCACTTTTATTCATTCCATTTTTTCCCTAGGGGCAAGAATCAATGTTACTGATTGTACATAATATTGACAGAGTGCACAGAAATCAGGTTTTTAAGTGATTTCACGTATAACTATGTTTGTAAACATATGTATAAATAATGTAGGTTTAATAGTAAACATGGAGATTCATAATATTAAAATACATATTAGGAAATTGTAAATACCTAAATAGGAATCATTGTTAAGAACGAAAAAGAAAAAATGAAATGATTGAAATTACAAAAGTATGAATAGTGTAATATTAAGCTTTCAGTTCCTTACCTGTGTGTGAACAAATATCAATTTGCATAAATGTCTACAGTTTGCTTAGATAATATTATTACTATACACATACAAAAGAATATTTAAAACACTCAGCATTTGTATATGTGAATATGAGTAACTTTCATACTTTTATTTCAATTTTTTTTATTTGATAACATTCATCGATTCGTTACTCTGTAATGTAAACGTGAATATTTCGTTTCTGTTAATGTATTAATATGATATTTCTATTCTCACAGTTTGGATGTCAAACTTTGTTTTTTTTTTCATTTTTATGGTATCGAAAAAATGAGTAAATATGTATTATTTATTCCCTTGGAAATTGATATTTCCGATGGGAAGTGTTATTTCACATTCGATGTGGAAAAATCTTAATCCGCTGGGAATCCAGATATCCAAATATCCAGAGGTACTCTTTAAAGTAGGCTTTTGGAAAAGGAATGAAGTGAACGCTTTAGCTATAGGTTTAGCTATAGGCATTTGGAGAAAAATATGATGTAAATAGTAGGTTTATGAGCTAGGCCTGTCGACAAGCTCGAAATTCGAAAGGAACAAAGACTCGCTTTTCGATCCAATCCGAGTACCCAAAAGAAAACGGGGCTGCTCGAAATAATTTTTATATCATTTGTTCTAGTATTTATTATAAAATGAATTATAATTATAATATTGGTTTATGCAATAAACAATTATAAAGAATTATAAATTAACAATTATAAATTAGGAATATTATTTTCTATCACATGCATATAAATTTTTCAGAATTCTCAACCGGAAAACCGATTCTTAAGAAATTCAAAAAGTTTAAAAATACCGATTCAACTTTCAAGTTATCAAATGGCCACATTCATATCTTTACACTTTTATCCCTTTATGATTAACATATAATTTTTTCAGAGATTTCGAAACCATGGTACATACATGGTTACATTAATTAAAAACCGATATTTCAGTATTTCTCCTGCTCATAAGGGTGGGTATACACTTGAGCATGATAACGAACGTGGCAGCATAAAATTTGGAGTGGGGACATTGTTTCGTGGCATGCGGAGCGAATTCGGGGTGTGTTGGGGCTTACCTCGGGTCTGACTCGTTCATGTTCGTGCCCAAGTCTATACGCAGCCTAAGGGTAGAAACACGTAAAACGCTTGTTGCTTGCGCTTTTTTTTGCCTTTGTTCAACCATCGCGCTGAGAAGATGGTTGAACAAAGACAAAAAAAAGCGCTTGTTGTTTTTGTCTTTGTTTTTGTCCTTATCAGCGCGATGGTTGAACAAAGACAGAAACAAACGCTGGTGAACAAGCGCAAACAACAAGCGTTTTACGTGTTTCTACCCTAAAAGTAGCATACCCACATGATCGATACATTTTTTATATCCAGTTACAAATACTTTGACACATAATAAAGGAGTTATAGCTCAGAATTTATAAATATTAAACCTTCAATGAAGATGAATTCTTCAATAATTCTGTACATAAGTGATAATCCTCCCCTCACGGAGGTAATGTTGTAAATTTCGGGGTGCCGTCATCCCCCGCAACGAAGGACCGATATTTCCCGCTTTTCGGCATTAATTCATTCTCCTCTAAACATCTGGACATTTATAGCCATTCGAAATTTTTGCCTTGCCTCGCGTCAAAGTATGTACTGCCGTACGTACTCCGCAGTACCGGTATACTTACCTCCTAAACGGTATCATAAATGGAGTCATTTTCATGGACATATCTTTTCCCTGACAATCTAAAACGGTTAATGGTTCACGACGAGTTTGTAATGCTTATTTCCAGAAGCAATGTGAAAGAGAATTATAATTAGGTATAGGGAAGATTGCATTCTATAGATTGTGAAGTGACGGATTCCGCGTCACAATTTGCTGCGTATCGCGAGCAATCGCGAACGTCGTAAGGGGGGGGGGAGTGTGAACCCTCGCACGATCGACGAGCGATCGGTCTCGTCCTGTTCCGCACGGGATGTGACAAAGGTAAGCGCTCCCTTGTGTCTCCTCGTAATTTCGCTCTTTGTAACGATCGTGCGCCGCGTCGTAATCTCCTGATGGAGTCCGTTTCGTAGCGTGAAACTCTTTCGCGTATCGGATATCGAGAGAAGAGAATAGAAAGCGAATAAGATCGAGTCTTTCGCGTGCGTCGGAATCGTTCGGTTATCGAAATGTACAGCACGGCGATTAACGACTCGCCACGCGGCGTGCCGGCGCCATGGTGTAAAGAACGTCGCTGAATAAACTCCGCCGTCTCATTTTATATTTTAAACACGCGAGTTGGCTTATTGTGCGCGAGAAAAACCCCTTGAATATCCTCCTTCCCTCCAAGTGACACCCAGACCCTGTCCGCGAGTCGCGTGCGAGCTAGCCGGTCTAAGATCTTCACGAGTTGCTCCTCTCCACGCCGGTATCTTCGGGTACCTGGCGCTCGAGAACCTTCTACGGATCTCGTAAAGGCGTGGAGAGATCGGCAAGGGCTTGGCGGCGCGGCGTGTCCTCCGCCTCGATTCACGACTCGAGGACGGCGGAGCACGTCACAAGATATACTTAGGTTTGTCTACATAACAATCAAAGCAATACGTGTTCCTACAATACGTTGTCTGTTTTTAAATGGCTTAAATACATAGCTTCAAATTAGAAATGATGTTTAATTACAATAAATGACATGCATATCGCATTATGTTACAATTGGACCATTCCATACGAAATGGAACACTTTTTGGAGTAACATTTTGGATGTTACTGAAACTTGGATATGAAAAAATTTGTTAAATTGTTGATTTTACAGCTCTTTCAAACTTAATGATTACTTTTTTCTATGCTTTTTTGTTTGCTATTGCTTTTTTCTTTTAGCTTTTTTATATATATATATATATAAATTTAGAGATATATGAGTACTTAATAAAACTTATTAGTAGTACTTAATAAAAAAAAAGGTTTTGAAGCATTTTGTTTGCAATTGTTGACAAATGCAAATTTTTCACAACCTATAAATATTTAAAAATTCGAAAAAATAATTAAGAACATAGCCTTATCTGTCCCCTTTACGAACAAAGTTCCAAAAATACGGACACTTTAATATTGATCGTATGAAAATTAATTAAATTCAGCGCAAAGGGTGCAATCCTAGCGACTTCCAATGAGGTACTTGCTTGCCGAATCAGGTATTTTTGTGTTTTCCATAGCTAAGATACATGCTTGTTGTCTTGTGTGAACAGAATAATCAATATAATTTATTTCTTAGCTGCATTTATAAAAAACAGTTATTGAGAAGAAGCGGGTAAATATTACAACTGCTAGATTATGTAATGGGCAATACATAAGTTAGCACAAATACATGTAAAACACTAAGAGTTGTACTTTTGCAATAATAAATTTATAAAACAAAATGAAACAACGAAAACGAAACACAGACCTTCAAGTTTACGAAATGTGGTCGAAATATAATTTGATATAAATTAATATTTGTTAAAAGTAATGAAAATAAATTTATATTATTTTGAAGCATTTGTATTAAATACATAACTATAATAATTTTATAGATATAGTTATGTGGGGATCCCGGTGTCTTAGGTGGACAGAATTGAATAATACACGTTATACGTAACACGAATTAGTAATATTTATTTCACAACACTTATAAGCTATTAAAACATGCGTCGCAACACGCGAGCCGAAACGTCGTAATGAGCCTCGTGGCTCGGTCGCGTTCTAACGCGTGTGTTCACGACTCGGCCCGAGAACAGCCGAAATATCACGCGCCTATCGAGGCGCTGTTTTTTCATCGAACATACGCATCGCCAGAGGCGTCGCCTCATCTACAATTCGCGACGCTCCTCTCAACCGCTACAGTTATAATAATTTAGCAGTTGTAACATTTTACTGCTCATTCTCAATAAATTTTTTCATAAATGCAGCTAACGAATAAATAAATATTAATTATTCTGCTCACACAAACCAACAAACGTGCTTCCCACTTGTAGAAAATAAATAAATACCTAAATTAGCAGGCAAATAGCCCATTGCGCGCCGTTATTACAGTACCGCTTGGCCAGTCGAGTCTGTGGATTTCCACACAGCGCTGAATTCAATTAATTTTCATACGACCAATTTTAAAGTATCCATATATTTAAAAGTTTGTCCGTAAATGAGACAAATAGGGCTATGTTCTAACTTGTTTCTAATTTTTAACTATTTCCCTGTTCTGAAAAACTAGATTTGTTAACAGTTGCCAAAGAAATGGTTCAAAAAAATTTTTTTTCAACTGTAATCATTTTTATTAGGTACTCTTATACAGTAAAGTATGAATAAGTGTCCAAAATTCCGGACCGCAGCAGAACAGCTACGAAGTACTAGACTCGATTCTATTTATACACGCGGCCCGCGCGAACCCTCCGAGGGAACCGAACGTAGAAAAGGACAGCGAGTAAAAAAGATAGAGAGGTCCGAGCATATATGTGTGAGCATACTAATGCAAAGACTTAACTTTTTCATTTTTAATGTTTTTGCAATGAAACTTTTACCACTGTTATTATGAGGTTTTTCTGATTAAAATGACACCAAACGCGATCTAATTCGGTGCATATTTGCATATTTAAAGCAAATTTATTGACAGAGTGAGACGTTTGACTCATTTGATCCAAAAAGTTGATTACAAATAGCTATTTTTTAATACATAATTTTAATAAATTCATTATATTCTTTTACTAACAATTCAAAATTAATATTTTGAATATTAGCAATCGCTTAATCAAATCATTTTTACGTTTGTAGTAAGTAATTAAGGGTCGAATATTTTTAAGAGAACTGTATTTTTCGTAACTTTCACCTCAATTAGCGATGTAAACATCAGGATGTTGCTTTGGTAGAGTGAAAGAGGTAGGAATATTAAAGTATATAAAATTGATTTATATTATAAGTTTAAATGTTTTAAATCCGTCCTAACCTTTTTTTAGTGCGATGTATATGTTGTTGTCGGGTCCACTTGCGAATACTATCGTAGATACAAATAGAGTTAATCAATATTAGTGAGTAAAAACATCAAATAAGTATATAAATATAACTCGAATTACATCGGGTTTGGTGTCATTTTAATCAGAACAATTTTACAAATACGATAGAAACAGTTTTGTTGTACGGGATTTTGTGCAGGATCCGTGAGCAGTTTAAGGAATTATAATTCGCCGGGCTATTTATCAATAACGCTCCGTTTATTGACTAACTGGCGAACTCGACTGAGATTACAACTTGGTTACAATTCTCCGATCTTTACAGTTTGACAATCAGTGTTCGAATCTGTCCGTCTCGCGGCAGCGAGCGGTTTTGATATCTCGATTAGTTATCGCGGGGGGTGCTCGCGCACTCCCATACATGGTCTGGTTAGCAACATCGTCGCGGAGCGACGGAATGTTCCGTGATGCTGAGTTAGCAGACCGCACCTTTACCTTGGCTTGCGTCTAACATGCTCTTTGCTGATGCATCATTAAGACATCTTGTTTTGGGCGTTGGCCGGGCACAATAGTTTCATTAAAAAAAATTAAAAATAAAAAAGTTAGGCCGTTGCATTAGTGTGCTCACACGGACAGTCGAACTCTGATGAGATTACGCTACTAAGCTGCCGAGCTTCGGGGTGCGTCAGGGGAGTAGCCCCCCCCCCAGTGGTGGGGATAAACAGCGGACAGTTACGCCGACAGTTGTAGATCGCTCCGGACAGCTATCCAATCTTTACTGTATCTATGTATAAGTACAAAAGTGAAAAAAGTGAGCACTCAATTTAAAGGAGCTGTAAAATCGACAACTTAAAAAATTTTTTAAATCCTTCAACACACGTTTACATACAGGGTGCGGCACAAATTAGTCCCCACGATTTTTCAACCCCTTCGGATGGTCTGACAGAAAAGTTTTTCCTACCAAAGTTAATCAGTATTTAACTGATAAGAAATTGCAGTTTTTTAAATTAAAAAAAAAATTGATTTTTAACAAAAAATCGTGATTGCCGTCATATCTTTAAATGGAACTGGGTATTTTTAGCTTCATAATATTGTAGGCGACGTCGAAACGAATTCAACGACTTGCTATACGATGACCTTCAGATAACCTTGAAAGAAAATATCGCCATAAATAGGTTGCCAGAATATTTGTTAATTACTAATAAAAAGTATAAATCAAAGTATAAATTTGTTTTTTTTTGTGAGTCAGGTTCTGAAGCAATGTTTACATTTATTTGTTTACCTCAAAATGCGAGGCATTGCTATTTGCTATTACGTATTGTCGAATTATTTCAAATATTCTGGCAACCGATTTATGGCGATATTTTCTTTCAAGGTTATCTGAAGGTCATCCTATAGCAGGTCGTTGAATTCATTTCGACGTCGCCTACAATATTATGAAGCTAAAAATACCCAGTTCCATTTAAAGATATGATGGCAATCACGATTTTTTGTTAAAAATCAATTTTTTTTTTAATTTAAAAAACTGCAATTTCTTATCAGTTAAATACTGATTAACTTTGGTAGGAAAAACTTTTCTGTCAGACCATCCGAAGGGGTTGAAAAATCAGGGGGACTAATTTGTGCCGCACCCTGTATATCTAGAAAGCAACATCCAAGATGTTACTCCAAAACGTGTCTGATTTCGCATGGAATGATCCAATTATAGAACATGCAAAGAGTAATTACAAGTTCATATATCAATACAATTAAGGATCTTTTAGCAGCAATGATGCAAATTTATGTTTAGAAGGTTTCTAGTTATTTCTTTTAATATATTTAAAACAAGCATCGTGCGGTATAAGCCGAATGCAAATATACATATTGTTATTGCTGCTTTGTGTAATAACCACTTTTTCTTGAATTGCCCTAAACTTGTTGAAAATAGATTCACATATCTCCTCTTGCTGCAATGTCCTCAATTATTATTGTCTTTCAACAATAGTTGTCTCGTTCCTATGTTTTTAATACACATTGCAATAGTAAAAAAGAAGGATTACATAAATAATATATATATATATATATATATATACAATAAATAATATATAAAATTAAAAGGCAAATTAAAGTTACATGAAGACTACAAAATTAACTCTATTTTTCTGACGGTGCGTTTCCGTTCGCATGCTAGCCTTGCCGGTTTTTTCTCCGCCAAGCATTCAAGAACGGCCAAAAAGGCACGCAGGCTCGTAAACTTTGCTGCACCACGCGCCGAAAACCCAGTTGAACGGGGTTTTCCATGCATAGTGGGTATGCGCTAGCCCATAAATCACGCGCGCTGCGCCTCTTCACAGTACCTTTAGCATTCGCCACGGCGCGGCGCAACACAGCGTTCAAGTGATCGGCTCACGCATGCTCCCAGCAACCGCGGAACAGAATCTAGTTCTGCGCCACAGCACAACGCACATCCTGACAGAACCTACAAGCAGACCCCAGATTCCCGAGCTAATGAGGAGATTTCACAACCACACATTCAGAGGGGAAAATCCACCCATGGAAAGGGTAGAAATCCGGGTAAAAATAAAGCCTTGTCAGTGTAACACCTTAGATAAGAAATGCGACGGCTTCTGTTACCTGAACTTGCACACAGCACATAAGCCTCGTGCCCCACCTGAACTCTGTAGCTGTTGTCAGGCGCTCAATAAACCGACGATTAGTCTTCAGTTTGAATCGAACCCATACACTTCGTTATTTCGACACCTAACCTACTCTACGGATAGTTTTTAAGTGTCTATTAGTCAGTGCGGATTACTGAATTTCATTATACGTAGTGAATTCTCGCGCTGTGCTAAATTAACGATAAACTGACATTAAATAAACATAAGGAACATTTGTGTTTATTACTTTTTTTAACGAGTTAATAAAATTTCCTCGTGACATCAGCAAGTGCAGATCAGTGCAGTATCAGTATCAAGAACCTAGAGACTCGAAAGTAACTTGCAGTTCAAAAAGCACAAGTTTGCTCAAATACCTACACACCCGATCTAGGTAGCTTTAACTTGCTCCTGGATCACTCTACTCCGAGGTAGCTTTAACCAAAGTTGGGCATTAGCTAGATAAAAAATTATTTAAACAACGGTTCAAATAAAAGATAATTTATCTTTATCCGTTATTCGAGTCCTCGCATAACTGGATTCATCTTTATTCGAAACACCACGGATAAATCAATTTATTCAACGGCGAAAGACAATTTTTTTTATTCGAAGCGAATTTAGTCGGCGGTGAAAGATAATTTTTTTATTGAAACAAAATTTTATTCGATGGCGAAAGATAATTTTTTGATTCGAAGAGCCAACTAAGGTTTACACCTTTATTCGACTTTTATTCGAATAAAGCTTCGAATAAAAATCGAATAACTTCGGTCAGCTGGGGCAGTTCGGCGATGGCTTTTGATGTTCGTTCGGACCTCGCCTCAAGAATCATACATTGTTGACCGTCACCCACTTCAGATTATACAATGTGGTCCTCGCAATTTGCACTTTGCATACCTTAAATTCTAAATGATTTCTAAAGTATGCGTTGTATAACCGATACGCCGCCACCTACAAAAAGAGTATATACACTGCATAATGTACCTCTCCAAATCATTCAACTAGTGTATAAAAAATGTTGTCATATATGCATACTTTCGAAGTTATTCAAGGTGTGCAAAGTGCAAATTGCGAGAACCACGCTGTATAATCTGAGGCGGGCAACGGGCTACAATGTTTGGTTCTCCAGGCGAGGCTGGAACTAACATCAAGAACCATCGTCGAACTGCCCCAGGGCCTTGAAATTATTCGATTTTCATTCGAAACCTTATTCGAATAAAAGTCCAATAACGATGAAAACCTTAATTGACGCTTCGAATAAAAAAATTGTCTTTCGCCGTCGAATAAAATTGCTTCGAATAAATTGATTTATCCGTGGTGTTTCGAATAAAAGATGATTTACATTTATCCGTTATTCGAACTTTCGAATTTTATTTAGATAAAAGTTTTGCCACCATTTACTTTATACTGCCACAGAATAAGTGCTCAGTTATGAAGTGAAGAATTCTATTATACCGACTCGTTCATTGTGAGTGAGATAATGTTTATTACTTATAAATCCTTAGCGGGTTGGGGACTTAAATTATCACAGAATTGTACATTTTCTTCCATCTTTTAAAATTATTGTAAAATTAATATGTAAGGATTGTTAAAAAATGGTTACATATTTTTATTATTCAAGAAGAAAGATCTCAGTCTGTGGATTTTAATCCTTAACTGCGTGCCACACGAATCCCATATATGTAAAGGTTGCTGATAAGCCGCTCCATTGGCAACCTGGCATCCAGTGACGTTGAATAGTTACCCCAGGTCGACATATTTAATATTGATGATGACAAAGTCGTAAATTACGGTTTGAAAAAAAAAATCTTTTTATTACAGTACTAGATAATTAAAATGAAATATGTTACTACATTATTGAATCGGTTTTTTTATAGGTTAAGGATATAATAGAGAAAATATATGATTCTAATTAAAAATACAAAATAATTCCAGTTTTTTATGAAAAGGTTATATTTCTGAAAACATTTTTTGCACCTGTAAATTCTTTACTTAATACCGCGTGTTTTTGTTTAAAACATTTTTTGTTCGATTTCTGGACCACTCTATATAAGTAGATTAGTAGAACTCTGTAGAGGTAGATAAATCTCAAAAGTGGAGTACATTTTGCATATTTTAGAGTAGGCACAATTTTCTGGGAGTTTCAATCCATAAACAGCAGTCTAAATATAACTAAAAAATCTCTTCACAAAATAAAGTTGATGATCTACTAAAATTCACTAAAAAAATCTAAAATAATAATAAACTTCTATTTTTGTAACTAGGAATCACGTAATTGATGTGACGTTAAGCTTTATTAGAAAAGAAACAGTGAAACTAAAAAATAAAGAAAAGAACTAAATAGACTAAAAAGATTTGAATCAAAAGTGTATACAGAAATGAAAGATGGAAATGAATTTTGAACACACTCACTGCAAATGCATATTGTAAAGTAACGCAGCAAGCACTTTACTCGAGCGAAACGCAAAAACGGTAAACCACCCCCGCAGTAGAACAGCCAATCGATTCCGCGACCGAGTGGGCCGCACATTGCATTGATGACAGGCGTCATTTGCAATGCTATTACTTTGGTCTTACCTGCAACAATGGGGAGTAATTTGAATGTATTAATTCGGCGTTAACACGGTAACGCTCATTGTTCAGTTTAGATAGTGGGTAAAGACCGTGCGTGCGTGTGGGTGCGGCCAAGTGACAACGAATACTATCGCCGGGGGAACGAGGGAGTGAGTAAGACAGAGGAAGAAGAGGGATCGCAAGAGGACCGTGTAAATGCATGTATATTGCTTCATGAATGCACGCACGATGAGCTTGTAGTTAGCCTTGGTGGCGTCATTATTAGCGTAGCCGGCTTATACGTCGCGCGTCCAGAATCCACTGTGACAAATGGCCTCCTGGCAGACGAAACGACCCAAAAGCAATTTGTACTTGCCGCCCCGACCGACGAGTTTTAACGCCCACCGAAAAATGTTGCTCCCCATCCCTTTTTCGCTCCGGCATTGCAGCTTGGTCTCGTTATCGTTTATTAAAGATCGAACCGAAATGAAAGCTTCGTGGTTTTTCGTCCAATTAATTGGCAGTGATGTTATGATCTATTTTGAGCAGAGGAAGTGTGATTGTGTACTGTAAAGGTGGTTTGAGGGGTCTAGGCGAACCATTCGTTGTGTTTTAATGAAGTTGTTATTGTATCTCTTGCGGTTCAAGTTTTTTACAGTAGTGCTATCTTGATATTTTGTACCAAGGATGATAAAAATAGTTTCGGCGCGGCGTTTAGATTCAAAGTTAACAGTTTTATCTAGAATTCTAATATTCTTATTTCAATATCATGCGCAGCTAACATCATTATCTATAGTTATTTAATTATACCGTTATTTCCTTTATTCATATAGTGATTCCAACATTTGGACGACAATGTACACGAAGTTAGAACTATTTGCAAAAATTTTCAGTTTCCTAATTACGAGGATATCTTATCAGCAAAAAATAAGCTATCTATGGCCAAATTATTATAAAAATTATTAAATAAAGTAATTTAACTACACAAGAAGCAAAATGTAACTAAAGAATTAATAGCAATTTTATGATTACTGAGCGATTGGACTTAAAATCTAATTTACCTACTTAATTACCTAACTAACCTACTTAAAAATTAATTGAAACAAATTCCAGTTAAAACAAAGAAACTATAAATGGTTAAGAAATAAAGGATGAAGCATGCCGAAGGTGTCACGAACTGTAATTATAGTAATCAGGAGAGGGAAAGGAGAATATAATTTTTTACTATGTCTGCTTGTGTATACAGGGTGTCCCAAAAATAAGTGTAGGAAACGTTAAGGAGTGATTCCTGTTGCAATCTCAAACAACTATTTCCTTAACAAAAATGTTAGGTTGGATTTTGTTAAGTTATTAGTAAAAACACTGACCAAGCAGAGAGCCAATACAGCGGACGAATCTCGGTGCGAGCAGTGCTGCACCAATGCTAGGCATAGTTTCGCCAGGTCATTTGAAATAACTAAAATCACCTGGCGAATCATACCTTAGCGGTTCCTACACTTATTCTGGGACACCTTTTATACAGGGTGTGTGTTTTATCTGTGACCGTATAAATATCTGGAGTAATATTGATGATACAAAAAAAAAAAACAAAATAGTAAAGACAAAACTGGTAGGGTTTAAAAGGGCACGTATGATGTCCATATGAAATTGACACTGTGTTGACCTTGAAAAGCTGTATGAAGGTTAGGGGTACATTTTTTAATAGAACGCTATAGTTTTTATTTTATATTCATGTATCCGTGATCTTCATACAGCTTTCGAAGGTCATCACAGGGTTAATTTTATACAGGCATTATACATGCCCCGTGGAAGGTAATAGTCATGTTTAGGGGATGCAGCTCCGATGACCCTGACACTGATATATGTCGTCAAGGTCACCCTGCTGAATGACCTTCAGAAGGTTTTAGCCATTCGCTCGATTTTTGTTAAAAAGTTTATTAACAAAATAATTTTCACAAATATACTACTTATGATAGTCATTTCTATAGATTTCCAACACTCGTTAGGCCCCGTCCTCATCTGTGCACCGAACCGTGCATCGTGCACGAAATGCCAGCACTTCTACGTGCGAGAGGCTGATTTTCCTGATTTTTCCCAGCAGAGAGTCGAGATTTGGTCTTTTGCGCAGCTAAACGCTGGACTCTGGTACGTGTCGAAAGTAGTTTAGACCGAAAACGAGAGAGCTAGACGACATCAGGACAAAGCCTTCGAGTGTCTTACCCCTCATAAATCTTGTTCGGAGCACGGTTCAGGCGGTATCCATCCGAAGTCGGTATTTCGCCGAATCTTCAAAGGAATGGTACACGTACAGGACCCAGGCAAGAGTGTGGTAGTGGGATCCGCATCGTTCGCACTACTATGCGTTGCTACCCCGGGGCCCCGGGGGAGCAAACAAGACATGTGATACCCACAGAAAAGAATAGGGCCACTGACCCCGAGTTTTCCATTCTTTCCTAAATTCATGTTTCATAGTTTTAACTTTATTTATTCTGGAAAAGCGGTACTGTGTTTAAAATGTGTAAAAAAAGTCACCGCCTTTCAATACACTAAATTCATTCTTTATGCGACAGTTATTTTCAGAGACATTTAACATTTTAAATACGCTATTATTTGCAAAATGCAATATCTAGAGCTTAGTTTTCAAAATTATTAAATATCACAATTTTATATTAAAGTTTGAAATCTCGAGACTATTCTAGAGACTATTCTAAATCTATGATTTAGTACAAAATTCACATCGTGCCATGTCTTATAAGAAAGTTATTGTTAATTGACCAACGCAATATTTCCTAATTAAGAATTGAGTTATACGGAAACTACTCAACCAATCGAACCGAGCTTTGGAGGATATTTTCTTACATATTAGATGTAGCATTTCACAAACTTTCGTGCACACGTATTTACTTCTTTTAAAATCACAATTATATTTCTTAATATACACTTTTTGCGTTAAATGGCGATTTGTAGCTCGACTATCAAGACTATCGTAACTTGTGACCCATCATTTTGTAAATAATTCCATAATCTACTATTTTTATTTCAAGTATTCTTCTCTTGGACTTTGAAATTCCGAGATATAATATATTTTTAGAAAAAGAGCCCGTTTTTCATCTTTCAACGTTCGCCCACTGTTTGTTCAAAAAATTCAGCTGTTAATTTCTTGTTATCTTCATTTGTAAATATACAGGGTGGGGCAATAACTATTAGTACCTCAGATATCTCGGAAACTATAAGTTTTACAGAAATATTTGCTAAAATAAAATTGCACAGTACGAAGGGGGCCATCCGGTGGCGATAATAGTTTTTGTTCAGGTGGAGGTACTTCGGACATTTGAAGGTCATCTCCATTTTTTTAAATGGATCGGTATGTTTCTGCTTCCGTATCACGATAGAGGATCTTAAAATGAGTTCAACGACCTATTACATGGGGTCATTGAAGGTCATAGAAAGTAGAGAAAGGCGATTTATTTACTACCAAAACCGTAAGTATTATCGCCTTTCTCTACTTTCTATGACCTTCAATAACCTGAACTCGTTTTAAGATCCTCTATCATGATACGGAAGCAGAAACATACCGATCCATTTAAAAAAATGGAGGTGACCTTCAAATGTCCGAAGTATCTCCACCTGCAAAAAAAACTATTATCGCCACCGGATGGCCCCCTTCGTACTGTGCAATTTTATTTCAGCAAATATTTCTGTGAAACTTATAGTTTCCGAGATATCTGAGGTGCTAATAGTTATTGCCCCATCCTGTATACCTGTATTTTAAACGTACAAACTCTATTTTCACTGATTACTACATTTCCACATTCATCAAAGGGTAATTGTTTATACAAGGTATAAAATCTGAACAAATTATATAACAGGTGCTCTTTTTGATATGTTTCGCAATATTTCATGTAATAATGGTCTAAGAAAACATTGAACAGAAATTCGACTTCTATTTTTACCGTTTACTGCCCCTAAAGAGAGGTACTGTGCTAAAAATTGCAGAAATCGTTTTTTTTTTTCTTTTGACCAGTTATCGAATGACTCCTGGCATGTTGAATTGTCGAATTTGAAACTTCAATTGCCTAAATGCTTCATTTATTCCTTTCGCTTTACAATTGAAGGGTTGTTACTCGTCTATACGCAATACAACATTTATTGAATTATTATTAACTGAAAGTAACGAAATAAATGTGTACAGAATACCTGTGTTCTAGCGACAATTTTAGATATGCATAATATTAGGTAGTACATACTCCGTTCAACAACGAAATTTTGTCCGGGAAATGTTTTGCGACCAGATGTTTTATTACTCGCAAGGAAACGTCTTTCACGATATTTGACAGCTAAGTTGTTCAGCTTCACGTTTTTCGTTGCGAGAAAGATAAAACCTTCTCCCGAGTAAAGCCATCGACGGTTATGATTATTTTTCTGCAGTCGGCACAAATACCGGAAACGCAAAACCTTCTCCCGTTGTAAAGCCATCGACGGTCATAATTATCTTTCTGCAGTCGTGTACGGTATACGGCGTATCATAGTATCGTATATATTGAAAGCCCTAATCCCAACCGTCTGTGGAGTGCACCCTCGTTGAGCATCTCTTCTGCCAAACGCCAACCAAGTCTTGGTTCAACTCTCAGGAGGAGTCCTACGGGGTTGCAACCCAGAAGTATCCGCGCAGTAAGTAGAAAAGAGCATTACGGGCGCGATGCACGGTTCGGTGCACATATGAGGACGGGGCCTTACGGGTCTGGCGCACCCGGGGTCCCAAGCCCCTTGGCCCACGTGGGAATAAAATATTGCAATATTTTTAATCAATTTTAACAACATCAAAATGAGAATTTCAATTAGTATTTAAGTGTTCTAATGAACACATAGAATTCATTATTTTAAAAAAAGTATCAATCCGTTCATCAAAATTGTACACTCTGTTAAATAAAAAATCGGCGATATAATTAGTATAATGGTAGCCACGTATGCTGTAGCGAGGAGTGCCTGTTCTCATGTCTACTCCACAATCTTTCAATATTTTGTGTATTCCAGTTTGAGGATGCACAAAATTAGTCGAACTGTTTACTGTTTTATGTGTATAATTATACTTCGCTGTCTCGTCCTCTAGATCAATAGGTAGTAACGTCAGTTCTACGATTTTATCACAGTATTTTAAATTTGGCACATAACCAAAATTTATCAATGATCCTACTTCATGGCAGTTGGTGCTGTGTTCTGTGTATCAACTGTCCTGCGTTCCCCTGGTTCTCCATTACGTTTTGTTGTGCGATTAGCATCACACGTATTTCTAACCAAAATGAGTGAGTACGAGGAAAGAAAAAATCGATCAAATAAAGAAAAAAGAGATCGATTAGGGGAAAAAATACGGAGATTGGAGAGAAGATTAAGTAAATATGATCGTACTCCTTCAAGTTTAAGAAACAGATCTCGCTCTCGTTCAAAATGCTCTACACATCAAGAATCGTCAAGGAGTCGTAAAGGTAGCCATTACGGAAGCGAGTACGATTCTGATTTTGAAGGAAACTATCAGCGAGGTACGTTTTATCGTAATTCTTTCTCGCGTTCTCCATATTCTAAAAACGGCGTTGAGCGTCGCCCGAGAGGCACGTCTAGCCGTACGCAATATAAATTACAACATGGAGAAGATGGCGTCGAGCGTAGTCCGAGAGGCACGTCAAGCCGAACAATTTGCCAATCGCGGCATGACAAAAATGACTGCGAGCGTTATCCGAGAGAAACGTCAGGCCACAGGTCATACCAATCGAGAAATAACAAACATGGCGACGAGCGTTATCCGAGAGAAACGTCAGGCCACAGGTTATACCAATCGAGGAATAACAAAGATGGCGACGAGCGTTATCCTCGAGAAACGTCAGGCCATAGGCAAGATCGATTGGAAAATGACAATTGTGGCGGCGAGCGTTATCCTCGAGAAACGTCAAGTCACACACACCACCGTTCCAGATGTGATCAAAGAAATGCTGATTTTTCATCGATAGATGAAGATGTTGAAAAGTCTCCATTATCACATTATCGTCGAAGTGTTTCAGTTGAAGCAGTCTCTAAGAAAAACCCAACCTTCGAGGAGGAAGCTGGGGATAATCTGGCTGCAGAAACTCTGGCACTGCTGGGAGACGATTTACAGACGGATTCGGCAGTCGGACCAGAAATTCATAACAGCATTGTTGAAAGGTGGGTAAAATTACTCAAATCTGGGTTGCAGAAGGATGCAAAACAAGAGTTATTAAAAAAGTATCCACCGGCTTCAAATTGTTTGATGCTGAAAGCTCCGATACTGAATCCGGAAGTGAAGACGGCCATGTCGAGCGCCGCACTCAAAAAAGACAATTATCAAAAAGCAGATCAAGATCAACTAGGTAAGGGATTAGCTGCAATCGGTGAGGCTCTGACAGAGCTTTTGAAACATGAAAAACAGTCTTTGGACGTTAAAAAACTTATTACACTACTCAGCGATGCAGGAAGAATTTTCACTGATCTGCATTATAAAAAATCGGTAACAAGAAGGGCGTTTATTACACCCGGTTTAAACCCATTAGTAAAAATGATTGCAGACGGGAGCCCAGTAGAATCATTATTGTTTGGGGAGAATTTTTCCGACAGAATAAAGACGGCCAAGACAATGGAAAAATCTACCAAGGACATCCAAAAGCAGGCGGGTGCACCGAGACAACCTGGACCGTCGGCGAGTAGAAAGACCTATGGTCAATCAATAAAACATGTTACCAATCATTTAAACTCAAGGGGCCCCCCTGCAAGGGTTTTCAGATCATCACAACAAGGGGGGCGGAAGAACCACCAATCTCGGAACACGGCAATGCGTCGGAAGTAGACGTAAGTAAACTAGCAGGCAGACTGCAATATTTTATAAAGGAATGGGAGTTGATTACAGCAGACAAGAACATCCTGCAAAGTATTAAAGGGTATAAATTACCATTTGAAACGAAAGTGTACCAATCACATTCGCCAAAGGAACCTGTATACTCTCAAGCAGAGTTAACACATTATGAGATTGTAATCAGCGACATGGTAAGGAAAGGAGCAGTTTCAAAATGTAGTCATTGTAAAGGACAATTTATATCCCCCCATTTCTTGCGAGAAAAGCCCAACGGCAGTAAAAGATTTATTTTAAATTTAAAAAATTTAAACAAATTTATACAACCACCCCATTTTAAGATGGAAGACAGGAAAACAGTCATTCGATTATTGACCAGAAATTGTCTTATGGCTTCGATTGACTTAAAAGATGCATATTTCCTTATTCCAATTGATAACAATTATAAAAAGTACTTGAGATTCTTATTTAAGGGGGAACTATACCAATTTAATTGTTTACCGTTTGGACTATGTACAGCTCCTTTCTTATTTACTAAGCTATTAAAACCGGTAGCAGAAATTTTACGGTCGAAAGAATTAAAATCTGTATTTTATCTAGACGACATATTGTTAATAGGAAAAAGTGTGGCCAAATGTGAAACAAATATAAATGTAACAAGAAAATTAATTGAATCACTAGGTTTTATTTTAAACACAGAGAAATGTCAGCTCATACCATCAACAGAGTGTAAGTTCTTAGGTTTTTTATATAACTCACAAGAATGGTGCATAACCCTACCTGACAACAAGAGACAACAAATTGAAACACTATTAAATAAATTTAAAAATCAATCAAAGTGCAGGATCAGAGAAATAGCGCATTTAATAGGCTTATTAGTATCGGCTTGTCCAGTGATAAAATATGGTTCACTTTACGTGAAAGCATTAGAAAGAGAAAAGTTCCTAGCATTACGTGATAATGACGGAAATTATGACAAAATTATGAATATATCATTGCATCTGATTTCAGACTTTGATTGGTGGTTAAAAAATATAAAGACGGCAGTAAATACGATTCGACAGGGTAATTTTCAGGTTGAAGTGTATTCTGATGCATCTTTGTCAGGTTGGGGAGCAGTGTGCGGAAAAAAGAAAACGCATGGGTGGTGGTCCGCCGAGGAACGAAGTGAATCAATTAATTTTCTAGAACTTACTGCTGCATTCTATGCACTGAAATGTTACTGTTCGGAGCTCAGGGGATGCGAAATTCTCATGAGAATTGATAACACCACTGCCATAGCCTATATAAACCGAGGCGGGAGTATTCAGTTTCCCAAGTTAAATAAATTAAGTAAAGAAATATGGCAGTGGTGTGAAGAACGTGACTTATAGATATTTGCATCTTATATTGCTTCGAGTGACAATTCGATAGCGGACGCAGAGTCAAGAATACTCCCAAAAGAAACCGAGTGGGAATTAGCAAATTGGGCCTTTGATAAAATAGAAGAAAAATTTGGAAAATTCGATATTGATTTATTTGCTTCAAATGCTAACAATAAGTGTAAAAAATATATATCATGGCACAGGGACCCACATGCTTTTAATGTCGATGCATTCACCATAAATTGGGCCAGATATTACTTTTATGCGTTTCCACCTTTTTTTTTTCGTTAATTTTAAGAACGTTACAAAAAATACAAGATAACGAGGCAGAGGGAGTAGTAGTGGTGCCATATTGGCCGACACAGCCATGGTATCCAATGTTTACAGAATTACTAATAACAGAACCAATATATTTCAAACCGGAAAGTAAATTATTAAAATACACTTCCAGGACAGAGCATCCACTGGCAGCAACCCTAACACTGGTAGTAGGCAAATTATCCGCGAAGCGTTTAAACTAAAAGGCATCCCAGAAACAGCGATACCAGTAATGATGTACTCATTGTCGGAAGCCACTGTGAAGCAGTATGACAAACCATTGCGACTATGGTGGTTATTTTGTCAGAAGAATAAGATAGCATTTTATAATCCGTCTACTGAAAATGTCTTGGAATTCTTATCGTCACTTTTAGGAGTGGTCAAAACATACGGAACACTAAATAGCTATAGATCAGCGATCTCTCTTATCGCGAAAAACGAAATTGGTGAAGATCCACGTATGAAAAGATTTTTTAAAGGTTTAGTTAGACTAAAACCACAGACTGCGAAGTATGAAAACATATGGGATACAAATGTAGTCTTAGAATACTTGGATAGAATTGAGGATAGCGAGAAACTAACTTTGGAAAAATTGTCGAAGAAACTTGTAACTTTACTCGCATTAGCTACCGGTCAACGAGTACAAACTATTTCTTTAATACGAATAAGTAATATGAAGTTTTCAGAATCTGAGATAAGAATTCGTATGACGGACCATTTAAAAACGACCAGTGCTAAATATAAGCAACCAAACTTAATTTTACCTTACTTGCACGGGCAACCAAAGTGTTGTGTAGCTTCGTTATTACAGGAATATATAAAAAGAACAAAATGTATACGGAATAACGAAGATAGGTTACTAATCACATATAGGAAGCCACATACGGCAGCAACTACTCAAACTATTAGTAGATGGATTAAGAGTGTACTAAAGTTGAGCGGTATAGACACGAAAATTTTTTCTGCTCATAGCACGCGACATGCTGCAACATCAGCTGCGAAACGGAGAGGTTTAAGTATGGAAGCGATACGCAAGGCGGCGGGGTGGTCAGATAAGTCGACAGTATTCGCTCGATTCTATAATAGGCCGTTAACGGAGGAACCAATGTTTGCCACAATAGTCATGGCTCATAATCATAAAAATAAAACTTGAATAAAAGACTACAAAATGCTTTAAACAACTACCTATTGATCTAGAGGACGAGACAGCGAAGTATAATTAACGATCAAACGAACTTACCTGAAGTGAAGTTCGATCGTGATTATACCAGCTGTTTCGTCCGAATAGATCAAACCCTCCCACCCTTATTTGAGAAACCCCTAAACTAAGATAATTATTGTAATTTTGTAGTCGTATTTATCATTCCTTAGTTTGCTCCTTACTCATCACCGAGAAGATCTTTAAAAATAAATGGAGAACCAGGGGAACGCAGGACAGTTGATACACAGAACACAGCACCAACTGCCATGAAGTAGGATCATTGATAAATTTTGGTTATGTGCCAAATTTAAAATACTGTGATAAAATCGTAGAACTGACGTTACTACCTATTGATCTATTCGGACGAGACAGCTGGTATAATCACGATCGAACTTCACTTCAGGTAAGTTCGTTTGATCGTTAATTTTCGTTAGCTAAATCATTATATGCAAGTCAATTGTCCGTATGAATGATTGAACCGGCAACCATACATATATTTTCGAATGATCGATAATAGCGTGGTTTGATACTGACAAAACGAAGATTTTTTTCGAGTTACGCTCAATACCACCAATTATTTGTATTTTTAGTTATGTATTTTTTTTTGCTTATTTTAGATATGCACTAATATACATACACTGATTGTATGTAATAATCAGTAATTATTCGGTCACATGGGTGACTGGGGGACTTCGCCATCCAGACCCCCCCAAACACCAATCTGATCCCGACCTAACCCGGACCTCTAATCCAAGCCTAACTAAGGCCTAACGGATTGGAAATCTATAGAAATGGCTATCATAAGTAGCATGTTTATGAAAATAATATTGTTAGTAACTTTTTAACAAAAATCGAACGACGGCTAAAACGTTCTGAAGGTCACTCAGCAGGGTGACCTTGACGACATATATTAAGGTCAAAGTCATCGGAGCTGCCTCCCCTAAATATAACTTATACCCCTTGGAACCCTACCATTTTTGTCTTAACTTTTTTTTTTATGTCATCAATATGTCTTCAGATATTTACAGTTCACAGATAAAACACATCCTGTATAACAACCCAATACATTTTATTATTGAACTTTGCTCAGGCCTTTCAATTCGACTAAAACATGACAAATGTTACAAATGTTCAGTGGTCCCAATTCGATGACCAGATGATGAACGAAGTCCATTTGCTGATTAAGTTAACGCACATCCATTAACACGAAGAGTTATTCTAGATTTAAAAATTCAATATTTTGTTAACATGTTAAATAAATGTAGAAATCGATGATCGTGTTTTTAATTTATTTTGTGACTTCTTATAATACTTGTCTTGCTTCATCTAACAGTATTTACTTATTTTGCATAAAAAATTCAATTCTTCTAAGAACTCCTTACATGATATAATAGAGTGAAGATTTCAATCTCTAAAGTTTCGTTGCCTATACTGAAGGGGCCGAACAGTAATACAGTTACATCAGTGTTTTGTACGCGTAAAGATAATTCATTTCCAATCCCCTTCGCGATACTTCCTGTCTAATATCTCTACAATTATAGACGCATTTCGTCCCGTGCATAAACCGACCAAAGGTCGCCAGTCCCCTTATTTCGCGTCTAATTACGCCCTAGCCCGGAGCAAGAGGGTGAAAGATAACCAAAAGGGACTTTCCTGGATCGATAGAGACGCAAACAGGATGCGGGGGGTGTGTATGACAAACTCGAACCGTTGTCTAATGAAACCACAAAATGCCAAAGCTTTGAACCAATGGAAGGAAGCCTTAGCTTCCGTCGAAAGGTAAACCGATAGAGTTTTTACTGAACTCAGGCTCTCTCAAAACTAACGAATTTTTTATCTACATATGTACTTTTTACTTTAGTTATTTCCTCCGTGCGAAATTCAACTCGAAAAAGGATCATAAAAATCTCGGGACGAGAATCTACGTCTACTTTCGCATAACTCATCCCAGAAGGGCAAGAAATCACAATAGGTCCTAATGAACCATCCTACAGTAGGACGGATCGACTGTTAAGTAGGCACTCACTTCATTCTTAACATGTTTTATCATTTATTTGCAGGGTGTTTCTTTTATTTCCAAAAATTGGAATATCTCACGAAGTAGTGAACCTATAAAAAAAATGGTTTTACCAAAGTTACTTTATACATATATATGGAGATACAATGCATGGTGCAAATTAATTTTTTAGGTCCAGTGGTGGGTAAGATTTCAAAGTTAAATTCATTTTTCAAATTGAATTTCGCCTATGTGTCTTAGGTTATCGACATAAATAAATGATCTTAATTTTTACTTACCTATATTTAATTAAAGAAAAAACAAAACGTGTACAACATGTTTTATTGTATTATTGCTTGCCTTACTATAAAGGGGAGATGAGAAATTCGGTCATTGTGTAAAAAGCGCAGCCGAACAGCTGTCAACCTGTGGCTTAGATTTACTTGACTCCTGAGGATCTCATAAATTTAAAATGTAATTTGTAAGATAATTATAAACGCACATAGTTGAATTTTTTGCCAAAAATTCCATTGAGCTGTAAGAAAAAAATATAAAGTTCCATTTAAAAAAATCAATCTGACTTTGAAATCTCCCCCACCAATCGACCTGAAAAGGATAATTTGTACCATACATTGAATTTCCTTATACCAAGTAACTTTTGTTAAAACATTTGTTTGATAGATTCCCACCTTCGTGCGATATTCCAATTGTTCGAAATAAAGGAAACACCCTGTATTACTACATACAAGGTGATTCTCTCGGTAGTAGATACAAAGTAATTGTCGCCGTGTAAACATTACAACGCTAACCTTCTTACTACAAAGGACCAAACCTTGGTCATCGACTTTTTAATGGTCCACCAATAGTTTGGGCCTTTTCAGTAACAAGATTACCGCTGTAAAGCTTCAGAAAGTAGGAATTTCTTTGTGCCTGTTAGCGAGAGAATCACCCTATACAGGGTGTAACAAACATGTTGCACGTCCTTGAAAGGGGTGATTCCTGAGGTGATTTTAAACAACTTTTTCCTTAGAGAAAATGTTAGGTAAGGCTTTGTTAACGAGTTAGTAACGAAAAACACCGACCAATCAGAGAGCGAGAACAGTAGACGAACCTTGGCGCTGGAGATGGCAGACCAATGCTACGCATAGCTGTAGCCCACGCTGAAATTCATACACTGTTATCACTCTCCGATTTGCTAATGTTTTTCATTGATAACTTAAGGAAAAAGTTGTTTAAAATCACCCCAGAAGTCACCCCTATTAAGGACGTGCAACATTTTTGTTACACCCTGTATAGGCTAAGGTAGGCATGTCCATAGCTTTGCCCGCACGGGCGAAACGCTACTTGAGTTCCGCTCTTAAGAGCAATGTGGTGGGGGAATTAGAGTCGTGGTCGCGCTTCTCGGAGTAAAGTAGTGGGGGTTCCATGGTACCACTATTTCACGACGCGCTGCCCGCTGATCGCCCACGGGCGCCGCGGATTGCCCGCCGGGCTGCGGGCAACTTTTGGACATGCTTGGGCTGAGGGTATGTTTGTGTGCGCGGTGATGGAAGTAAATGGAAGATGGTGGTAGGTCATAGTGTGGGATGTTTCCTTCGAATCATGTTATGTTGTATGTTGTGTTGCACCCGAACGCACGCGAACGAACGCCGGGCCCCTTCTACTTAGGTCAAAGAAGCGAATCATCATCTTCTGTGACGTTCGCGCGTGTTCGCCTTCCCTGCATTCGTTCACGCTCATTCGCGTGCGTTCGCTGTATGTAGACGTGTTTTACATTGCATTCAAGTGGACCTGGCATTAGACACCTCAACAACGTATTATTGTGCTAAAAATATATTATCAAAATTAATCGTTCCTTGTGCAAACACAATTAGGATTACAACAAAGTTTAGATCGAATGACCCTCCTACTCCCCCAATTTGATTGTACCAGACTGTTTTCTTTGGGGGTACTTGAAGGAAAAAGTCCATAGAAAAAAGTCCACCATAATTGAAGAGCTAAAGGACATTTGTCAACAAATTCAACAAATACCGCAAGAAACATATAAAAATGTTATACGAAAGGGTACACATTTGTAGAGCTGCTAGGGGAGCTGATTTCGCCGAGGTCATGTTCCATACATAATAGGAAAGATTGAATAAACTATTGACAAAGACATATATATATTTATCTTATTTTATTTAAAAATTATTGACAAATAGAATGGTAAGTAGTACTGTTTATGACACCTTGTATTAATTCTAGAACACCCAAGGGTAAAGAAATGTCCATAACATATTTAGTGGCATTTTTTTCATAAAAGATCCTGTGGATATAAAATAACCCTCCCTTAAACTCTCCATAAATTTTCCAACACCTTGGGCATCCTAGTGTTATTAATGTTCTTCACAGGATGCTGAGTGTTTATTCACTGGACAGGCGATGAAAAAATGGAAGGAAGGAGGAACAAAAATGAAAATATCAAACCGACCAATATTAATTTAGCTAAAAGGGTGAAATTATGATTGGGCCGTTCGTTAAAGGGGGTTCTGGAAAGTTGAAGAAAGTTCTTAGCCAAGGTAGTTGGGGAAGTCATTGTCTTCGGAACAACTCGGATCAGCCGCGACGGATGCTGAGGGAAAAAGGAAAGTTTCCTGGGTTACGCCTGGGAAATATTACCCTTTATCGCATCCCGCTACGATCATTGCCGGCCAATACATGGAAAGAGCTTTATTCTCGATCCCCTTTCAATCTCCTGATGGGACAATTTCCTTCGAAACGGCGAATGATCAGCCAATATCTATTTCTATACCTTTCCCTGAGAACCCCGGGCCGCTCCCTGCGCTCCCTTTCCGCCGCGTAGACCTATTTCTATTAGCCATTTATGGCCGATGAGTTACTTTGTGTAGTTCCATTGATCCCGTTGGCCATTCGATTCTATCGTATCAGAGTTCGGATAAAACGACGGGAGCCATTGTTATCTTGCGGGTCCGCGTTAGGGCGACCCGGCGGCGGGTCGACGCATCGACCAATGTAACAGAATCTAATCTACGAAAGAGAAATAAGTTTCGTCGGTTGCTCAGCGCGCCGTGCGTGGAAGGACGACGCGCCTCGAGATTGTTTTCGGATCGGAGGTAAACTCGATTTTTCAGGATTTCTATCCGTGAACCCGTGAAATTGCATCTCTAGCCCCTCCCCCCACCGGGAAAAGATATTTGAATTCAATCAAAAACATGAGAGTGAAGTCGGTTGGATTCACGGTAAATGATAACGCGTAGTGGGATTAATGGTTCTGGTCGACAAAAAGGTTCAAATTTATGGAAAAAGATTCAGTAGCCTGGTAACTTTGTTCCGTTGCAGATCGCTGAGATGGAGAAGCAGTTTTTGTTTTAAACCAACTCGCGGGTCAACGTTGAAGTCTTTCAAGCTACTTGTAATTTAAAATAATACAATTTTCTAACCAGTCTTCACATAAATAGAATAAAAAAGACTGCTGAACGTTTTCAATACTGATTATTATTGTTAGAGACGATTACGGAGTCGCGTAAATACGTAACGCGGATGGAAATTTTCCTGGAAGTCCGTCAGCCAAGTTGTTGCGTAAGGGCAATGAAAGCACGTTATCAGGTCGTACGGATTATAAAGAAAGTGCAACAACAGTGCTCGGATACTTGTTTTGATTAAACTAATTAGATTCCCAGGTTATCTGACTAATTGGAGCATGGTTAAGAGGCCAGCACAATTACAACAAATTGATTGTATTATCCGTGTAATTACCGTGCACGGGGACTCGCGGGATGAAAAGTGAAAAAACTACTGGGCATACCGTCTGCGTCGCGTTTATTATGAAACTTTCGGTCATTAATTCCCATAACGAGATATGGTAATAGAAGTCACGGTAGGTTTCTACATTACACGTCAAATAATTATTTCATCGGTAAAAGGGGCGAAAGTAGGACAATGTGTGTTAATCAGGATCGATACGCCATTGGATGGATAAGTGTAAGGCTTCATCTACATGTGTAGTTTAAATTTATTGGATAAGTAAATGATCCTGGAAATTGATACGAGCGTAGAATTGGTATTTTACGTTATTGTTGTCTCAAAAAGGTTACACGAATTTCGACAAAAACGCAGCTCTTTCTTGGGTCGTTCAACAAAAGCAAATTTATCTTCGCGAAGGCTGATCGCCGACACCGACACGGGTGGGTTTTGCATTAAAGTGCATCGACGCTTTTTCCTCTTCTTTTTTCTCTCCTTGTTAGAGTAAACCGCGCTTCGCAGTGTAAATGTAGCGTACACCTTACACGGAAGAAGATAAATGGATGCGGTTACTCAAATCAAACGGTAGTATTCAGCCGGTGCCTCGCTGTACTGCAAACAGTGATTTATAATATTTAATGAAACGCGATGATCGCCTCGTTTCCGTCATATCCTGTACAAATATTTCGTAATTTTAGATGGAAAATTGTAATTCAACCAACATCCTATTGATCGCTTAAAGAAACAGACAGCACTAACTCTTTGCAATATGCATGCGGACATTATATTCTGTTCTGAAAATTTCTCTATACGCGTAGATACTTTAAAATAGGACACGATACTGAGAATCTTGTGATTCTCGATTCCTGCTGTCTATAATTTTTGCTACGAAAGTATAAGCCGAACTATAATTGCAATCCGGTATTTTTCTAGAAAATATAACAAATTAATTGGAATTATAAAACAATATATGTAGATAATAGTGCATGAGCTGTAATCCTGCCACGATCTTCAAGTTTTTTTACTCTATCATGCACTTATTTCTTTAAATAAATATTTTCAATTTAAGGAATATAGAAGAAATATGTTGTTGGGGATAAAATTGAATAATCTAGAGGGGTAATGCCACTTTAGCGCCCGGAAAAAGCAGCCCAATTTTGAACATTTTTTTCAGAGAATATAATGAATGGAATACAAAATCTCTTTCATAGCCAGTATTATACGTACTTTGAAGTATGGTTACACTTTTTGAAAAATGTCTGTTAATACAAAATTGTGGAGCTACAGCTCTGCAAATGACGCGCAAGAAATTTCCACGGCAGCTAAGATTTTTCCTCCTATTCTTGACCTAGACTCTAGGTCCTAGAGGACGAAGCAACAATTTTTTGAGTTCTACGTAAGATTAGCTCGAGAACTACGTATGGAAATTGATAAATGCTGTTTTCTGTAAGAATGGTGCATTATTGAAAATATGTTTCGTATTTAGATGAAATTTACGCGAAAACAAATTATTGATAACAAAAAAGTTTACAAGGAAACACGAAATAAGTATATACTTCCCGAGCTAGGTTTATGTAGAGCTCAAACATTTTTATTTTGTTTTTTTTTTTCTCCAGATCAATAATTGAAGGAGAAATCTTTTCGGCCGTGGAAAGGAGTGTATTCAAAAACCGTACAGAAAAACACGAAACGGATTTGTCTGAAATTTTGCACGTTAATAAAGCCGTGTGCGAGTCATCGATTCTACTTTCTAACTTTTCCGTAGAATCACCGAAAAGGAGGGAGGGAGGGTCAAAGTACGCAGTTTGCCAAATACGTCAAGGTATATATCTATAATTTGACCAGATTAAGGTATTGAAATGTTGTAACTTTTATGCACTTTACATTCTTTCAGTACAATTTTTAGACAGCTTTATGGTTCCTTGAAGTTAAGAAAATTCAAAGAAATTGCATTTCCCCAAACAAGTATCGCCCAATTTTAACAAAAAACTCAATATTTGTAGCTTATTTTATGCCCTTTCGGATGATACATGTCATACCCTGGGGATAATATTATTATTATTATTAATATTAATAAACGGGGAAACAAGCCCCTTTAGTATACAAAGTTGATTACGGAAGTGGTGTAGCAATATTTAATTTTGTGCAAAGAGAAAGTAAATAAAAAGGAATAATATGTACAATAAAACTATAGCGCAGTATAGACTTCGAATTCGAAGGTGGAACAAATATAAACCGGACTTTGTTTTTATTTTGCTGTCACAGTAAATAAAGTTTTGAACACATGTTATTTTTCTACATAATCTCCACTTGCATGTGTAAATTTTTTCCACCCAATTGGAAGTATTTTATCCTGTCACTGAACAGAACTTGCACGATATACATAAGGGGCGACATGCTGTGATACAAATGTTTTTCGCGTATGTGAAGACACAGAGGAGATTTCAAGAGCATCTGTATTCTTTTTAATAGAATGCTATGTTTTTTTATCGCGATGTGATAGTCCATGTTGAGACGACTTCAGCAAGCTAATTATTGAAGGTCATGCAAAGTGAAATATATGTGGTAGTTACTGCCACATTTGACCTTGCATGACCTTCAATGTTAGTAATAATTTCTTTTTCTTTTTACAAGATTTTGTCTCTTCTTTCTGATTGTGTTATTGATAAAATTATATCTTTAATAAAAACGTTAGTACATAATTACTACTTATTATCGATATCTTAGTATAATAACATTTTTTAAACTGCAAACAAATTATTTAAGAAATTCACTGTTATATCAGAAGATAAATTATATATGATATGCATGGTAAACATGTTAAAATATTTAAATCGTTAAGTAACAAAAATGTTGTTATGGAAAATATAAAATGTTTGTTTATGTAAATAATGTTAAATAATGTTTCACTTGTTTATTCGTGTTTATTAAAATATGAATTTGCATAAATATCCGCAATTTAGTAATAATATTTAATGAACGATTATATGTCACGAAGCAAATAAAATTCTTTAGAAGCACGAAATTTCTTTAAAGCCACAACGGTATACATTATTTTGTATGTCGATATTTAACTATAATTATTACTAATAGTTTGTCTCAGGAGATGTGAAAAATTATTGATTGTTATTCCTGTACCTACCATAAATCATTATAATCTTTACATTATCCCAAACAATAATTTTTCTTGGACAGCCGAGATCTCGTACCAACGTACACCATCAATTAGCCATTAATTTCTTTAGATCTTTACCCTGTTATCTTAGAAGGTTATATACATTGGGGATTACCGATACTTCAGATTTCAGGGGACAACCCTTCGTGCTTGACCCTTACCCTGAAGTATTTCAACCCCAGCACTTAATCCCTTTTCCTGACCCCTTTTCGGTCCCAGATACTTTTCTTATAAATAGTATTACATATTTATTCTCCTGCTTATATTCTTATAGGTCTTTTAAATAATATTATGTAAAAATGATACGTACCTCTGCTATTGTCAAGTAGTAAATGAAATTAAGAAAAATCCAATTGTCCGACCTTCGATTTATTTTATTGTGTATAACACCATAAAACAAAGGAATCACGGTGACTTATTAAATATTGAATACTATCAAATGATGCGTGGATGTTTGTTTTTCTGATTTTTATAATGATTTCCAGACGTTTCTTCGAATATACAAAATTCTTAAAGTGATAAGTATTAATTTCTTACTTAAAATTTGTAAAAATACAGTAAAAGCAATAATTTATGTACCTTATTATTTTTTTAAATGCTTCTTAGAGATAATAAGCCACAACATATTTTTTAAAGAATTTTGTTTTTCTAACTCGGACTCCTCGTATTTCGAAGATCCCTCACATTCAAAACATACTGAAACAGGAGGAAGTAGACGCATCGCCTAAAATCATTTACTTCATTGTCGGCGGAATTTGTGAAGGACATTAATCAATAAATGTTGAAACATCTAAAGTATAATGATTGAGCCCATATAAAATATTGAGAAGTAGAGAAGAAAGTAATATATAGAGTGTTCGACAACAGGTTGAAACTAAATTTAAGGGGCGATTCTAAGCGCTGAAATAAAGCGAAAATTAAGAGTAACGTAATGGCAATCGCGGCTTTGTTTTGTAATTATTAGCATTTGAAAATTGACGTAAAAACTATCTGAAATTCGGCGATCCACATGGCATCATTCTCCATACATTAAACGTCACATCACGGTAACTGTATACACGTTCGCTGGCCTGATGTTCAACGTGTGGTAGACGGCGCACAGTGGTACAAAATGGCATTTTTTGTTCAAATCAGTCTACAGGTCGTAATTTGTGATCAAATTTGATGCTTTTTTTTTTAAATTCTTCGCAATTAAATTCTCTATCGATCTGTCCAGCCTGATTTTTGAATTTCATTCCCGTTTTTTTAATATTATGCGAAAAAGACAGCATTTTTAGGAAATTTATGCGTTTGAGCTAATTTGGTCGTTGGTTTCGAATCCAAAATTAGTTTTTCGGAATGGAAAATAGTATATACAATATTCCAATACAAAATGAAAAAAAAAATTGCCAGTGTTAAGGTAGTTTAGCGTGTATAAATGGTCAAAAACGCTACCTAGGAACATCTTGTTTAAGTACTAGATTCTGTGCTTCTGGTAGTAAATCTTTGATCTTATGTTCATGTACGTGTCTTAGACTTGAAATGTATGGGTCTGAAGTTATTAAAAGAAAATGCATTATGTCCTCATTCGTATGTATCGGTGTCGATTTGCGCGTATTATTTTCCCTGCACCTTTTAAACTCTTTATTTCGTGATTCTTGCGCCTCTTCCGATAACTTACCTATAGGAATTAAGAAATTGTTAATTATATCTGACCCATGAATTAAAATCATGTGGCACGATAAAGGCATTGGGTACACGCATAATTGTTAATATAAATTTTCGCGGTATTCATACAATATGTTTTAAATTCCTTTATATTGATTTGTTTTCCGGATGCTAGTACTTGCGAAAATTTATATTAATAATTATGCGTGTACCCAATGCCTTTATCGTGCCACATGATTTTAATTCATGGGTCAGATATAATTAACAATTTCTTAATTCCTATAGGTAAGTTATCGGAAGAGGCGCAAGAATCACGAAATAAAGAGTTTAAAAGGTGCAGGGAAAATAATACGCGCAAATCGACACCGATACATACGAATGAGGACATAATGCATTTTCTTTTAATAACTTCAGACCCATACATTTCAAGTCTAAGACACGTACATGAACATAAGATCAAAGATTTACTACCAGAAGCACAGAATCTAGTACTTAAACAAGATGTTCCTAGGTAGCGTTTTTGACCATTTATACACGCTAAACTACCTTAACACTGGCAATTTTTTTTTTCATATTGTATTGGAATATTGTATATACTATTTTCCATTCCGAAAAACTAATTTTGGATTCGAAACCAACGACCAAATTAGCTCAAACGCATAAATTTCCTAAAAATGCTGTCTTTTTCGCATAATATTAAAAAAACGGGAATGAAATTCAAAAATCAGGCTGGACAGATCGATAGAGAATTTAATTGCGAAGAATTTAAAAAAAAAAGCATCAAATTTGATCACAAATTACGACCTGTAGACTGATTTGAACAAAAAATGCCATTTTGTACCACTGTGCGGCGGTGACTTGCGGATTGCCGGGTTTCGGGTCGTTTTCACTCGCATTTGTAAATATTAATAACTATAACAGAAATCCCCGGACACCATTTCGTTATTCTTGATTTTCGTCTTATTTTAGCGTCTTCAATCGTTCCTCAAATATAGAACAGAGACTTAATTTCTCTTCCCTGCGCTCACTTTCTTAAATACTTCTACGTAATCTATATAAATAAAATGATAGCAGGGTTTCGATGTGCGCGCATCACGCAAAAACTACTGCATAGATTTTCATCAAACTTTTTTATTTCTATTCCTTCGACTCTTGGTCTCAACATAGGACAAAAATTATTTCGATATTCCTATTTAATGTCGAGTTATTAAAGTTTTTACACGTAGACGACAACGATGGCCTCGGCGGCCGCAATGGCCACGTGTCACCATCAGTTGCCGCCAGAGGGACTCCGAACTCCTTCCATTCTCGCAAGTCCTATTATTCAGACTCTAGCATGTAAAGCCCGTCGCAAGTCAATACCGTATCGCTTTTCAGCTTTACGCAATGGATTTTGATAAGCTTTTCTACGCAAGCGAGCCAACAATAACCCCACTCGCGAAGCGAGCGAGCAACACCGAGTAGCTAGTGAAATATAACTGCATTTAAAGCGACTCTTCTGCTACATAATCAAAGCCATCGTTTTTTACACTTCTACGCGAATTCGAAAATGTTTCTTACCGTAATTTACACATGCAGATTTTCTAGAGTTAAATTTTCACGCTGTTAACTAGAACATTTTTTTGTGTTTAAAAAATTAATTTTACTATTATGCTTATAGGAAAAAAAACAATAGAAGATCCTACTTCGGTTCATAGACATATAAGAATAGACTGCGCAACATAGGGAAAGCGGACGGCCCAACTTTAGAAAAAGTTAGGATGCTTTGGGAGGACTTGCTATCTTTTTTAAATCGAAATGGAGGGGGTTGAGGAGTATAGTACGGAGAGAATCAGCCATGGACCTAGGAATATAACGACGGAGTACAATGCTGCGGGGTCTAAGCTCATACAAGTAAGGGGGGAACATGAGACTGCGCATGTGGCGGTGGAGAATCGTTGATTGGTTGAAAGTGTCGTAATTCAGAAAGCGTAATTCAACTTTTTCGCGCTTTCTCGAAATGTCATGTAATGTTAGTAATGTTATTCTTTGATTATTATAGCGTCCAAAGCGTCTATACTCTCATTTATTAAGTGCGATTTGTTTTTCCTATCATTCTGTATGTAAAATAATTTTACTCTTGATTGGATTATGAATTACGACCATAGACCTAAATTCCTAGGTTTATAATTATGACATACTTTAAAAGGATTCGATTTGTTTTATGAAGGTTATATTCACTATTCATCATTCCATTTTAAATAAAAAGCGGTCGTGAGCGCAACACATGCGTACTAATCAGCCTATTGCAAGTCCTCCATCACGACTTCCCCTCTTCCGATGGACCGGATCCATCCCCTCGCCTAAAGTGGAACTTTGCACTCCGTCCATATATTCCTAGGTCCGTGGAATCAGCACAGGGGAACACATGAAACACATCCCCCACTCAGCTACGTTAGAAACAGGTAGCTAGTCCACACAAAGCACCTAAGGCCGCGAATATAGTGAGGCGGCGAGCAGCGAGGATAGCGGCGCGGACAAAAGAAAACAAAGGACACAAAGACATGGTGTCCTTTACTATCTTGTCACCTCGCCGCTATCCTCGCTGCTCGCCGCCTCACTATATTCGGCCACTAACTCTTTCTAAAATTGGGACACAACTTCAGGCTGACGCACAGTCTACAGGGTGTCCCAAATAAAGTGCAAGAGCCGAAAAGGGGTGATTCCCTGGGTGATTCTAAACAATTTTTTCCTTACAAAATAGTGTTCCAAACTTGTTAGTCCAAACCATCCTTCTTAGTCCAAAATATTCGTTGCGGCTTTGTTAATGAGTTATTAACGAAAAACACTGACCTATATATGCACGAATACAATGGATGAATTTTAGCGCGGTCTCCAGCAGCGAATAGTATTGGTCCGCCATAGTCCGCACCATCATTAATCCGCTGTACTTGCTCTCCGATTGGTCGGTGCTTTTCGTTAATAACTCGTTAACAAAGTTGCAACGAATATTTTTGCTAAAGAAAAAGTTGTTTAGAAACACCCCAGCAGTCCCCTTTTCGGCTCTTATACTTTTTTTAGGACACCCTGAATAGTTACTATGTCTGTGTTTCGATCATTTGTATCTAAATAAATATTTTACTTATATTTTTATCTTTATTCAGTCAAATTAACAACACATTTGCAATCATGAATGACATTCTTGAGCCAAGTATACGCCACCGATTACAGTCAAATAAGATAATGACCAGAGCACAAGAGGACCACCATCATGGAGCCTGAAAGGTCGAGAATGAACCTTGCCAGTAAATTCAGCGGGGAGGGGAGCGACTGTGAGAGGGAAGGCTGAACAAGGAGCGAGTTTGGAAGTTCCCCAAACGGGTGGTTTTTCAACGGCGTTTACTCGGTCACCCAGCTTCCCCAGCTTCGCCGTCATTTTTAATTCAGGTTACCGCGTTCAAGTTGCGAACGAATGTACCGAGAAACCCGCCCGTGCCTCGGTGTGTCGACCCCATTAACGGCATTGCGGCGAAGGTAACAAAAAAAAAAAGAACCCGGAGAATATTTTTAATTGGACCGCAAACTTTCGCCAGCCACGCCGGACTCTTGTGCCGCGAGTTTCCCAGACGATGGTCGCGCGCAGCTCGCTGCTCGACGCGCGGAAAAACGCTGGACGCACGAGTGGTGTTTGCCGCCGATTCTCCCTCTGTCCCCTTTGTTCCCCCTTGGTTCTGTTCGGTGCAAAGCGAACGGAGGTAAAAAGAGCAGGAACGACTTGGAATCTTGTCAAGTGCACGGGGCCAGAGAACCGCGGGGAGAGAATTCGAGCGCGGCGAAGTTCACAGCGCAGATCCGTCGCGAGTTTGTGGATCCGGGAAACAGAGGAATCGGGGAAGGACGGCGCGGGGTCGACGTTCGACGAGCCTGGCTCCAGGATTTCTGCACCTACAGCGAGCAATGAAACACGAAACGAGGGAGAACGTTACATCGATCGACTCCTCTCCAGCTGTCGCGCCGACGGAAATTAAAAATTGAAATGGGACTTAAGCGTGAAAGTAGGCGACGCGACGCATCGCGGAGCAGCCGACGTGCTGCGCGTACGAGTGATTGTTGAAGGGATAAATGGAGGATGGCAGCAGAATCCCCCGCGGAACGAATTTTCACGATGAAGATAAAAATAAGGGGCTACGGGCCACGGAGGGTTTTGGAGTACGAGCGTACCGACAGTCAACTGAAACTTCAATGCCACTTGCGTGAGTGCCCTTCATGGTTGCGAGGGTTTTTGAGGAGGGGATGCGAGTGATACTACACGGTAAGCTTCGGAAAGGTTGCTTCCGTGACTCGTGCTCAAAAGGCTAGGATGTTGTGGGATTCTGGTAGTGTTGTGGGATGTTTGCATCGGAAGGAAACGGTCCGGCAAATAGAGCTCCGGCCTACGTTTTCATTAATTCTGTATTTCGCAACTGGTGTGTATTAAATGAATGTTTGGGGCAGGACGAGTTATTAGTTACAGAGAAGTTTATACATTTTTTAAAATAAATATATAGTATATTTTTACCAAACTAGAACTCTACTATGGTACATGTCCCAGTGGTTGTCCATGGCTTAGTAATTGAACACTGTCCTGAATTTTTATTAATATCCTTATAAAGGTTATTTCAAGGTCTTAATATCCTATGTCGCTGAACTCATCTTGGCATGAGCTATTATACAGTGAAATCAAAAATATATAGTTCCATTTAAAAAAAAACATAGGTGACCTTCAAAAAACCTTGAAAACACATCACTTAGGAGATTTTTTAGTATCACCACATTTGTGTCCTAAACAGTTTACATCTATGTAATTTTCTCCTATCTTCAACATTAATAGAGATACTTAAGTTCTCTGTTTTACGTGACTCACCACCTTGTATATTAGTATCTGTTATTACTAGATTGCGGATTTTTATGCAAAATAAAATCATTACAAGCACAAATACAGAACTGGAATTTGAATAACAGTATATTCAATATTCTAAACATTCTAATTTTGATTATATTTGTGATATTTTGCATATTTTGACATATGCCAATAATCTTCTAGATTTTTTGCATACCTAAAATTGTCAGAAATACATAAAATGCGCAGTCTAGTTATTACGAATACAATGTAGTTAGAAATGATTGAGGCCAAATAGTTTTGTCAAGAAATGAAATACTTAATTACTTTCACTATATCAAAGACGTAACTTTTTCGCTGCATGAGGACTTCAGGGAGAGAAGTTAAATTCTACTAAAAATGTCACTGTTAGGTGAAGGCTCACTTTTGCTAACAAGTGTTGACCTGGACATGCAATCTTTAGATCCAAATAGTTGACGTTTGAAAGGCAAAACTTTCTAAACATACGACCTCTTTTAATCAAAAAATGTAACGTACGAACCTCTAAACTATACAATATAAATAAAATATAAAATAATGCATCGTATAAAGATACGTTCCAACTTTCATTATCCTACAGCGTGAATTGAATAATTTACGCACGTATGTATCAATAACGAAGCAAAACACTTGTAATTATTTCTGAAACGTGGAACTTATAATTAATCCCGTGCATTTGCAAACAATTCCCATCGAAGAATCGCAAACGCTTCAACTCGATTTTGCATTTTCAATACGCGGAACCGTTAAAAACGCGAAACCGGCGAAATATCAAGCTCTCAAGCTGAAACACATAAAAACTGGTTCACCGCGACACGGAATATCCTGGAAATGTACCGCGGCAGAATTAAATCGTTCATACGTAAACAGAAAGGAGAATATTTTTCCTTAACACAGGCAGCGCGCGCGACAAAGGCACGTACTTTGCGAACAACTTTCAACCAGTTTTAAGAGCACCACTACACTTCTGCCCCTTCCTTTCTATGCAACCAGACCTCCAGAAATCTAGAAACCTGGAGTCCTAAATTAATTTAAAAGAAACATACGATAAAGCAGCGGCAACAGAAAGATTTATATATCAATTAGAGATCCTGGTTTTGAACGTGTATTGAAAATACACGTGTAGTGAAATACACGTGGAGCGAAATAGACGTGTAGCGAAATACCCCGTGCACTAAAATACACGGTTCGAAAAACACTACTAGCGGACGGCATGGTAGAGAACTCGAACTTTGGGTAACAATAGGGTCATAAAACACGATGAGATTCGGATTATTTATATCGTAGATACGTGGAGAAACGAGTTACACTGTTTAAGCTAGATTCGTTAAAAATTGTCCGATTTGTATGGTATTTGGTATAATTTTAATTGGAAAAACGTAAGGAATCCATTGCCGTTATTCTCGCAATGATATGTTACAAAATAAGAGTAAGTTCATACTTTATGGCAGTCATAAACCGTGAACCGAAAGAACCCAACCGCTCGCGTAGCACAGCGTCGAGGCGTATCGGACCTGCCGAGGGTCTCCAAGGATCCAAGCATTTAAGTGTGACAAAGTTACGTATGAAATGCTACAAATATAATATATTTATTTAAATTGCGAAAAAACGATAGCAGTAGTGAATTCCTTACTTTCTTCCGATCAAAATGACACCAAATACTCTAAAGTTTGGACTATTTTTAGTTAATCTCAGCAAGGCACTTCTCGTGGACAATAAGGTAAGGTTTTTCTGGCGAGCAACTGGTAACAAGTAAATTTTTCACACTTAAATGCTCGGATCCTTGGAGACTCTCGGCAGGTCCGATGCGCCTCAACGCTGTGCCACGCGAGGGGTTGGGATCCTTCGGCTAACGGTTTATGACTGCCATAAAATATGAACTTACTCTTATTTTGTAACATATCATTGCAAGAATAGCACCAATGGATTGCTTACGTTTTTCCAATTAAAATAATACGAAATATCATAAAAATTTGACTATTTTTAACGAATCTAGCTTAAAACTGTGTAAATCGTTTCTCCACGTATCTACAGTATAAATAATCCGAATTTCGTAGTGCTTGGTGCCATTTTAATCGGAAAAGTACAAGCACTTGATTGATAGTCTTTCATCGAAATCCGATGAGAAATCTGTTGCATCTGATTTCGTTTTTCTATTGACCATTTTTCCTATTGTCTTCCTTTTCTCGAACCTGGGGTCCCATGCCCAGGTCAAGGGACTGCATACGAAATTAGGGTCTAGCCACGTATAATTGCTCCCTGGCGGAAAATTTGAGGGAGCAGTTATTCGTGGAATACTGTATTTCGTAACATATTATTTAAAAAAATAGTGTTTCATGAAATCCTACATTTATGGCTGTTTTAAATATGCGAAAATGAATTAAGATATACGCAGATGCAAAGATATATTTATAAAATATCAAAACCAAAACACAACTTCAAATTTAAACTTAGGCCCATTTGTCGTGCTCGTTGAGGTGATTTCTTAATTTTCTTTAGGATTGTATGTTTTTTATTGAAAGAAGTAAGTTGATGTATCTAAGCTACAACATAAATGAACTTATATTACACATCCTAATAGATATTAGATAATAGGTAATAAGAATGCGCATATGTTTAAGAAACGATCAAAGTGGAAAAGATAATGAAAAGAATTTTATTTTTTTTTTACAGGTATTTTTCAATTAACTTCCAAAACTATGAGTCATGGAAAAAAATGTTATGTGTATTAAAGTCTGTAGAAAATACCTATCGAAAGTTACAAATTCCCCCCCAAAAATTAAAATTTATTGAACACTGTTACTTCTATGTGATAAAATAAAATGTAAAGTTGCTAAAAAATAACAGTAGACAGAAAAAAAGGTCTAGCGATAATTGTGAACAAAATCGTCCTAATCAACGTCAGGAAAAATATAGCCCCATGATGATTTTATGACGGGGGAAATATTGTCTCGTATCGTCACCGAGAAAATGTTAATTCCCGCAATTGATCCTACGTGACTTGGGGGGAGTTTTCGATATGAAAGACGTTACGTCAATTCCTCCATGTG
Source organism: Perdita meconis (assembly GCA_030770465.2). Taxonomy (NCBI): domain Eukaryota; kingdom Metazoa; phylum Arthropoda; class Insecta; order Hymenoptera; family Andrenidae; genus Perdita; species Perdita meconis. Next base: position 2,550,858 of record JASKOS020000014.1, on the reverse strand, counting down.
AATATCGAATACATCCCGAGAAAATCCGTTAAAATTCGGTTCAAGTCATATAGTATCTGATACCGAAATAAAAGTGAATTTGTTTAAAAAATATATTTAAAGAAATAGCATCCTATTGTAAATTTTCCTGCTTAAATGTTAATTGATGTTTCTGCACATTTGTGAATGAATTTATTAGTCATTTCTTCTGTATCAATATTATTTATCATTTGCAATCGCACAATACATGTGCATTTGTGTATTTCGATGCATATTGAAATATACAGATACCTGCGTTTATCGAACCGTGTATCTTAGTACCCGTGTATTTCAATACACGTGTACGCGTGTAGTTCCGGGTCCGTGTACCCGTGTAGCTTAGGATCCGTGGACTAAAAACTACACGGATTCAAACACGGATCTAATAATTTCACGGGTACACGTATATTTCAATACACGTGAAATCGGGATCTCTAATATCAATGGTGTTCTTTCATGCCACGAAAATTTAGCAGTGCATAGCGGCAGTCACGAACCGCCGCGCAAAATTACGCAGCCTCCAGCGACGAGCTTCATCTATAAAGCCCGCGACGAGAATAACCGTCTGCATTAGTGTATGCGCGGTCTCGCGTGCAGCGATCACGTATGCAGGGCGACGCGACACGTTCTTTGGGTTGCTTGTAGCGTTCTCTATCGGCGTGGTACGAAAACAAAGGTGAAACAGCGTTGGCCGTGGCTAACACTATACGCACTCGATCTCCAGGCGACTTACCACAGAACGCCTGGTCCAGGCAAAAATGGGAGAATGTGTAACTTGATTCGCAACGGGATGAATGTCGCAATTAGACACGCGCGCGACGAGCGTGTCAGGAATCCGCGGCACGGCGATCGCAGCGACGAAATTACGCAATAAATGTTACGAGATGGAGGCTCGACCGAGCCCAGCGAAATCGTGCGCTGGCATACAACATATTATCCGTGTCGGACGGTCCTCGACCGCGTCCCTTTGTCCCGTGGCTTCGCTGAGGTTTCACGCGGCAATAGAATAAATATTCATTTGCGTAATTAGTATGCACGCACGCCGCGCCGCGCAGTCTCGGCGGCGTGCCTTTAATTGCGGCCCACGCGCTCCCAGCTTTTTTCGTTGCCCGTTTCGCGGTTTATAATCTGCTGCCAGCTGGCTCCGCTGACGAACGTGAATCCCGGAAACGCGCCGAGAGTGGATCAACCGGGATAGGGAAAGTGAAATTTAGCAAGGGATAATCGTTTTATTAATGTACGTTCTATTAAATACGTTTATCAAGCCTACTGCGACGGTTTTGATGCAGATTTGTACATTTGTGGAACAGATAAAGAGTACAATTCTTTTTTAGATGCGATGAGGAATGTTTGAAGAATGGAATTATAATATTGCCATGGTAAAGGCTTGTTGTTATGTTTATTACACGGCCCTTAGCCATACAATTCATATCACAACGAACATTTTCAGTCTTTACAAGGTTTTTGATTAAACTGAAATCTCTGATAGATATACAGTAAATTTACTCTATGTAAGTCAGGGACTTGTTTAAACTTGATCGAAATTGTAATTAAATATCAGAGGACTTATATGCTCGTGTCACAGATACGTTAAAAGATTACAACATTTATTTTAATAAATATGGAATCAATTGTTAAAATCTAACGTTTTGAACATAATTGAACAGTACACATGAGGCAATTTACACTGAGAAAAATAATGGAGGAAAAATTACTACATTGCGTAGTAAAGAAACAGGATAAGTGAAATGCATTCCTTTCTACCACATTAAAAGGAAAAATTAACAGATGTGTTTCAAAATTTAATAGACCAGTGTAGTAAAATTTACGGAAGGCTGTGATGCACAGCGACATCTACGCTTCGGATAGAAGTGGCGTCTCGTGACATAACCTCAATTTGCTTGGCTTTTAGCGTTGTATTTTTAATATCTTTCAATGAATATCGCATAAACGTCCAAAAAATGGTATAGTTAATATTGAAAAAACTTATTTCCTGACATAGGTATTTATTACGGGCCGTTAGCAGTTGTATTGTATTGTATTGTAGGTCTGTTTTCTTCAGATATTTTTGTCTGAAGATGGCGCTTCGAATGACCAGTGGTCTTTCATATTGCCCAACGAACGAGTACTTCCATTAAAATTTTTCTTCTTCAATTCCTTTTTGGAGACGTCTTTCAGTCCCATTATGTCTTTTTCTCCTTTTGGGAGGCTTTGCCCCCTCCCTCTGGGCACCAGCAGCATCGAGACCCGCAGGAACGGTCACCACCATTCCTCAATCGGGTCCCGACCGAGACATCTTAACTTCGGTGATCTTACAAGAACCGGTGTTGCCTGTCCCGCTACGGCCGCTGGCTCCGTTAGCAGTTACTGAGCATAGGCCTAGTTTCATAGGGCATCCGCTAGAGTGTTCTCGTAATAATCGTATTTCTCGCTAGTGCTTGATCCTAGTCCCGTTCATATATAAGATGAATTCCAAAATTATCTATCATAGCTCAAGCGCGGTTCCGTCAGCATAGGTCTACTGATACAATGAAGTAAATCTTCGTTGATCCGATGGTCCTCTTCTACCATCCGAAAGTTTTCGTCTTCCAGTCGTCAATACTTTGTATAACCAATAAACAATAATTCTTTTATCTATCCTATACCTCGCCTTCCCCGTCGCCAAGCATACCTCTCAGTATTTCCATAAAGAAAAACTCTTTTTAGTTTGAGCGAAAGTTCCAATTTTGCTACATTCGTGTATAACAGACCAGTCAAATTGGAGTTTGTACGTGCAAAATTCCTACAGGTGCCAAATTACACAAATTAGTTGGGATTATGCTTAGAAATGAAAATAACAAAAATGAACAGCTGAATTTTTTAAATAACAGTTGGCGGGCGTTGAAAGTCAAAAAACGGGCTATTTAAAAAAAAAATCGATTATATCTCGGAATTTAGAAGTCCAAGAGAAGAATACTTGAAATAAAAGTTGTAGATTATTGAATTATCTACAAAATGATGGGTCGTAAGTTACGATAATGTTAATAGTTCAGTTAGAAACCGATAGTAAACCTGAAAAAGTGTATTTTTAGAAAATGCTGTAATTCTAAAAGAAGTAAACATGAAAATTTGTGAAATAGTACATCTAATATGTAAGAAAATATCCTCCAAAGTTTGGCTCGATTGGTGAAGTAGTTTCCGCACAATTAAATTGTTAATTACGAAATCTTGTTTTGGTCAATTAATAATAACTTTTTTGTCAGACATGATACAACATGATACATTTTGACAACTAAGTGTTCAATATTGCATTTTGCAACTAAGGGTGTTTCTAAAATGTTAAATATCTCTAAAAATAATTGTCGCATCAAGAAGGTAGTTAGTGCATTGAAATGCGGTGATTTTTTTACAAATTTTGAGCAGAACACCGCTTTTCCAGAATAAATAGGAGCTGAGATTCGATTTTATTTAAAAAAAAATTATAACTCATAAACCATTTAACATTAAGAGCTCAAGCTTGTAGTACGTACAAACTAAGGTTCAAAGTTAGTCTTAAATATGTCTAGAATATGACGATGTGAGTGGTTTTGTAGATAAGTCGTCATGAAGTTTTTACTTTCACTGATCGACCGCACGGAGCGCTCGAAGGGAACGCGCGTGGCGTCTGTTTCGCGTTTGGCCGCGCGAGAATGGAAATTGATCTAGCGTCTTCCAATGGGTGCAACCATCAATATCTCCTGAACTATTGGACATAATTTATCGTTTTTTTTTTTTTAATTTGGGGTAGCTCGACGAGGTGATTACAATTATCGTAATGTTAGCTTCAGTTTTGGTCATTTAAAGCATTAAAATAAGGAATAGCCATTTTTACAACTCTTTCTCTCCAATTTATTTATACATAATGGCATTATTGATGTCAACATATCAATCGAAATGAATCGTATAAAAAGCATACGTATTAAATTACTAGAAAATTACATGAGTAAACACTTATTTGAAATTTTACACTGACGAACTGTGTAAACGTGAGTGAAATATCAGGCGAATACAGTAGGCTTTGGAAGGGATGGCCACATTAAATATTTTAAGACTCGAAAATGTTAAAAAAGCTAGCATTAAGTCAGGTTTTCAATTACAAATTTTACCTCCTACTGACGGTGCAGCCATACAACACTCATATCGAGCCTACCATCAAATTCAGCATTGGCTCGGCTACAGAAAAGAAGCGACAGGGTCGATCGCCCCCCCCCCCAAGAGTAATAAAATATAAAAATATTACCTCACATTCTGAAAAACTTGTTATGTATTTAGATTAACTATGACAGAAGTAAATATAAATTACAATATAGAGGTAAATGAAGACAGTGTTATAGATCGATTCGCAAAAATTCACAAACGTAGAACAGAATTTGTATTCTGAATTAAATTTTTGTAGTATTGTAATCTCATTATGTATTTTAATATCTTTTATACCTGTTTTCCTTATAAAATAAAGTCTGTAATCGCAATTATATAACACGTAATTATTCTAATTGCTTATCAAGGTAAAAACAACGGTTAAAAAATGTACTTTTTTACTTTTATACATCCCCCCCCCCCCCAAGAAAGGCTTCTGGATCCGCCACTGACTGTCATGGTCAGTCATGCGCCAATATTGAGAAAGTAGAAATACCGGAAAATGCCTCATATGAAATTATTAACAATGTAAGACGAAACTGACCTTGAATTTTATAATGATGTAGATTTCGATAACGCTACCATGGATGAAAATTCTATTAAAAAACAACGATTAGAATTTAGGAATGGCAAAATATTTGTTTTCACGAACAAAATTGTATTTATGTTTGTATATTTATTCATATTTGTATTTGTGTTTGTATTTGTATTTGCTTTTGCATTTGTATTTGTATTTGCTTTTGTATTTGTATTTGTATTTACATTTGTATTCATGTTTGTATTTGTGTTTGTGTTTCCGTTTCACTTGTACTCGTATTTTTATTTGTATATTAATTTACACTTATTTGCGTTTCATTTCGATTGATATGAATGATAATAATGCCATTATGTATAAATAAATAGAAAAGAAAGAGTTGTAAAAATGGCTAATCCTAATTTTAATGCTCTAAATGACCAAATCTGAAGCTAATATTACGGTAATTGTAATCACCTCGTCGAACTACCCCAAATTAAAAAAAAAACGTCAAATCATGTCCAATAGTTCGGGAGATATTGATGGTTGTACCAATTTGAAGACGCTAGATCAATTTCCATTCCCGCGCAGCCAAACGCGAAACAGACGCCACGCGCACTCCCTTCGAGCGCTCCGTGCGCTCGACCAGTGAAAGTAAAAACTTCATGACGACTTATCTACAAAACCACTCACATCGTCATATTCTAGACATATTTAAGATTAACTTTGAATCTTCCTTTGTATGTACCGCAAGCTTGAGCTCTTAATGTTAAATGGTTTATGAGTTATAATTTTTTAAAAATAAAATCGAATCGCAGCTCCTATTTATTCTGGAAAAGCGGTGTTTTGCTCAAAATTTGTAAAAAAAATCACCGCATTTCAATGCACTAACTACCTTCTTGATGCGACAATTATTTTTAGAGATATTTAACATTTTAGAAACGTCCTTAGTTGCAAAATGCAATATTAAACCCTTAGTTGTCAAAATTGCTACATTCCTCGACCTCATATTAAACTTTGCAATCTCTACACTCGACTAAACACAGAATTAACTTTGTATCATGTCTGACAAAAAAGTTATGTAACAACCATGAAGGGAGACGCGACCGAAGCGTTGACACGTCCCTGAAAGAAGAAGAAGAAGAAGTATCGCGACCGATCGATAATTTTCGCGACTCTTATCGAGTAGATTCACGCGTACCGAAGTCGCGAGACTCGTAGAAACCAAAATATCGATTAAACGCGCTTGTCTGGCAACGACGGGGTATAAGTATCGGTATCGTGGACGCGCTCCTTCTTCTTGGCTAACCCCTGGGAGAGGACGAGAGCAATCCTTTGCGAAAATATCCCGAATCATCTCCTCCTACAATGTTGGCGCCCAACGTGCAGGTCGAGGTCCACGACCACGACTCCGATACGACTTCCAACCCTGATCTGAACTCCAGTCCTGGTCTGTCCACTCCTGTCCAATTGTCAACTGCCCAATTCTCCCAGCTCCTTGGTTCCTTGGGCGGAAAACTACCTGAGCAGGGAAGCTTTTCAAAAAGTACAGCGCGTTTCAACGGCTCGCACAATTATATGAAGGTTAACACGTTCATCTCGACGATATCCATATTTAAGGATATCGAAAATATATCCGATGAACATGCGGTAAGGGGGTTACCTTTGCTACTCGAGGGACACGCGTCGATTTGGTGGCGTGGGGTGCAAAATACGATTTCCAGGTGGAAAGACGTCTTAGATCTGACCAGGACAACTTTTGCATGAAGACGTCCTCCATACCAAATATATACAGAGCTTTTCAGGTCAGCTCAGGATGAACACACTCCCACGGATTTGTTCATGAGCAAGAAACGAACACTTCTAGCTGAATTGGTGAATCCTCACACGGAAACGGTTCAGCTAGACATGATCTACGGCCTCCTGCGTCTATTTCTCCGTAAGAAGATTCCTCGGGAGTCAGTGGCGACATTTCCTGAGCTTATTAAGCGTACTCGGGAAGAAGAAAATTTGGAGAAGGAAACCCAGAAGGAGAAAGAAGAGCACCACCACCGATGACCGAAAAACGAATATACGGAGCCTTATCCGAGGAACCGCCAGTGATGCAACTTCTGCCGTCGTCTTGGACATTCTAGTCTGGAATTTCGGCTCAGGAAATTCAACGCACCAACCCTGGGTTCATCAGAACAGCCTGCGACGCTCACGGACTATCCGAAACCGAAGTAGCTTCAAGAAGTTCGTACGCCTCTACGATGTTATAGTTGCGGCCAACCAGGCGTCGTGCGAAGCAGATGCCCGGATTGCATGAAAAATTCAAAAACTTCTGTGGCAGCAGCTTTTTGTGCCGTAAATGCATCTCCGCTCCCACGACAACGGCCGATCGTCCACGTCATCATCGCTGGAGAAAGGTGTTACGTCGCGCGTCGTTCGAGCGGCTGAACGACGTGCTCTGGATCCTTGCTCCTTCAAAGTGCTGAAGCACACCTTGTCTAAGCTGTTATTATAAAGAAGTAAAAGAGGGTAAGTTAGGAGAAGTGAGGCGCGTGGTTTCCTTGTTCAATCTTGGGTGTATTCTCTTTAGTCGAGGATTTACAAGAATTGTCGCGGTCGCGTCTCTCGCACTCTTCCACTCTCTATCTCTCATACAACTCACTCGGTCGGTGTTTCTGTACAGGCTTGTCGATGCTGCGGAGTCCTGCTGTCGGAGGACGGTTCAGGAAAGATCCTCGGTCTCCCTGGGGTTTAGCGGCGGTCGGGACGGGCACCCTCTTTGGTCGTCGTCGGTCGAACTCGAAGGGGTAGCACTTCGCGTTGTGTGGCTACGATTCACTGTGTATCGATAATCGCCTAACTACGATAGATACTGGACCCGGACTTCTAGACCGAACGCGATCGTGGCGTTTGTTCCCTAATCTCGAATCGGCGCGTTGTTAAGGGCGCGGATACCTTTGGCGTTCCTCTCGGTCGCGTTTCGACTCGCGGCACGACTTGCTCTGCCGTTGACACGTTCCGCATGTAAACAATACTCCGCGAAATAAGACACCGTCGAGACGCTGAGCTCTTGCTTTTATAATGCCAAACGAGGTTGACACGCAATCGGTCGTCAGCGATTTTTGTGTGTCAAGTTCTTTTTTGGCGCACGCAATGTTTATAATGATTCCGCTGAATCGTTATATCGGTGGACAAGTAAACAAAAGGATTTCATGATTCCACGGACGTAACAAAGGGGACAAGCATTTTTGGACACTGGAGCTAAATGCAGCATCGCGAGCCAGAGCCTCCACAATCTTTTGGTCACAAAAGGTACATTATTCCAGAACAAGAAGATGCAAGTAGCCCTGGCTGATGGACATCCCCGCATACAAGAGGTGCTAACTGCGCGACTCGATGTTACTCTTCGCAACCGTCGATTTCCAACCACCTTCATTGTGCTGCCGGAAGGAAAAAACAACCGCACGCTCTTACGCGTCGACTTCATCGAAGATGCCGGGATCGTATTAAATATACCACAGCGGACCTGGAATTTGGTCGAGGCCCCAGATCAGCAGTACGATTTTCCGGAAGAACCAATCCATGGAGGTGCACCTTCCGATGAGGGGGAGAAAGGCGTCACCCTGTCTTCCTTTGAAGCTGAAATGGAGATCGAAAAGCTCGTAGAACCACCAGGATTACTGAGTCCCATCCACGATGAACCTCCGAATCGTCACTCGACGAGAAACCGGCTCTTGAAGAAACAACTTCTACGGGACCATCTTTGGAATGGGCAGGAATCGACGAACTGTTCGAAAATTGTTTCAGCCATTACGATACGCGCATGGGCATCGCCACTATGGATGTCAAGCAATTAAGAGAAGACGAAGCGATTTGTTTCAGATAGTAGCCCAGCAGAATCAGGAGCAGCAGCAGGACCAGAGGAAGGAGTACGCTGATCAACATCGCAGACCAAATCTTGGGTACGAGGACGGAGACCTGGTGTGGGTGACCACTCACACTTTCAGTAGGCGAGATCAGCGATACACAACGAAATTGGCATCGAGACGAGATGGACCGTACGTCATCAAACGTCGTGTGGGCCCGAATAGCCACGAAGTCGAGACCCGAGATCAACCACCTGTATGCATCGAGGTGTACCATTCTTCAGCTCTGAGGCAGTTCATCAGGGGACGAGAGGCTACACCGGAGCCGGTGACACCCAACCTATCGAGTAGATTCACGCGTGCCGAAGTCGCAAGACTCATAGAAACCAAAATATCGATTAAACGCGCTTGGCTGGCAACGACGGGGTATAAGTATCGGTATCGCGGACGCGCTCCTTCTTCTTGGCTAACCCCTGGGAGAGGACGAGAGCAATCCAGAGTATTTTCCTTTGCGAAAATATCCCGAATCATCTCCTCCTACAGTTATTGTTAATTGACCAAAACAAGATTTCGTAATTAACAATGTAATTGTGCGGAAACTACTTCACCAATCGAACCGAACTTTGGAGGTTATTTGCTTACATATTAGATGTACTATTTCACAAATTTTCATGTACACGTGTTTACTTCTTTTAGAATTACAATCATTTTCTAAAAATACACTTTTTTACGTTTACTATCGGTTTCTAGCTCAACTACTAACATTGTCGTAACTTGCGACCCATCATTTTGTAGATAATTCAATAATCTTCAACTTTTATTTCAAGTATTCTTCTCTTGGACTTCTAAATTCCGAGATATAATCGATTTTTTGACAAAAAGAGCCCGTTTTTCGACTTTCAACGCCCGCCAGCTGTTTATTTCAAAAATTCAGCTGTTAATTTTTTGTTATTTTCATTTCTAAGTATAATCCCAACTAATTTGTGCAATTTGGCACCTGTAGGAATTTTTGCACGAATGAGTACATTTCGTGACTAATTTGACTGGCCTATAGTAAGAATCAGCATACGAGGTTGTAGTTTTTACCAAGTCTTCAGAACCAAATATTACTATACTGGTGTAGTAAAAACCTAACCACTTTCGTCAATCCTGCCGTTTTAGTAGAAAATGTAGTAAAATTTCTCTCATTTTTTCTCTCAGTGTAATAATACCTAGTTTTACAAGTACATAATAGGGTGAATTCAAGACAAATGCCACACTCGTAATATCTTCCTATCGAAAAGAGAAAATGATATTTGCTGTGCATTTTCTTAATCTTGGTTGATTGCCTAGAAGAATAAGCGAATGCCTGTTCACTGCAGGTGTCGTGTTCTTGAAGCATTAAAAACATAATTGTCGATTCTATAATTGGTGTAACATAAACAGAATGAGCTTCAACATTGCAAAATGTCACGTCATGAGGTTTTCGCGTAAAATGAACTCAACTGTTTATTCATACAAAGTTAGTAACATTGCTCTCAACGAAGTTAATGAAATAAAGAACCTTGGTATATTGTTTACATCTACGTTATATTTTTCTAAGTATTGCTCTGCTGTCAAGGGCTTCGCCCGTCTAGTTTAAATAAATTAAATTAAATAATCGTACGAATAAGTATGTTAGAATCATATCTGTGGCTGTAAGGCAAAACCACGTATGTCATATTTTCAAAAAATTTGATTTTATGCGATAACTGGGATCAGGAAAGTAAAATTCATATTTTTATTAGAGAAAAATCGATTAAAGGAATGTTTTCCATTAGAAATAAAAATATAAGAAAATTGCGCAAGAAGAGTGCGCAAGACAGAATTAATGTTTAAAACTTTAAACATGAATATCTCGAAAATGAAAACATGTGACATGCGGTGTTTTACCTTATAACCAATGATATATGTGAGATACTAGTGCCTATTACAAACGTAACAGAGACGAAACAAAGAAAATAAAGAAACATATTTATTGTGTAATGTGTTTCATATTAATTAGGCGTGGGTTGGAATCCTACTTCTTACATCAATGAAGTTGCCCTCTGCTCGTGCAGTCATGGGGGTCGAAATACGTTTGCAGAACACTTTTATTTACAACTTAACGTCTCTTTGAGGTAACACGGCTATTTACAGTTTTACAATGTAACTCAATATAACTCCAATAGAACGATAAATAAAGCTTTCGATAATGGCGAATGTTGCGTCACAGAGGATTCGTCGCCGATGACAAAAAATCGATCATCTTCTTGATCATCTCTTTTTAGTCTACGCACAGTGGGACATTCTCGCTGAAAAACCGGACAAAACCCCATTTAAAAAATTTTGTGTAAATCACAAAATATCTATTGGCCGAGGTAGCTGAATGTATCACGAATAATATATGAATATTTTTTTTCTTTTTTTGCACCCATTAAATAGTTTATTTCATCCAAAGTTTAGAGATTTTATAGCACGTTCTTCATTCTGCATCACGCTCTGAAACATCGTTCACATAATAACGATTTTTACATGGTTTAAGGAAATTGTGTATAGTCCTATGTTATGTAAGCTTTTTAGGAATGTATATGCCACTGAAACGAGCCCCGAACTTGAGTACGATTAATTAAAAGTACTCAATAAATAAGTTAAAATGTAATTATGTCTAAGTTTCATAACCTTGCGTTAGTAAGTAAGAAAAGCGATAATTAGTATCAGTGTGAGTGAGCATCGATATACCGAACACACCAGAAATAGGAAAATCTGATCTGACGCTATTACCGGGACTCAACAGTGCGCGTGGACTCAACGAATCCCTCACTCACCAGCCACTATTGGACCATCTGGCTCAACATGGTGCAAAATAGGGGTATAAATAGAGGCCCGTCAGCGAAGAGAAATCACTTCTGATCTACGACAGCAACCAGTGCGCGACTCAAAGGTAAGAACACTCTAATTCCTAAAACCTAACCTAGGCAGCTTTAACCAGCTCCTGGGGATCCTCTTGATCGAGGCAGCTTTAACCAGCTCCTTGATCATCCTAACCTAGGCAGCTTTAAGCAGCTCCTGGTGCACTCCATACATAACCTCAAAAGAGTGTTCAAGAATACTCATAAGGTAAAACAGTACTCTGTATTACCAACACTAGGTAACTCTGATTCCTAAAACCTAGCCTAGGCAGCTTTAACCAGCTCCTGGGTATCCTCTCGATCGAGGCAGCCTTAACCAGCTCCTTGATCAACCTAACCTAGGCAGCTTTAACCAGCTCCTGGAATCCTCCAGATCGAGGCAGCTTTAACCAGCTCCTTGATCATTCCTAATATCAAACACTGTCATACTCTCACCGTGTTGAAAAAGGAGTTCCTCATGACGAGAACCGTTCGTCACGCAAAACTATTGCTGAGTGTAATCAGTTACCAATCGAGTCAGTGTCAAGATTAAGTCAGATCAGTGATAATCGAGTCTGTGCAAGGATATAATTGAGTGCTAAGTTAAGTCAGTGCTAATCGAGTCAGAACTAATAATAATTAAGTTAACGGACACGTTAATTCAGCGTATTCGACTAAGGAGAATTCTACTACCCATTAAGGACTGTAAGGTTATTATAAGATTAGGTTAAGTATTATTGAATAAATCGTTATATTGTTTAATTGAAAAAGAATAGTCTCAGTCTTTGGATTTCACTCCTTAACTGCATGCCACGCGTATCCCATGTAGATTGTTAATAAGCCGCTCTATTAACAATCGTGTAACGTAGTCGCGTAGTCGTGACTTAATTAAATAGACGCACCAGGACGTTACACCACCTTTTCAGACAAGTTTTGTTTATTCATCCTATATATTTCTACAGTTATTAATAGTTATAGTTAATCGATGATTTAGTTATTTTCTTTACGATAATAAGATTTCATTAACGATTTTGTTAGGGTGTTGAGTGACATCCGATGCTCTTTCTGGTGTCATTACATTCGGTAAAGATTTGCGATCACAATGCAACAAAAATTGGTTCCGAATTCGTCCGAATTTAGGTTTTACGGCAAATTTAGATAAGAGCGACAACCGGGAGTTGCGGCATTTGCCGTACGCTCGTTGGTTCACCTTCGCCGCGTTGGAACTCTGTGAACTGCCTACATTGTATTTATTAGAGATGCTTATACTATGTTTGAAATAATCCTTCGGTAGAGTTCTTTCTTTTCAGCTGACATTCAGTTGAAATAGTGCCATCGGAGACTGTAGAGCGAAATATTCGACACATTCTGATATTTATAAGGGAATGGATTTTAGTAAAAATCAATAAATAATTCCCAAATTTTGATCAGCAATAGATACCATAAATTGAATTGTATATTCTGTCCATACATAAACGTTGTAAAACACACTGTTTGTATTCCGTAAAATATGACAAATAACAAGAAATTTTTCTATTTGACACACTCACCTTTAAGGACTAATTTTACCTCTTAGATATTCCTTTTGATAACATTCAGTCAAAGAATCAAAAAGTAGAGAATTCAAGCTTTAAAGTGCACTTTATTTCATCAAATTTTAATGAATTTTAACAAAGTTATAACTTTAAAGAAGAAGTCAATTTTGAAATAGTTTTGTCCGGCTTTTCAGTGGAAATGCCCTACTGTGCGGCGCGAGCTTCAGTAGGCCGCGGCGGTATACTCGATGCTCGCGACAGTACATACAGGGTGTTTTGCAATACGTGGGAAATCTCCGAGATACAGGTACTAGACACGAAAATAATAAGAAAAGTTCCTATGCAATATACTCGGAAATAGTTAGCTTATTAGTTACACACAGTTTTATATTTCGTAAAATGTCGATGTAACAAAGGCTCATCCCCTGTAAGGTCAGTGACCGCGATTTCGGCATTTGCATTGTGGGAAAGTATCAGTTGTGTTACATTCGTCATAATTTCAATTTTTAATTACAAAATATGTGACTTTTAATTCGAACAAACATCTCATCCCAATATACGTTGCGAGTCACCGGGGCCCACATAGGCCCAGAGATGCCTGGGTCTTTAAGCGCGGTCACTGACTTTAAAGGGGATGAAGCAGTGTTACGTCGGCATTTTACGAAATGTAAAACCGCGTGTAACTAATAAACTAACCATTTCCGAGTATATTGCATAAGAACTTTTCTTATTATTTTTGTGTCTATTACCTGTATCTCGGAGATTTCCCACGAATTGAGAAACACACTGTATAGTGGTTTTAACGTTACATATCTAGTTTTTTTTAAACATGTGACATCTCTCCCACAAAACAAGGAGAGGTGCCACATAACGTAATATGTGTCTTAGTTGACTCATTGTAATGATATAATCTTTTCCATTTTACAACGCCGAGAAAATATATTCGATAATGATGTTGTACACTGTTGCATAGAGCGTGGGGAAAATTATTTTATAAGAAAAAAAAAACAAAGAATTGATTAGATCAAATGCTGCTCTTACAAAAATTATTTCATGCATCTTGCACACTGTATGGTTCACATTGCAACAACTGTACGAGAAAAAGTATACGAACAAAAATACAAGAAAGGAAAATGAATGTGTGTGACATTTTATCGTATGGCTGTAGCATCTCTTCTACAAGATCTGTTAAAAAACACCACTTTACTAAAACGTCATTTTTTAAAACTTTTTATTAATTATTCAGTATATGAGTGTGTTATTATAAATCAATAAGTCATTTTAATAAGTAAAAACTAAATTTGTTATCCACTCTTAACCATAAAGTGTGGAGTCCCTCCTGAATTTAGCCTATCAGTTGCAGCTACAGCATACTGTTATACTAACCATAGTTAAAAGTTTTCGACTGTAGGAACTAAATAAAATCATTTTAAAATACTGTAGAATTTGTAAAATTAAAGTACTACGGTTTAACTATAAAATGCATTACAATTCTAGTATAGATCTGATCAGGGAGAAAACAGCACAAGAAGTAAAATGGTAGTTAAATAAATGTGTTTTTTGCCAGAAGTTTTGGAAAACATATTCGTTTTTACAATGTTACACCGTTATAATGTTTATTTTCTTTTTTAAATTAAAAACAGGGAACTTTCTTTACCAAAACTTCTGTCGGCTAAATACCTTTCCCCAAACAGTTTGGTGGTTTACTGTTTTTTAGTACAATATTTTTAAATAATTTGGTTTTTTACGCACAGCTGAAAATTTTCTGCCAGGGATAGTAACTATAAAATGAACGTTTTGCATGTGGTTCTAATTCTTTGGCCAAGGTTGGAATTATTTATAGCGGATTCTGCTTGCATGAACTATTTCCAGCATCGCTGAAACAAAAGTTGGATTAATTTCGTGCTCTTCATGGATGAAAATTGATTTTGTGCTTACTAATATATAGTCAGTGATTCGTGAATTTATTATACGGAAATACTGAACTCCAAAAGTTTCATCCGTATGATACTACATATTTCGGAAACTAGATACAGTTGTGGAAGAGTACTTCATTCCAGTGCTTTACATTTCTACTTTTCGAAAAATAGAATACGTTTAATCTCAGTTTCTTTCAGCAGACTTTGGTACTAATCAACGAGCGTCGATAGAAGTTGATAATTATCGATAGGTACCTATTTACAAACGCCAAGCACTGATTAATATCGACAAATTTCCAGTGGAATCAATAGATTTGGAACGATGTCGACAGATCATGTTTGCTATCGATACACTTCAATAATTTATGTAATCACATTTTGCTGAATATCATAGAATTTCGAGAAGGATTCGTCACAAAGATTAGAATCGTTCATAGCTACAGAGGTTTCCGATAAAACACTATGACGCTAATTGATGATGTCGTTATTGCATACTGCATACATATGTAATTCAAGCTCGCAGAATATCGGAATTTGAGGCATCTAGTACTCCGTTACATGCGTGTCCTTTTAATGAATCCCACTATGCCATGGGCTAAGATTGATCGCCTGGTGTATCAGTTACCGAGTGTTCAAACCATACCTTTGTTGTCAATAGCCTATCTTTTACATATCAGTTTGAAGGACGTCAACGTATTAATAAATTTGTCACTGTCTCAGTATACTCACATATTCCAATTTTCAATAGCAAAGCGTTTGTCAAATATGGATCGATGTGGAGGAGTCGTAATGGTCTCCCTTGAATTATTACGAAAATTTGTATCTCAATACGTTCACTGTTAATTTATTTTTCAAATGATTATAATAAAGCCATTACACGACTCCCATCATGGTATGCAGATTTCACTGACGGAGCACGGAAACGTTACGTTTCATTCTTCCCCCAGCATGAAAATTTAATAACGTTTCATTGCAACGTAGCACTCGTATCTGGCAATTTAATTACTCATATGAAAATATTTAAAGTAGAGGAAAGCTCCATTAATTTATCACCGAAGTAAATTCTCCAGCAGCACTGCATTCTACGTTGCCTTACGTAAATATATCCCACCGATTACAGCAAGAATAAGGGGATTCGGGCATTTACGGGGATATTACGCGGTCGTTTAACCCCGTTTTTTCCCGAAGGTGTTTATCCTGCTCATGCAGGTCGTTGCAACACGACTAAAAGGGAGGTTTCAATTTCCATGCAGAAGCGACGCGCATCTGATAATCGTGCCGATATGGATTACCTTCCATTAGATTCTGAAAAAAAGGGAGAAAAAAAATGAAACTGGTCAACGAATCCTAACGCGCTTTTTCATTCTACTGAAACCATACAGTCGCAACAGACATCATCCTATAATAAATAAAAGGAGTCTATCGTTCAATATTCAGGAACCATTATCTCGTAACGTGGAAGCGGGCCGCAGACGTCCATCAAATATTGAAACCGAAACAACGTCCACGGTATAAAAGTAATCCATTATATATCAGCAGGGAGAAAAGAGAAAATAGTCGAGAGTTTATTTGAATAAACATTGCCGTTGTACCGCCGGCCTGGGAGAAAACATTACGAGAGGTAAAACTGGTGCAAATCGGAGCCTCGATAAACGACAGGGAACCGCAGACCTACAAAAAAATATGAACAATAATACTTTCAGCAGCATCCAGGTACCGCGCGCGGCTCACCCCGTGGCGTGGATTCGCGAAACACGCGTACGCCGGACCATTTGCCGAAATCAACACGACCGAATTTTAACCGCAACTCCATCGTGTACGCGCCGCGCTACCACCGTCCGCAAAAGGCATAAATAAAGCCGTTTTTATTTCGATCATTGGTGAAACGTTCGAAAATCCCCGTGCCTGACATAACGAGCTAATCGTGTAATCTCGTCGCAAACCCGATTTCCAGCGATTATAAATCATGAAATGGAAAAGCTGCTTTCCCCTGGGTCGAGCGAGTGCCGGAAATACGAGCGTAGGGATGGTGGTCGTGGCGGAACGAAGGGAAGGGGAGGGAAAGGAGCGAGACGAAAGAAGGATGTTCCGACAGGGAAGAATTTCATAACCTCTTAATTGCACATACCACGATAGCGCCACTCATTTACATTTATATATCGCATTCCAATACCTCGCTGCTTCGCATACTTCGGCTATATTTTTCTGCTCGCGTAGCTGCCAGAGAATTTTCACGATGTCGCAGCTGCCTGCTCAGGCTTCTTTTTCAGTCCACGTTCTATGGGGTCTCAAGGGTTTCCATATTTAGAATGGAATAAGTGGATTTGGATTTAGTGTCGAAGTGTTTCCGAATTTAATGGATTTACGGTAGTACGGGGACTTGGAAATGGATCACGAGTATTTGTCGGACTTTTGATGAAATTGAAGTATACGTATTCTACCGAAGAAATTTTATTCTGGAACAATAATTGCTAGACAAATGATAATAATTATTGAAATTACAACTTAACTCTCGTACATTTGGTTTTCATTAATTCAAGTGTGATTTTTTACTTATTTTGACCATTTTTTTTTTGTATGACATTATGTCGAAAGTTTACGCTTATATTTATAATAATGTACCGATAGTGTAAATTGTAAATTACATGGTATTAGGGCGCGTAAAAGAAAACACGAACTAGGTAATTTTAGGAGTAGGGGTTCGTTAGATTAAGTAGATTTTGGTGTGTTAGAAATCTCAGACTAGAACAAAATGATATGGAGAGCTCTATGACCTGCTAATGAACGATATGATAAGACAAAATAAGCTAATAATACTTCGTGTTCTACTGAAACCTTTATCAAAAATGTCAATCTTATTGGTTGAATAGTACAGAGGTTGTGATTTCAGACTATCTATACGTAATAATAGTTGGGTCAAAATTTAAATCTTGGTTGTCTTGAAAGAGAGAATTGATATATTTAAAAACTTATACTTCGTGAAATCACTTTATAATTTCATTCTGTATGTATAATTATTACTGGATTTCACAAACTATTCGTTCCAGTTGTATAATTCATTATAAACCAATATTCTAGACAACATTTTATGATTACACTGTTCAACAGCAAATTTATTCAGTCTACTTTTTTCAGTGTACTTTTTTCAAAGTAAAAAGTTTAAAAAAAGAGTCTACTTTTTCAAAGTAGAAAGTTGAAAAAAAATATTTGTGTTCCCACTTTTCCAGAAGGTTTCCTTCAGAAAAAAGTCTGCTCTATCGCGTGGTGTGATTGAATTTTACACTGGACCTTCACTTTCTAAGATATACTCAAAAGAACTCCAAAAATTAGTTCCAAATCGGTATCAGTTTACCTATAACGACTGTTTAGATATACATAATCATTCACAATACATTAAAAATTGATATGATTGATATGATGTCTACAGAATCATTATATATGTATAAACAAAACTTAAATATGTTTTATAATTACGTCACAAAATTAGTTCAAAGTTGAAAAATGTGTAATTTAAAAAAAATTAAATTTCTGCAAAACTGAGGGTGAAAGAAAGAAACGAATCAGATTCGTAATCAGTGCCAAATCCAAAACTTCAAACAGTTCTGAAATCTACTTACGTACGTATAGCAATCTTTCACTTGGTACGGTACCTTACAAGAATTATGTGATCAGTTACCATACATCAGGAATTTTTAAATCATTTGAGATTAGATAATAGCTGTAGTATCATAAATGAGCCACCTTCAAAGATGGATCTATTTTTATAATAAATTCACGTTCCATCTTTTGATAAAGATTTCAGTAAAGCTTGATATCGAGGATACTATATTTTCTTACTACAAGTAACTACGAATATACAGGGTGTAACAAAAATGTTGCAGTTCCTTGAAAGGGATGATTCCTGAGGCGATTTTAAACAACTTTTTCCTTAGCGAAAATGTTAGGTGAGACTTTGTTAACGAGTTATTAAAGAAAAACACCGACCAATTGGGGAGCGAATACAGCGGATTAATGATGACGCGGACGATGGCGGGCCAATACTACTCGAAGCTGGGACGCGCGCTGAAATTCATCCACTGTATTCGTGCTTCTATTCGCCGGTGTTTTTCGTTAATAACTCGTTAACAAAGCTCCACCTTACATTTTTGCAAAGGAAAAAGTTGTTTGAAATCATCTCAGGAATTAATTCTTTCAAAGAACTGCAACAGTTTTGTTACACCCTGTATAAGGTCACTGATGAGTCTACAACGCGTAAAAACACGTTTTCTGTTCTACTGTGTGAATGACGATTAATATTTGTCTTTCACGAAACAAGGTCACCACAAAAAACTTGAAACACTGTTGAAACGATCCATAAATTTACCTTAAAGAAATTTAGAAAGAAAATACAGCGCACGCAAAATGTGGACAAGGCAATTAGAAGGCGGAACGTTCTAAGGGGATAAAGTGGCCGCAAACCTATGGATTCTAATTCCTCAACGTTCATCGAGGGATCAGAAGCCCGTAACGAGAGAAAAGATCACCCAATAATGGCTCGTAAAACGCTCGTCAGAGCGGCGCAGCGTGTACGCTGGTTCGCGCGCACTTCGAGTAAGAATGCAGCAACGAGAGGCACCGAGAAAAACGGCTTTCATTAAGAACGTTGCAACGAGTGGTAATGAGAAAAACGGGTTCCACGTGAAATAGCAGCCAAGAGGAAGCCACTTTTTATACTGCGGAATGCGGCGATCGACGAGGAACATTCTGCTCCCGTATCCCTGATTGGCGGTGGCTCCATGCATACGCGTAAGCTCATGCCTGTGCCTAGATCACAAGGGTGATTCTAGGAAAGACAGGGTAGATAAATAGGTTCTGAACTAAGACTATTGTGAATATTCGAATGCTCTAAATAATCGAATATTCGAGTACCAGTAGAATTTAGATTTGGTATTCAAATAATTCAAACGTTCGAATATTGGTATTCGAATAATTAGGAGTATTAGTTATTAAAAGGAATAATTCATTAATCAATATTATTGGATGATATTTATGATATTTATCTATTTAATAATTTATTTCTTTTGATTTTAAGTTGTAGTTCTATTCGATCGCATCGAATATTTGAATACTCTTAATTATTCGAACAATGTTTGAGTATTCAAATACTTCCTATTATTCGAATAATTCAAATGAATTATTCATATTCGAGATTTTTCGAATTATTCGCATACTTCCAATAGTTGAATATTGACAGCTTTATTCTGAACTACTCTTTTTGAGAGCGGTATATAAATACTATCTTGATGTAACAAGCAGAGTATAGCTGTTAATTTTACATTTTAATTTTAAGAAGTAATAAAAAATATCAGTGTTTTAACTTTCCGAAGATACAAAAATTATATTGTTCTATTTTATTGAACAGATATTTAGTTCATTTTCAAATATTAAGTTATAGTGATATATTATTATAATTTAATCTCAGAACAGCAAGGTTATATGATGATGACTTGAATTGATCGTAATGGTTTGGATAGACGTTCAAGTACCTTATACAAAAAGGATAAGATAAAATATAAATATTTCGTACTGATAGTCTACACAATTAATTATTAATATTACGTATGCTTCATATGCATGATTATTTGCTTGCTCTCACGATTCTTCGAGCTCGAGTCTGGCAAGGAAAAAAACCCTCTTAATCTCCCCTTACCGCTTACCTCTGGATGCAGGTGCGTATAATTGCTAATTGTAAGTATACAAATATTTTTAATACTATCATTAAAAAGCCTTATGAGAGAATAAAATGAAATATAATTTTATAAAATAATGAAACTAAATATAATTTTAGAAAATTAAGTGATGTTAAATATTCCCGACATGCGTGTGTGTCGAACATGCGATCATTAGGTTGGGGAAAAAGAAATCCATTATTTTCCCGCTTGAAATAAACGTAAAAATAATGGATTTCTTTTTCCTCAACCTAATACTTTACGTTTAAAGTTAAAGCATGTATAAGAGTGTTTTTGATTTTCTTTTGTTTTATATAAAAGTACTGTGTTTATGTTCGATTATTAGAAATATATATTTTCATTGAACACGTAAAATATGAATACACAAATGAAATCAAATAATGCAAAACATTTATTATTCCCTTAAGAACAGAATTTGTTTTGTGAGTTGGTGTTGTCTCCGGATTGGTTTTAATATTTCCTCCTGATAGAATTTGGAGTATGAATACAGACGTATTTTAATGTATTTATTACAAATTGTGATAATTAATTTTATTTTATGTGGCATTTCCAACAAATTTATATCTTCGCATTCCAAGTGTGGAAATATTTTGTTATCAAAGGTAAGACAATTTTTTACTTTATTGATAACTTTTCTGTCTATTTCCTTGACATTTAGCTTGGAAAAATGATCAGTTATTAACTGCAGTTGCTTTTCCGTTTCTTTGCAGATTAAGAAGAATGATGTGGAAGGTTTTACAAGTCCACCATTATTGCAAAAATCGAAAAATTTGGAAAATGTCTCCTCATGAGCATAATTATGTTCAGATATCATACTTCTTAAATTTAGAGCACATGATTCACAATTAATATTTGTAAGTTTTCTAACAATATATCCACTATATAGTAAATGATATAATCGGTAATGGCATCTAATGCCATTTCATGAATATTATTATCCTGGTCATCGTCATCATCATCATCATTTTCAATTTCTACAGTATTGAAGATGTTATCCTGTTTTTTCTTCTTCCAGATTAACGGGTATATAGATATAGCATATTCTGTGTCAAATTCAAAGCAATTTGAATTTAATGATGCCTTTATGTCCGTATCTAAGAGCATGTGTTTCATGGCATGTATGAACTGATAGCAACTAGGATTATTATTAAATCCGTGACGTCCATGGATCTTAAAAAATAGTATCTCAATATGATCCTGAGAAAATTTATAACTCCAAATATATTTAAAGGAGTCATTACTTTGTAACATATCTGTAGAGATATCTAAAACAGAACGGGCAGCAATACATAAGCCATAAATAAAAGTTTTTCGTGCAGTACGATGTAAAAATTGACCATCAGGCAGTTTTAAAGAAAATAAATATTCTGTTATGTCATTCACTGTACATCTTAAATACTGTATATTATGTGGAAAAATAGGTGTCTTGAAACCTTTTCCGAAAGGATTTCTGCTATTTAGTAGATCAAATAATCGATCTATCATTCTTAAAAATGTGACTGTTGCTGGACTATTTTCAAATTCTTTGAAACCTTCAGTGTCTAAAAATTCTATTGCATTAGCCACTGAAGAACTGAAAACATGAACAGCGTACTTAACTTTCATTTTGTTTTGTTTCTAGTTTATACACTGGGAAGATAAACGGT
Source organism: Perdita meconis (assembly GCA_030770465.2). Lineage (NCBI taxonomy): Eukaryota > Metazoa > Arthropoda > Insecta > Hymenoptera > Andrenidae > Perdita > Perdita meconis. Next base: position 2,528,597 of record JASKOS020000014.1, on the reverse strand, counting down.
TTTTTAATTTGAAAGTTAATTGTGTTTGGAAACTATGCAACTTGATAATGTAATCCCATTTAATGGCTTCTTGATCACTTCGGAATTCTGTATAATCTGCCAAAGCATTTCGGGCTAGTTTTACCATGTGGCATGGGTCAAATATTATTTGAATGCGTCTATCTGTATTAAAAGTGCATCGAAACGAATTTTCAATTTGCTTGTAATCATCAACAAATACTTTCGCACCAAGCATCTTTACAGCAGAGCAATTAGATGCATCTCCATCAAATGTCAAACTGTGGACCCGTAAGTTGTATTCATTACAAAGAATTAAAGCATTTCTTATTAGATCATATAATATCACTGATGACGGTTTGTTGACTAGAAAATAAGCGATGGGCCATTTCTACGCTCCTTTTATAGATACCAATAAAAAGATTAGAGCTTCTCTTGCTTCGATATCGCTATTCTTTAATGAAATGGTATTGCCATAGTCACAAAATCCCACGTATTTGTGAAGTACTTGATTCCATGTAATTTGTTGCTTAATTGCCATAGAGTCGAAAATAAGACAACAATCCTTTTCACTATTATTTAATTTGCTAAGTGCTTGCAATACTTTCAATTGAAATCCAGGCTCTGTGTTCACATTTGATATCCAATTTCGCATAGATGACGGATGTGGTAAGTTAAAGATAGTCCTAATAAAAATAATTTTTTGAGAAAGAGTTTTTTAATAACAATAACATTCAATATATTTTGCATGTTTTATGAGAGTCCTGTAATGCATGACAATTGTTATGGGTAGTGTAAGAAAAAATAAATTCTGTAGGAGACAAGTTTAGTAATAAATATCTTTATTACTCCCTTAATTCTGGGTTTTTTTTTCTTTACATCAAGTTTTTTTACATTATAATCTCATAAGCAAGCATTCTTTCTCTCTCAGTCAGTATTATCAAATATATATTAACTAAAAATGTATACCACATGTCCCCACGTTTTACTCCCCCACCAACACACTCTACACTTTCTTTTGACCAAACAATAATAGTGTATAGCAATAGTGTCCAATAAAGCAATAACATAAACACAACATGCACGAACCCATGCACTATGCATTAATAAATTGATTAAAAAAATAAATAAAATAAATGAAATAAAAATATGTTACCTGGGATCTTGTGTTGCAGTTGATAACGATGAATACATTCTCAAACATAAAACATGCCAATACTTACATATACATGAATAAATCAGGATATGCAAAAGAGAGGAGAAAACACATGCTTACCTGCAATACTGGTATGCTTTTGGGGAATGGTAATGTAGTGTCAATGCAAACCTTTTTATATCTTCACAATAGCGTCGCCCTGTTTGTCTACTATTATTTTTAATATCATTTTTATATATTTCAGATGATACCTTGCTTAAATTTGGACTTATCATGTCATGTTTCAGTACTAATCATTTTGGAATCTTTTAACTGATATAATAAATCATTAATTTTAATTTCTTTTCGCTCTTTTTGTTTTCGTAATAATTCCTTTTTCTTTTTTTGTATAATAAACTTCTTCTGCCAATTTTTTTTTCCTCTTTCAAACATATTTTAAATGTTTTAGCCAGGTCTTTCAATTTCTTTTCATATGCTTCTGTTAAAGAATTTATTATTCCTTTAAGTTGTTTATTTTCGTCATTTAACTTAGAATACCTTTCACATTGATGTGTTTCTGGAGGATCTCTTAATAAGTCTATAATATTGAAAATATAATTTATATAGAAAACATTAGTAATATACAAAATAATAAAGTTCATGTAGAATCATGACGCTTAATTATATATTATGTTATTATATTAATTATGTATTCCAAATACATATAAATAAATTATATATTTTACTTGGTATTTCATCAATTGGCTGTAGTATATGGCTGAATTACTGTCAGTGGTAATATCTGCATTTATTAAACTTGATGTATTACCTTGATCTGTATAAAACAAAATAAAATGCAATTTAATTATTAATTAATTTTTCATATTTATATGTATAATTGTTGATACACTTACATGTATCTTCATGAAAATTTTGAGAATTTAAATTTTGATTTGGTACACTGTCCGATTTGAGTCTTTTTACTTTTAGAGAATTTGTAAAATCGGTATCCTTACATTTATTTTTCAGGCATTTCCGATAACACTGTTCAACACGAATTTTGTTTTGTAATAACCACTAGGTGATTTTTATAGGGTTACTCGCCCTAAAAACGAATCCGGAAGCAGAATTGCTCTATCACCCTCAGTTTTCAAAAAACACGAGTTTTTGTAAAAACGCGGTCTTTCCGGCAAAAATGAGTTATTACGTGAAAACTAAAAATGCTAGAACATTCAAACTTGTCTTAAATGAAAGGGGAAAGTTTCCTGCATATGATAATGCCCACACTTATAATTGTTTATGGTTTTGAATGGTTGTAAATGAGCATCAAAGTTTGAAAAAAGGCCGATATCCGCAGTTTGTACACGCTATTCATTCATTTTCAAGAGAATCTGTTTATTTCACACGAATTTGCTACACACTACCGGATTGTGTAGACATTTCTGAAGAAGAAACAGTCTGCAAAAAGTGTCAGAACGGCTTTTAACTGGAACAGGTTGAGAAAATATTAATCGGCAGCGTACGCGTGGCGTTTTGCCGCCGCGTGGCCATTGCTCGTCTGTCGTGCCTCGTCAGTGCCGTAACTACGTTCAATCGGCACGAATAAAGGTGTCCAACAGGGGCCCACTTTTTATATCTAACGTATGATTTTTTTTTGACTCTTTATTATATTTAATTTTTTCATGCATTCCTTGCTATTAGTCATCGAATGGTAAAGAACTGTTAAATTGTTTTTGATTTGCGTTTTCCCGAACTATTTCGCTTCCATATTTAAAGCAAAAGCGATTTTGTATTTCTCCTTGAAGCTTTCTGTTGCAAAGAAATGTACTCTATAGCATGCTATGATTAGATTTTCCTGTAGTCCCTTAGTTTTTTAAATAAATTTAAAGATATCAGAAAAAATATGTGCTTTTTTACTTTGATCATTATTAACATATAAACATGGGAGTCATTCACTCTGATCATTATTTAAACATGTTTAGCTATTTATAAAGTAATAGGTATAAACGCATATTGAATGTTATGCAGTTACATAAATACATGTTCAACACTTCTATCTGCAAGCACTGCAATCTTCTCTTTCCCTTCATATCGTTTCTATAGAAAAAAGAAGTATAAAGGAAAAAAAACTTGATCAAATTGTAAAATCAATGGATCTCATAGATATAAAAAGTGGGTCCCTGTTGGGCACCTTTATTCGTGCCGATTGAGCGTAGTTACGGCACTGACGAGTCACGACAGACGAGCAATGGCCACGCGGCGGCAAAACGCCACGCGTACGCTGCCGATTAATATTTTCTCACCCTGTTCGAGTTAAAAGCCGTTCTGACATTTTTTGCAGACTGTTTCTTCTTCAGAAATGTCTACAGAATCCGGTAGTATGTAGCAAATTCGTGGGAAATAAACAGATTCTCTTGAAAATGAATGAATAGCGCGTACAAACTGCGGATATCGGCCTGTTTTCAAACTTTGATGCTCATTTACAACCATTCAAAACCATAAACAATTATAAGTGTGGGCATTATCATATGCAGGAAACTTTCCCCTTTCATTTAAGACAAGTTTGAATGTTCTAGCATTTTTAGTTTTCACGTAATAACTCATTTTTGCCGGAAAGCCCGCGTTTTTACAAAAACTCATGTTTTTTTAAAACTGAGGGTGATAGAGCAATTCTGCTTCCGGATTCGTTTTTAGAGTGAGTAGACCTATAGAAATCACCCAATGTATATTACAAAACAGAAAAAAAATTTTTTTTTGTTCCACAGTGTAATCTGACGAAAAATGTTTTGACTATATTATAATTGACTTCGTATTATAGTAGTTGTTAAGACGAGTTCAACGACCCATTATACCTTGACCTTGAGCTGACCTTAAACCAGGCATGTCCAAAACTTGCCCGCGGCCCGGCGGGCAATCCGTGTCGCCCGTGGGCGATCGGCGGGCACCGCGTCGTGAAAGAATGGGGGTACCATGGAAGCCCCACTACATTACTCCGAGAAGCGCGACCGCGACTTTGATTCCCCCACCCCTTTGCTCTGAAGAGCAGAACTCAAGTCGCGTTTCGCCCGCAGGGCACGGGCAATTCCGCGCTGCTCGTGCGGGCAAAGCTGTGGACATGCCTACCTTAAACCTTATGACTTTTCATATTTAGGTGTATAATATTGTTGATACACTTACATGTATCTTCATGAAAATTTTGATAATATAAATTTTGAGTTGGTACACTGTCTGATTTGAGTCTTTTTACTTTTAGAGAATTTGTAAAATCGGCATCCTTGAAATGTAATTCACAAATGCGGCTTGACGATGTTGGCATCCAATTTTGTTTACAAGTCGCTGCTGTTATCCACTGCTCCAATATCGAAGTATGTCCATAGGAAATCTAAATTATTTAACTTTAATTAATTTAAATTTAGAATTTTTCTAATGATAAAAAACGTGGCAGCGTTTCTATAATCTATAATACAAGTGTATCATATATTTTTAGTTAATATATATTTGATAATACTGACATAAAGAAAGAAATTTTCCTTTTTTCGCTGTTTCCCGTTGAACTCTCACAGTTTTTTACAGCACATTCAATCGTCATTTTTTATGTAATTATATATTTATATATACTACCGTACACGACGTATTTACGTATGTAAATACTTTGAAACTCCGGTTAGAATTCTAAAACTCCGGTTAGAATTCGGTTGAATTCATTACAACTGTCAAAATAGCATACATATATCTATCGCTTCGTTTCTGCGCATGCGCACAATGAGGTATTTCAGTACATACGTTTAGCGGTCGTTTTATATAAGCGAAATTTGAGAAGTTAGCAGTCTAGTTATATATAGAAGTCTGTGGTAGTAATCAAACGTACCCACACGAAGTATAACTTTACCGCTCAAGTTATATTTCTAAATTTATTATTTCAAAGTCACGAGGCTAAACTAACAATCATGTGGCTCCCTAATTTCGCATTAGGTACGTCCGCATTACCAAACATTCCAAAGACAAATCTTATCCAACCTAGTGGCTCCCTGATTTCGCATCAAGTTCGTCTGTACGTTTTCCAACCTCCTAACAGCTCCCTGACTTCGCGTCAGGTTCGTCTGTGCTTTTACCAACTTCCTAGCAGCTCCTCAACTTCGCGTTGAGTTCGTCTGCGATTTTCAATCCTAGTGGCTCCCCGATTTCGCATCGGGTTCGTCCACGAAGTTTCACCTTCCTGCGGCTCCCTGATTTCGCATCAGGTTCGTCCGCACCTGACTCCATTTCCTAGAGCAGCCATACTCAACCTGCGGCCCGCGAACCGCATGTAGCCCGGCAAGCTTTTTTGTGCTGCCCGATATAGTTACACTTATTACAAGGTACTTTTTTATGTATATAGAAATTTAGATTTTTTAAATTTTGAGATGTGCGGTAACAGACGGTCGCTTGTTTTTTTTTTTTATTTGCGTAATATCAGCGATGTCCGGCGATGCGTGACCATTTAGTTTCCTATAATTTCGATTGTCAGCTACACGGAACGAATATATCAAATTTGTGATTGTTTTGAAACATATTATTTTAAGTCAAGTTATAACTTAATTGCCCGCAAGGGCAGGATTATCTTCAAAATGCAAACAAAAAATATCCGACGAACACAGAGTTTTTCAAGACAATTGGGAAAAAGAATATTTTGTTGTGCCAAACAAACACGGTATGGTAACTTGTTTGATTTGTCATGAAAGTATTATATTAAAAAATATAACATTCTTCGCCATTATACCACGAAACACAAATCATTTAATCATGCATTTCCTTACGGGTCTTTAATAAGATACGGAAAGTTAAATTTCTTTAAGAAGTCATTGCTACAGCAATAAAATGTCAGTGGCCATATCACAAGATGCAGCGGTGACAAGAGCGTTATATGAAATTTGTTGTACATATACTTGGTAAACATATGAAACCATTTACTGACGCAGAAGTTGACTCGGCGTAGAGTTTTTTGTTTAATAACTCATAAATAAAGCCTCAGTTAACATTTTCTCTAAAGAAAAAGTTGTGTCAAATTACCCTTGAATCACCTTTTTCAAGAAACTACAAGATTTTTGGTACACCCTGTATTTTGAAGTACGGTGTATTATGTTGCGGCCCGCGCGCCGTAGCAAATATATGTATGTGGCCCGAGAAAAGAAAAGGTTGAGTATGGCTGTCCTAGAGGCTTCCTGATTTCGCATCAGGTTCGTCCTCGCCGTCAATAATCCTAGCAGCTTCCTGACTTCGCGTCAGGTTCGTCTGCGTACCTTGCTCACAAACTGACTCTGTATTCCTGTGTAAAATATACACACACACTCGCCGGCCTCAAGCGTTGCACTCGGCCCCGGCTCGTAACATTAAAAAAGGAATTAGCGTTTCAATTTCCATAAAAAATTACAAGGAAGTAATCAGACTAAATGATCTATTTCAATGTAATACTAAAAAAAATGAGGTGGTTGAGAGAGAAAACAGCTAAATATCCTAAACATATTGCTTTTCTACTGAATAAAACAGTGTTTGTCACGAAGAAAACTGTTACATGTAGATAAATACACTGACCAGGTATAAATTTCATGAATGTAACTCATCACTAACAATGATAAAATATAAATAGAACACAGTATAGGTTTTTATTTTATTCTGTGCTATTTGTAAACGTATTATGTTATAAGTAGACTGCGGATGTTTATGCAAATGTATATTCTTATAAAATGCAGAGAGAAAAATGAAACCTAGAGAGAAAGGGGGGGTGTCTATAAGGCCCTTTTTTTTGCCCCAGACCGATTCTTCTCAAACTTGGCAGAAATAATGCTCCCCATAGGCCACATAATTCTTGAAAACCGTTTATCGATAGGCCACTTTAATTCGGAGCACTGGATGCCTGAACTTTTTAGATTTACATGGAATTTTGTACATCTCAGGATTCATTGCTGCATTTCTTACTGTTGCCGTTTCATCCCAGTCATGCAACTTCGACAAAAACTGTGCATATGTATAACCTATAAAATATGTAATCCGGAAGATCTTAGGCGAGTGCGCACATACCGAACGCGCAGCTTATAGGGGGAAGGGTCTATAAGGCTGTTTTTTCAACCAACACCGAATCTTTTCAAACTCGGCAGAAATAATGCTCTACATAGGCCACATAATTCCTGAAAACCGTTTATCGATAGGCCACTTTGATTCGGAGAACAGGATGCCTGAACTTTTTAGATTTACATGGGATTTTGTACACCTCAGCATTTCTGGCTATTGCTGTTGCACCCCAGTCATGTAACTTCGTCAAAAACTGTGCATATATATAATGTATAAAATATGTCGGCCGGAAGATTCTAGTCGAGTGCGTACATACAGAACGCACAGCTTATATTTAAAGATTTTTCGGTTTTTAATAGGAATGTAGGAAGAAACTCTGTTACAAAGATTTCAATATTACTTTAATCGCTTCAAAATGTGTAAAGGGATACATTGTAAGAATTTTCTACATTAAAAATAATCTGGAAAAACTTTTTGTATGTTTCACTATTTTTATAACACTATGCGGATTAGGTCTAATATTTAGGTCTAGTATGTACAAGTTTATTCAGAAGACAGAAAAGCGTATTGACAACAAGACGCCAAACACTGAGGACAGAAAGGTAGAATGTCAATTCAAGAAGTCAGGTATTGCCCTGTAAAAATGTTTAACTTAAAAGTATTGTTTTGTATTCACGAAGTATTACTGCAAATTCTGATTTTAGATTTTGTGTTTATACATACATATAATATATGTATTTAGCGGGCCCTAATGCTACAGAGTAGTCTGTAATTAAATACTTTCAGTGAGTTACACTGAAAGTAATCCACTACCAAGCGGCAAAGCGTCGAACTACTTGTTTCATGTGACGCTGCGCGCGGCATTCAAACACAATTGCGCGGAACAGTCTAAAATAAACATACAAAAACTTCCTACTTTGTACCTAAATATATTAGAACTAATGCAACGATGCTAAGGATGTAATTGTCTTAATCACTTCGGATTCACATAAACACAAAATCTAAAATCAGAATTTGCAGTAATACTTCGTGAATACAAAACAATACTTTTAAGTTAAACATTTTTACAGGGCAATACCTGACTTCTTGAATTGACATTCTACCTTTCTGTCCTCAGTGTTTGGCGTCTTGTTGTCAATACGCTTTTCTGTCTTCTGAATAAACTTGTACATACTAAACTCCGTTCCACGAGAGAACGAACCTGTTTCGCGCAGGCCGTCACCATTGCCCCGACTGACTTCTCCACGGGAGTTCGTGAAAAGCCCCAATGGTAGAAAAGGTTCCGCCTTACCCCTGTCCTACTCTTAATATATGGTGTCGAAAGGTTACTGATTTCTACGTTTTTAAGTAAGCCATGCGCTGCTTTAAAAATTGTATGTATAAATGAAAAATTAGGAAAAAGCGGTATACGGTGGAATTTTTTCTCAGTATGGTATCTATTCGATGCGACCAGGTAGTTAGAGGACAAAGTTGTTTATGATAGGATAATTACGGTCAAAATTCTGACAGGCACGGGATGTTTTCGGCTGACGGAGGCAAAATTTAAGACGTTACTCATTTGATAACTGTAAGAATACATAGCTAATCAAACAAATTCTAAAAAATCTAACACTAAAATAATACAAAACGCGAATATATACAATACTAATGCTATAAAATACTTATAATAATATAATATAAAACACAAAGACAAACACTTATCTAAGAAAAAAAATACCAAAAATAGAAAAAGCTAAAACAATATCGCCTGTCAATCCGAAACTTCTTTCACACCCTATCCATCACTAACGCTCAAGGAACTGACTTTCCTTAAAAATGGTGGGACCCTCGAAGGCCCAACAGGGGGTGTGTGGGTAGGGATGCGCTCTGGGGACATAACGCTAATAACTAATGAGGGTAGGCGTTACCTGCGCGAAGAGTGCGAAAACTGGTCGACAGGCGAGTACGTTCTCTCGTGGAACGCAGTTTAGACCTAAATATTAGACCTAATCCGCATAGTGTTATAAAAATAGTGAAACATACAAAAAGTTTTTCCAAATTATTTTTAATGTAGAAAATTCTTACAATGTATCCCTTTACACATTTTGAAGCGATTAAAGTAATATTGAAATCCTTGTAACAGAGTTTCTTCCTACATTCATATTAAAACCCGAAAAATCTTTAAATATAAGCTGTGCGTTCTGTATGTACGCACTCGACTAGAATCTTCCGGCCGACATATTTTATACGTTATATTATATGCACAGTTTTTGACGAAGTTACATGACTGGGGTGAAACGGCAACAGTAAGAAATGCAGCAATGAAGCCTGAGGTGTACAAAATCCCGTGTAAATCTAAAAAGTTCAGGCATCCAGTGCTCCGAATTAAAGTGGCCTATCGATAAACGGTTTTCAGGAACTATGTGGCCTATGGGGAGCATTATTTCTGCCAAGTTTGAGAAGAATCGGTCTGGGGCAAAAAAAGGGCCTTATAGACACCCCCCCTTTGTTATGCGATGAGAATATTATAACAATGTATTTTTTATTTTGTATATTTCATGTTTTATATATATATTTTTAAGTGCATACGCAAAAGTATATTGCATATGTTATTTATGTTTGTCATATGTATTTTTAAGATTACAAAAAGTCACCACACATTAGTTTAAGACTGAATTGATGGAATTGGAGATAATAGTTTCGTGAATAATGAAGAATCTGTGTACTGTAAAGTACAGTGGCTAACAGGTTCGTTCACAAAGATTATTTTAAATTTGTTTAGATTTTAAGAAAGGTATTTGCTTTTGCATAATAAAAGTTATGGAAACTGAAAAACAATTAAATGGAGACTCTGCAACGATATAAATTCATAGAAATAACATAATACTGGGGATTTAATTAACATTTGGAGTACATGTGAACGAACCTGTGAGTCACTGTATGTGAAAAAGGAATTGGCAGTGATAGAAAATTAAAATTAGTACAACATTTAAACACTCTCAGTCACAAAAACAAAATTGCGAAACAAGTTTACTATAATTTAAATTAGATTCATATTCAATAACAGATAAAGTTCCTATTCTTATTGCTTATTCTCAAAATACTTATTGCATATTTCACATATATGCATACATATGTTATTTGCATATTTCGACATATTTTAACAGCATGAACATCCGCAATCTAGTTACAGCAGTTATCTGTTGTAAGAAAGATCATTCTTTACACAAATAGGGAAGTCATTTACCTAATATTTCTAAAGTATTAAATTTTCGAACTTTTTGAAAATATGGTGCCTTTCTCTGCGAATGACTTTATCCCTTAAAGCCTCGACGACAGATGAATCTTCACCCAAAGGGTTCACCCACATAACTTGCTCTCGCAACTGCACAATATTTGCGTAAAGTGGCTGCGCGCAATCGTCGAGTGCAGATACGATTATTCAAGCAGAAGAATTGGAAAGATGATTGCGTAATTATGTAAGTAGACATAGAAAGATGAACAGCACCCGGATCTTCTTGGTTGGAACGTGAACGCGTTGGTGAATAGAAACAGCGAGGCAATAAAAATGAGGTGCATTGTGGCGTGTTCGAGGCGGTAGCTGAATGAAGAATTGAAGCAATGGAAAGGGGTAAAGGATTCTGAATGATCGAGGTGATGAATAATTAATTAGCTGGAATAATAACAGCTTGCAAATGCCGTCTGGCGAGGGTTAAGCACTTCAACAGGGGTTCAAATCTATGATTTGTAACGTTTGTTTGAGTTTAAGTCAACGAATCTAGCGTGTTAAACATACAAGTTTATATTTAGTGATTTAGAATATGATATTCCTGTTTAAAAGTGGAAAATTTTAAAAAACATCCGACAAAATTATATTTGTTACGACAGGAACAGAAGAAATTCACATTATCCAAACGCGAGCATCATTACCATTTCACGTAACTGTATACAATGCATGCTTCAAGTAAAATAAAATCCTGACATACGTATAGTTCCAGCATAAAATACGAGCCCTTAAAGGCAGCCTTAAAAGTCGCATATTTGTTCTTTTAAATCGCTCGAGAAATAACCGATGTTAATTGTATGAGGCAATATGAGTAAGCAACGTGGCCTCTTGAGCTAGATCGAGAGCTGGCCATCGCATATCGGACCTATAAAGCCTGTTTTATAATATCCGTTCAGACACGGCAGTGTTACGGAAAATCGTCACTTGTTTTGTTCATGTGTAGATTACTACATATAAAAACACAACTGATTTGGATTTTCCGTAACCGTTCCGTGTCTGAACCGGATAATATAAATTGGGCTTAAAACAGCGAAAGTCGAAGCCACGTTTACACGTGATGCGCAGTTACGTGACAGCTCTGCTACATACAGGGTGTGATCAATGTTAGTGATTACAAACGCAAATTAATTAAGGGGTCATGTCTAATCAGAAGGCCGAAAAAAACGTGTTCTTTACGAATTTTTTTTTCTAAAAGTATAACATTTACAGAAAAAACAATTCATGTATTTGAAGGCGCATGTCTTTACGAACTTTTTGTAATTTTTGTAACAAAAAATATATAAAAATAACAGTAGTATAGTAATTTTACTAGAGATCCTCTTAATGCGTGATGACCACTCTTGCTCAAACTGGGGTCATCTAAAATCAAAAAACGAAAAAGATTTATTTTGTGTATGAAATTATCTTGTCCTTTTTTTTGTTAATAAAAATGAGTGACATTTTCATCGACAATCATAACATTCACTTCAAACGCCTGCCATTTTATTCCAAATGAATATTTCGAAAAACCCTTCGTTCAAGGACTAGATAATTTCATACACAAAATAAATCTTTTTCGTTTTTTGATTTTAGATGACCCCAGTCTGAGCAAGAGTGGTTACCGCGCATTAAGAGGATCTCTAGTAAAATTACTATACTATTGTTATTTTTATATATCTTTTGTTACAAAAATTATATGGAAAATATGCGGCTTCAAATACACGAATTATTTTTTCTGTAAATGTTATACATTTCGAAAAAAAAATTCCTAAAAAAACACGTTTTTTCGGCCTCCTGTCTAGACATGATCCCTTAATTAATTCATTGAAATAAAAACGTACATACTTGTCTTGCGCACAAACAGGGATACCTCGTTACTCGGGAACTTGATAAATCTATCATATGCAATTTTTAAAATTTCTTGACAATAGATTTTAATACTTACACGCACTTTTTACCTCATATTTCCATAATTATCGAGATTCCACATAAAAGTAATTATCTTCTCAGAACTATTTCTTCTTATAGCTTCTAAAGGATATTTGCAATTGATCAAATTAGAATTACAAAGAGTAAACTATTTTCCCTGATTGAGAAATAATTGAGAAAGGGCTAACCGCGGCGAATGGTCGTAGATCACGAAGAAATGAGAAACGACGTCGTTTTTGTAGCGTACGTTTTACGTCAGTCGGATTAACGATGCTACTACCACGCCACGTTGTGACACCAATTTCGTGGAATAATAAGATCGTTCAAGAAAACGACTTTTCCAGGTCGGTTACAGTACCGTTGTAAAAACGACACTCGTGGGTGTTCTATAGTTACGGCTACTGTTGTTCTTTCTGTTTGTTTGCGCTTTAATGGCCGGCCAACAACCTGTTAATAGTTAATCGAGTTTAAGGGAGCGTTTGGAATGTCGCTATCGTTCTCTTCGCCGCGAGGGGTGAGAAAATGAATATTTGTGTTACTGGTTCTACCTGAAAATGAAGCGGGGAAAAGAAATTGTGAGATAGAGATTGCAGGAAGGATAGAAGTACGGTATCTCTTAAAGTAACTTATTAACGGTCTCATTTCTAAGTCTTACTAGGTACTTCTTCGCTACATTAAAATTCGAGGATTCAAAGAAACATGAATGAAGCAGTCTACTTCTTTTCCACTCTTCCAAACGAACTACCACCCTCAAATATTCATTCTGATCGAGTCTGACCTATGAACCGATAACACGTGTCCTGTTTTGGTACTGTATACGTTAAATCGATAGGTGTCTGAACTAATCACATTTTTGTCACAGAAGTTTTAACAAGTGTTACGTAAGATTTTATCATCTTCTTGGTGCATGGAATTGTCCATTTGATTCGACAACGCCAGCCTTTCTCCTATTAAGGTTCTCCTACTAAGGTTTCTCCTATTAGTTCATAAAATTGAGACGGCCTTATTATAACTCATGTCTATTTAATTCTTCTGATCATTAACTGACAATTGGTGACTTTTGAAATATTTTAACTGTTGTATGTCTAAGAAGTGCAAGGATTGTGGTGCGCCAGTGGTCAATCCAGTAACGTGCACTGATTATGGTATCGCAACACACTCCGGTATGGTACGATTAGTCCAAATCATTCGTGACGGTTACTAGAAAATCACCAGGAGGAAAAGTGCCCATTCCCAATATTATATATAAAAAATATATATATACATATACTACATACAATATCTACGTGCTATAGAATATGTACATATACAGGGTGTTTCATTTAACTTGAGACTGTCAAATATCTGGAAAACTAAGCATCGTACAAAAAAATGTTCCAAATAAACTTTTAATGATTTTGAAGGGGCTATTCACCTGTACAAAAAATAGCCCGCTCTTTCGATCTTTGCCGCAGTGCATTTTCCATCAGTTTCACACCCTGATTTGTATCTAAATCATTTTAACTGTATCACGAAAATCTTTCATAATAATAATGATGACTTTTTATACATTTTCGGAGACTTCAATCTTCCTCACGGGATCTACATTAATGATTTAGGATTATCTTACCACAAAAAAATCCGGAATACCGTCTTCTGAATCAATAATAATTTATCTCCTTTTTGAAAACTTTAACTACGTTAATCTAAAACAAGTAAATACAATCTTTAATGAATACATTAATATGCTAGATCTTATATTTGTAAGTGATTCTAATACCTCTATTGAATTTGCTAAGAACTTCCTGATTAATCCAGATGCTTTTCATCCTCCTCTTTTAATATCATTAAATTCTCTGTGTTACTCATCTAATATAAACACAGATAGATAATATTCATATTCTTATATGTAGTTTAAATGGAAGTGCGCACATTGATCGGTAACAGCACCGCATCTAAACTCCTTCATATCGTACCGACAGCGACAACATTCTCGGCATGAATGTTTTGCCAATTAGGTGACGATCGTATGCCGATTGTGTGCTGCTCATAGAGATATAAGAATAGAGTGCGCGAGAGGGCTGAAAAAGCGATGACTGCTTAGAAAGAGAACTTTACATAGAGACCCCTGTGTCTTTGTCTAATCGCGCAGGTGCATCAGCTCAGATAGTTATCATAGTTACATTTATGTTTCTTTTAGCTGCTTTGACGTTTCAAATATACAATAGGTTATTACAGCTATATTGAAACAAATTAAAATAACACAAAATGCCTAAAAAGTGTATGGTATGCAAAAAGGAAGCTAATCCAATTACCTATTCCAAAAGTAGTTTCCATTTGTAAGTACAAGTATACCCTTAATTTCTACAACTTTCTGTTACATAATTTTCACATAACAGTTTATGTAAGTAGATGTTCATGTACACACATTCATGTAGAAATAATTTTTGCGTACAGGTTTCCTAAAAATGATTTAATAAGAGAAAAATGGAGAGCTGCTTTAAATTTAACAAATACTCCAAATTATAAAAATACATATATATGCAGTGATCATTTTGATATTGATTGTTTTCATGATTATGATAATGAAGTATTAGGATGTAGAAAACGTTTACGTTCAACAGCCATTCCCAAGATTACTACTTTACACCAATGTAACAACGATAATAATGTGACAGAAAAAAGTCAAATTGAGGTGTTTAAGAGTGAAGCTTTGATAGAAAATATGCCTGTTTCACCTATTAGAGAAGACTTGACTAAATCATGTGTTGTAGACCAAATATTGGATAAAGAAGAAGTATTTAAAGTTAATAATGAGATAGACTCTTTAACTGATAAGAACTATGGGAGTTTATAAAAAAATTAAATATAAAACAAAATAATGAAAAATTACACTGTGCTAGTAAAATCAGAAATAGGCATGTAAATTTTTATAAAGAAAAAATGAAAGTCTTTTTAGCTGCACAAGTCTTAAGTAACAGTACTTCAATAGCCTTACGGTTCAATGAATTCAATTTAAAAGATATCAATTTTGAGAACTCCTCTTCGACAGCAAATTTTTGCAAAATTTTTAACGATATTTTCGATTTATTAAACATCCGCAATAAATTTTGTAAAACACCTGGGCGACAAGGTATTACTAAAGATTTTTTACCAATTTTGAAAAATAAGATTGATGAATATATAAGATATATTGAAGGATTGGAGGTAAATATAAAGATTAAAAAATCAGAAAAAGAAAATATTAGCAGTAATGTAAATATAAATACTGTAACTAATCGGAAATCAGTTGTAGCTTGCGATTCTGTAAGCACTGGTTTTCTTGGTTTTATTATTTGTTTGCAAAATTTATATAGACTATCCAAATATTTAATAGAAGATAATTTCATTGAATATTTTTTAAGTTATAAACTATCGCAGGATCACGGGGAAATGTTTTTTTCATCCATTAGAAGAATGAATGGACATAATAACAACCCAACTACTACGCAATACTTATCAGCTTATAAAAAATTACTAGTTAACAAATTAAATATTTCAATTTCTTCTTCTGCAAATTGCTCTCCACTTGACAATACATTATTAATTTCAGAAGAAAACTGTAATAACATTATAGATAGTACAGTACAAATAAATAAAAACCATCTCTATGATAAAAACAGTAATAGCAATGAAAGTTTAACTAATAAATTTTCTCCTGAGGAAATAAAAAATTTGTTACAAAACAATAATAATCATGTTTTTCAATACAACTACACTACATCTCAGAATAATTGGTGTTCTTCAGAATATGCGGAAGAAATTATTAAATATACCGCTGGTTCAATTGTACACTATTTAAAACGAAAAATTCATTGTACGAAGTGCTGTGAGCTATTAGATGGAAGCTTGAGTAATTTTAAATCTAAATTAATAGTCTTAAAAAATCGTGGGGGGTTGCAATTCGCATCAGATGATGTTAATTGTATTTGTAAATGCACGGAAAAAATTATACGGCAGAATCAAAATTTATTTTGTAATAATATTAACACAAAATTAATTGTAGAAACAATAAAAATTCTTCCGAATAATATTTTTTGCGAAGCGGAACATTATCTGGATCAAGAGCCTTTGATGGATCATCGGAAGCAATTAATTTTATTAATCATCCAAAAATATATAGATATCCGATTGAAACATGAAGGCAAAATTTTGAATGAGCAAAATCAAAGAGTGCGAATGGAAAATAATAAATTGACTATTTTTAAGGGACAGTAAATTATAAGTGTTGTTTAAATTTGTACATGTTTTCAAAATTATCTATTGTTTGTCTTACATTGTCCGTAATAAAATAAAATGAAATTATAATTTTTGAATTTGAATTTTATTATTTATAGATGTCTGTAGATAAAAGATTTTTTAAACATAGTGATCGGGTATTATTCTTATATGAATTTTTAATTTTGTGTAATTTTTTATACAGTTTTATTATATTTAATTCAATTGTTCTTAATTGAAAGAAAAATAGAAAAAAGATATAAAAAAAGACACAGGGGTCTCTATTCAGCGTTCTCTTTCTAATCGTTCATCGCTGCCACCTATGGACTAGTATACGGCTCACGCACTCTATTCTTATATCTCTATGGTGCTGCTGGTACGTGGTAACGAGTCGGTTATTTACCTGTAACATACATATTGTACTGCTGTCTTTCATATGATGGATAACGAAAAATTAATAGAATTAGTTCGCCAATATCCATTTTTATATGACGTAAGTCATGCAAAATACAGTGATACTAAAACTAAAGACCGAGTGTGGCATGAAATATCTCTGCAATTGAAAGAATCAGGTAATTACAATAAGGATAATGCATTTAAGAGCACAAATTAACTTTCTTTCATTCTTATGTTACAAGTATAAACTTATATGTTATTTTGCCAATCGACTGCTCCATGAGGTGTAAAAAAGTATTCG
This sequence comes from Perdita meconis, assembly GCA_030770465.2. NCBI lineage: Eukaryota > Metazoa > Arthropoda > Insecta > Hymenoptera > Andrenidae > Perdita > Perdita meconis. The sequence goes on along the minus strand of JASKOS020000014.1, from coordinate 2,511,311 downwards.
GCAAAAGTATTTCGCACAACAAATGCAGAATTTGGTGCATTTCCTCCTTGTCTTTGAATAGTACTTAGATTGTTCCGTGTAGTCATATTTTCTTCTAAATTTTCATTATAAATATTTGAGGACATTGTTGAACAAATAAAATTATGCAATATACATGTGGTTGTAATTACGAGTACGGCAAAATCTGGATTTAAATTCAATCGTTTGTCGTATATACGAAATTTTTGTGACAATATCCCAAATGCATTTTCTACGACTCTTCTAGCACGGGATAAGCGATAATTAAAAATTCTTTTCAAAAAATTGTTAGCAACTTGAGAACCTGGGTATGGTCTTAAAATATAATTTTTCAAAGGAAAAGCTTCATTGCCAACAGTAACAAAGGGCATTTTAATATCAGTGCCAGGTAAAGCTTTGTCCTCTGGAATATGAAGTCTTGATGTAGCTAGAGCTTTGCCTAATTTTGAATTTGTAAAAATGCCACCGTCACTATTTTTTCCATATGCACCGACATCTATTGTGATGAACTTATAATTTGCATCTACTAAAGCTAATAAAACAATAGAAAATGTTTTTTTTGTAGTTGAAATATAATGATCCGCTATTTGGAGGAGCTTTTATAACATGTTTCCCATCTATTGCACCCAAGCAATTAGGAAAATTCCAGTTGCACCCAGGGATTCATACCGAAACCTAAAATACCGGTATAATACCGGTATTTTTCGGTTATATCTTCAAACCGTTTATAACAACCGAAATAAGAAAATACCGGTATGACGTCATACCGGTTTACGAAAATACCGGTATATTTACCTATATTTACATAAATAATAGAAATAATAGAAAATTTAATAATAGAAATAAACGCATTAAACAGGACTTATTAAATGAATGCACGCGTTTGGTTACAGTACATGGACGGCCTTTTAGTCTAATTAATGATACTGCATTTCAAAATATTATTAATATGCTTCCATCATCTTCCAATTTAAATGTGTTATCTCAAGAAGTCCGTAATGAAGTTATGATGAAAGCGTCCTTGTTTCGTACACAACTTCGGGAAAAACTGAAAGGCAAAGTGATATCATTAAAAATTGATGCAGCTACTTGTATGGATCGCTCATTCATAGGCATAAATATTCAACATATAGAAGGAACAAAATTAGTTTTAAACACATTGGCAGTAAAAGAAGTTTTTGATAGGCACATTGCTACAAATATGAAACAAATTGTAGAAAATGTCTTGCTCAAATATGGGATATCCTTACGACAGATTTATTCTATTACAACTGATAACGGATCAAATATGATTAAATTTGTCGAACTCGTAGGGAAGGATCAAATAGAATCGCTTAATAATGAAGACGATAGCGACCAAGACAATATTGATCTAGTAAATATTAATCACACAGATGAAGAATTTTTATTTAACCTTTCATTATCAAAGGATGGAAGTATTTTAATTTCTAATGAAAATGATAATATCGAACAAGTAAAATATCAGGTTAGGTCTGTGCGTTGTGCAGCCCATACGCTGCAAATTAGCAGTGTCTGATATTTTAAAAGACGAAACAATTACAGCTACAATAAGTGAAGCCAGGAGAGTCTGTAAAAAGTTGCGAACACCATCAATGAGAAACGTATTAAAGGTGCTGCAAAAGAAAAAAACCGATCATAGACTGTCCAACACGCTGGCATTCGACATTAGACATGTTGGAACGTCTTTTAGAGTTAAGAGTATTTTGTGATGATAATACAAATGAAGACCAATATATAAATTCACAATCATGGAAAGAAATTGAAGATTTAGTGCGGTCTTTAATGCCAGCACGCATTGCCATAAAACGATTGCAGGAAGAACAGCTTGCGATTGGAGATTTTTATCGTACATGGTCTCAATGTAAATTAGAAACAGCAAGAATTAAAACAACATTTGCGAGCAGACTCGTTGAGAGAATGACAGTTCGGGAAAAAAAATTATTTGATAACGACGTTTTTCTAGCAGCTATATTTCTTGATGTACGATTTAATATTATTTTAACGAAAGATCAAATAGCGAAAACTTTTCACCATCTAGTACGTACCTGGCAATACAAACAGAAATTACAAGAACAGTCTCAGCGGTTGTCTGCGTCTACTAGCTGTCTTTCAAACACTTCAACTTCATGTGAAAATGAAAGTGAAAGTGAAGTAGATGACCTCGAAAAAGTGTTATGACAGTTCGATGACAAAAAACGTAGCGATAATAGATGTACATATACGTTTGATATTATAAGTATGCTTAGGACATTCTCAGATTATTCTCGACTGGATTCTAAGGAAGACGTAGGAAGACGAAGTACTTAATTATTTATTTTTATCTGTTTATTCATAATATATGGGCTACACACCTTTTAGTATATAAGAAAGTAAGCAAAATACAAAATAAAGAGACAACTAGTTTATTAGCATGGAGAGTAAATTCCTTCTGAAGGTACAAGGGAGAAAAGAAATAATTTCTCATCGCTGTTGATACAATTGTAATGGCCATATTGAATTCGGTGATATTTCTGCCTATGAAGGGGTCAGTGTCTTATTGAGGGACAAGATATCCGTATGTTAAATTCACATAATATTTCGGAACTGTTTACAATGCCATAAAGTACCTTTTGCGCAAAAATTAAATCGAACATTAGGCGCCGACTTTCGAGTGACATCAAATTTAAGCGGTTGGAAACTTGTGAGTAATCGTGAACATCAAAAGAGGCAACCCAGAGAATGGGTGGTTCGTCGCATAAATTTGTGTTGTATACGTTCTAGATCGTTAATGTGGTAACGCTGGTGAGGTGACCAAATGATTGAGCTGTACTTTAGGAGGGACCTAGCAAGGGAACAATACAAGAGTCGTAGAGTGCTAACATACCTGAAAAAATTTAGACGCTCTAAAGACTAAACTCCGTTCCACGAGAGAACGAACCTGTTTCGCGCAGGCCGCCACCATTGCCCCGACTGACTTCTCCACGGGAGTTCGTGAAAAGCCCCAATGGTAGAAAAGGTTCCGCCTTACCCCTGTCCTACTCTTAATATATGGTGTCGAAAGGTTACTGATTTCTACGTTTTTAAGTAAGCCATGCGCTGCTTTAAAAATTGTATGCATAAATGAAAAATTAGGAAAAAGCGGTATACGGTGGAATTTTTTCTCAGTATGGAATCTATTCGATGCGACCAGGTAGTTAGAGGACAAAGTTGTTTATGATAGGATAATTACGGTCAAAATTCTGACAGGCACGGGATGTTTTCGGCTGACGGAGGCAAAATTTAAGACGTTACTCATTTGATAACTGTAAGAATACATAGCTAATCAAACAAATTCTAAAAAATCTAACACTAAAATAATACAAAACGCGAATATATACAATACTAATACTATAAAATACTAATAATAATATAATATAAAACACAAAGACAAACACTTATCTAAGAAAAAAAATACCAAAAATAGAAAAAGCTAAAACAATATCGCCTGTCAATCCGAAACTTCTTTCACACCCTATCCGTCACTAACGCTCAAGGAACTGACTTTCCTTAAAAATGGTGGGACTCTCGAGGGCCCAGCAGGGGGTGCGTGGGTAGGGATGCGCTCTGGGGACATAACGCCAATAACTAATGAGGGTAGGCGTTACCTGCGCGAAGAGTGCGAAAACTGGTCGACAGGCGAGTACGTTCTCTCGTGGAACGCAGTTTAGACTGATTGTGAGTTACTGGTGATCTCTGTAATGTGAGCGATGAAAGAAAGATTAGAAGAAAACAATACACCCAAATCACGGATACTGGTCACCAATGAGATATAGGAACCGTAGATGGTGTAGTTATATGGTGGAATGCTTTCTGCACGCGAGAAACGAATGATAAAGCATTTTTTTGTATTCAAGTTCAGGTTGTTCTTAGTGCACCAAGTCTCAAGGTTAAGTAGGTCCTGCTGAATAAGCCTAAAGCTAGTAGGGTTCTCAATGGAACGGAACAACTTTAGATCATCTGCAAATAGGAGATAAGAACAATACGAAAAACAAGTGTGGACATCATTAATAAAAAGATTAAATAGTAACCGCGAGAGTCTTGGGGAACCCCTGAACTGACACTAATACAATGCGAGTAAGACTCATTGATCTTAACCGATTGAGTTCGACCCCTTAAGTAGCTATGTATCCACTTCAAGAGATTACCCGCAAAACCATATCCCCGAAATTTAAATATGTAGGTGTATGGAGTGACAAACGGAGTCGAAAGCTTTTTGAAAGTCAGTGTAAATGGCATCCACTTGCAAACCCTTTTCTACCGCATTAGTTACATAGTATTGGTATAACAGCAAATTCGTGACAGTAGGACGGTCTGCCGTGAACCCATGTTGTTGACTAATATGTTTTTGCAGAAAACGGAGGGTTTTTGCGCAATAATTTCATCGAAAATTTTAGATATCACGTGTAAAATACTGATCGATCTATAATTTTCGATGTTGGCAGTATCACCTCCTTTATGAATTGGACAGATTAGACATGATTTCATCATGATCTATCAACAATCATATTAATTGTAATCTGTTGTCAATTACAATTAGTGAAATTTTCACGAAAATTAATTTTCTCGACATTAACAAAGGTCCCGGCATTGACGTCATATACCTCCTATCTTTTTCAAAATTGCAGTTTTATTGTTTCCAGACCTCTCTGGTATATTTTCAGTACCTCTTTAAAGTCAGGAATTTGTTCAGATGCGTGAGAAATATCTTTAATCAGCCTTATATTCAAGTCGGGAAATGAATCGGATGTTAGAAATTATTGTCCTATTAGTAAAATTGCAGTCATCCCAAAAATCGTTGAGGAAATTGTCACAGAGAAACTCTCCTCTCTTATCACCAACTACCTGTATGGTGAACAGCATGGTTTTGTTAAAAAGAAATCAACTATGACAAATTTAACACTGTTTCATCTCTACGGCCCTTGATGATACATTTCAAGTTGATACTATTTTTACTGACTTCCAAAAAGCCTTTGATACTGATTATCACACATACTTTTAAGAAATTTATCTTCCTGAGGCTTTGGTAATCCCGTATTTTCGTAGCTTGAAAGTTATCTTACTGGCCGTAAGCGGATAGTTACTTAGGATTTGCAATCAGCATTCTTCTCTAATAAATGTATTTTCGGTTGTTTCTTAAGGTTCACATCTGAGTCCATTATTATTTAATATTTATATTAACAATCTTTGTCACATCTTTATAGATTCCGATTTTTTACTGTATGCTGATGATCTTAAAATTTTCAAGAAAATCCGGAATATACAGCACCCGTATAAACTGTTATAGTTTCTTGTTTTCATCATCCTATAATATATTCTTATGAATTACAAGGTACCACACTCAAACACTTGGACGAGCTCTAAGACTTAGATGTCTCCTTCTCACCTTGTTGGAACTTCAGAGACCATTATATTTCTTCTGTTAATAAGGCGTTCAGAAAGTTAGGATACACTTCCTTGCTAGAACTTACACTTCTATACACTTCCTTCATTAGACTATTCACAAAAACTATGTAAATCTTATTGAAAGGGTCCAGCATAAGTTGTTAAGGTTTGCTGTTCGCATCCTAGGCAATCCTATGGGAATCGCTGTTCACAACTATGACAACCTTCTCCAAGCTTTAAACTCGCAAACACTAGTAGATCGAAAGATAATTGCTGATTCAATTTTCGTGTACAAGTCGATCAATGGAAACATAAATTGCCCGGAGCTTCTTGGAAAAATCAAATTCAGTTCACCACAAAAACGCTTCCGGCATAGCGTTCTGTTTCACTCCAGTTTACCGACGTTCAAATCTACTTCTGTTCACCGTATAAACAGTTGGAAGAAGCCAACACTCTTACGAATAATATTGATCCATTTCACTAAATAAATTTTGTAATGTGCTAAGAGATCAGATATTTAATGTACAAATTTCATCTTAATAGGTGCTGACTCGCATTTAGTTTATATGTATATTGCCCTATTGTATACTAAAGGGTATTCCTATAAATAAATAAATATTATAAATAAGGAAATAGATATCCACGTTCGTTGGCTTCAATCGAGTATTCTTCTGTCCGTTGAAGCGCGCCTTAGATAAAACTTGTGCCGTATTCCGCGAGATTGGCTCCATCCGCAAATGAGGAGCACGAGGTGGAGACGATCGTTGACCCAATGACCCGCAAGGGAGCCGCGTATGCCCACCCGATTATATCGATTTGACCCCTATTCGCGACACTCTCCACCAATCGCAGTTTTAACGGCTTTAAAATAACGGGGTTACAAAAGTGAGCCTTCCAGCTCTGTGATTTTCCCGCATACTCAATACTTCTAGTCAATTAGAAATAGGACCAGTTGTTGGACTGAATAGCTTATGATACACCGGAACTAACTGGCATATCCTCCCAAAGCCAGTGCACCTTTGATAGAACTTTTATAGTAAAGGAACCTAACTATAGTAGCTATCCAAGCCTGTAAGATTTAAGAAATTTTCCTTTTCTGAAGTTGATTGTTAAAATAGTTTTGAAATGGGTCCACATAATTCTGCGTCTTCGAAACCACATTAAAAAATTGAATCTATCGCCAAAGAAATCTATAAAATTGAGGAATTCTGAAGCTATCTGTTGTGTCTGTTAACAACATCAAGGCAGACGCTCCAAGTATCGATTCAGTGCATGCTCACATAACACAATTCTTCGTCTAGGATTCAGGCGAGGTACATAATTTCAAATCAGAAACTATCGACTAGAGAAGCCGTAGAATTGATTAACCGGGCAACCAGAGCGTCTCACAGCCGCGGCTGTGATCCGGATCAAGAAATTTAGTGACATTTATTTATAACTTTTTTATTATACGTATAGTGTAAGAATGATATGCTACTAGTTCATTAAGGAAAATTTAACAATAATAATTAATTACATATATTACGATTGAAAACAATAACAAATAAATTTTTTATTACATTCTAACTCTTATTATTCATATTCAAATTGATATTTCAAAAATAGGGGTCTTAAAATCTAATAATGTTAGATTAATGTTTCATATTATTTATCTATTTGTTAACGGGGTGAACCTTTTTGATATACTTAGAATAATAACACTAAGATTGGATATCTACATCAGTTAGTTATATTAGTCAAATCCTGTTGTAAGAGCAACATATCATGAGTGGATTCAATCTTGAGAAAAATTTTTAAGTCGTCTGCATAAAGCAAAAATTATATCATTAATGAATAGGTTGAATAATAGTGGACCAAGGTGAGAACCTTGTGGTACTCCAGAGTAAACTCGAATCTTTCTGGAGAATTCATTGGCGATTATGTGCATATTAATATTTTATTGTTTTTAGTCTTGTATTAAATCAAGAGCCTCCGGGTCTGAATCTTTTAATTTATTGCTGTGTGATTTTATTCGTATTTTTGATTACATATAAAAATATGTAATCACTCATATCTTTGGCAGCACTTCTTAATATTAAGAATAAATCTTTATAAGTACGCAAAGAATCCAGTTTTACTAAATAATTAATATCTAAATAAGAAACAACAAAATATCGAATATAGTAAACTGAATATACTAAATCTTTAAGAGTTTTTATACTTACCAAACAGAAGTAAAATAAAATCTTATATAGGTGAAAAACAAAACACTATAGGTTAAATGTATACTTTAATGCTAAATATAACTTAAATTTAACTAAATATATATAGGTAGATATTTACATGAAACACTTTAAACAGAAGAAAACTTAACACAAATTATAACTTAAAAATTACTTTCGAATAGAGGAACTGCGATATCTCACTGTGCACGTTGGAAAGGCTGTGTTTTAACTGATGGCAGCTGTTACGTCAAAGGATTTCGTATATCCTCGTAGAGGTTCGGCGGTGAATGCGAACCCGCATACGTAAAGTTATATGATGCTGACGACTTTAAATAATAATAATTTGAAGAGTGGGACTCAAGGGGAAATGATTTTTGCATGATTATATAGAGGAAGGTGTACTGAAAACATTCTAATTTGTCAGAAAGTGGGACTTCCTGGAACTTCAAAGATATCTCTTAATAATTGTAGCAAACTTTGAAAATTTTCCATGTTTCAGCATTACTGTCTTAATATATTCTGTACAGTAATTGTTAATGTAAGATATGATTTTATATCGCGAAAGAATACTCTTTAATAAAAAATAAAACAGAAATAGAAATATTGAGTGAGAGTTTCAAAACACTACGAAGAAAAGAAGTTTTATGGGTTGAAAAATACTATTCTTAAAACGTTCGACTTTAACTACTTATTGCCATTAAAGTTTTTATTAAATTGTATTAATATTGTCATTTTCGGGACAAATGGACTATTAATAAGTAGTACATATTCAATAGATATCCATATATGAAAGTTGACTTCTTGGCAAAATTTTACTAAATTTCTCGATCCGGACCACTGTGAGCCGTGGTCTTAATAGTAATTCTTGTACTCTATCTTACGTTGTCTTTATGCTACTTTCTGAGCTGCTTCATTATATTCGCTACAACTAGAAACAGGATTGAACCCCAGAGAAAAGGTTAAGCCCCTAGTCGGAGAGGTCACTCCGTAATAAACCACCGTTGCACTCGTTCGTCCCTCGTGTACATTTGAAAATTGTGAGGCCCACGGGACACGGCGATCATAATAATTAAACAGTTCGAGAATAAACGATATCGACGGGGAACTGATAGTATTCGGTTTAATCAATGTTCTGGATATTGCGCGAACGCATCGACAATATCAATGAAGAATTCGATCGAGTGAAACGTGAAGTTTTGGAAAGAAATCGCAGAAAAAGTTAAATTTGAGCTTATCTTTGGTAGATTTGTTTAAAAGAGTTTGATGCTGTTTTCTAGAAAATGCTCTGGATCTTACTCTGAAATTCACGGTAAAGAATCTGTCATTTGACGCGACGTAACTGTTTCTTCAGCTCGTAAAGCAGCAGACAAAAATTCTTTAAGGTAAGAATGCATTCTTATGTAAGTTAATGTAACAGAACTTCGGGTCCGAGTCAGAGTATCTTATATTTCAAAGAGAAATCCGAAGTAAAGGTGTTCTGTTTATAGGGACTTTCGATGCTCTTTTCCTTCACTTGTCTGAGAACCCAATCTTCAACAGTGTAATATCCAATCTTGAACCAGTGAGATATCTCGGAAAAGGCTTCTGCGATCTCCCATTTCGCTGGAATGAAGTTTCTTTAACTGTACGTTCGGTGTGACTACAGACTTGCATCGCTTCTTAAGCGTCTCCTAAAGTCGATAGCGGAACGTCAGGTAGCAGTACTCATAAACGCTTGTTCCCTCTCATTTTCACTAGCAAAATTTTCCACAAATAATTGCTACGCGTGTCAGCCGGGAAAATTATTTTCGAGACATACGTACAAGTTGATGTTTGTCAGCGGAAAAATGTCAGGTCGTCCGCGTGGACTGTTCATCACGGGGAGTGAGCAGCGACGCATCGGCGCCAGCGATATCGCGACTGTCAACGCTGACCCATTTAAATATGATGGGAATTCTTTTTGGACATATTTCTAAGGCCACCGCGGCGAAACTTTTTGTCGGGAGGGGAGCAGCGAACTTGTGCCAAGCAATTCCGCGCGATACGTATCTTGCACGCTGTGTTTTGCGGACAGTAATATCAGAACAAACATATTTCGTCTTGTTGATTCCGTGCCCGAGCTTCACCGAGTGGAATGGACTTGATGAATGCAGGAAAACGGTATTATACGTCGCTCGTTCGGTGTACGTTCTCTTATTTATGCATGGAGGAGGGACTATCGACGAGACGACACACGGAAGGTGTTCCACACGAATTTACCTTGCGAACTTGGTAAATAGTGAAGTAAGGTTCTAAGGACCTTCGTGTGGAATTCATGAGCGTTCCCGGTTAGAACAATCAACGTGTCAAGCACTGTCCATACTCATGAACTAACAATAAGTGTTCGTGAATACATGGTTTGTCATGCATGAGGTAAAGATGTGTGTATTTGTTTAAGTTATTTATGTCGATGGAAATATTTAAACAAACGAGGAAGCATTATATCATATTTGGTCAACCATTTATTATTTGTATGTAGGTACATAGACATAGTAACTATAGACTGCGCGTCAGCATGCAGCCGTGGCCCGATGTTGAAGAGAGTTGAATGCTTTAGGGGTACTTGGGAAGAATGAGACAGATAGAAGATAACAAAAGAATAGAAAGAGATAGCAAGTCCTCCCAAAGCATTTCTAACTCTTTCTAAAGTTGGACCATCCGCTTTTCCCGTGGTGCTCAGTCTATTCTTATATGTCTATGGGTAGGTATAATAGGATACAATTTCGTTGATTTCGGCGATTAAATGGAAGCTTTCTACAGCTTTAATGTAAATAATTTTTTTATATTTCTGTAAATTTCTGCTGTTAAATAAATTGCTGACTTTTTAAGGTAGAGTCAATTGTCTACTGAATGAACAATTAAGAGGGGAACCCGGTTTAGGAGGTTAAAAATAAGTTGTTCTTTAGGATTTTTTTCTACGGAACTGTTAAGTGAATCTTTTCGAAATTTGCAGAATGTGTTGTTTTATATTTAAACAACAAAAGTTCATTTTTTTTATTACATAATTATCTCTAGAAACAAATGTATATAAGCAAGTCTGTTGTGCATGCCTGTTTTAAGTGGCGGTAGGAGACCTCAAATAGAACAGAAAATGTCTTATGATATAGTGTCCGATCTGCATCCATTCTTCAGTAATAGTAATAATACCTAAAAGTTAGCTGTATAACTTTGAGATGGGTACTAACCTCTGGTGCATCATTCTCTTTATACTATACGTCAATGACCTACTGTTAGACATGCCGAAAAACTGTATAACTTCCTACGCAGACGACACAGTCGTTTTCACAGAAGGTACCACATGGTTACAGGCCTGTGATACCATGAATAAATAATTAGAGAAAATTGCAAATTGGCTAGCTGTCAATAAGCTATCTCTTAATATTGACAAAACGGTTTTTATGACTTTTGGTAATTACTGCGATAGTGTCCCTCGCATACTGCAGGTGACGATAGGTAAACGGGAGATCAGGAGAGTGGAAGAATGTAAATACTTGGGACTTATTTTTGATTACAATATGAAATGGGATAAACATATAGAACACATCATAAAGAAAACGAAATATCTTATTTATGTTTTTTCAAAATTTGCCGCATTCATGGAAGCTAAGACGCTATTGCAAATCTACTATGCATTGTTCAATAGCTGTGCTAACTACGGGATCAGTGCGTAGGGAGGAGCATACAAAAATAATTTAGACAGATTACAAAGACAGCAAAATAAGATCCTAAAACTAATAAAAAGAAAGAACTTAGTGGGTGACATTCTTCCACTGAATTTTACTCAAATGTTTATCCTTGAATCAACTATATGTGAGTATGATAAAATGAAAAGTGATTATGAATCTTCGACATAACTAGGAACAAAAATATTCCAATACCTATTCGTAGGCGAGTAGTAAGTAATAAAGACTATCGAGTTGTGGCTGTAAAGGCATATAATAAATTACCACATGAACTAAAGGTACTAGGTCAAATCAACTGTTTGTTTTAACCCAGCTTTAACTTGCTTGAAGTGTGTATTATTTAATAAGTTTTAATATCCAAAAGATACGTTTTTTAATAGAAAGAGAGTAAGAGGATAACGATAAGTGATGATTAGTCATGTATGGCACAATGTTAATAATTTAGTGAAGACATTATTCAAAGGCTTATTGATAGTATGCCAAACTAAATTCAGGGTGTCATGTAAGCAAAAGGCGATACTACGCAATATTAATAACATCGTCTAAATTTCTGATGTTTTTTTTAATGTATTTTAGTTTAGTCAAAGCAGATGGCATTTCATTAATTCTCACCTTACAGCTTTTGTTTTGTTTCTATATTTATCACGACTTATCATTAAGACACTATCTAACTCAGCGTGTGTGCAAAAATAGATAAATTGTCATTCGATCATAAATCGAATGTGATAAAAAAATTCAACAAAACTAATTCTTGCGTTGTATGTGATATATTTCAATTTATATATCTATTTACATATATGTATACAAATCTATATTTTAAACATTTCTGTTTTGGTATAAAAATACTAATAAATTTACATTTTCAGGTGATAAGCAAGTGCGCTTGTCATTTACAATATTCTCAGCTGTGGAAAAACAACGCTCTGAACTAGCAGATGTAGCTGGAATACTTAAATAAGCTTTCGCTAGATTTGATAATTTTTTGTATTTAAATGTATTACATTTCCACCAGAAGAGGGGGTTTAAATTATGATGTATTTGTGGCTCTAACAAATATGAATCAAATTCGGAATTAATATTGTTATTTACATCTTGTTGAAGTATGAAATCTAATGCACTTGGAACAATAGAATTTTCATCTTGATTTGTATTATTTTGATTTTCATTATTGTCCATACTATTTATCATATTTCTAACGCAACTTATAATAATGTTTTTGACTAATGTATTTTCAAATAATAAATGTTTGCTTCTAGGATCTAAAAAACATGATATCAAATGTACATTTTCATAGTTCATATTCAAGAGACTCTTTCAAAATTGTTTTAAATTCTTGAACTTCGTTTATATCACTATCATTTTGTTTTAAGTGATTATTTACCAAACTGTGAATTATAGAGAGGACTAATGATATTGTTACATTTTCTTCCGAATATAATTCAGTTGTTGCCAAATCAAATGGTTTTAAAATCACTACAATATTATTAATAGCGAGCCAATCATATTCCGTCATCTCTAATTTTAAAGCTAAATTGATTTTAGTTACATTTTTGTCATTTAGAACTGAAAGAATTGCGTTTCGATTTAATATTAAACGTTGGCACATGTGGTAGGTTGAGTTCCACCGAGTTATGCAAGATTGGATTAATTTTTGTTGTGGTAAATTTAATTGCTCTTGTTTTTCAAGCAACGCAGAAGTTGCTAAACTTGAATGGTGGAAATGTTGTACTAATCGACTCCCTTTTTTTTACTGCTTCCGAAAACTTGTCTACTTCACGAAAAGCATCTTTTATCGATAACTGTAAATTATGTGCAGCATAAGAAATATTGCATTTTATATTGTCTAACAAATTTGTTGCAACATTCATATTAGAAGCGTTGTCATGCACTGCAGCAAATATTTTGTCTATAATGTGCCATTCTTCATGTACTTCACTTAGTAAATTTTTTAAATTTTCTCCTGTCTGCCTTCCCTGCACACCATATGTTGAAAGCGTAAAAGTTTTTAAAACCCATTCTTCAGTTATGAAGTGTACTGTAGATGTAATATACGCATTTAAAGCACGTGAGGACCATCCATCAGTAGTTATGGCTATATTGTGTATTGTGGACAATTCATTTTCAATTTTGTTACGTTTCTGCCTGTATAATAATTGGAGGTGTGTCATAATTGTTTGAGGACAGGTACATTTATACAGTGGTTCCACAACAGACATGAATTCTGTAAAAAGCCTGTACTATTGCAAAAGGAAATTGGTAACATATTTGTGGCAATCATTTTTGCTACAGCTTGGGAAATTTGTTCTTGTCTTCGTGTAGATATGACTTTTTGAATTTTTCTGGGGGGACTATTTTCTATGTATTCACGCGAGGTCGATGGACCACCGCCGCATTCATTGTTATGTTTGCCCCTCAAGTGTTTTATTGCAACCGATGTCGACCCGTTATAAGACAATGAAGTTTGACATATTTTACAAATGACATATTTTTTATCCTCGGAAAGAGTAACGTAATCCCACGCCCAACTTTTGTATTGTGACATGATGCTAAAACATTATTTATATATAAAAAGTAATTAATTGTTTAATAAACAATGTATTAGCAATTATTGACAGTATTAATAGTTGTAATTATGTTTATATTTTAAAATGTAATATGTATTTCTGTATTTTTCAATAAAATAAAGATTTTAGAATAAAATTAATTTTCTATGCATTATTAACCTGTTATGTAATGTACCGTGGATATCTTAACTTTCTATTATTAATTATTGGCGTTGATTCTTTTATTAAACATTTACTATAAATAATAGGTACAAATGTTTTTACTTTTTACTTCAAAGCGAAGATTCAATTTGAGTTCGTTCGAGTTCGGCACAATTCGGCTCAGTTTGGTTCACTACGGTTTACTCCGATTCGATTCGGCTCAACTCGGCTTAATTCGGCCCAACAGTCTTGCTGTCTCATGTGTCGGGTACCCGTGAGATACCCGGGTAGCACGGGTAATTTTGATATACCCGGGTATCTCACCCGGGTACCCGGGTATCTCACAATCAATAGCCCTACTCTGTATTACTCTGTGGCGGTACCGCCGGCATTCGCGTCATCCAAGGCATACTGTGTGGAGGTTGTTCGGTCGGATTTATGCCTCTTTTGTGTGTGTGCGTGCGCGCGCGTGTGTGCGTGCGTACGTGCGTGTGTGCGTGTATGTGTGTGTGCGTGTGTGCGGTGTTTACAAGGGAACGCGTACTGGTCCTACGAGAACGTATGTCCCTTTCTCGAATTCGATTTCTGACGGTTTGATCAGAAATAACATGTTGTAACCTGGAATTCGTTACATTGACAGTCACGTTCCTTGCAGTTGCCATGTGTTCTCGAAGAACATGTCTCACTATGTTCCTATCATCTCTGGTAGTTGTTTCGCGTTTTCGACCTTGACCGTGTCGTCTGCAATATCGGCCAGTCTGTTGAAATCGAGAATGTGCTTGAGAAATAACAGACTAACACCTATATCACGAGCAATCTGCCTTTGACTCCAACCATTCTCGATAAGTATAACGACACGCATTACTTCAACCTCAGTAAGATGACGCCGGGCCATATTGAGAGCGCAGTAGTCTTACTCTTACATGGGTCATCGCATCTACCGTCGAAGTCGAAACCTCAGGCAGCTACGCATGAGCTTATACCGTATACATAAGGATACGGTGGCGTACTTCGGATCGTTCTCGGGTGTTTTCGTCACCTACGTCGGAGGGTGAGGATACGACTCAAGAGAGCACGCTTCAATGGAACGACAGCGCGGGAAACGATCGCAGTCGTCTTACTTTGTGTAAATCGGTAACTTTAAACATAAAGGCCACAGAGAAAAAATTATCGCAGC
Organism: Perdita meconis; assembly: GCA_030770465.2. Taxonomy (NCBI): domain Eukaryota; kingdom Metazoa; phylum Arthropoda; class Insecta; order Hymenoptera; family Andrenidae; genus Perdita; species Perdita meconis. The sequence goes on along the minus strand of JASKOS020000014.1, from coordinate 2,496,085 downwards.
GAGTTCGCCTTGAGTTCAATCGAATCGGCAAATCTTCCGCTTTAAACTGGACTTAAGATCATGATGCTGTGATTAACCGTTATCGAGATACAGCGAGTTAAAGAAAAAATGGAAATTGCACCATTTTTAAGCATATTTTCGAAAAGATCTAGTGCACCGAAATGTTAATTAAATTGCAAAGCTAAACAATGCATCTTAAAGAGGAAAGCTTGAACTTTCTATTGCTTTTTTTATCTACGTTCTATGATGATTCTATCGCCTTTTAGCGGCAATCCAAGTAAAAAAGACGGTTTTTGCTTCAAAGTTGAATAACTTTGCTAAAAAAAATCGTAAAACATTCAGCAAACACTTATTTTACACAGGAAGGTAGTCGCTTTCGACCGGTATAAATGCAATTTGACTAAAGAATTTGTTGCGCCCCATGGAGTATTAGAAAGTTGGTCTAAATTTAAAAAAAAAGTTTAAACTAACGTTTATGTCGCTATAATTTTTCCACAAAACAACAAAAGTAAAAACTGAAAGCAGTATGCCAAAGTAGAGATTTCATGCTTCCCAACGACTTTTTAATTTTATCAATAAGACCACTTTTGCCAAAGTTATGATCATTTGAACTTGACCCCATTTTTCGGCTTCCTAGAAGTGATTCCTTAATTTTTTTGAGAAGTGTAGTTTCACATCTAACAACAGTCAAAATGCCTACACTTTCTGATTTATTTTCTTATGTCCATGCCATCCAGAGATATAATAACTATACAGGGTGTTTCTGAATTCGTGGGAAAACTCGGAGATATAGGTAGAAGACGCGAAAATAAACCGAAAAGTTCTTATGCAATATTCTCGGAAACGCTTAGTTATATTAGTTATAAGCGATTTTATATTTCGTAAAATACCGACGTAACAGTGATCCATCCCCTTTAAGGTCAGTGACCGGGCCTCGGCGGGGCCTCGGGCCTCGAGCTTTTAAAAACCTAGGCATCTCTGAGCTTAAGTGGGTCTCCGGCGACTCGCAACGCGTGTCGAGAGATATTTTCTAATTGAAAATTGAAAATATGAAGAATGTAATACAATTAATATTTTTCTACGATTAAGGGGTTACACTGTGCTTTAGCATTTTTAAAATTCAAGTCGAAAATTTTGCTTTCTCATAAAGGAATAGTTTGAACCTTTTAAAATTACATGCATGGAAAAGATTTCATACTAAAATATTAAAAATGAAAAAACTTCTGCACTATTAAAAACAGAAGCAGTAACACCTACACATTATGCGGACCGCTGTACATGAGCGAAAATAGAACAAACAAGAGTAAATACAGTCAGTTGTATTTCTTACGAATTGACTTGTGTAAAGTTTTAAACATTCGAGGTATTTTTAGAGTGTCGCTAACTTACACAGATGAAGCCTACTCCAAAGAAAATTACTTGAGCCAGCTGTTCGAGATAGTTATTACTGACAGGTCAAGAACCCAGACCTAGCCATCTGATTTATTTACAACAATCGCAGATGCACTGTCTACGAGAATCTCACGAGCCCTCCGAAACATACACTACCTTCCCAAACGGCTGAAAAATTTAGATTAACTATTTTTGTCTATCTGTCCGCTAACTTTAACACATTAGTATTGCAAAACGGAAACAGACGAAGTATTTTTTTATAAACGTTTTGTCATATTGGGTCCCCTATCATTACTCAAAATATTTCAACATGCACTTTTAAATGTAAACTTGTTACGCGTCTCGGACTGAAGTATTAAAGAAGAACTGTGTGTAAATAATAATGACTTACCATTTGTTTACAATCGATGTTCAAAGTGTTCTCCACCCTCACGCAAACATATTTCCAGTCTTTTGCGGAACGATTCCTGAATTTTCAGAAATATTTGTGCATTAGCAGATATTTCTGCGCAGGCATCGAATATCCGTTCCCTCAATACCTCTACCGTTAGTGTCTCTTCTTTAAACACCAGCTACCTCCGCGCGGACTGACGTACTAACGCACTTTGAAAATCTGAAGGTACCACGTGCAAAGGATTTTCGGACCATTTCGGAGCACACAGTGGAACACAATTTTTTGGACCGTTTAAAGCTCCGCATGAAACGTGTCAAAAGAAACCAATTGTATTCATTAGCTTTTCGTGCGTTCGCGCGGAGGTAGCTACCTGCTATTAATTAGCAACCATTCCCTACCTACCGCATGTCCTACCATGTTCTCCGCGCCACGCGGTAGCACACGGTGGTTGGTCGTGCTACCCTCGCTTCTCGCAAGGTCCGAAAATCGTTTGCACGTGGTACAGGGTGATCCTCTGGCTAGTAGACACAAAGGAAGGCCCGTTTCCTAAAGGATCGTAGCGGTAACGTCGTCACTGAAAAGGCCCAAACCATTGGTGGGCTATTAAGAAGTCGACGACCAAGGGTTTGGTTCTTTTCAGTAACAAGGATACCGTTGTAATGTCTAGACCGCGACAATTGCTTTGTGTCCACTAGTGAGAGGATCACCCTGTACCTTCAGATTTTCAAAGTACGTTAGTACGGCACGCGACATAAAACAATGAAACGTTTTCCAGGGCGAGAGTTCCTTTCATAATAATCTTCGACGAAGCGGTTTGTTTGGGAAATGAGCTGGGAGTTGTGCGAGGAATCGTGAGTGAGGTGTTGCTGGAAATTAAAATACGCAATCGGCGGTTAAGATGTCAGTTTATTTAAAATAAAGTCTGTGATGTGTGAAAGAATGTGTAAATGTAAATGTATGAAACAAGCGTATGGAATAATACTGAGAGTTACATAAGGTACAAAATAATTTTATTATTGAAAACGATCGCGAGAGATATCGAGAGTGGCAGGTGAGGTTATGTATGAGCACGATGAGAAGGAGAATTGAGACGAGACAATTTGAATGGTTCCGAATGCGAGAGAGACTTTGTTGGATCCTAAGAAGAGTTACCGAGTCGAATTATATTAATTCTAAACGATCTATTTTGAGTTGTGATCCGTGCGGCATGTGCAACACGTGTCTGTAATCATGTGCTGCGCCGCCGAGTATCTCTCGTTTCAATTCGTCCTTCCCTGATTAAAGGAAGAGTGCGTGGGAGTGTATAATGAATTGTATGAGTGTGCTTACATGGAGATGTTCTGAGGGATGCCGGAGAGTTAAGAGTATTACAAAATAATCGAGACGACGAGAGCACGTTGTGTTTCAAGCCCACAAGAGAACGATAATGGCCGCCCGAGAAGAAACCGGCTCGCGCGCGAAGTGTCCGAGGCGCTGGCGGCCGCTGATTGACTGGGCCGCTCGGTGAAGGTAGCGGCGGGCGCGAGAATTGAACTCATTCTCCAACACGGTTTCTTCCTTGAAGCGACAGATAGACCATTTTTTACAGCCCTTCAATGAGACGCAGGTCGAATGTTGCTCAGACGTGTAAAGTCTAATCATGTTCAAAAGTCGTCGAAGATTATTATGGAAGGAACTCTCGCTCTGGCAGATGTTTTATTGTCTTATGTCGCGTGCCGCACGAACGCACTTTGAAAATCTCAAGGTACCACGTGCAAAGGATTTTTCGACGACAGGAAAAACGAGGGAGTTGCTAATTAATAACAGGTAGTTACCCCCGCGCGGACTCTACTATTAGCTCTTTAGCCAATAGTATTTGAGAATTTGAAAATAACCAATTAGATGCATCGACTTCTGTCCCTTCTTTTTGTCACGCGTAACGTAGTTTTCCTGCGAAAAACGCGATTCATGAAACTTCAGTTCGTCGCCGATATTTTAAAGTGCGAAATTTATGCTTCGTTAGCTCGCACACGCATACAATTTTTCGGAGTGTCCAAGAACTATTTGAACAGTTTTTTTTATTAAGTTAGCTTCTTATTTTTAATTAAGTTTAGTTCTAAATACATTATTAATTTTTTGTAGTTTTAGTGTTATTTTTTTAGTATTTTATTTTAAGTGTGTGTGCGTTCACTCTTCGTTAAATATGGCGCAATTTACATTTTCTTTACACAAGTCAATTCGTAAGAAATACAACTGACTGTTTTTATTCTTGTTTGTTCTATTTTCGCTCATGTACAGCGGACCGCATAATGTGTAGGTGTTACTGCTTCTGTTTTCAATAGTGCAGAAGTTTTTTCATTTTTAATATTTTAATATGAAATCTTTTCCATGTATGTAATTTTAAAAGGTTCAAACTATTCCTTTATGAGAAAGTAAAATTTTCGACTTGAATTTTAAAAATGCTAAAGCACAGTGTAACCCCTTAATCGTAGAAAAATATTAATTGTATTACATTCTTCATATTTTCAATTTTCAATTAGAAAATGTGCTTTTTCATTCGATGAAATATCTCTTGACACGCGTTGCGAGTCGCCGGAGGCCCACTCAAGCTCAGAGATGCCTAAACTTTAAAAGCTCGAGGGCCGAGGCCCCGCTGAGGCCCGGTCACTGACTTTAAAGGGGATGGACCACTGTTATGTCGGTATTTTACGAAATATAAAATCGTTTATAACTAATAAACTAAGCGTTCCCGAAAATATTGCATAAGAACTTTTCGATTTATTTTCGCGTCTTCTACCTATATCTCCGAGTTTTCCCACGAATTCAGAAACATGTATAATAGTTAATACCAATGAATGAACAGCGTTTTATTAAAGTAAAAAGGAAGAAATGTTGATTATAAAGATTCAACTCAAATAATACAGTTCATTTCGTAGCTAAACAAATGACAAATCTATTAATGCAGCATGTACACGGTGTAATAAAAATGTTGCAGGGTGATTCGGAGAGTGATTTGAAACAACTTTCTCCTTAACGAGAATGTTAGGTTGGGCTTTAACAAGGTATTCAGAAGAAAGCACGGGCCAATCAGAGAACGAGTACCTACTTTGTACTCACGTACACAGGTTCCGAAATACAGTCGGTCACGAAAATATTGGGACATCAGTATAATTTTGTTTTCCAAGCATTGTATTTTGAATAAATGTACAATTAGTTACAAAAATATGTTACATTAAGTTAGAGTACAGTATAGAGAATCCATAAATAAAAAACGGTTGACTTCTTACACCTGGTTGTGCTTTATGTTTGAGTAGTTTAATAGGAAATGAAATTATATAAAATTTTCAGAAAAGAAAATGCCATGGAATTGGTTAATTGTGGCTTCGGAGGACGTGGTGAAAATTTGTAAAGTAGGAGAAAGAGTATTTAGATCGTGGAAAATCTGTTTACAAACTAAAAATGTTTTGCAAAAAATGATTTTTCAACCAATTACCTTTTTACCAGTAAATTAATTGTTTACATCACACGAACATGCATTTCCACAAGCTGCATTGTCAAATCACCGTAACCAATTAATAAATTAATATTAGACAAAATTTTTAGTTTACGCTTACATCACGAAGCTTCATCAATAAATGAAAAAATTAATAGAATTAGATCAAAACATACTAAACTAATTATTTTTACAAATCAGTAATAATAAATTTTATATATTCATATATGTTGTAAGTTTTTTAATTACATAAATAGAATAAGATCAAAATATATTAAATTAATTAATGTTCTAATAATCAGTAATACTAAATTTTATATATCTATATATGTCGTACGTTTTTTTATTAAATAAATAGAATAAGATCAAAACCGACTAAATTAAATATTTTTAAAAATCAGTAAATATATCTATTTCTGTTGTATGTTTCAAAGTTCTACATTATTTCCCTCCTTCTTATTCGTGCACAGGCGCGCCCTACTCTAGCTAGATTATAAAGAGACAGCGAATCCTCCCCAAGCATCCAACTCCATCCAACATCGGGCCACGGCTGCATGCTGACCCGCAGTCTACATATAATTTCCACCCAATGTATAAACAATAAAATTGATGAGAAACTAATATAATGTAAATATTTACATTAATACTAAAAATACATAAATAAGCACAGTTATTTATAAGTATAAATAAGCACCTATCTCACCAGATGAGTTACATAGAAATTAGATAACTTTCAACACGTATTGTTAGAAAAAGAGTTTCAAGTCTTTCTAAAAGTCCCCATGGCACTCTCTATTACATTCAACACACTCAGATCATTAGACTAAACTGTTTATTGAAAAATTAAATAGCGTAAAATTAGCGTACGATACAAAGTGATTCTCACGATCGCAATCAAGAGTCAGATAAAGAGGAGTTACAAGTGCAGCAACTGCGAGATTCCTGTCGCGAACAAAAAAATCTCTCCAGCACAGAAGCCTTTATATCTCCGTATCAGGCTGAGAAAAAAGAACCGCTGCAACGTACGCAAATTTCTTTTTCCCTCGACAAAGCAGACTGCCGTGCTCGCGCGCCACAATGACGTTTCTTTCCCCGCGCGGGCCCTCCTCAAAGCGCGTGTTCCGCGTTAGATCCCGCTCGGTACGTGCCAATATTCTCTCCGCCCGAACGTTCCAACGTCGCAGGAATACCAAGGAAAGTATCAATATTTCCCGCGAATTGATAACCGCCTTGTACAGTCGGCCAGTATAAACTATATCGATGAGGGGGAGCGGAGGAGTTGAGGTTCGAAAAAGTATTGCGTGGATACGTGCGCGAAGGTGTGTCCGTCCCTCCCCCGCGAAAACGTGAGATTCTTTACGAATGCATTGTATATGCGGAGCGTTGCGTCTCGCTTTGCCCTGGATCGACGCGAGCAGAGGGGTGCCGGGAATTTTACTAGCGGTTTATTGCGGCCAACTTGTTCAGAAACTCGCCGCGCGCCGCGAAATATTTAACTGTACCCTCCGCGAAAGTACTTCTGTACCTCTCCGTGAATATTTGTCCAATTGATGATAAATTATTTGGACAGAAAAAAAGTTTAGGTGCATGCTGTAAAATCTTAATGGAAAATTGGGTGAATTCGGGAGATATTTTGAGAAATTACTTACTTGATTGCTTCTACACTAATAGGATGTTACATAAACTTGGATCCTACATAGAGGTGTTTCGTAATCCCAAATTTACGCTTGTATAAGAATTCAGTTCACTAGAAATTGTTCTGTTAGATGCAAAAATAGTTCCTTCATTCATTCAGGTGCTTTTTGCAAAGAACGAGAAATCTGAATTTGATTTTTTATTTCTTTTTACATGCGTTCTACAAATTTTGTTGCCGTATCTCTAAACTTAACGGAACTGTCGCGAATGTCATGAATCAATATTGCCTGATTGATATCAATTTCATTGTAAACAATATAAAATTGTTTTACATTCATTTATGTTGATATAAAATTTGTTAACGTTTTGCTTACGAGAGAACGTTCTAAAATATCTACTGAATTTCGTAACCCAATTTTTTTAAAATGTTGGGTAGGGTAAATAAAACAATCTTAAGAAGGTATAAGGAGTATCTTTTACCTTTCCTCCATTTTCGAGAAATAAATTATTTAACACGTAGAAATTTTTTATGATAGATGTCAACTAAGTAAACTGAACTTATTCTAGAAGGAAACAGTTACAGTGACAATCGAAACTGTTTTTACACCACTAAATTATAATATTCATTCAAAAACTGTTACATATACAGGCTGTTCGACAACAGATGTCAGATATTTTAAGGGGTGGTACTGCACATTAAATAAAATGAAAATTAGAAATGAAAAAATTGCGTTTGATACTTCGTTAACGAGTTAACTGTTTCTTCTACTGTGGACGCGCGCTAGCTAAGCCAGACACGCCACTGTCAGTGCCATAGTCACTCGAGGGAACCCATTTACCTCGTAGTCGAATTAATCACACCATTCGAAACTATGATAATTTTCTTCAAAATTTTGTTAAATGTATAATTTTAATACACGTCATACACGTCTTGAATTGTTCTGCGCGAGCGTGGGCATAATGGCGAAAGTGTGCCGGATGGGAGTGCCTAGCAGTGATCTGGAGAATCCGTAAAATGAGGCCGTATCTGGAAGGCTATCATTTCACCATGTTGACGGACCACCAGGCGTTAAAGTGGCTGCAGACGATTAACGACCCATCCGGGAGGCTGGCCCGATGGAGTTTAGAACTGCAACAGTATGACTTTACGATCTAATATCGGAAAGGAGAGAGCAACCTGGTCGCTGATGCCCTCTCCCGGCAAGTGAATGCCATCGCCGTTGCCACGGGTTGCGAATGGTAGGACGCCAAGCGAGCGGCTGTGGAACGGGAGCCGAAGAACCATCTCGAATACACAATACGAGACGAGCAGCTGTACCGTCGTCTCGCGGATCCCAGCGGTCTCCAACCAGAGGACGAGTGGAGACGCTGCGTCCCAACTCCGCAGCGCCAAGAAATTCTTCGACAGGCTCACGACGCTCCAACGACCGGCCATCTCGGGACAGCAAAGACCATCGCTCGGCTGATGCGCCACTATTACTGGCCAGGGCTCTTTCGAGACGTCGCCCGGTATGTTCGGCGTTGCACCTCCTGTCTACAGTATAAGGCGGTGCAACGCGCCCTGGCAGGGTTGATGCACTCCACACCTGCCATGCAACCCTGGGAAGTCGTCTCCGTCGACCTGGTGGGACCGTTACCACTGTCGAAGAAAGGTAACACCGTGCTATTGGTTCTACAGGATAAATTCACGAAGTGGGTCGAGCTGCAGCCCCTTCGACAGGCAACCGCCACAGCAGTCACGCGAGCTTTTATGGTGCGTCTACACTGCCGTGGTGCTCGCGAGCATCGGCGAATCCTGATGCTCACGAGCATGAGGCTAAAACTAGCTGGCTGCTCGCGAGCGCCCTCAGCTTCTCTTCGTTTAAATTGCTTGGGAAAATAAGGAAAGAAAACCGACCAGCGTGAGGAATGGAGAGGGTACATTTCCCGAATGGAGGGGATTCGTGCAGTTCGTCCCGTTCGTAGCATTGAAATTCCCTGTTCCTGAGTTTAGCCTCGGAGGCTAAACTCACGAACGACAGGGTCGCGAACAGTCCATCTGGTTTATGTCACCAGCCCCTGGGCAATAGACCCAGGTAGGCCCCCCCTGGTGCAGACCTGAAGTCAATGCTGAATGACCCTTCGGTCAGCTTTGGGTGACGAAAATATATAAATGAATAAACGCATGTACTTAACTTGTTTTCAAAACAAAAGTGAATCATCAATGGTTATTGCCAGAGTTAGGCAAGTTTCATTCTGAATAACGAATGAAAAATGACCAAGAAATCTGCAAGATTTCTTCATAACTAACGAATAATGTTTTCATTCGACGCGAAGTTACTGGTAATTTCGCTGGAATAAAAATGTATTCGCTATTCGAAGGAATGGTGCATCGAATACGAACACGAATAATAATAATAATAATAATACTAATAATAATAGTATTAGTTATTGCGAACATCACAAATAATTATTCGAGATTGAGGATAAATACAGATTAATTGCTCGACGCTTGACAACGAAATTAAAGTTCCTCATACATCAACGCAAACGATTGTTTCGCCGCTGTAAAAAACGGAGAAATTGTAGTTTCGGTTTTCTCAAAATAATTTGTCTACTATTGATTTTATTCCAAAAAGCTCCATACAAAAGTTGTTCACAATTACATTTAGTAAATATTGGCTGCTTTCAAAGAAAAAAGTTGATCTTTATTTTGCAAAATTACAGGAAGAAACATTGAAGAGTGTGAAGAGCTTTGAACGTCCAAAAAGCAAATAAAAAATAATTCAATTTTAACAGATTGCACATAATAATGTCCCTTGATATGTAAAGGATATGTGTTTAAGCCCAACCCCAAATTTGAAAATGGCTAACAACACACATTTGTTTAAAAAAGAGTGCCTAATCTTTTAACTAACATTTTTTTCTTCTGTGGGTATGTAGTACGCATCATGAGCTTTCAATTCCAAAGGTTTTATCAATATATTTGTCTTTGGCAGGAATTGATAGCTGGTTAAAGAATTCGCACTAATAATTTTGCAGTAGATCGCCATTTTCAAAATTTCCATACACGTGTACCCATGTATTAAAACCTATACGGATTGAAACACGGATATAATAATTTCACTGATACACGTATATTTAGATACACCATCTTCTTTTTCCTCCATTCTCTAGCGTTTAGCTGGTCGAAACTGTGACTCCTACCTTTTGTAAATGCATGAATGCATAGAAGGCGTGGAAAAGAATTGTGGAGACGAAGTGCCATTCGCAGCCTTGCTAGAATAATAAAGCATTCTTAAGGACGGCCAATAAAGTGAAAGCACAAAAAATATGTGGCAAGGGTTTCCTTCGAGGGCCAAACGTTTTCCAGGCGGGGCCCATGTGGCGCCGACAAATCCGGCAGAGGCCTGCGATGCTTGCGAGCATCACGGCAGTGTGGACGCTGTTTCTGTCGTTCGTGGCGCTCGGGGTGCTCGGGCTGTTCGTTCGCCCGTGCTCGCCTCAGTGTAGACGCACCATTAGAGAGAAGATCGTGCTGCGTTTTGGGTGCCCCCGGCGAGTGATCTCGGATAACGGTCGGCAGTTCGAGAGCCGGGAGTTTCGGGGAATGCTCCAGGAACTAGCGATAAAACACCGAAAGACCCCACCCTACACTCCGCAATGCAATCCGGTGGAGAGGGTGAACCGGGTGATAAAAACCATGATCGCTCAGTACACTGGAGACGACCACCGCAATTGGGATCAATGGCTGCCCGAACTCTCCTTCGCCTATAACACGGCCCGGCACGATATCACCGGCCATACACCGGCGTTTCTAAACTGCGGACGCGAGCTGACGGAACCGGGAGCACCGGGAGACGGCCGAGGCGACGTATCGGATACCCCCACTATGAGGTGAATACAAGCATGGAAACAAAAATTAGCAAGAGTGCGCGAAGCCGCGGCTCAAGCTAGATGGCACTCCTCGACCGCACAGGAGCAACAGAAGCGCCATTACGATCTCCGACGACGAGACTGGCGACCCCGCCTCGGAGATTTGGTCATGAAAAAAGAACACCATCTGAGCTCGGCCGAGAAAAGTTTCAACGCAAAGTTAGCCCCCAAATACGCGGGCCATTGAAAATCCTTCGCTTTGTGGGACCGAATATCGTGATGGTAGGAGACGGCTCGAGACGAAACCAGAGGGCGCATCTGCAGGACATCCGCCCATACAGCACCTCCAGCAAAGCAACAACGCCATCTTCAAACTATATAAATCGGGAAACCAACCAGGCGGATCAGTCAGTTTCGCAACAACATGCCGAGAGGAAGGACCAACGCGACTACACAGCCGAAGCCCGAGCAAGCGGCCAGCCGCCATGCGGTGCCGATGGGGCACACCGACAAGACCCCGGAGTCCAAGCCAAGAATTCACATCCTGGAGGATCGGCCATGGCATGCGCCGGTCAGGATCAAAAGACCGTCACCTCGAATCCGGCCCCCGGTGGTCAAACCGCCGAACCACGTCATGTGCACCGTGGATCCGCAAGCGGCCCCAGCCAGCGACCTCCTGGAGGGGCTATCCACGCTGTCGCTGGCAAGACCAACCCCGCGACGAGAGGCTCACACCGCATCGGACACGAGGAGGGTGGCGGCCCACGTGACCACCAACATCCCGGGCTACGCACCACGGCCACTGAAACCCGGGCAGCGGGAGAAAACGACGACGCAGTCGACACCCACACACCCGGGACCTGCAGGCAGCCGGATCCCGAGGCCAACCCCTTCCACAAACATCAGCGAAACCGTCACCACGGGCCACGACGGAATTCGCCAAGCGCAGGGCATTCCGACGGCCAAGCCACCCGCCATGAGGCCCCAGCCTGGGGGAATGACAGGCGCGAAGATCTCCGCCACGGACCGCGGCGGGGTTCACGCGCCAACCGCCAAGGCATCGGCAAAAACAGCCGACACGCGGACGCTCCAAACAATGACCACGAGGATCACAGCCACGGATCGCTACGAGGCCCGCTCATCCACGGTCAAAACCACCGATACCCAGGCGCGACCGCCAGCCGAGCCGGCAGCCAAGCCGACAGCCACACCGGCAGCCACACCGGCAGTCACGCCGACAGCCAAGCCGGCGGGAAAGCCACCCCCCTGCCAACCACACGCGAAGACGCCTGCGAAGAAGCCGACTCAGCCAAAAGCGGTCCCACCAGCAGTGACCCTCGGCCAACCAGAAAGACGAAGTCCGGAAAACCGGGCTTGCACTGTCCCGCTCAGCGGCGAACCGATAGCCACGGGACCAGCGCGAAGACCGCGCCAACACCCACCCACCCTTGTACCAGGCTACGAAGAGGCGAGGCCCGAGCCCGAAGACCCGCCTCGCCCCCCAAGGCAACTCACCACAAAAGCATGAGCCCACGGCACAACCGGAGGAGAAGGAGACCGCCCTGTGACCCCGGATATCCAAATAAATCCAGGAACTCCCAAGGTACGGGGCATCTTGGACAGCCCGCCCATGCTCCGTCTGGAGAGCCTGCCGGCAGTCAAAATGGGGCCTCCAACCGACAGCCCCCTGACTGTCAAACAGGAGCAACCAGCAGACAATGAGCTCCCGCTGCAACCAGCGCCAGCCGAAGACACTGGCGCACTCCAACCAAAACCCCCGGGGGCAAAACCCGACAGGGAAAAGCCGTGGGACACAACCTCCCAATCCACCGGGATAGTGATCCATCCGAGCCGCTTCAGGGGGTCGCGAAAATACGTAATGCGGATGGGAGACCGGACCTTCGCCGCAAGAAAACTAAAAAACAACGGCATCTACATAAGGATGTTGCGGGGCAACAAATAGGAACAATAAGTGACGTGTCTGTTCTAGTAAAAGTGATTTTTCTAGTGTAGTTATAAGGGTAGTATTAAGTCTATTTTTAAGTATAGGTTAAGCCGCCGCTCGCTGTGTTCGCGGCTTCCCGAAGAAGGGGGGGGGATGTAACGAAGCGACGGGAGCTGCCGCTTCTCCCCGCCGCGCCGCGACGAGCACGCCACGCGCCGCGTGTCCCCCTCTCTCTTCGGGACAGCCGCGGTGAGCCCCCACCTCGCGAATCGCGTCCGCCGCGCGTCTCGCGCCCCGCGACGCTCCATATGTGGAGATTGGTTTCGATTACCGCCGCTGGGCGGCCGCCAATAACCCGCGGATCTCGCGGCTATTGAGGAGCGAGCCGCGGAAGGCAAGACGTGGGTACGTCGTGGCACTGGCATCCCACATAATACCTAGCAGCAACTTCGTACGTTTGCCTTTTTCCTCCTCCAGGGCGCAAGCTTGGTTTTGGCCTAACGGTCGATCAAGCGATCTCGCGCATTTCCTGGACCAACACCTCGGCCTGGCCGGTTGGTAGGTCATCCCGTGGCCGCGGGGATTTGGGAGTTCGGCTTAACCCCACACCAACCTCGCAAACAGGCCTTTCCTCGGCTCCCGGCACCGTTATGCCTCCGGGCATCGGTCCGTGGACGCACCCGCTTCCCATCCTGGCCCCGTGAGGGGAACGCGACCGACGGTGGTGCGAATCGCGGTCGCGACGCGACGGTGGGGGGGGGGACAGGGCGAGCAAGCGTGCGAAGGATTGCAAGTGTGCGAGCGAAGAAGTGCGAGAGATTGCAAGTGTGCGAGCGAAGAAGTGCGAGAGATTGGGAGCGAAATATTGCGAGCGTGAGGGCAATTGGGAGCATGGTAGATATATAAGTCGCGTAGAAACGTAAGTCGCGTAGAAACGTAAGTCGCGTAGAAACGTAAGTCGCGTAGAAACATAAGTCGCGTAGAAATTTAAGTTGCGTAGAAATTTAAGTTGCGTAGGAGGACCGCCGATATAAGGGATAAGCCGCGAATCGTTATGAGTCGCCAGTCGGCCGTCGGCCCATTGTAATAATACGAATAATAAATAGAGTTAAGAATGGTGAACCCAGACACCGGGCTATGCTGATTCGCGACTTACGTTTCTACGCGACTTATATATCTACCATGCTCCCAATTGCCCGCACGCTCGCAATATTTCGCTCGCAATCTCTCGCACTCTTCGCTCGCACACTCGCAATCCTTCGCACGCTTGCTCGCCCTGCCCCCCCCCCCGTCGCGTCGCGTCCACGATTCGCACCCCCGTCGGTCGCGTTCCTCTCACGGAGCCAGGATGGGAAGCGGGTGCGTCCACGGACTGATGCCCGGAGGCATAACGGTGCCGGGAGCCGAGGAAAGGCCTGTTTGCGAGGTTGGTGTGGCGTTAAGCCGAACTCCCAAATCTCCGCGGCCACGGCATGACCTACCAACCGGTCAGGCCGGGGTGTTGGTCCAGGAAATACGCGAGATCGCTTGATCGACCGTTAAGGGTGTTGGATACTGGGTTACCGCCTCTCGCGGCAGAAAAGAGAACTAAAATAACCCTGTGTATTTCTTATGGGACCGTAAATACCAGAATTCGGACAGAATAAGAAACAAAACGCATAATAATTATGATATTGTTGTTCCGGGGCACAAAGCCCATAGCGCTATAGAGCCCTTTTTTGAAAAAAAGGTGCAGAAAAAAATATCTTCTATACAAACATTGACATTTATTTTTTACGAGATTTTGAAAACTATTCATATCGTCTCCCCGATTGTCCCTCCCGATGCGACTTATATACGCACGTGGCGTAACTTCACGCGCGAGAAGTCGCGAGACGGTCGCGGCCGCCCCGCGGCCGCGCTGTGAGTCCACAGATGTTGGTATCCGCGGGGCGCGAGGCGCGCGGCGGGAGTTCGCGGAGTGGGGCGCGTCACGCGATCGCGACGGTGGGACGCTTGCGTCAGACGGTCGTGGTGGGGGGGGGGGGGGGGGGCTCAGCGGACTGCGATACTTCGTTACAAATGTATAATGTATATATTACACACGATTTTAGTAATCATTTTGCTGGTCTCAAATTTGTGTAAAAAATACAAGCGGACATGTAGTGTTTTATCTCGGAGTCGACACTCAATCGCCAAACCTTTATCACCTATGTGAAAAATCTGTCGATGAGAATAACCCGAGATATCACCCGCCAAAGTACCAAGTTTGTAATGGACACAAAAGAGAACCAAACTTGGGTTTTAAAAGAAGAGGTTTTGTTAAACGTATGTACTGACTGACGGTGTAACGACTACAACTTACTGGCGGAATCTAACCAGATCGGAAAATGCTTAGGCTATTTAAGGGTTAGCGAACAGAATGTTGGTAGGAAAAGGAAAGGTACTTAGATACGAATTTAGGAACTACATAGATAATTATGACGCTGAGTTCATAGGGCGTGGATGACACATTGTTTTGGACTACGGTGATGCTATCTTTGAAAACAAGATATTTGTAGAAAGTGTGCGATAAGTATTCGCTATCATAAGTAACTATATATAGATTATAGAGGTGGGTACATTACACGATTACTGAATGAATTTAATTCAATCGTTAAAAAAGGAAAGAAATTGTTCTTAAATATTAACGTGAATGATCAAATTTTGGTTTGATTGAGATGTCTAAGTTTGTGTGATTCGATGTGAATGATTGAAATTTTATATTGATTATGCGTATACGTGTATGTTTCGAAATGAATAAATGAACCATTGATTTGAATGAAAGTATGATTCGAATGTACACTAACTGTTGGAATGTATGATTGATTAGTTCGATTCGAATGTACGAACTGTTTGAACGTATGATTGATTAGTTCGATTCGAAGGTACGAACTGTTTGAATGTATGATTGATTCGTTCGATTGAATGTACGAACTGTTTGAGCGTATGTTGTCGAAATGAGTTTTGATTATACGAATTCCGATGACACGATCGCGTAAAGGTGGACCGCTTGAAGTAACGAACTCAAAACTGGTGCTGACGCAGAAACGCTGCAAGGATTCGCTTCTAGTCCCTCTTTTCGATTTCAACATGAAACATTGGGCGTTTCAAGAAATGTCATTGGTGATTTCGTTTCGAGGGAGGAGAAAATCCCCTCTCGTCCAACTGTTGTTGGAAGAGGAAAACTCCTCCCTTCAAGACAAAAAATATACAAACTCAAATCGCGTAAGATAAAATTGACCGTGTCGAGAGTATAGACAGCGTCCCTCCGTGATAGCCTCGTGTTTGTTGTGCTGCAAGGCGACGCGACGGGGAGTCTCAGCGTCTGCGGTCTAGGACCCTTCGTCGAGTCGAACCGATTGAGACTCAAACATCGGACCGTATCGATAATTTATGGCAGGGGAACATATTGCTCCTAAGTGAACGTTTCCCCGAAGCAAAAGAAGATCTGAATGCAAACGAAGAAGTTTGTATCGTTTCAAAATAAATGAATTGAAAACCGTCGAGTCGAAGGTTTCAGACTACAGACAAAAAGCTGTTCTTTAGCAAGAACGCACTGCGTATTAGGGACCGTTTATATCTGAACATTTCTGCCGAACAAACATCTGAACGAACATGGTAAAGCTTTCTTCCACAGATGCGCGGACCCTTCGGGGACGTAAGCGTAGAGTCGAACCAAGACTTGGTCGGTGCTTAGGGAGGATGGCTGAGGAAGCACATGCCTTCCATGGCGAGGGTTTTCAGTACAGGCTTGACAATGAAGACAAAATGGACAAGAAAGTCGTAGCTGCAACAGCCTATTTTTATATGCACTATGCATCAAAAGAAAAGAGTAAGAGAAAGGTGTGGCAACGCAAACTTTTTGCAAATCGAGAGATTTATAGTGCTAATGCTCTATTAAATGATTTACGGTTCGAATCAGTGAGAGTGAGAGGGTTGTGCAGAAATTTCACACGAATGAATCCCACCGAGTTTCCGAAGTCGGAGATTTTCGACGCGCAACGTTCAAATCAACTATTTTACATACGATCAATTTTAAAGTGTACATATTTTTTAAAGTCTGTCCGTAAAAAGGATAAATAAGGCTGTATCCTCAATTTTATTCAAGTTTTCAAATATTGGCCCACTATAAAAAAAACTTCATTTATTAACAACAATTACAAAATAAATAGTTAAAAAAATTTTGTTTTCAATTGAAATAACTTTCACTACATAATTCTGTCTACAGTATCAGCACCCAGACATATGTTTATCACTCCACTAGATAAAGAGTGAAAATTGTTAGAAAAAGTGTGGACACCAGAATTCAAAGAGCTATATAATTGTTGCGCCCGACCAACGCCCAAAACGCGATGTCTTAACGATGCATCAGCAAACAGCACGTTAGACGCGAGCCAAGGTAAAGGCGCCGTCTGCTAACTCAGCATCGCGGAACATTCCGTCGCTCCGCGACGATGTTGCTAGCCAGACCATATATGGGAGTGCGCGAACACCCCCCGCGACAACTAATCAAGACAACAAAAACCGCTCGCTGCCGCGAAACGGAAGATTCGAACACTGATTGTCAACGAGTACAGATCGGAGAATTATAACCAAATTGTAATCTCAGTCAAGTTCGACAGTTAGACAATAAACGGAGTGTTATTGACAAATTAGCCCGGCGAATTCTAATTCATTAAACTGCTCACGGACCCTACACAAAATCCCGCACAACATCATCAACAATTTTTAACATTTTCAAAAATCTTCTGACTTACATTTATGATTTAAACTTCGTCCAAATCCGACATGTTACTTCAAAAGATTCCGATGTCGCATCGAATGATCCAATAAAGAAAGCAACAACAATTTTTTGCAATATATTAAGATATAGGATGTAGATAGCAGAAAATAAGAAATTTATTGTTTAAATTATTGTTTAAATATTAAAAAACGTCGAAAGGAAGTGAAATGAATTTCGGTGTCAAAAAATATTTGGAAAATTTATAAGTTTAAGTTAAAAGAATTGAATTAATAATTTATCATAACAATTTACTAATAGGTTTAATACTTGTAGTGTTCTATGGGAGCTTAATCGTCGGCGAGAGCTACGCTTTTCCATAAAACCAGAAAACATATTGAAAAACTAACTCGAAATGAAATATAACATGGAACACATTTTGCGAAATAATTACAAAACTAAATATATACAAAATGGGAGATTACGTTACTGATAGATTTAGAGAAGACTATGTAGATAGAATGAACGACAAAGTCCCGAAACAGCAAATTATGAAACATGAATGTAGAAAGAACGGGAAATCTGTTGCCTATAGACGTATTCTTTTTTTACAAGCTCTGTGGGTATCTCGTATTTTGTTTGCCTACCCCGGAGGCCGGGGTGTGAACGATGCGGAGGATCCCACTACCATACTGGCGTGGGTCCTGTACGTGTACCTTTCCTTTGAAGTTTCGTCGAAATACCGACTTTGGATGGATACGGCCCGAACACAGCGGCGAACACGGTTAATGAGGGGCAAGACCCTCGAAGGCTTTGTCCTGATGTCACCTAGCTGTCTCTGTCTCAGTCTGCACTCCTCTAGACACGTGCCAGAGTCGAGCGCCTAGCTGCGCAGAAGACCAAAACTGGACCCTCTGCTAGCAAAAGTCGCGGAGAGTTAAGCAAAGTCAGGGAAAACGGGCCTTTCGCAGGCGAAAGTGGCTAGCATTACCATGTTCGTTCGGATGTTTGTTGGGCAGAATGTTCAGATGTAAACGGGGCCTTAGACGAAATATGTGGAGCGACTGGACTGAGTGAAATCAACTGCGAAAAATTTAATATGATTTTGTTTTGATTACTTGCAATCTTCACACTGTGTTCGTTCGCGTGCGTTCGTGCTCGCCTCTGTGCACGGTGGATTATAGAGGTGTTCCGACTAAGCACATTTGCTGGTTGAGTTTTTGTGATAATTTTGTCTTAGTTTTCCCGGCAACCGGTAGAGGCGTCGTTATCTAAGCCACTTTACAGCTAACTTCTTACCACACATACTGGCCATTGCGAACGTAGGTTCAGAATACGGTGTATTATACAGGTGTTTCAAATCGCGTCGGAAAGAGATAATTTTGTCTTAGTACTCCTGGCGACCGGTAGCATGCGTCCTTGTAGACGTTGCTGTAGAGTGGGTATGAGGAAAGTGTGGCAGACACACGGTGTGTTATAGTGTATCATTATTAGGAGCTTTAAATAACCTTACTCGCTCACCATTTTCAAAACGTCCCCTCTGCAATTAGATATGCAGCATCTGTACACCATTTTGATAAACAAATTTGTACCAATTACACCGTGATTGTTAGTTGTTACGTATTTCCGCCGTAATACCGGAAACAGGAAATGGGTTGGTTCCGCTCTGCTAGTTACAGTACGCGGGAAGTTTGAAATGACTGAACACAATTTAGTATAAACTATAGGTATATTAGCCGATCGAAAATCGGAATAAGTCTGTCTGTCGAGAACGCTTTCTCCCTCGAAAAAGATTGAAGATTCCCATCAGTTGAGGCGTCCACCCCCGAAATTTTCCGTCCTGGCCCACAGGGCCCAATTATGAGTTTGTTCTCCCTATCAGCGGAGCTGGCTAGCAGAGTTCGAACGTCGTGAGAATTTTCCCGAGTAATCATTTTCTATTCCTGAAATCTATTTATGTAATTGCAGTTAATTACAACAACTATTCCGAAAGAGTACATCTCTAAGATTATTTAGAAATGAGTGCACTTGAGCATCCTCCTCCTCAGTTTCTCATGCAGTAACCAAGCTACTCGGTCCATCTGGCTTCCCGCATATATTTGTTAGCAGCTCAGGAAGACCAAGAGCATCTCAAGAATTTCATGACTTGAAATGAAACTCATAATTTGTTTTAGAGTCCGCTAACATCCTGAATATTTTGAATTTCGCTTTCATAATGAATATATCGATAATGACTAATTCTGAACCTACGTTCGCAATGGTCAGTATGTATGGTAAGAAGTCATCTGTAAAGTGGCTAAGATAACGACGCCTCTACCGGTTGCCGGGAGAACTAAGACAAAATTATTACAGATTTCCGAGGCGACTTGAAACACCTATATAATACACCGTGCCTCTGTGTCTTTCTTAGGCCGCTTTCCCATTGAGCGTGATATCACAAGTCCGAGCACGAGCCAAGCCCGAGCCAAGCTTGGAAAATGACAGCGAGAGTAGCTCGGCAAACTTCGGGATTGAGTTCGCGCCAAGCTTCACGATACGATTCGTTCCACGAGACCTACCACCATGGACATAGAGGACAATGCCTCGTTCTGCGGGGGTGCGGCAAAAGACGGAAGGGAAAATAAACTTTGCAAGTCAATCAGTGGTGCGCCCTATAGCCGAATTTTACTAGAAGTAGCATGTTGCATGCTTCATACAATTTCATACTATAGGGATGGTAGGGTAATGAAGTTATGCACACCAAGTTTTGTCAAAATTCAACTTTTTGTGACCTTTAACCAAAAGTATCACAAATGACTCCTGCCAACGTGCTGTCAACAAACAAGAAGTTTCTTACGGGTATAACATAGATGGCATCACAATTTGACCTGCGCCAGGGTATGCAAGCCTGTACATACATACTAAAGTTGAACCCGAAGTTACCGCAGCGCCATCTGTGAATGTGGAGCGAACTAAGCTCACATATACATTCAACACAAATGTAGATGCACACATCCAAAATCCTGCGTGAGCAATACCATAACCATATAGACTTCTATTATAGAATGGTGCATACACGAATCCTCAATTTTATCCAAATTTTAAATTTATTGAAATTTTAGACAAAATTGGGAATTCATGTATGCTCACGCATATTACATTTCTGAAAAATTTAAAAGGAGGAGGTACACTTTAATAATCACAGATGTAGCATATCAGTATTAGTAAATCATGGACACAATATGTCATTATGTTAGTTGTGGGGATCCGGATGTAATTTCCGATAGTTATACAGGCCCCACTCCTGCGTGCCTCCGTTGAGAGTAGGTGATTAAGGCGACACGTGGTTATATAACCAAAAATCACAGTTTTATCCGTTCGACTCCCCTCCCTACTACTCGGCTCGCATGGTGATTGGGGTGCTCCCCACTCTAAGTAAAGGACCCCTGCACTGAAGCCCCCCCTTGAAACATGCCCCCCTTGTCAATAAGTCTACTTCATGCACCGTCCTTTACGTCCGTGCCTACTACACTCCCGAAGTTTGCCGAGCTACTCTCCACCGTCATTTTCCAAGCTTGGCTAGGATTTGGCTCGTGCTCGGGCTTGTGATACCACACTCAATGGGAACGCGGCCTTAGACCATATAAGAAATAGACACGGCTTCAGATAACTAGGTTGAGGTAAAGATAACGGGGAAAATTTGGCCCCCAGTGACGTCACAAGATAATTTAAGATGGCGTGTTTATATCTGAAGTTAGCGTTACATGCCATCTTATATTATCTTGTGACGTCAGTGGGGGCCAAATTTTCCCCGTTATCTTTGCCTCGCTTTTTCTCGTGGATCTTTATATGCAGGCCGTGTCTATTTCTTATGTGGTCTAAGGTGTCTTTACGTTCGTCCACGCTTGTACGCTATACATAGACGCATCTCGAAACATTTAAACACAAATTATCTAAATGGGATAACAAGATCACAAATAAACCATAACCATAACGTCATTTTTATAAGATGTATCGGGTGCTCCCTCGAACAATGCGGGAGTTAGACATTAACTGTTCGCGTAGTCGAAAATTCACGTTGTTCGGAATATACTCCCCCCTTCCCAATCCAATCAGCTTCGAAAAAACTGGAGTACTTTTGAGAATTTGTAGGATTCCACCTCCAAGGAATGCTAATTGGTCGGCGTTGCGCGTATTTCCGGCACTAGCGTATATTGGCTGAAACCGTCACACGGACTGTTCAGAGATGAAATGTTAGCTGGCTACAGAGTTGGGCAAAATGTAATCTGATTACATATCACAAATTGTGATTAAACTGTAATTAATCATTTAATTATGAGTTATTTTCTGTAATCGTTTATTTTTTCTGATTACAATTTGTCTGCGCAGTCAATAAATATTAACAATTACAGAAAATGATGTTTAATTAAATTAGTAATTACACTTTAATCCCAATTTGTGATTTGTAATCAGATTACATTTTGCCCAACTCTGGCTGGCTACCAACAAGGTAAAACTGCAGTGGAGAAAGGGAACTCGTCCACTCGTATAATCCGATTTCGGGCAGTGACGCCTCCTAGTCAGACAGACTGTCATTATTAAGGTGCCGTTCGACTATGAACAAGCGCGGCGCGCGTGTTTTTTGGGCGAACACGTACCCGCTATGAATGGAAAACCCCGTTCGACTAGGATTTCTGAGCACAGTCATTTAGACCACTTCAGAGGGCGTTTTTTTTGCCGATCTTGCGCGCTTGGCGGAGAATAGGCTGCCAAGGCGAACAGGCGAACGACAACGCGCCACGCGCGGCGCGCCGCCGAGAAATAGATACAGCTCTGTATTTAGTCTGTATATGTAATTGCAATTGTAATTGTAATTTCTTTTTTCTTTTTATACATATACTATTGACATATGTGTATTCATACTTTATGACTATCAACACATTTAATTTATAAATATGTAACCTCTGATAAATGCGAATTGTTAACTAATTGCACGTATAAGTGATAATCGGCGTCGATGAGAGTAAAGCTGCGTCTACACTATATAACAAAACACGTTATATAACAAAGTTATAAAACTTATGAGAAGTTATGTCAGAAATTATATGATTTCGAAATTTTGCCCTTGACGATTCTGGAGTAAGTGCCGTGGGGTTTTTTAAATCGCTTCAAAAGTTTGTGTAAAGAGCAAGAGTTTAACCACAGAATTTATTTATTTTTTAACAACGAATCCTGCTGTGTTATCTAAACATCCTCCACGTTTGAAATCATTAATGTGAGAAATGTTGAGAAACAGTACTAAATACATAATTTTGTAACAAGTTATAAAAATATGTTATATAACAAAGGTATAAAATAATTTGTTATATAACACTGGTTTGTTACATATGTAGACGCAGCTTTACATATTCGCATGATCGATACATTTCGATTGTTAAATAAATATATGTAATTGCTAATACTTTCACGTATAATAGAGGAATTAATGTTGTTAATTTATTGACGCGTAATCTTTGATAAGGTAAGAATTTTTCACCAGTTGCGCGTATAAGTGATAATCTGCCGCTCAAAACGGAGATGTTCGGGGGAGTGGGGTGTTCAATTTCGGGACGTGATCACCACCCGCTACGAAATTAGAAAAAGGAAAGTGATTCGTCAATTGACCTGATAAAGGAAGATCTTCCTGGGACGGTCCTCCCTAGTGGAGGTGAAAGCCTCATCTTCAGGTTATCGCGACCGTAGAAAATTTTGAGAGAAAGAAACAATATAAGTACATTCTTCAAATTAGCATTTTCAATCTACAAAGCACAGTAAAAATTAAAACAGTTTACTCACAAAAATCGACAAAAATGTCTTTCCTTGCGTTTGTAATGTTTTGTCTTAAATGTTAAACAAAAAGATAAAAAACGAAAGTGATTTATAAATTAAAAACTTGAAGCAAAATAGAATAGTAGTTTTAACATGTTTTAAGAAAGGCATAGTTGTTTTACTGTTTTCCCCGTTCCAAAATCCAGGTTTTGTTTTTTTTTTTATTACATGCATATTTTTATAAAAATTGTTGAAATGTAATTGTAAATATGAAATTGCAATACAAATAATCGTCGGAACATGTACTATCACAAATTAAGCGACAGTAATCTCAAGAGATTGGCACTGTTCAAAGGATGCACTCGTTGAAAGTTTTTGCTCCAATCTTTGCTCCAATTGCAATAGTGACATCTCAATTCTTATGTTGACTGATGACTTGATTTTTCTTTAGCAGGAGGAATTTCTGTATTGAGTATAAAATACCTATCAACCACAAACGCAAAGGTTCCAGTATGTTACTGCATAATTGACGTCATAAAAACGTGCTGTGTGGTAAGGAGACATTCTTCTAACTATAATTGTATAATCCACAACTGCTTACAGCAGCTTCATGAAGCATACAGTAAAAGAATCGCATTGGCCAGTGTGAAGTTTTTCTACATAGGATATATTGTTGACAAAAGTGGTAAACATATTTATGTCACGTTTTGTCCTGCTATAATCAAGAACGATTACAGGTTTTCCAGTTTCGTCATCAGTCGCGGGATTTTGATTCAATAATAGAAGCAATACAACTTTGTTTTCTTGAAGCGCAGGTGGCTACTTGTGAACGTGTACTCACTTGCTCCAAAATGATTGTGCTAATACATAGTTTACGACAAAGTTGGCAGAATATACTTCATATCCTAAACTTTGAGCAATGTTTTCAGCTACTAAATATGAATATTAGCCACTACAAAAATTGTGTGTTAAATATTTTTACGATTGCTACATTACATGTTAATTTAATTGTAATAAAATCGGCAATTGACACTTCAGGATCGTCCCTTGTCTATTGGGATCTGACATTGGCAGATACGACATCTTGTGGCGAAAAATGTAAGTTACGGAAGCCATCGCTTTGCATAGTTCGTTTTTGGAGCTTGCGGGGTTGAGTTATTGTTATATAATATAAATAGTGCAAAATGGATATTATGACATTGTCTCCACGTCGTAAAAACTCTAATAGTTATTGTGTGAAGGGTTGCAACATGAAAGCAAGTAGAGACTTAACAGTTCGCTTTCATAAATTTCCGAAAGTGAATGTTTTGTATACAAAGAAAATTTATTTGATATTATTTTGGAAATATATGTACTCAAAGTATGGAAAATAGCTTTAAAAATAAATGAAGTTATTCCAAAAATAAAGGTGTGTTCAATGCATTTTAAGTAGGGTGACTACATTTTACCAAATAAGTTAATATCCATAAAAAAGCTAGGTTAACTTCTTACAGTATAAATATACAAATGAAATACATTGATACTTATTTGGAATGAATTTTCATACCATCTTCATGCGATTTGTGTGTTATTTTATTTCATGTGGTTTGTCTTTCAAGCTTGACGTTTGCAAGCACAAGGCGGTTACGACACCAAGGTTTGACACAGTATTTTTCCCGCAGTTCATCATATATCCTACTCGCAAAACCCGCTCTACTTCGTTAAACCTTCTTTGAACTGGGTTTGCACCAGTCCAATCACAAATATTTTCCATAGAAACTAACATTTTTCTAAAAAAAACCTAGTGTCACTCATATACGCGTAATGCAAAGTGATATTCGATATTTAAATAAATTTAGATATTTAAATATTTCAAACAATATACAGGGTGTCCGCCGAAATCATGTGCAGTCCCTTATTTCCTAACGTATTGCAGATACGAAAAAAATTCTTATATGAAATTACATGGTAAAAAGGGATGCATCTATTGGCTGTAGCAAATTTTGTGTAACATTATTGTTTAAAGAGATATGAAAGTCAAGTTCGTTTTTTTAAATGGAATTACATATTTTTTTCTGATCACTTGATAGTGCATTTCAAGACCAATTCAACAACCATTAGTGTGTACATCTTTTTTCAAATAGTTTTCGAGATATTTTATTTAAAAAATTACTGATTTTCAGCGAAAGAAAACCTGCTAGAATGGGAAGCACCGCAGGTAATCCTGACTTTTGAGCCTACGGGCCTACCGCTCCTACCGCAGACCTTTGTATCTGTTTATGACCCGTTCCAAGGAACAATACGTAATACGTAGCACTTCAAATACCGCCGAGACTACCTGCGGCTCTTCCTACTTTAGCAGGTTTTCTTCCACCGAAAATGAGTAAACTTTTAAGCGCAATACCTCGAAAACGATTTGAAAAAATGTATACACATTAATGGTTGTTGAATTCGTCTTGAAACGCACTATCAAGTGATCAGAAAAAAAAACTATGTAGTTCCATTTAAAAAAACGAACTTGACCTTTGTATGTCTTTAAACAATAATGTTACACAAAATTTGTTACAGCCAATAGATGCGTCCCTTTTTACCATCTAATTTCATATAAGAATTTTTTTCGTATCTCCAATACATTAGGAAATGACAGACTGTACATGATTTCGGCGGACACCCTGTATATGTAGTAGATATGTTGTGTTGATGAGTAGCGGTAGATATGATGTGTTAAACTGTTAAACACTTATTTTGGCTACTGTATTCAACGATTGTCTCCACAAAACTAGAAGGACAGATGTATTGAAGGAAACGCATATGCTTTCTCTCTCAATCTTTCATGCACGCCTGCATCCAGGGTGCACACCTTGGCAGAGCGCTTGGTCGTAAAAGGCGCGTCAGGTCGTAAAATTCGACTTTTTCAAGGGGTTTCGAGGACCGTGCGGACCGCGCCGGTAGGACTATCGAGCGGTACCTTTAGCTGAGTCGATCGCGTGATACAAGATTCCCCTTCTCCGCAGCACTTTTAGCTTGTAGCCAACCGGCCAATATCTCATCTCTGAGCAGTACTAACCTGATAAAAAAACTCTTAGCCTTAGTGCCGTTCCAGCTGAAGTTTTTCCAGCTTCCATTAGTGTAATTGTAAGTTTCCAATGCATGTAGATAGACATGGTGGATCGTCATAAAAACCTTCATTCTCATTGTCTCTATATTGTGCGAACGGAAGGAAAGAAGTTCATCCTGCTATCTCAGGAATGGTAGAGATAGAAGTAACGGAAGATGTTGAAGGGACAACTTAGGAAAATACATTGTAATTTTGGGTTGATTTTTCTTTTTTTGCATTTCTTAAAAATATTTATACATGCGATGCCAAACCTTCATCCACCGTTTGTTTAATTTTAATGCTCGTATCAAGATTTTCTAATGTCATTTTGCTTCCAAAATTCTGCAGAAAAGTAACCGCGTATAATCGAAACTGTGTTGATCGAAACCGTGTTGTTCGGAGGAGCCCTCGAACTTTGACATTCATTATGAAAAAAATATGAAAGCAAAAAGAAATTAATGCTATGAGCTTCGAATCCAAATAGAAACTAGCTAGTCCGTGTTGCTCGCTCGCTTCGCGAGCTCGCGAGTGGAGTTATTGTGGCTCGCTCGCTACACTCGCTCACGAGTAGTGATGCCTGTAGCTATTCATGTTTATTTTGTGTGTGACCCTTTACGGGCCACGCAAAGAACTTCCCGATTTGCGAGTTGTAATTTATTATTACCATTATTAATTGTCACTAATTAGAAAATTATTCGTATTCGGAGAAATTTAATAGTTTTCTACTTATCAACATTGTTGCTATATGACGTCGCATTAAACGAACATCTATATATATAGGGAGAGTGTCCGATTTTAATCCGCCACTACGGACAACTTAAGAAATATGCATTGGATCAAAAAACATCCCGACTAAAAGTTTGATGGTTTGGAGGGGGACATCTGACCCTGTTAAAAAATTTCATGCCTACCCCCCTGGGGTATATATGTATGTATGTGTGTGCTGTGTATATGGATATTATGTATATTCATTTGTTTTCAATATGTAGTTATTGAGTATATATATATTTATACGTGCATAAATATACTCATATATATGTATTTATCACAATTATATCATTATAATTATATATTGTAATATATATATAGGCGAAAAATCGATAGGCGAAAAATCGAAATTTCGCGATTACAGCGCCACCTATCGCGAATGAAAAAAAATGTTTGAAATAAAACCTACATATTTTGTGGCGTGGAATCCGAATCTGCAATAAAAAGTAGGTGGTCCTATTTAAAATTTTGAAGTAACCCCCCCCAGGGGGGTAGGGGTGAAATTTTTTTGACAGGATCAGATGTCCCCCTCCAAACCATCAAACTTCTGTTCGGGATGTTTTTTGATCCGATGCATATTTCTTAAGTTAGCCGTGGTGGCGGATTAAAATGGGACACCCTGTATATATACATATATATATATGTGTGTTTGTGTGTGTGTGTGTTATATAAATATAATAATAGTAATAATATATGTATATATATTATTTCAGTTTAGTTATTCTCTCATAAATTTATATTCTCCTATTTAGATTGCGTTATTCTGTTAGGTTTTCTTAAAAAAACTAAAAAACTACTGGACCGAATTAGAACAAAATCTATTCAGTTCTAAGTTACATTGATACACATCGATTGCATCATCGACCATTTTGATATCACTATTAGTTTTTTAGAAAACGTTAACGAAAAATTTGATCACATACGTACGTACGTACGTACATACGCACACACACACACACACACACACACACGAACAATTTGTTAAAAATAGCCTAAAATTACTCCAATGACCTTGAAACATGGAGATCTGCTAAAAAATCGATTTTCCATTTTAGGGGCAAATACAATAACTTCCCTATAAATCGGGAACTTAATAAATGTCGAGTCTATTCATTAACAACACTTTTCGCATAGTTATCATTTATTTCTCTAAAACGAAGGAAATATAGTTCTTGTAACTTAACATTAGACACTACGAAATGTCTTATTATTAAATATGCATTATCAAACATCAGAATGAGAAATCAAACCATGAGTTTTGTGTAGTCCAGGCCTCAGAATTCTGAAGCTGTTCTTACATCCAACAGTGTGATTCAGTTTTTAAGTCGGCTTCAATATACAGGGTGTGTGTTTCTTCTGTGAAGATGTAAATATCTGGAGAAACATTGATGACACAAAAAAAGAAAGTTAAGAAAAAATGGTAGGGTTCGAAGGGGCACGTATGATGCCTATATGAAACTGACCCTGTGATGACTTTGAAAAGCTGTATGACGGTCACAGGTACATTTTTTAATGGATCCCTATATTTTATATTTTATATTCATATAGCTGACATTTAAACGTTTTCAAAACGCTACTACAAATGCATTTTGCTCTAACCAATATGGGGATATTAAATGAGGTATCTTATGTGCCGCCGGCGCGGCATTACCGTTACCCGATGTATAAAAAATTATGGACACCCGTAATAGGGGTGAAACTAAACCTCGTGGTTGATGGAGATTTGTAAAAGAAACGCGCCGCAAAATTGTTTATAACAATGAAAATTGTTGTTAAACTTTTTTATTGCATGAATCTATTCTATTCGATGAGTTGAGAAAAAGTCTCAAAGGAGCGATCTGCCGAAACGCACCGTTTGGACGCTATAAAGCGTTAAAGATTACGCAAAATTGTGACTGTGTAGTGCTACACACGCAAAGCGAAGCGCGTTCGTATACGAGCTAGAAAATCGATATCGACGGAAGGATTCTCCCTGTCTCTCTTTCTTAGTGGTTCCTGTCCTTCTCGATCTTACACACACGCGTGACTGTTGACCTCCGAACGGACGAAGCGGTCCTCCGTCTCTTTCTTAGTGGTCCCTGCGTCTCTCTCTCGCACTTATAGAAACCAAGCGGTTCTCATTATGTTTTTCACTGCCGCGACTGAGTGGAAACGGGAGCTAGTCAAACAAATAATGCGAACCGCTTGGTTTCTGTAAGTGCGAGCGAGAGAAGCAGGGTCCACTAAGAAAGAGAAGGAGGACCGCTTCGTCCGTTCGTAAGGTCAACAGACACGCGTGTGCGTAAGATCGAGAAGGACAGGAACCACTAAGAAAGAGAGAGAGAAAGAATCCTTCCGTCGATATCGATTTTCTAGCTCTGTGAGGTAGGTCAGAACTGCCGTTGTCCCTTGTGTACGAACGCGCTTCGCTTTGCGTGTGTAGCGCTACACAATCACAATTTTGCGTAATCTTTAACGCTTTATAGCGTCTAAACGGTGCGTTTCCGGCAGATGGCTCCTTTGAGACTTTTTCTCAACTTGTCGAATAGAATAGATTCATGCAATAAAAAAGTTTAACAACAATTTTCATTGTTATAAACAATTTTGCAGCGCGTTTCTTTTACAAACCTCCATCAACCACGAGGTCCAGTTTCACCTCTATCACGGGTGTCCATGATTTTTTATACACCCTGTACATTCCGTAGATCCGTTTGTGTAAGTGTATGACATGCATATTTGTAAACAGTCGTACTTAAGTTTTCATTTGTCCTTTAATGTGTTTCCCATCAAATGATAGACACTTTTCGATTCTTCTTGAAAATTCGTTTTGCACATTTCTTAACATTTCTAGTGTTACTGTTTCACATGCGCTTGTCATTTTTGTATGTAATTCATCGATTGTCTCCACAGGTGTAATGAAAAGCTTGTCTTTAAAATATCCTCAAAGAAAAAAGTCGCATGCGGACAGATCTAACAATCCTGGGGCCGTGTCTAAAGAAGAAATTCATTTTAAATGGGGCAAAATAATCTTCCATACAGACGCTCTATTGTAATATAGGGTGTGTATTTTAGATACAAATTTATACCCTTTATTAAGAGAACTACCATGCATGTACGCATAATTTTCTTTAGACACATCGTGCCGTACAGAGACCGACCGAGGAACCTCCCTGCAGAGTACATTGGGTAACGCTAATGCCGGCGGCACATAAAATTCCTCATTTAATATCTCCACATTGGTAAGCGCAAAATGCATCTGTGGTTGCGTTTTGAAAACCTCTCAATATCAGCTATATGAATATAAAATAAAAAATATAGTGTTCCATGTTATGTACCCGGTGCGCCGCTAAGGTTTACACGGCATACGCAACTGAGAAAAAGAGAGAGAAATTGAAGGGATCGTAGTATTGAGTACGACGAGAGCGAGATGTGCGTTTTTGTCGTAGGATCGCCAGTCAGACTCATCAGTAGGGCTACGACTGACGACCCCTGCTCCAGACGCATAGGAACTAATGTTCGAAACTTATATTTATACAAACGAATGCTTGATTTACCACTTGCGAGAAACATTAAGACGAAACTACCGCCAGCCATGATAGCCGCAGCGATTACGTCACGGGACGTAACATCCATTAAAAAATGTAGCCATGATCTTCATACAGCTTTTCAAAGTCAACACAGGGTCAATTTGATATAGGCATCATACGTGCCCCTTCAACCCCAACCAGTTTTGTATTAACTATTTTTTGGATCATAAATATTACTCCAGATATTTACACGTTCACAGGTAAACCATACCCAGTACATACCTAATCCACAATGTATGAGGTTATATCAAAGTTACCTGCATAAAATCTTATGTATTTGCTACAAGGTTCAAAGGACCAATGAAAATAGGCTTAACAATCTAAGAGCCAATCTAACTGCGCCCTCAGTATCTTGAATCCACTAAGAAATTCTTCAGTTAAATATACCAAATCTACTGTTAAAAATTCCTTTAAATAACATCGGTTTGCTTAAAAAAACATAATCCATGCATTTGCAATCGTCTCCCGCTGCCCCTCCTTCTTTAATTCTTCTTTCGTAACAAAGTCGTTGACTTCCACAAACAGCGGATGCACAATGTCTCTCTGCAGCCTTTAATAGAGCGGCGTGCAAAGTCCCTCGAATATAAATCTATTCCGTCGCAGCGTTCTCCGTCGGCGTGTAACATCAAAGGCTCGTTTCGTTTCGTCGTGGAATTTTCATTAGAATCCCAGGACACCGACGGAACTTTAGGAGGAGCGAGCGGTGGGGGAATGGGAAGGGGGACCGGCTAACCGGGAGGGGGAAGGGTGGTAGAGGGAGGCTAGTAATGTTATTGCCGTGCTTTATTGCAGGCAGCTTATTTAAAAACTTGGAAACGCAACGCAAGAGAATTGTCTGAGGAGAATAATAGAAAAGTTAGGTGGTCGGGGGCTGACGTTCGAGTGGGAAGGGGGGACGAGACGAGGCGCAGACGGCAGCACACCTGTATACGTGCCATGACCGGAAGCTTTATTTGCGGATCTTAATTCGTCGTGAAAATTTCACGGATCGCGCTACGCTGTCTGGCAGATTCCGCCTTTATGGCTTGTTGTAAACTACAAGACGATTTAATTGGAAAGTTAACCGAGTTTCGACAACCGCCACGAGAATTCCGGTCCCATTGCGTACTTCCGCTTATGCGCTGTTAACGGAGTTCCGTACACAGATTGTGCGGAAATGCGTACGCGGGATGTATTATCGCGCAGTTAGCCGCTCCGCTTCTGCACCGCTACTATTCGGCTCTTCAAACTTGAGCGTTTCGAATGTACAAATCGTTACCGTTCGCGTGGTAGTTACGGATTACGAAGGAAATGAAGGTTTGGCGCGATCGGTGCAAAGTGGTAATTGGGCTACGTCGTTTTAGAAAAGGGGAATAGAGGAATCGTTCTGAATTCAAAAAGTATGATTTGTGGACAGATTCTGTGTTCTAAAAGAAACATAGTTATACTATTAATGGTCATAACGTGATTTCATATTGTCGCGATAGATGATATTTCCTCAATCGATCCGACAATCGATCACGTATGGACGCCAGTATTAGTTTACAGCATGAATATTGCGTGACTCAATCATTTGCAGCCGGTTCAATCTGAATACTCCAATTCCCACCGCATGATTACCATACTATGTTGCTTATATTTCCGTAGATGTATGCTACCGTGAAACGTGTACCTTAGCCCAGCATCACAATTCAAATCAAAGATAATTCGAACTGTAAAATGGCAACCTAAGATCCTGGAACCATAGATCAAGAACAGTAGGAAATGGTTCACACGTAAATTTAAGGGTTCATTAATTTCCGTACGCAATACGTACTTGTATCTTCTTTAAACAATTATTCCACACAAGGCCACATTTATTATAAGTCGTATTAGGCGCAAGCCTAGGTTCTTTATGGAGCCATATTTTAAAGCATTGCTCCATATACATCAAATAAATTAAAATACGTTAAGTACTAAATATTAAATTCATAATATGTATAAGTATTAGAAGCTGTTGACAATTGCTTAATCATTTCAAATAGCTTTTTTTCATTCGATTGTCAGTTTTTAACTTTTCAAATCTTTAACTTCAAAGTTTCAAAGTTTCAGTTTTATACGGGGAGTGGTGAAACAAAAATATTACAGGTACTTGAGAGGGGTGATTCCTATGACGATTTTAAATACCTTTTTCCTTAGCGAAAATATCCTGGGAGGCTTTGCTAACGAGATACTGACAAAAATCCCCAATCAATCAGAGCGCGAATACAGTGGACGAATTTCAGCGCGGGCTTGAATTATAAGTAGTATTGGTTCGGCATTGTCCGAGGGAATCAGTCCGCTGTACTCACTCTCTGATTGGTCGGTGTTTTTCATTAATAGCTCGTTAACAAAGCCCCACCTAACATTTTTGCTAAAGAAAAACGTGTTTAAAATCATCTCAGGAATCACTTCTCTTTCAAGAACCTGCAACATTTTTGTTGCACTCCGCACACAAGCAAAACAGCACAAAAACAAGAGGAGAGTCCGCTTACTCCGTCCAATCCCCTTCAGAATTACACTACTTAGATAGTAATAGAATATCCATATTCATGGGGGATGTGGTAGATGTGTTCGTCCCAGTAAATGAGGACAATGTGAGCGGTACACATAGAGTAAAATATTGAACATTGCAAACTCTGAATCGTCTAACGTATTTCTTAAATTGCGTTGCAGTTAAAAAAGTCAAAATGAAGTTACTTTAAGTTTGCAAGTGCTATAGCTTTAATGAATTTCCCATGAAGTCCTACGATTTCAAAGTGAACTATATCAAATTTGCCAAGTCTGTTGGTTTAAAGGTAATTCAAACAAGACGTTCTGTAATCTTTAACTCTCATAATGCCAATAACTTAAATTGAATTTAATGACATTTCTAGAGTGGTCTGAATTATATTAGTTGTAACCAGTTAGTCGATAAACAACTCATCAAAGTCACCGGTGCCTTCTAGGCTAGAACTGTACCAATCTCTGAATTTAATCCATTCCGACTACTTCCACTTGCATTTCCCTGGTTCACCCAAAATAGGATGCAGCGTAGAAATGACATTAGGTCCACGTAGTCCTATCGAATTAACCACACCAGGTATCGTGATGAGTGTGCGGCTACTATATTGAGGTAATCGCGTGGAGGAAATTGGGACACTCAGTTTCAACTGCACACGGATGATCGAGTTCCATACTAAGCGCGTCAAGCTGGTTGCAACGAGCTGATATTAATCAAAAGTGATGTAACAAACAATGCAATTTGCGATCCATCAAGGATCTGCTCGCCATGACTCACCCCCTATCGCAATATTAGCCTGGCGTTTCTCGAATTAAACGTCCAATACGATGTAATTGCATAATTTGAGGAGCACGGTAAAGGCACGATTGACTCAGAAACAACTGTAACCAGCGGTAACATTGCAAACCACCCGGTTTCGAAATATCCACCTGAAAATTTCATTGTTAATAAAACGAAGAACAATGCAAAAACCTCGTAATGCATATGCTAACCTCAGTATTAATTCTCATGCTGTACTGCATGGGTCGCCAATGTTATTTAAATTCGAGTCGTTATGTGTACATACCTATAGTTACATTTAAAAGCGTTTTCGGCGCGATTAAATAATTGTGCGCCGATATCCCGCGGCAAGAAAGAGTTTACCAGAGCATAAAATTGGATTTATATTCCCCTTGCCTGCTTACGCCCTGAAGGTACGTTAATCTATGTGCAAAACGAATTACTAAATTTATTACGGGGACAACGAAGTCTGAGAGCCTCTACACACGGGCGACAAGTCGCGCGACTAGTCGTCGAGTGACCAAAATCGATCGCTGCTATTTCATGCCTGTGACATTATCCGATTTATTTGTATTTGTGAAAAACATAATAGTATGCAGAATCGCCCGTGTGTAAAGGTGCGTCTACATATAGCGAACGCGCTCGAACGAACGTAAAGACACACAGGCGACCACGACGCGCGAACGAACGTAAAGACACAGAGACGTGCGCGAACGAACGTAAAGACACAGAGGCAAAGGTGAACGCACGCAAAAGAACATCAGAATCGTTTATGTGGGCCTTAGACCATATAAGAAATAGACACGGCTTCAGATAACTAGGTTAAGGCAAAGATAACGAGGAAAATTTGGCCCTCGTGACGTCACAAGATAATTTAAGATTACGTGTAACGCTAACTTCAGATATAAACACGCCAACTTAAATTATCTTGTGACGTCACGAGTGCCAACTTTTCCCCGTTATCTTTGCCTCGCTTTTTCTCGTGGATCTTTATATACAGGCCGTGTCTATTTCTTATATGGTCTAACAAGAGGAGGGCCAGACATTCGGGTCACCGATTCGAACGACACTTGATGAACATGTAGTCTTTGATGTGTACAATAAACTGTGTTTGTCACTCGATGCGCTTCTCAAGCGTTTTCGAGAAATAAATAATTGAATTCCGACACGTGGTCGTTAGTTCAATCCCCGGTGGGTGTAATTTTTTTTTCTTTTCTTTTGACATTCATTATTTTTAAATAGCAATTAGTTTCACTACTTTTTTTAAAATTCCATTATTTATAAATATATGAAATTGTATTTCCAATTATTGTTACATTTACTATATGTATAGTAATACAATTTCATGTATTTATAAATAATGGAATTTGAATATAATGGAATTTAAAAAAAAGTAGTGAAACTTAATTGTTATTTAAAAATAATGAATGTCAAAAGAAAAAAAAATTACACCCACTGGGGATCGAACTAACGACCGCGTGTCGAAATTCAATTATTTATTTCTCGGAAAAGCTTGAGAAGCGCATCGAGTGACAAACACAGTTTATTATACACATCAAAGACTACATGCTCATCAAGTGTCGTCCAATTATTGGAATTGGAACATTGCAATATAATGACACAAAATTACTCAATAAGAAGATACTATTATTTCTCGATCCCCCTGTACAACCACATCCCCTTAAGAATACCGGTCTTTTTGCTCGTTGTCTTAGTTAGTTCTATGAACGATCGCGTCCTAGAAAAAGCGAATAAATTTTTGCAAATGTAGAGACCGATTGTGCTCTCGCCAGCAAAGTCCCGTTATGGCGGTTTGCGTGTCATTTCGCTTAAGTCGAATTTATGTCGTCGCTTTGACGCATTCGAATAGTTTAACGACGTAGCAACGAGCACCGGAAGGTACGGCGCGCTGCATCGTACCATGTCTACCGGAAATATGGCACGCAGGATTTTATTGGCGTAATATATCTGATTGATGCTATTCTAGAAATGTAGATGATTGCGTACAATGTCTTTGGTCGGTGAATCGAGATCGAGGCGATCATTCTCCAACATTTTAATCGATCTACATTACTCTGTATTACTCGATACTTAATTAGTTCGATGTGACGCTATGTTAGCAACGTTTTTATCGTTACCATTCAAGTATCAGCGATTCCATATAAACGATACGATTACGCTCGACACCCTCGCGCGATATTAATGCCCGATCTAGCGATTTAAA
This sequence comes from Perdita meconis, assembly GCA_030770465.2. Classification (NCBI taxonomy): domain Eukaryota; kingdom Metazoa; phylum Arthropoda; class Insecta; order Hymenoptera; family Andrenidae; genus Perdita; species Perdita meconis. The sequence continues at coordinate 2,459,950 of JASKOS020000014.1, read as the reverse complement.
AAGCTGATCAGAAGTTAATTAAAGAGTTATATCAGAGTTACATAGATCGTTAAACGCGGTATGTACGCGAACGTTTAAATTACTTTTCCGTTTCAATACACACGGGATAATATTATTAAGGGAATTACCAACGAGTGCGTTGAGCTCACGTGCAAACTTGAACGATACGAAGTAATGGAAATCTGTATTGATACAGCGACTCGTAGCTTTGTTAGTACGGATTTATGAGGATAATTAGTTGCGAATATTTTTGCTCCACATTTAGACATCAATTCGGCTCATTATCAGTTTTCTACTACTGTATTTATTTATTGTAGAGCTTTTATTTTGTAACGAGAAATATTTCGACATCAGCGGAATCAGACAAAGCGATCAGGGGCTGTTGAACTAATTTTTTAACCAATTTTCATTCATATATCAACGTTAAATGTAGGAACCAATTTTCATTCATATATCAACGTTAAATGTAGGAACGTAATGTAACGTTTGACGAATAATGCGAAAATATTTCCAGAGAGGCTTACTACCGTTTTTTTATTTGCGATAGATGTCGCTGTAATCGCGACATTTTGATTGCTCGTCTATCTCGAAAAAATACGACTCGAATAAATATATGTGTGTGTGCGTGCGTGCGTGCGTGCGTGCGTGCGTGCGTGTGTGTGTGTGTGTGTGTGTGTGGATATTATGTATATTCATTTGTTTTCAATATGTAGTTATTGAGTTATATGTAGTTTTATATATGTAGTTTTATATATATATATATACAATTACAATATACAGTTACAATTAGGTATTACCAATAAAGTAAATTTTCTGTTTTCGAAAATTAATTTAAAATACTTTGGGTCTATTTGCTTGTGTTTATGCTTGAGTTATTACATCTCGTTTTTGTATTTTTTTTGTCGTCACGTCACATATTTCTCGTATTTATGTAACATAATCCAACATTATTCAACCGGGTTGGCATATTGCACATTAAGCAGACTAATTGAACTGCCACTGAATGAATCACGGAACAATCGAAAGGTCTGTTGACCAAAATGATCGCTGATGCAGAGACCGTCGCATACATCCTTACGTATCGATTGTGTGTAAAGTGGTGATAAGGGCTATCAGGCCAACGGCACTTTATAACGAGGGAATGAGGTGGAAAAGGGAACCAGCAGGCAAAGTAGAAAATGATCGGCACAAGGTTTCCCCTGAAGCTTGTCGCCACGTTTCGCCTATCGTCTCATCGTGAATGCAGTAAATGGGAAGGAAAAAAATTGCCGTGCTACTTTCAAACTGTGCCCACTGCGATTTTCGGCTCGAAAAACATGATAGTGTGGCTTCGTTACGATCACCGGGCGAATGATTTATTGGCACTGGGTATTGGAACCTGGAACGAGTCTTATCACATCACCTACAGGGGGTGAACATTTCAGTTTTACGATTATAAATGATTGTTATAGAATTTTATAGCGAAATCTATTTGAATAGAAAAAGGATTATATGATAAAAAATCTTGATTGATGTAATTTTATTTTTAGTGATAACTATAGGTAAATTGTAAAAAAATGTAAGTTATCTTTCATCATTTTAATAAAACACTATAAATTGTCTAACAGGTAGTGGTCCGTTATAATCGAATACTGAAAAACAGGGTTTCGGATTTTATTATTTTTGACGTATTTCTGAATATCTCAATGCATAAGAATAAAATAATAAAATATAAAACACGCACCAAATAAGTAATATATATAATTTATTTCTGAATGCTATGTGAAAAAATTGATTTCTCTATATTCCCTAATAAATATTAAAAAAGAAGAAAATAGTATAGAATCCATGTTTTCAAACCTTATTAAGAAATCCATTACGAATTCTCGAACTCCTCGGGATCCCGATAATTTTGAAGCATGAGATAATTCCGGGAACCTGATCCAGTTTTGAGACAAATTTTCGTCTCGAGCCAATATTATCGGGTGTCCTCACACTCCAACAGCTATAATAAATTTATTGAATCTGAAACACATTGGAAAATACTCTAAACTATATCGTGAAAGCATAACCTAAATGTTATGAACCAACCTGCGTCCTTGAGTACAACTTACTTTTTCCCTCAATACGAACTTCCTGCGGCAAACACTTCATAAAATATACGTCAGAAACCAGGAAGTTATGAACATGGGGTACATTTCAAGCATCATTTAACCCCCTGAATTTCTCATAAAAGAATCCGCTCGCGTAAGCATCTGTATCGCCTGAAACACAAGTGCAATAAAATTCACTCGAACATATAGACAAGCAACGAAACGAACCAAATCGCGGACGAAGAAAGAGTATAACTTTCGTCTCAATCGCAGTAAAACACGAGCGCTCTCCAGGTGAGGCGATCTCCGTAACTTTCATCGCGAAAGCAGCAGTTCGCGACGGGTTTTGCGTGCGACAGAATTATTTGCGGCTTCCACGGGGGAGATTAAAAAACTGATCCGCCGACGAGTAATTCCAGCGCGACCAATTTGAACCGAGGATACGGTGGTGTTCGCTAGTTCCGGGGCTTAAGACTTCCCCTTATCCCCTTGGTCAGCCCGGCACGCCACCAACTAGCTCCCCCGGAACCTGTCGCACCCTTGCTTCTCTCTAGCTGCGCCTCATCCTTATTTATGGGGGCTTTCTTCGCTTCATCCTTCACCGTTGGCAGTTTGTCAAAGTTGTGTAAGTTCGTTCAACATCGTAAATTAATTGTTGCCTTCAATTAACCCTTCACCCTCGTCCGAGGAGTTAGAGGTCCCCCGCCTCCCTTCTCAACCCGCTCCTCCCTCGACTCTTAAGTAAACACCATAATTATTTAAGGTCCCGCGCCTCTGAATTCGTCCTTCTTACCGTTTATGAAATGCATACAGAGACGGATGGAGTATTGTTCTGTTAATCGGCCCGTCGAAGTTTGCCTAAGTGTTTCCTCCGGGCAAATTGTAAACGTTTACCGTCGCGTTAACGCTTAACGAGATTAATTCGGCCCATTGGACGGTTTTAATTATGCTCTGCGCCAAGGCATGCGGCCCAGATTGACTTGGTTCCTTTTTGGTGATTCTGACAGGTGTTTGTTCAAGCTTTGATGACTCTATTGAGTTCTGATGATAGAGAGTATTTAACTTAAAAGATAGATGCTACGGTCGATATTGAATGTAAGTACATATACATATGTAGATCCTTTTACGCATAAATTGGTATTGTATTGCTTGTATCTGTAATGAGGAATTCAGAAATCGTGATTTTAGATTGGGATTAAATAGATCCTTTTACTATACTTAGGGTGACTTTAAAAGAGATGAATCAATGGATCAAACGTGTCAGTACGATTTCAGTGGAACGAAAGTGATCAAGAGTGAATATTAATTTATATTTTAGTTTGTCTAAATTGTAAAGAAGATCAGCGTTTTTAATCAGCAAATTAGCATTGATTCGTAAGTGAAAAAATAATTTTTTGTTGTTTAAGCAGGTTGTTACGTCCCGATACACCGCACTTATTGAATCGCGGGGTTGTAAATCCCTATGGTAGTAAATTCGTATGGTACCGGAACGTTGGCTCGAATTTTACGATTCGTAATCGAGCCGCGTTGATAGTGGCAGGATTATGATATTGAATAAAACACGCGATTTGTAACACTTTATTAAACTAAGCGTGCAACGCGTACGATGTGCTCGCTGCGCGAGCTGATTTGATTCTACCAGAGCTACGGCGTAGCTCGCTTGTCACAAGAAATGGTAGGTACCCAGATGTTCCAGGGTGTACTTTCGAAGTGGACGCGTTTTCAAGAGGTCAAAGATTGACCGTCTTAATTTGCGGTATGGAAAAAACACAGCAGTCGGACTCGGTCGCACGCGGCACGGTGGTGTCCCCGAAGCCACGTAGCCAAAGCAGCTCGCTGCATTTATTTGTGATAAGTTTGTTCTGCAACAGAACACAGATGTTTGCTGTATTCTCAAAAACTAATTGTGAGCTATAATAACTTAAAGCGGCAATGTATGATCCTATAATGGTTAAGATAGGTCATAGGTCATTTATGGCTACTACGTGCAAATGGGGTGAAATAGATCGCGCATAATTCGTAATAACGAATTAAACGAATTAAAGAATTCGCTACTATAAAAAGAGAATAGAAACCAAAACCGTCACTTATAAAAATTAAAGTAAAAGTATTTCTGTAGATAATTTAATAAAATATATTATCTATTCGTAATGGTCTCATAGGGGATGATCTAAGTTTGAGTGCTTTAAATACTTGCTGATCCTAATTCCAATGCCCTGAAATAGTTCCTATTTAAAGTTGCAAAAAATTAAGCGGCGAAGATAGCGGCGAGCAGGGTTGCCATGTGAGAGTCTCTCCATACCCCTTACCTTTACGCCCCTCGCCTAGATGTTCCACCACTCTTCCGCCTGTGAGACTGGTAGGGTAAGTAACGGGTGTCTTACGCTACGGAGTCCGTAGCGTCGCTTCGCGTAGCACGTGGGAGCGTAGCACAAAAAGACACCCGTTATTTACCCTACCAGTCTCACAAGCGGAAGAGTGGGGGAACATCTGGGGGAGGGGCGGAAAGGTAAGGGGTATGGAGAGACTCTCACATGGCAACCCTGGCGGCGAGGTAAAAGGATAGTAAAGGATACCATGCCTATGAGTGCTTTGTTTTCTTTTGTCCGCGCCGTTATCCTCGCGGCTCACCGCCTTACCACTATATTCATCTATATGTTCTATGTTCTATGTTAAGTTCCTGCTGGCCCACCCTGCCGGTACGTGGTGGAGGCAACTACTCCCTTTTTAGCCAAGGAGCTTCATACCCTCCGAAGAGGTGCTTGCATTAACCAGCTTCGTGCGAGTCGAGTTGCGTTCTTCCCCGGGTCTTCGAACTATCTGTCCACCGGTATAACCAGGTACTCGTACTCCCGGGGGGTGTGCATTGCTGAGGACGGCCATCCCTGCCTAATTTTAAGCTTGGGAATATTTCGTCGGGCAAGCGTCCCCTCCGCACTGGTGCTCTGCTTCAGCACCTTCGGCTTTGTTTACACTCACGCGCGGCGGTGGCCAAGTTATTTTTAGCACTATCGTAGCTCTGACTGGCAGAGCCCTATAGATCCCTGCACCGCGCCAGGAGTCCCGCGCGTTTTCTCTGAGCGTCTAACTTTCCCGAAATCAAAAACCGGACGAATCCGCGTCTGATATCAGGTCCATCGTCGAGGCGGGTCCGAAAAGCGTTGTCCATGGAGGCGCTCCTTTTCCTCCCAGCCGCGTGCAACTTTCCCGAAGTCGAGGACCGGACGAACCGCCAACGGGCTCCATCGCCACAAACTGGTCAGCCCAGAGCAACCTCCCCTCCCCTTCAGCGCATTTAAGCTGCTAGTGACTCTATTCCCTATATGCGATCCCTTTTGTCCCACCCGCAAGACGAGCTATCCAAAATCTGCGCCACTGTGCCCTGGTTGGGTCTGAGGAGCAACCGTTTGATGTGGGTCATCCGCAGAGTACCCCCTGATAAAGGCCACCGTACCGCGCGATGGAGTTTTTGAGGGTTCACCACGTCCTCTCCAGGCGTACGCGTTCTTAGACGTCTGTGCGCCCGGCTTTTTCAGGTGTGTTTTAGTGGGTTCACTACGTCCACTATATTTATAGTGTGTTGTTACTTTCTTTCCACTTCGTTCTTTTTGGTGGGATCACCACGTCCCTGGATTCGAGTCCCGCGCACATCAGAGTGCCATATTACCTCCATGCGCTTTGCTCTCCTCCGTCTTTTGAAGATTGACTCGCTTTTCTCTAGTCAGTCGTGAGCCGCATTCTCGCGTTCGCATTCGTGCCTCTATTTTATCCGTCTGTCGTAATTCCAAAAACTACGATTCCAGACGACTGATTCATCCATCAATCAACGTTCGTCTCGACTCCCGCTTTCCCAGAGATGCGAGTCAATCCTTTAGGTGTGTACTCAATTCCTGGCTTTCCGCATCCTTCTGCATGTTTCCATGCTTTGAGTGGAGGGTCCGCTTCCAGCCAGGCTCGTTTCTTGCATATGATATTCATGCGTTTAGCTCATTGACTCCGACCCCCGTGTTTATGTTCGAATAGCTCCTCCCGACCAAACCCAGGGACGCCAGTCAAGACTTACAATTCGGGGCACCCTGAGTCAGCGAGAGAGTCAGTATTCTTATTACTCTACTTACCTATTTCTTGGTTTCGTTCCGGCCATCATCTGGTCCAATGCGTCCAAAATACACTTTACACGAACACGCGTCCTCCCGTCGCAGGGAATATTCGTCTATAACAGCTAAATCGATTTTTTATCAACATAATTTTGTAAATGAATTTCATGCACAAAAACATTTCTGTATTAGCGTCTACCAAAATTGGACCCTTTCACATATACAAATGCAGAAATGGACACAATTCCTAAATTTTATTTTCTGCTTCTCACATTAATTTACATAGATATGAGTGAATACAGTGTAACCCCTTAATCGTAGAAAAATATTAATTGTATTACATTCTTCATATTTTCAATTTTCAATTAAAAAATGTGCTTTTTCATTCGATGAAATATCTCTTGACACGCGTTGCGAGTCGCCGGAGGCCCACTCAAGCTCAGAGATGCCTAGGTCTTTAAAAGCTCGAGGCCCGGTCACTGACCTTAAAATGTTACGTCGGTATTTTACGAAATATAAAATCGCTTATAACTAATAAACTAAGTGTTTCCGAGAATATTGCATAAGAACTTTTTATTTTCGCGTCTTCTACCTATATCTCCGAGTTTTCTTACGCATTCAGAAACACCCTGTATATGAATATATGAATGTATATATAATATATATGAATATTGAAGTGTCCCATGGAAAAAAGTTCATAATTTTTAAATGAACAACATTTTTATTGAAAAATTACTTTGGAATATTTGTTTATATTTACATTTTAAAAATATTATGCTTGGAAGTCGAGTGGACCACCTTTGTATAAAATTACTTTATTTAAACGTTCAAAAAAGTTATTGTAAGAAGCCCGCAAGTGCTCTTGTGGTATTTTCTTCCATTCCGAATTAAATGACTTTTTCAGAGCCTCCAAACTGGTATGTTTTTTAGAGCATACCTTAGCCTCCAATATACCCCAAACGGAAAAATCCATTGGATTCAGATCGGGACAATTAGACGGCCATTCTTTACTGGAAATGAAGTTGGGAACATTGTTTTTTAACCAATTTTGCGTTTCTTTGGCTTTATGAGCTGGTGCGGAATCCTGTTGGAACGTCCATGTTTCTGATTTGACATGTTTATGTGCTCAAGGCTTCAAACAGCCCTCCAAAATCAATTCACGATAAATCTGTTGGTTAATTTTCACTCCTTCAGGCACAAAAATAAGGGGAGTATGTCCATTGTGGGTGATAGCAGCCCAGACCATTACAGATGTAGGTTTTTGTGTGCGAGTGGCAACCAAATGTTGCATATCTTTAGAAGATCTGCCCATTAACCAAACTCTATCGTTTTGTTTGTTAACAACTTGCTCAACCGTAAAAATTTTCTCATCAGAAAAAACAATGTTCTGCAAATTGCCACTCGCGGCTCGCCGCTTCAATTCCTTCGTTCTTTTTACTCTCTGATTCCTCTGGTTCATTGTGAGTCCCTGAACTTTTTGTATTTTATATGGCTTTACCTTATTGATTAACAAAAATCCAATATGGTGTCGAAAATAAACTACTTTAAGTTTGTGTTGTTTAGCAGTATGAAGTTGGGGACAGTTCAATTGCCGGACCCTGAATATGTAGAAATTTCTATACAGGGTGAGTCACGCGAAACAGAACACCTAAATATCTCTGTTAATGTTGAAGATCGAAGAAAATGTCACAGAGGTAAATTGTACTGTTAACAAATGGTACATGTGGTGATACTAAAAAATCTCTTAAATATTGTTTTTTAAAGGTTTTTTGAAGGTCATCGATGTTTTTTTAAATGGAAGTATATATTTTTTATTTCATTGTATAAGAGCTCATACCAAGATGAATTCAACGATTTAGGATACTATGACCTTGAAATGACCTTGAGCTCAGAAATCTGGGTTCGATCTACGAAAACATATAACGTCTAAAATTTGGATTCCTTGATCGTTAGTGGACGAATATAGTGAGCGGTGAGCGGCGAGGACAGCGCCGCGCAGAGCGCGGACAAAGGAAAATAAAGGGTAAAAGATACGTTTAGGGGAGGCAGCTCCGATGACCTTGACCTTGACATATGTGGTCGAAGTCACCCTTATAAGTGACCTTCAGAAGGTTTTAACTGTCGCTCGTTTTTTGTTAAAAAGTTATTCTTTAATCCCATCTTCGGACGGGAAATCACGTCGTCGGGATGGGGTTGCCGTGCTCAGCGGATTTCAGAATTCACTGGTGACGGACGAGACGTTCGGCTCTTTTAAACTATATTACGGTTTATTGCTAATTCTGGTTACATAGATAACGTGTTATACTTAAATTTATAAATTCGTATTACGACGGTCGATGGTCGAACGGTATGACAACACACGCTCGGTGGTCATTAGTGCAACAAGCGAAGACTCGACGTTCGGCGGAGTTCGGTGAGACGGTCGGTACTGCTTGTTACAACGTTCGATGACACGGTTGGTCGGTGCGACGTGCGGTCGGCGTGGCGCGTTACGTAACAACGCGGAGCTCGGACCTACGGAGGGAGTTGCGAAACGTGCGGAGCGCACGACGTAACGTGAAAATATTATCATTATTATTATTGAGAGCTTCATTTTCTTTTTCATTATTATTGCAAGCATTCAGGATATTAAAATATAATTCTGGGGATAACTCTGAACTGTTATCAGGGTGAACATTTCCTTTTGTATCAACAGAAAGAATTAAATTGATATTAGAATGCCCTTCTTTACTACTTATACTATTTTTTGGAACGCTGATCTGTAAAATAACTTATATATTAAAAAGTAATACTTGAATAACAGTACATGTTATAAAAATTTACATCTGTCATATTAAATAAAAGATTAGTTAAAAATTTAATTTACAAACTAAGTAGATCTATATTAAAAAAGAATTTTGTATTATAGTTACATCGGCTTCCGTGCTACGTGCAATGTCAATTTGATTTTCATTGCAATCATGCACTATCTTTCTCCACACATAAAAAAGACTTCTGTCCTCAACTGAACCTGCCCATTCAGTTGTATTTTTGCATGTGATAAATGTTTCTAATGTGGAGAGCCGGCCTCACATATGCTAGCCTGCTTCGATCCTTGCCCACCAGGAGGACACCCCGAGCCTCCGGTGCTCGCAAGTAGTCGATAATCAGATGGTTAGTATATAAGCGCGTTTCAGCTAGACGTTAATACCCGCGTCTAAGGCAGGGATCCGCTACACGCCTTACTGATGAGTCCAGTAGTGAATCCCGGGACGAAACGCATTGCCGTAGCTTCATCCCTACACTAATGTTAATGGATTGATATAACTTACAATCACTTTTAATGCTTTTAGTGATGCAGTTTCACTTGAAATTGTATGTACAAGCTAGCTCCGCATTTTCTGTTGATTGTGTAACAATCTTTGAAAAATCCACATTTTCCACAGAAAATGGATGAAGGCCACAAGCTCGTAAACCATTAGACAGAATTGTTTACAAGAACCATCTCATAAAAAACTTTTTGTAATAATGGCGCAAAATCTTCTTTTTTGACACTTAAAATTTCCTTTTTTATTCTATAATAATTTACATTTTTTTTCCAATAAGCCTTTAAAGGTGAAAATAGACTAACATCCATTGGTTGCAAGAAGTGACTTGTATTGGGTGGTAAAACTACTAATATTATATTATGTGTATGACAAAACTCACTTAGCGGCTGGGTTAAGTGAGACACATGTCCATTCACAAATAATATTATGGGTAATTGGACTTTATTTTTAACAAGCCATGTCCAAAATGTGTTGGCAATGTACTCATAAAAAACATTTGATGTCATCCATCCTCTTTCTGAGGTGCCAATACCATAGCCTCTTGGCTAATACGTCTTACGCTTTTTCTGTCTAATTTATTAATTTTGATAACTATTGAAATGAATAATACTAAATATTAGATAAATCTACCTTGATTTATACTTACAATATTCATCTATGCTTATAAGAGTTTGTCACAGTTTATGTTCTCACAGTCTAAGCGAAAATAGGTTAGGTTGCCAACCACACGAGAATAAGCGGGCACATTAATACGGACAGGCCATCAAATCTTGCGGTATTAATGGATTCACTTAAATAAATAGGAAAAAGTTTTAGAAAGACTTATTTCAGTATTTTAAAATAAAATTAAACGGTTTTATGATATAATTAATACTTTATATAGGTATAAATCATATTATTTGTTAATTTATTAACTTATATTAAGTACGTATTCCTTAACGCTTTTAACAAGGTATTTGACCAAAACCCTCGAAATCAGATATGTATCTTTGAAAAAATGTTTATTATACTTTAATTGCTTTTGAAATGTAATATTTTCTTTTGCAACACACGCATTGATAGTTTAGCTTAAATAAAAAAAATATTCTTCATTCATTTTTCGAAGTAATACTTTTCACGACTTATTTAAATGTAAAGGCACACTAATAGGGACAGACACAGTAATAGGGACCAGTACCCTAGTGCTGATATCTATATAACGTCGCGACAACAATTAAAACTGTACAATTGAATTACGTATCAGGGTAGTTTCACTCTTATACGGGAGCTGTTAACACGGGGTCAGTACTTTTAGTACAATCCGCGCGAGATCTCTGAGGACAATTTTATTTCTCAATTTTTACGTTAGATGGCATTCACAACGCCATCTCCCTCGGCGAATCATGAGTGGGGAGTCGAGCGCCATCACTTCGCTCCCAGTCTTGCTAGCGTACACATCGTGTGCGCAAGTCCAATAAACTGTGATTTTTGGTTAGTTAAACCACGTGTTGTTAATTACCTTCCCTCAAAGGAAGCACACAGGAATGGGGCCTGTAATAGTATCAAATAATCTCTTCGAGATCCGCACATTGGTAACCCTTTCGCAGATCCTGCATCGTCAGCGCAATCTGAATCAAGACAGCCGTTGCACAGACGCCGTAATGTAATGCGCAATTTTTACTTCGCTGAATATGCGACTATTTTTACTTTTTGCAATATTCATGGCTTGTACATACTATTAAATTATTTTTGCTCTTACGAGTATAAGTACATTTATTAATAAAATTCCTAATAATTTTATTTAATTAATAAAATTCTTAATAATAAATGTACTTATACCTATAAGAGCAAAAATAATTTAATAATATTGTTACGCGCACCCGGTACACTGCCCGATGCACTGGCTGAAGCCCCCCACAGGTAGTGATGGGATTTCAATCACTTCGAATCACTTCGAATCAGTGCCCGAAAATTCGAATCGTTTCGAATAAGTTTCGAAGCTTAAAACTCTTGAAAGTCTTGGAAGGTCTTGACAGTCTTGATAGTCTTGAACGGTCTTGAACGGTCTTGATAGTCTTGGAAGTCTTGGAAGTCTTGAAAGTTTTGGAAGTCTTGGAAGTCTTGGAAGTCTTGGAAGTCTTGAAAGTTTTGAAAGTCTTGAACGGTCTTGAACGGTTTTGAACGGTCTTGGAAGTCTTGGACGGTCTGCACGTGTAAATTTATATTCACTAAGAATGAGGAGTATCGAATATTTTTTTGTACAACCGAAACGCTTATTAAATTAATAAGTTATTTATCATTTGATATAGTTAATACTCTATATGTATATCATATTACGTTATGTGCAATATTATATATATATTGAATTTAAATACGATTATGTTGTTCATGAACTAATATACACAAATAATACAGTTACTTTTCCATAATCATTGGGACAATCAATAGAAAATCTTTTTATTCTATTGCATACTCTTTCTTTCATTTTCTAAAGATAATTCGTAATATGTCTGTTTTGCAAATTAAAAACACGAATAATATAAATAAATGTTTCATGATGTCTATTACACTGCTTGAACAAAAGTAATCAAAAAGTGTGTAAAATATCAAATACTTATGAAGCTTTCAATATCTGTCGGAACTCTCACGATTTACGACTTTCTAATTTGTATAGAATTTCAAGACTTTAAAGACCGTTCAAGACCTTTCAAGACCGTTCAAGACTTCCAAGACTTCCAAGACTTCCAAGCTTCCAAAACTTTCAAGACTTCCAAGACTTCCAAGACTTCCAAGACTATCAAGACCGTTCAAGACCGTTCAAGACTATCAAGACTGTCAAGACCTTCCAAGACTTTCAAGAGTTCTAAGCTTCGAAACTTATTCGATCCGATTCGAATTTTTACAGTCTTGAAAAATTGCGAATCGTTTCGAAGTTTCGATTCGAATGCCCATCACTACCCACAGGACGAGGGCTGAAGCCAGCGACAAGAAGAGGGACCCATCGATTAAACGTCAGTCATTGACGGACAGTCATCGACCACACACTTCGAATCTGTTCCCATTGATTATGAACAATTGTAAACTTGCAAACGTGTACCAAATAAAACCATGTCCACCGAGCGAGCCCGGCGCGGACGTAACAGTATGTACAAGCCATGAATATTGCAAGAAGTAAAAAAAAGTCGCATATTTAGCGAAGTGTATGAAAGTGTCTCCGCGTTTATGTGAGCGTGTGCGTGTGTGTATATGTATGTGTTTTTGTAAATATTGTATTTTGTATTATATTTGGAATATGTGTGTGTGTGTGTGTGTGCGTGCGTGCGTGCGTGCGTGCGTGCGTGCGTGCGTGCGTGCGTGCGTGCGTGCGTGCGTGCGTGCGTGCGTGTGTGTGTGTGTGTGTGTATATATATATATATATATATATTTGTAATATATGTATTATAAATAATTGTATTATTTTTTATTTTAAATAATTAATTTTTAATAAAAAATAAGTAGAAATTTGTATAAATGTATTATATGCGTTTTGAAATTCCCGCTACTGATCATTTAATTTTAGCACAATCTGCTAGAGGACAACATGGAATCGCGTTAACAAAATAATACATTGAGTGAACTTACCCTGTTACGTATATTCTAAGTCAATTATGACTTGTTTAATAATTTTATTTCTACGTATCTGTTATTATGAAGGATGTGTTTTGTAAAGTTATCAATGATTTTATAAGTAATGTATAAAATTTCGATGTGTAGGATCAATAACAAGATAGATCTACTTTAAGCTCAGTCCTTTAGGTTAGGTCCGTGTATCCTACAGACGCTACACTAGTAATTAAAGTCGCCTATATAGCGCGCCACAGTTTAATCACACTAGATGGCTGACAGTTGATACCTCTTCCGTCTTTTGCTTCAACCCCTCAGAATCATGCACAGTCTTTTACGTCCGTGGTTATTATGTCCACTGTTTGAAGTTTGAAACGACTAGTGACTCAAGACGATGCACTATTTAACTATACATATAGCAATGTATTTCAGTAAGGTTACAACACTTAGAGACTCGCAAGCTGGACTAAATATACTGTAGTACAGGTTTGAGATTAATACGGACAGAGTTACTGATTACGCTTACGAATAAGATCTGAGAGCTTGTGCATTTTTGGAGAGTTGTATATACAGGGTGTAACAAACATACGTTGAAATATTTTAAGGGGTAGTAAGAAACCGCAATTGGATCATAAAATATCCTACGACATAATGTCTAATCTATCTCTGTTTTACAATAATAATGTCCTAAAGTTGACAGGTCCATACGCTAAACTAATAGTCGGAAGATTCTATACCTTTACCCATACAGGGTGATTCTGTCGCCAGTGGACTCAGAGGCGATGCCGCCTCCTAAACATAAACACGAAAACCCTGATTTCAAGAGATGGATATCAATCTTGAGGTCTCTGCGAGGATGACTACTGTAGCAGAGACGGCTGTGTGCGTAAGTGTGTACTGAAAACGAGAGTCTCACAATTGGAACGCCTAAGAAAACACAATAAATCGTCTCTTAAACGACAGATGAGTGTATGAAAACCGGGCTTTTTGTCGCTATGTTTAGGCGGCAGCACCGTCTTTGAGTCCACTGACGAAAGAATCATCCTGTAGAACGTATACCTTTTACACCCTGTATAATAATGTTTAGTGGGGAGAAAGTGAATTTAGACCCTTATTGACTAAAAGATGAGTAACTATGTATTTAGGATGTTTTCGAAAACAGCGGTGAGAGAGATGGGTAGATGCCCATCCAACAATTCTATACATATACATATTTCTTTATAATATAAACAGAATTGTGTAAGTCTGCATTACAGCTTTTCTTTATGCTGAAACACGCATATGACTTAACCTCGGAAGCCGAACGCAGCTTCATTTTGACCCATCTACTTTTTTACATCTACATACATACTTTTTATTCAGTTTTCATTGTTTATTCTTTATTACTGTATTGCGTGTAAAAGATAGCCCGAAAAGCAAAAGAATGCGATTCGCTCCAGAATTTATTTTTAAAATGTGTAAAACAAAATGTGAACCCTAAACTAAAATAGCCATCCAGCTTGCAAATGTTAACTTTTATGATACCAAGCTTTTATGATTAACGTTCTTTACCATAGGGAAAATATCCTCCTTGGTATCATAAGAGTTTTAAGCAAATAGAAAATTAAAGAAGATATTTAGTATTCCTAAAGTACTTGCTGAATTTTGAGCCGTTTTTAATAGCAGAATATCCCTACTATAGCGGTTTTATTAAACTTTATTCTCACTATTCCTGCAAGATAAATCATATTGCCGTTTCATAAAGAAGTCAATTTACCAACATACCTTCAATGAAAATTAAAATTTTTACTTCAACGAAGATCTACTACAAATCTACATTAAATCTACCGATATAAAACATTTATATCTCACTTTGTATAATTTCGAGCAATACTACTAAGCTTCGAAGAATCAAAATAGATTAGTCGATCAGAATTCTCGAGAGACTTTCCAGAATTAATGACCTCGCGTAAGTGAAACATTCTGGCGGCTGCCAAGTACGAATCGCTCGTGCACGGGTAGGAGGAGACACGGGAATTAATTACAATCAATATTCCTTAATCTTCGGGCAGCAGGAGGCTGAGGTAGGGCCGGGAAGGCAAGTAGGCCAACGTACTACGCGGGGCATTTATCACGTTTAAAACCAGACCACTTCTGTTGCGAAGTTCGAACCAGTTATTACCATCCGGCCCGCGTCCCAGTCATCCACACGTCCGATCGAAATATCGGTATCCCTGCCGGCGGACCGATAAAGCGGCTGTTATCAGAGCGACGACGAGGTGGAAACCAGGACAGGGAGGTTGAGCGAAAGAGGCGCAGGGAGAAGGAAGGGCGAGTGAGCTTCGGCTCTCGGCTCAGAACTAAGCAAGTCACGCACGCACAATCTCCATACATCACCGTCGGAGCGTGTAAACTTTTCAACTGGCTCGCATATCCTGCCCGCGTCGACTATCCTTCGGGGCAACCGAGTCTTTCCCTAGACCGATTTTCCTTTCCTCCTACTTGTCGTTCCACGCGCACCCATGTCCTACCCTCCCCGATTGTCGCTTCTCCCCTCACCACTGCCCCATCTTATCGGTCGCCCAGTCCACTGGCGTGGGGCCACAAATTATTGAAGCTCAATTGAAGCGAAGGACGACGACTTCGACCGGCTAAACACATCCACGTCCTCGATTCTTTTCCTTGGACCACGTTCTATATCCTTCGTCCGCCTTTCTCCTTCGTCCACCACGATACGCTCCCCTCCGGCCACCAGCTCCTTCCACCGATGCTCTTTAACTTTTCGCCTCCGCTAACCCGTTCTTCCGCTTTCATCGCTAACCTTTCCCCAGTCTCGGGATTATTCCGGATCCCGGTGGGGAAGGATGCGGAGGCGAGACGGGGAGACGTCGAGGAGCTTAGCAGTCAGCTGCGGACTGTTCTTACCATCATTGCCCTCGGCGGGCTTTTCGTATCCTGCAATTATTTGAAATTTCCGTTCGATATCACCCGACCCGTCCCTCTTGTGGTAGGGGAGGGAAACTTTATTTGACGACGATTAGCAGCCGGTGCCACGTCGACGGTCCTCCCACGCCACAGACAAATGGTGGTCCCCGAGATATTGCGGTGAATCGTGAGCTCTATTTCGTGGATCCTTCGACGATTGGATTATCCGATCGGATGCACGCATTAAAGTGCTATTAGTTTCTCGTTCTACCTGCCGTACTCTTTCCCCAGTTTTTACCCCGCCTCTATGTCCTCTGCGGATCCAAGAGATTCTTCTTAATAGAAACTTGTGATTAAAGACAGGGGTGTAAATATTCAGTTCCGCTGCGCCGTTTGCTGTTCGTTTACTCTTGGAATACAGGACACAGTATTTTAGACTTTACTATCGTGGAACTTTAAACTATCTGGAGGTGAATTATTATCGTTCTTTGGTAGCTACCTTTTCTCATCAAATTGAAAAATTGGGATTTATGTACTTCGAAATGAGAATTATTAAAGAATATTCTTATAATAGTTGTCTTTAAAACTTATCATACCTTTTATTAAATAATACTCTTAAGTATTACTTTTCGCAACAGAAACCAAACACATTTTCTGTGATGTCTTAAAGCCCATTTATAGGAAAAACTCCCCTGAAAGAGGCCTTTCAAAGGTGGTGGAGAGTCGATCAGCTGCTGTCATCTAAATATTCATTGATTACCTATAGCGGGTCCCACGTCGCGGAAGGTACGGATATTAATGTCGATACCACTGGAACGCTTGTAATGCGGAATTTATGATACGGAAATAAATACGGTAAAAAATTGTAAACGCCGTCGGCAAGATCTTTAATCATAGTTTCTATTCGATCTTGTCAACCGCAGGAAAGTCTACTTGCGTTAAGCCACCAGAGGAAGATATATTAGTAATCGGAAAATACTATTACGATCTTGTATTGTCGATGGGGAATAAAAGTCGACATGATTGTAAAGTGAAACATGTTCGTTATCGATTACGTTTAAATATTCGACGAAGTACCAATTGCTAATAAATGAATAAATTAAATTATAATGCTTTTAAATGCTAAAATTTATATTTTACATTAAAATGTGATCGAAACTTTGAGTCACTGAACTCACAAATAGTTTAAGTAGATATAGAACTTTCAAAGTCTTTGAAATATTTATCCAATGATATAATTCGAATCATTGGCATCATTGTAAAATCCTGTAATAATTGTTTTGAAATTTCATTCCTATTAACATGATCTGGATCACTAACCTTTAACGTGAATAATATCTAGACTGCGGAAGTTTATGCATTTATAGCGAGTTTGAACGTACTAAAACGTATAACAATATGCATAGATGTAAAAACACATGAAATATAGAAAGCAAAACATATGTTATTATTTCAGAGGTACAAGACACTTTTATTTAAGTTAATTAGCTTTTTCTGTGGTCTTGAAAATGTGTATTTCCATAAACTTCCGCAGTCTAATAATATCACACTGTAGGTATGAAATTGTTACCTACAAGGGGCTAATTTCTCTTTTTATGAACCACATGTATTATTTTTACATGTTAATTATGAAAATGGTCAAGACAATGAACCAAAGGAATGGGGATTTTCTTTATTTTATGTTCCATCGATTTATATTTTTATATTATAGAAACATTTTTACCAAATAGTCGTGCAATTAGCAATAACTTAAAAATAACATGAAGTAACTTTCATATCTATCCGAGGAAGTTTCATGTTGAGCTGTAAAACTAGTAAGACAGAAGATAATTATATACTTTTGTACTGTGTTATTATAATTACGTTTATTATATACAAGTGATAAGCAAAAATATAAAGATATAACGGATCTACTAACGCATATTCCACCGATTTATTATAAATACGTATTTTAAAACCATTAAAGTGTCCAAAACTGAGTATTTTTTTATCAAGGGCAAAAGGTGATTAAAATTATGCGAAATTACAAATTCGCATTGAAATATTTTAAAGGGTGGTAAGGTCCTCAAATAAAACAGAAAATGTCTCTTTCTGTAAAGACTCCTTTGCTCTATTGTTGCTTGTCAATATGTTTGTTAAATTTTATCGTCTTCTAGTAGTTTAGCGTATAGACATGTTAACTTTAAGGCATTATTATTGCAAAATGGATATTGAAGTATTTCAGCGTATATTTATTTCACCCTGTATATAATATATAATATATAACATAAATAAATATGTTTGTTTTTAATTTATTCAATTTATTCTTGAATATTCTATCTATAACTTCGAAGTATCCATTTTAAAAAGAGTGTAGGTCATTCGAAGCATAGAAAAAAACATTTAAATAAATTTCATATTAGAAGGTCATATATGTATCTTACAAAAAATTGGTTCTATGATAGAAAACTATTATTTAATACTCAAACGCAAAGGTCTAAGCCTATCTCTATAAATCTAACTTATACCATTTTCATAATCATCGGCCCATACTATAGAAACTCCATTTCTGTAGATCTCTATATTCCATCTAGCCTTAAAAGTAGTGCCTTTAAATAGAATGGAATTTTATCTAAATATGTAGTCTGAAATAACAGAATAGTATGGTTTCAAACGTTTCATTTTGTCCTTCGGTTTCAATGTAGTAATGTAGTTTTGGGACAAGAACAAGGTGAAACTAAAAGACATAACATTAGAATTGAGAAGTACTACTTCAAATATTAAGTGTTTATCAGTAAAGCATTAGACTCAAGGGTCACATAAATAAATTAGAATGTAAAATACTTCTTTCTAATTAGATTGAAATAGTTTAAAGATAAGCGAAGGATGGCCAATTAAGTTTGGCTATTCTTACACAACACAACATCTTCTATTTATTATCCATATTATCCAATTTAGTAACTGCTAACAACGAACACAGGAGAACCACCCGTTAAAAAAGGTTACATTAAGCGCATCAAGAACCTCAGGAGTATAATGAATCCCGGTACAACGACAGCTCCGTATCGCGGAGCGAATTCCAAATTCGTACCGAGTGCTCTTAATTTCACAAGCTCGATCCAGTGCAGGTCCTCGAACCCCAACCTCCCCCCCCCTAAACCCGGGAAGAAAATAGTCGCCGAAGCGAAAAGAAACGGCAATAATTGTTGCTAGGTTAATAGTGGCTTTAACCGTTTTCTGACAAATTATACGACACGTATATGTACAGGTCATCCACGTATCTCGGAACCCCAGCTCATTTGTACTCGTGCAGATGGGTTCCGAGATACGTGGATTACCCTATATAGGGGAGGGTTAACGAATGACCGGACCAGGGAACGTTTATCGTGTCCACGGCTCGGAATCGTACAGACGGGGTAGTTTCCAACTCCATGGACCTTCTAGCTGCCGGAAGCTTAAGAGGCACCACCCCTCCTTTTGGCGGTGGTACAGAGAGAAACCGCATCGTTGCCCGTACGGGGATCCTAAGCTCGCATTGTTATATATACATATATATGTATCGTGCACGGATTATGCCGAAATGTGTGAACCAACACCTTGACTGGCGCGATCTACTTCAACCCTTTCGTCCACAGGGAACCGATCCTGGCTGTGCACTGTCCCAATGGGCAACCGCGATCTTCTTTGGCGAGAGTAACCCCTTCCCGATCTGCGTACACCGTGGTACCTCATTTCCTCTTGTTAGGTACGTCGCTTAAGCTTAGTTTCCGCCGGAAAGTGTTATCGATCTACGCGGCAGCTCGGCCCTCCAACTGGCTAGGTTACCCTTGCCTCGCTCCTGTTACGTGCATCCATTGTGCGAGCGAGACAGGGCTATTGCTAGGGTTAGGTAATAAGTACAGATGATCGTTTTAAGCTGTCCCTAGGCGCGCTCGTATATTCGGATTCGACCAAGTGGATTGGAGGGGCGGAGAAATTAAATGCGCTTTAGACGGGCTAGGTTACAGTGAGCAACGGTGACGCATGAAATTATGCGGTCGTCTTTTCTTATCAGTGATCTACGGGTTTAGTAAAAAGTTGTGTAGAGTAATGAAAACTCATGGATAAAGAAACCAAGATCGTGTATCTGCATGTAACAGGAGTACATTCTTCTTCTATCGTATTGGAAATGAACTTCATTACTAGACTGCAGATATTAATCCATGCAGATTCACATTTTTACAAACATGAATAAGGAATTGAATTTTGAATGAAAGTGTATCTTAGAAGATGAATACCATACAGGAAATATTTTCCTGTTTCAAACAATTTAGCATATAATAATTTCGGGAAAGAGGAAGTTTCCAGCTGTCATTAACTTTATTTTTGACTATAAAGATAATTACATTAAAAGAAATGAGTTCATTGTATTATTTATGTGTAATAAAGATATAAAGACTTGTGAGTGCTCTGAAGCTTTGACAAGATATTTATGTGATCAACACGCAAAAACTGTTATTTTTATTATTGCAAAACCTTAATTATCATTATTACTGGTTCTTGACTTTGTACAGGTGCATTTCTCCCTTAAATATGTGAACAGATGCACCACCATTCATTTAACTTCTTTGAAAAATTCAGGTGAATTCATAAAAAAATCACCCACTACCCACAGAATTATCTTCAAATACTTTACCACAAATTGCGCTCACTTTTATTGCTTCAATATTTAGAATAGGTTGATAGAGAAAAAGGTATTAGAAGTGAAGAGAAGAGGGTATAAATGAAAGCAGTACATCTGTCCCTATTTTGAAGTGCATAATATAATTTCAGACTTCACGAATAGATCAATTTTTTAAAACTTTTTGAAAAATCATCTTAAATTAATAAAGTGAAAGTTTCATACATTACAGTTTCAATTGTTTTTATATAAAATTGTATAAGTAACTTACAAAACGTTGTGCATTACTTTCAAAATTTCCATATTTACACTTATCATAAATACATAAACATCCGCAGTAATTATATATATAATAGACAGTAAAACTAAATTTTGAACAATAATGGGCTTATAAACTAATAACGGGGCCGCACTAGTGTTCTTAGACTGTTCGCGAACAAATCGCAAATTATTTTCATCAAAAACTAATTTGCTACGCATAATCATTAGTGGTTATAAAATGTATAATGCTTTTGTGGAAAAGTTTTGCGAACAATATTCATCAATCGTTTGTGAACACCTTGATTGTATTAATTATTTATGTTAACTTCAAGTATGTCATTCTTGTAGGATATCTAATACTGTAAAAGTGATGAAAAACACAAATTTATCTACTCTAAAAGCTTTGAAACCTTATTTCTATTACCCTGTGTGAGCCTACTTTTTCATTCTTTATTCGTCTTCCACACAAGCTTTTCATTCTAAAAAATCACTAAACAACACAGGGTGTAACAAATATACGTTTCACCATTTTAAGGGGTGTTAGAGTCCGATAATAGCGTCAAATCTGCTTTCATTTTGCAGTAATAATGCCTTTAAGTTAGCAATATGGTTTTTGAATGGAGAATAGGCTTGGCACATCAACAAGGCAAACACATGGAAACAGGGTGTTGACCTCGACTTTTCAGCTGTCGAGAATGTATGTACAAGTATTTCGGAAGACGCTTAAGAATCCCAAAGGCAATCCAGTGAATAGGTTAGACTGCGACTAGGTCGGAGTTTTTTGAACTTGCAAAAATATTAATCCCAAACAGCTAACTATGTACGTGCTTCGCTTCATCTGTGTGTGGGGATGACACTCTTTTCCCGAAATATCTCAGATTTTAAAGCTTTATAACAGTTAAACTGTAAGAGATACAACAAAATTCGTTAAGACTATTTTGCTCTATTACTGCTTCTCAATTTATCTACAAAATTACAAAGTCCTCCGACTTTTAGTTTCGCGTAAATGCATGTCCATATTAAGGCATTGTTAGTGTAAAATGGATGCAGATCGGATACTATATTATAGGACATTTTCTGTCCCATTATTAATCCCCTACCACCCCTTAAAATAATGCTACGCAAAGAGTTTACACCTTGTATAAATGTAGGGTAATTATCCCTATTAATGAGCCTGTACCGATTAGCGTGCCTTTACATTTAAATAAGATGCAAAGCAGAATACCTCAAAGAAATATAAGAAAAGCATCTTTTTTTGATTGAGTTAAATTATCAAACTTATAGTAGAAAAGATGTTTCTTTCTATTTGAAGGCACACTGATAGGTTCAGACTCACTAATAGGGACCAGTATCCTATTTGTACATTTGCTGTCTATGAAAAATCTTGAAATAACAGTGTTTCGATCACGATACCACATAGGAAAAGAAAACTGCATTATCTCGTGGTGAACGCACGTAGCTTTCCGAGACAGATGGAGTCAAAATATTAGGATAAGTTGGACAAAGAGTATTCAGAAGCCTGTCTTTGGGGTATAACGTTACATGTAAAACACGTGTGTTCACACAGGTACGAGCCTCTATATTAAGTGTCTACGGATCGAAGACCATTATATGAAGAGTACAAAAAAGCTGCTGCTTGATTGGTTTAGAATAAAATAAACGGCTCTTTTAAGATTTTTATTGAACTTCTAATTTTGAAAATGAGATGAATTCTTTTTCATATTAATCATTTCATATTAATAATTTTCTTTGCAAAAAAAAAAAACAAAAAAAACGAAAAAACTGTTTGTGCTTAATCATACTTTTGAATGCTACAATATTCACTACGATTTCACTAAACAACATTGAAAATATCAAAGCATTTACTATTAAACTTAAAGTTCCTGGAAATCCAGAAAAAAAGGTTGTGCACTAACGTAAGTACATTCTTTTCAAGCAAAATCCCGTTTCCTCATTTTGATCCAGACACGACACAGCGACACAAAAATTTGTGGCATACCTACGCTGCGTCTTCGTAATAAAGGATGTATGATTTCAAAAGATGGAGCAAAAATAAATGGAAATATGGGATGGGGCTTTTATACAAAAATGGGGAAGGGGGCGCGTGGAAAGCCCTTGTAAGGTGATACTGGCCGGTTGAACCCTTCGAGACCGGCTCTCGTCCATGTCCCGCCTTTCCCTCGCCATATTCCAGCAAAGAGGATCGGATTTGTTATGACATGAAACTATTCGAAACTCGATCTTTCGAGAGGAAAGGGTTTAATATTTTGACAAGGGTCTTCCGTCCCCGGTGTACGTGTCATTGCACACATTTCCGGTGCAAATCGTTTTATACGATCGTGCTTCGGGTATAACCGATCGTGACACTCTTCGGCTTCGAGCGGAGAATCTTACAGAAACACACCTGCTTCAGAAAGCTGGCTGTCCTTCTTGGATAAGCGAATCGTGCGTTTCCCACGTATTGTGTGACCTGGAAACTAAACTAATCTGTTTCCAAGGGTAAGAAAAATGTGTTCTATTTCCATCGCAAAATTGCATTATGGTTGCAAGTAATTGAATTATATTTTTTATGAATATTACGTTCATTACTTTTCAGTATTTTGTACGATTTATTCAAAAGTGAGTCAGAATTGGATTAATGAGTTAATTCGTCTTTCTTGATTAACAAATTAAGAAGTGGGAGTCGATAATGGATGCTTCAAAACTTCAATATTTAACGTGTTATGGAACGCGAATGCTCTAGATTTTCACAAAATTATTTGAAAACGACACTCATTTATCAGTGTCTACGGTGAAACCAAAGCTAAAATGCCGTATTCTTTTTTTAGTTGTCAGGTGATATTCACGGGAATGGAAAAGTAACGAGAAAAGCAGTCGACAGATAATAAGGGGTTTTACACAAACAAACGAAATTCACATCGCCAATCGATTCTTTCCGTCATTGGATTCTGAACAATGAAGATTAAACGACAAAGAACGTTTCATCGAGGCGTCAATCGGCTCGCATCCAGTCAATCTTTACATATTTGAGATAACTGACAGTCATTTGATTAGTTTGGAGGAAATATAATGAAGCTCCGCGATTTCGTTTTCATTTTTCAAAACTGTCAATTTGACGAGTAGAATAGGTACTTGAAGACAAGTCAATGTAATTCCCGATTTCCGTCAATGTAGCAAAGTAAAATTAAAGTTCAGATAGACGTTCGATTTTCGACAAGTATGACGATTTAACAACGGAAGTGAAGAAAGTAGAAAGTAGTAATCAAATAAGAAGTCATATGTTCGGTGTGCAACTATTTTATGGAAACTTCAGTCTTCTTTAAAATTCTGCAATCTTTATTAAGACTTCCTTGCAAAATCTGTCTAATGAATACTTTGCTTCCATTAAAAAATAAGTGGAAATGAATTATCAGACATCGACAGACGTAGGTATCAGCACTGGAAGATTATATACCACACTAGGAACTCGTGAACCATGTAAAAATCAGTAACAAGAAAGAGTAGAATCTAATGTGTACTACAAACAATAACGATTCATAATGTAAGTAAACGTTTTCAATGGCGAATTTGAGCACCAAAAAGGGAACATAACTGCTTCATCTAACAAGGAAGCATTTTGAAGGGAGGATAGTCAGATTAAGTACATTTCAGTACTGGTAGAAGTTTTAGATAATAGTAAAATATCCAATATACAACATGAGGAAATGAGCTGGAAACATTATTTATTCTACAGGGTGTCCCGGGTTTTTCCGGCTAAACTACGGGAGCATATTCTACAAGTAGAAATAAGAAAAAAATGTTATTTGAAGTTCGGTTATAAACAAAGTTCATTTGTTTATAACAAAAGTTATAAACAAATGAAATTTAATTTAGTAACGGCGGATTTTACTTAGCAGAGTATGGAAAGTCGAACGTGTTTATCTTATCATTTCGAAATGTCGTCCTTGGACGCTAATACAAGCTTGACATCGATGTTTTGTGGAACTTATTGCAGTACGAATTTCCTGATAATTTTGTTTCATTTCAATAACTGAGTTATTAATTCGTTAAAATCCGCCGTTACCAAATTCAATTTTATTTGTTTATAATTTTGTAATAAAGCGTTTTTAACCGAACTTCAAATAACATTTTTTTCTTATTTCTACTTGTAGAATATGCTCCCGTAATTTGGCCTGAAAAACCCGGGACACCCTGTATTTAAACCCTAATTAAGTTTCAATTTCTTGATCGCGCAATCAACATTCAAATCTACACGGCGTATCAGAAGATTAGACGTACTCTATTTTTTAACAGAAATTCAGCACCTAATGAACTTTTGACTCATTTTTATTCTCGGATAGTTAAAATACCTTAAAACATTGTAATTGACACTGACGTAATTTGAATTTGACACAGCAGGACGATTTTTTACGGAAAATGTAGAAAACGGCCATGTACAGGGTATATCCGTTAAGTTTTGTCACCATTTTTTAGGCACTTCCGGTAGTGCAATTAAAAAATGTTTCATATAAAATTTTATCAGTACTCAGTTGACTAGATATTCGCATATTCTTAAATCTCAAAGAATGCTTTTTACGTAAAACAGTCAACGTCACCTTTGGGGATATTTGCAATGCGTTGTATACGACACAGCAATCAATAATGTTCAAGAACCTCAAAATCGCATAAAAACTGCATGTAACAACAGAAATCGAGACGCCCTAATTATGACGACAACGAAAAATCTAATACATAGAGCGGAGTTTTGTATCATAGAAGATGGATCGCAGTTCGAACATCTGATGTAACATTATTTATTTTCTAAGAAATAATTTTTCACTAAAATTACGTTTGCGCAAAATTTTCGGGTTCAAGGTCATATCAAGATCATAGTATAATACACACTTTTTTAGTCAGCCAAGTACTGATGAAATTTTGTCTGAAACATTTTTACATTGCACTACCGAAAATGCCTAAAAAATTGTGACAAAACTTAACGAGTAAGTACGAATATCAACAAAAGAAATCAAAAGGATAGAAACTTATTTGAATGATCGAAATATAAATTAAGATTGATTGTAAATATATGTATGTGTGATGGCTCAGAGTCAATCAGTGAAACAAAAGGAATATTATACACATAAATGACATCCTTACTTTTATCTCCACTTATCTACTTTGTCAAAATTTTCTAACGTTTCAGGTTGTTAATTTTGTATTCTTCTTTCATAAGGTTTTGTCTACTTTATGAGTTCTGCTAATAATCACATTGCTAAATGCAATAATTCTATCCTATTGCTATTCTATGTAATTTATTCCTAATTTCTAGTCCATTTTGATTTGTGTCTAACACTACTAAGATCTTCTCGATATAGTAACTATGTACTTATTAGGACACCTTTCTTATAAGGATAAAGCACACCAATATCATGAATGAATATCTATTCAAAAAGACAAAGTCGTTTCATCGCAACAGTAGTCACAAATCCGAAACAGCATATTACTTTCTATGTATGTGAATGTAGAATATTTTAGCCACAAAGGCAGAATTACAGGATCAACCCAAAGAACCCCTCGACTTACATAAAGATATAAAAGTACCATAAAATACCTATCCGAAATGAATCTTCATCATAAACATCTAATCGTACCACTTACATAATATCGTCGCTGATAACCCAGCGTGATATTAAAGTTTCTCTTAAAAAAAAATTGTCGTCAAGAAATGTCAATCTTCCACTTCGCTATTCTCCTAGCCAAGTGACTCGGAGTCACTAAATCAAAGACCCCAATTTCCTTTACCAAGCATCGCCTTCCAAACCAGTCGACCTTCCAAATAAACTCGTTGAATAGTCCATCAGAGGCGCTTCGAGTCTCTCAAGAGAGCTTACAGCTTTGATATTTGGAGGTGTTGATTACGTCTCGAGATGGATGACACGCCATCGCGTCAGGCTCTTGAGTGCACGGTGTACCGTGTCAAAGACCCGACGTCGCGGGGACTCCGCCGGGGGACGAATTATTATAATTAGCACAGTCGAATCAATTTATCGTTAAGTTCGTCGCGTCACCTAGCGGTTCCTTCGCCTTTCGGCGTGGAATATTCTAACCTGTAGTCGCGCAGACGTTTGCGAATCCCGTGGTATCGGAAGGATGGGAGGAGGAGACGGTCGAAACCGTTTGGCAGTCGGTGACTCGAATCTCGTTCTCGGATCGAATGGAGTGGTGCGCGCCACAACGGCCAAGGCAATTAACCGTTGCATTCGATTGCCGTAGCCTTGCGTCAAGAGAAAACAAGGTTTTCGGTCCTCTTGCGGATATGCTCATAGATACGCGAGCACGGCTCGTCCGAGCCGGTCTGTTGTCTGCTAGAGAGCTCGGTTGGCCGGATAGGGCACCCTAATTCGTTGTAATCAGGGGTACCTTCGTTGCTGTTTGCCCACCTTGTTGCGCCTCTATTAGTTCCGCGTCAGAAGGCATGCTCACGTGATTTGTATCCCCAATGCGCCACCTCGTCTGAACCAGACGGGTGCGTAAGTTCCGTATTCGAAGAAGCTCCGTAACGACTGTGTTGTCCCTTCAGAGGGCGAACGTTCTGCGCTTAACGTGGCTGCAATTTAGGGGGAATGAAATTCCGTCTGCCGTAGCAGCTTGTGAGGGACAAGGCAGCGAGTTGTGTTTAATATAATTTATAGGTCTTTATTATAAACATAGGCATCTGAGGAAATCTGCTATAAAGGCTGTCTTAAATAAAGACCAACAAACATAGTAATTTCTGAAATTTATGTCTGTGTATAAAACCATATTCCGTTTTAATACAAGGTATTCAGGGGTTTAGGTTTAGGAAAATTTCACAAGTGCTCCATTATTATAAACTCATAGCAAAAATATGAAACTATGAAGTGTTCTAATGTGTAATAATTTTTATTATCAGCATATCATTGTGAATATAGGCCACTAATTATTAAATTAATGTCAAGAAACAAGAAACAATAATAGTAAAATTAATTTCTTTAGATGTTCTCTGAACGTGTGTTTGTCATCGTCAAGCAGATTCACGTACAAGAAGCGTAAACGTACAACGTACCTCATGTTAACATGTAGCACATATATTACGTATCATGTCCTATCTCATATTCAACTAAGAGAAAAGGTAAATATTACGTTTAGGGGAGGCAACTCCGATGACCTTGACCTTGACATATGTGGTCAAGGTCAAGGTCATCGGAGCTGCCTCCCCTAAACGTAATATTTACCACAGAAAGGGTATTAATGTACATATTGGTAACATTTCATGCTTCTGTTATAACTTTTTAATGAAGTATTTGTTAACACTTCTCAGATAGCACAAACACGTTGTATGTATGTTCACAGAATATCCGTTCCGGACGTTCCGGACTTCCCGTAAAGGTCCATATATCCTCTACACATCCTCATTAAGTTTTCTAAACGTCGCAGTAAGGTCCCATTTACAAAGTGGGACGTTCTCAGAATGTGCTGTATCGTTTTGTTGTATGTACATAGTTTAAAGTTCAGAGATTTAAAATTCAATATATAATTATTGTGTAACAAACTTTCTATTTAAATATTCATTTTTCAAGCTGAACAAAATAAGAGTATCCGCCTACTAAAGGATTGTCGACCTTTAATGCCTTCCACCCTATACGAGAAATAAACAATACACCAAAATTTCATTGCAACGTTGAGGTTATATTGTGTATTTATTACGCATATCCATAACACTCTTGAGAGGAACGTTTCTAAAACATCCCAAATTGAAATCTTCCAAACATCCGTAGAACTTTTAAAACGAACATTCCTGAAACATCCGAAATTTAAGTCTTATGAACATCCTAGGAATGTTCAAAATGGACGTAGAACACTCGGGCATAAACTGAACATGAAACAGACGTTCTTGGAACGTATGGTGCTATCTGGGTTTGTTACATACGATTTTGAACTTATTTTTAATTGTAAAATACACTAGCAAAGTTTAAACTAGTGTATTTTTTAAATTAATGTGATAATAACTTTTCGGGAGAAATATTTTTGCAGAATTCGTGGACAGACGTTCTAGGCTTTCAAGAATTTTGAGAAGTCTCTTCTGTATTATATAATCATCTGTCAAATCAAATGCTTAGAACTTTTTTCAATGAAGATCAAATTTGTATGATTTAAATATTTTGGCTGTACCCGTAACGATCCAGATTGGCTACGCAAAGTTCAAATGAAAAGCTAAGCTTCTTTTTGACAGGCTATTATAAAATCATAGTTCAAGTTTGATGAATTGAATAACCCAAATGATTGGTGATAAAAAAAAAGAATTAAAAGAAAGGAGTAGAACCGCGCTTTGAAACTTCTTTGAGGGCAATTTCGTCAAAAGCGTTAAGCATTCTTCAAATTGCTCAGAAAAGCGCAATTACATCTCGTATTCATATAGATAATGAAGGAAAGGTCGGCAGCCTCTTATATAATAATGCATTTTTAATCTTTCCACTTTTATAGTCGGGCGACATTGTACCTGCGAGATCGATAGATGGCCGATACTCGTTCACAGTGTGCCGTTACTTTCCTCCCTTTTAACCCTTGTGCTGTGTCGTGCTTCTATAGCTATTCTTCCAGTAAAAAGGAGTAATGAGAACGTTATAAAGAGTACGCAGTGTACGGGGAGGACAGGAGCCGCGGAATAATTTCATGGATAGAACACGCGCCCGTGGGATATCCTTTCTTTCAAGTCGACGCTCCCTGGAACGGAACAGTTTCTAAAAACTTCGTTAACAAGCTTCTGTTAGCCGGCCTTTCGGTTGTTTGTCGACGTTTAATGAGTCCTATTACGTCTGATACCCGATAACGGAGGGTGATATCGCCGGGGAAACCGAATCGCGCATCTTATGTCGGAAGACCGCGTCGAATAAAACGATCGAAAGAACTTTGGTCGTTACGCAAGCTCGAAAGAACAAAAGGAGGAATCGGCGTTCAAAGAATTGTTCAGTCTAAGCATAGACGAGCTCCGTTGGAAAACGCAATAGAGCTTGTCGGAACTTATCGAGTACTTGATCTCGTTACTCATCCTACTCGTTCTCCCTTGCGTTCTACCTCCTCAGTCCCGAGCCCTTCACCCTTTCACTATCTCTGTCCCATCCGCGCGATCTTCTTCGCTTTTCTCCGCTTTTTCGTTTCCCTCTGTGCCTCGAGCTCCTTTAAAAGTTGATCCAGAACTCCCATTAACAATAATTCTCTCGCCGAGCTCTCCTGTTCGTCGAGTTCGAAAACGGTAATTTGCTGAACGGGAGAGCAATTAAAAAAGTAAAAAACGACTAACAGCACTGGCGAAAATAGAAGATCCGATTCCATTTCGCGGAATATTGAATATTTGAACTGTGTGCTTCGAGGGTATTGCATTTTGCAGAGGAGCGGCACGATGAGCGTATATATTTCTATGAGGGAATTGGGTAAACTTTTTCGAAATCGAGACGCTCGATTTGAGAAACGACCGAGGAACCAGATGGGGACTTACTTCCGGACGCTCCCATCATCCATTGATATATGCGCGCGCTGCTCCGTGCATTTTAGAGAACATCCTGTCTCATTGAGTAATGTTATCAAACTCGAACTTTTATCGCTGATGAAAGTTTCTCTCCAGGCGGGAGTGACTTGGCGCAGCCGGGAATGCTGGATGAACTTTCACGCGGAAAGTTCGTCTGACCTTTTCTTATTAGGGTGGGTGGAGCTTGATGGCATTGGGGCGTGGAGTTATTAATAGAATAACGTTCGTTGTAAATTGTAGAACTGATAACGAGGGGAAATTGCGTAACGGCGTAACTTAATTAAATTACGAATCACCGTACTTACTAGGGTTCACTGATTGAAGCACTAAATAATCATTATAGTAAGTGCCGGAGAAATGCATAACTAAACCTAATTTACAGTTTTCCAATAATTGAAATCGTTATTAGAACATGTGTTATGAAATAAATAAATTAAAGTAACATTTAAAGGATTGAAACTAAAAACTTTCTTTGAAAGAGAAACAGATTTATTTCTGGTAGTAGGCTGAATTTTGAAGAATATTTCATTAAAAATCTAAACTTGTTGACTTAAATATTGTGAGCACATTTTCCTTGATCATAAAAATTATGAAAGGGTTACAGAAGATATTTAGATTACCATACTTTTCATTAGAAAGGGAAAAATTTTTAAATCTTTTTCTTGTTAGTAAAAACGTTAAAAACATTGTTTCAATCGATTTAATTTCCACTGAAATCTACCTCAAATATCCGGGAGAGACATCACATTTCCCTATTTCAACGTGGTATGTTGAATGCAACCTAGTATGGCAAAGGAATATTCCACAGACTCGCCTGAACGTATTACAAAAGTTAGATTATGAAAACTATGAATTTTAAATTACTGTGACCGTAGAAATAAAAAGGACATATGAAGGCAAAATGAGATAGACTCTTCTTGAAAAATTATAAAATCTTCGCAAAAAGCATGCACACTGTATTTTAGTACCCACATACTGGGAAATAATGGTAACTTTGTATCTTTTCTTTAATTGCACTGCCATTATTTTTAATAAATCATGGAAGTAGGTTATTATTGTTCACGATTTTTTACATTACTTTGCAGCATTATCGTTTTGTTTTTCGAATTTAAAATGCTTCGATAAATTGTACTTTTTAAAACATTTAAATCACATTCATTTTTAATGTCAGTTAATGACTTGGAGGAATTGGACGTTACTCCAAGTATTGTTCGGTCATCTTGTGCAGATAATAACTTTGGTCGACCAGTCCGATTCCTTTTTCCATGGTTACGTCTACTCCACGAACCTAGAGGACTGTGCATAATTCTGAGGGGTTGAAGCAAAAGACGGAAGGGATATCAACTGTCAGCCATCTAGTGTGATTAAACTGTGGTGCGCTTTATAGGTGACTTTAATTACTAGTATAGCGTCTGTAGGATACATGGACTTAACCTAAAGAACTGAGCTTAAAGTAGATCTGTGTTGTTATTGATCCTACATATCGAAATTTTATACATTCCTTATAAAATCATTGATAACTTTATAAAACACATTCTTCATAATAACAAATACATAGGAATAAAATTATTACACAAGTCACAATTGACTTAGAATGTATGTATGTACGTAATTCAATTGTACAGTTTTAAATGTTGTCGCAACGTTATATAGATGGCAGCACTAGTTTTACCACGGTGGCGATCGGGATGAACCGCCATCGCCTTGCCGCCAGAGGGACTGCGAACTCCTTCTCTTTTCATAAGTGTTCATTCCGACGGGCGTTTGTATATCGTATGTATAGTGTCGTTCCTATTCTTCGACTATCGTTTAACCTTTCCCCATTAACCCACTCAGAATACCCTATCAACCAAAGCTTAAGCTTAAAGTTTTCTATTATCACTTGATCTGAAATGCAGGTTAAAGGACTGGATCCCAAGTATGTACTGTGAAGCACACACACACACAGGAGAACATCAAGGAAAAAATTCCCCTTCTCTCGTACCTCACACTCTCTTCTATTCATTCTAACCGACGAAACAACAGTTCCTTCACTATTCAAGATGACTGCAAGTCAAACACCCTCCCACCCCCCGCTCACAGCAGCACCACATTTTTCCATAGATCTACTATTGCCCGCAAACTTGATGGCAGTCGTCCTTCAAGCTAAAACTGCGGCGGGGAAAGGGGAATCATCCACTCACATTGCCTGACGTCACATTCTGACGTCACTGCCCAGAATGGGGTCAGAATATGCTCAGAATGTGACGTCAGGCAATGTGAGTGGATGATTCCCCTTCCCCCGTTGCAGTTTTAGCTTGCCGGACGACTGCCATCAAGTTTGCGGGCAATAGTACTTTACACTCAGTCTTTTAGGTCCATGGTCTGCTCATAATACATATAATCTGCAATAGCACTCTTTGAACGATTCATTATCTTTGCAATATGCCCGAATCTTCTGCCTTCTATGCGAAAAGCATGAATTTTTGCATTTTCTTCAATAGAAAGTTGTCTTCTACGAGGTATTTTCTCTTTTAGGCGCTTATTCTAACCTATAAGTATTACAATTGACCCTAAGAGACGCCAAACAAAAGAACAAACTAATACTTTTTGTGTTTTTTTTTTCATTAATTCTAGTGTATTCATTAAGGTTAAAAATCAATTTCTTTTTATTTGTTTAAATAGTATTACATATTAACCTAAGATAATACATTGAAGCAATTATTCCATAAACTATTAAAATATCTAAATGTTGGAGGGTCGGTATATTTATAACACGCACTGTATAATAACCCATATGTTGGTTCGTAGGCAAAATTAGGTCAACTTAGATGTGTATTCATTCAAGTCTCAGTTATTAATCAGACCTGATGTAGTTTAACAAGTTTCATCTCCTAAAGATGAAAATGGCTCAAAAGTGGGAAACGTGTTTTTTTATTTTTCGGTCCTGTAAAATATATTTAAAAACTAAGGTGATAGAAAGCGGAATATCATGAAATATTAGTCAAGTAACCCCGTACAATATTTTTCATATTTCCAGGGTTACACGAAGATACCTCACGCGCTGGATACTGTGTAATACCGCAAATTATACTGAACGTAGCGCATTTTTGCAAAATATTCACAAAAAAATATTCAGCATTACTTAGAGGACAGAAATTCGTAAATAGTCGATGCAAAAGTATGTACTTACCACCAAAATTTTTAGATTTTTCGATGTGTCTGTCATAAAACTGATTAAATATTGAGCTATATATGTATATAGTCATTTACATGTTTCAATGTCGCTAATAGACGCGTCAAGTAAGCTATAATACAGTAATTAGAGAGAATTAATCAACTAGTCTCAGTAGTAGATAGCGGATTTTTATGCAAAATAAAATTGTTGAAATCAGAAATAAAAAATTGGAGCTTGAAAAACAGTATGCTTAATGTTCTAGATATTCTAAATTGATTAATGTTTTGGTATATGTTGAAAGTCTCGTAGACTTTTTGCATACTTATCGTTGCCATAAATGCATAGAATCATTAGTCAACTAATCCCGGTCTCCCCTACATTAACAATAATACATACCTGTATACAGGAGCTCCTTAATCAACTTTATGAATACATTCTACAAAATGATTACTCTTTGTCCTTAATGTAGAGCGCAGTATATTTCAATTCATACGATCCACCACCGCGTGCGATTCTTTTTAAGAAACATGAATCCATGGTTCTGGCGAATCTAATATTTTCCAAGATGCAGCTAAAAAGCTGCTATCATGAAACTTCCGCACGGGTCTCCGACATCCGTTTGCTTGCATACTTCATCGCGAACACTCAGGGACGTTCCTCCCAGACATTCTCCATCCTTTATTAAACTGGAAATCCCGTTGTCTCTCATATAATCCAGATCTAAATACCGAACGAAGCTCAGTAGTGGTGAGTACGTTTTCATGTAGTCCGTACCGAGGGAATAAATCACGCGTTATCGAGCGTCCTGGCTGGTCAGCCTCAAAAGTGTACATCCGTCAGGCTGCCAGATTTCAGCGTTTCACTATCGCCTGAGTATTTCGCCTGTTCGCGAGAGTCTGCGCGTAACAACTCTCGCCGTCAACGGTCTTCGTCGGAGACCTCGATTTCCAGTGGAGATCAACGAGCATCATGATCTTCCCGAAACGCAGCGATAAGGCGGTTCCCGCGGCTGGATGTAGGTTGCTCGGGCTGGTTGCTGGAGGGCGGTCGGTATTAGGTGCAGAAACCGACTGAGTTACGAGAGGGTTATAAATTCCGAATATTGGAGTTCTGCCTTGGCGATCCTTCTCTCTCCTGTGCCCCGCCACCCCGTCGTCCTATTCTTCCGACAATGAAAGGAATCCTCTAATCCGTGCAACTTGTCTTGACCTACTATAACGTCTGTCCATACAAAAATAGAATCTCTATTCGACTGGCTCCGTATAAAGCCGGTCCTTGCGTCGCCGAAGGTCGCACGGCCTTCTCCGCCTCACAATGGGACGAAGGGCCTCGCGGACAACGGATAATGAAGTCGGGAATCAAATATTAAAGCGAACGCTATTGAGCGGGCGACGCAGCGTGCACTTTGATGCGGTTGAACGGAGATGAATCGGCGAGGAACGGGTTGATTAATTTATGAAAGACGTCTTACGATGGAAGATTGTGCCTTTGGACGCCGCGGTACCGATTCCGCCATTATTTTCGGCCAGATTTAATATTAACGAGATTTAAGTCTCGCCTGGTGCGCGAGAGGCGACACGAACCCGTGCATTCCTTCCGGATTGTTGGTCTGCTTTTTTTGCAGCGGTGTAATATTGAGGGGCGAACACAGAGAACCGATAAAATTGAATTACCCAGTCATCGAAGGGGTGGGTGGGGGCTGTACACTCGACGTCACGCTCAGGTCGCCTTTAAACGGAATAGATTTTTTCCTCAAGGCGCTTAAGTGACGTCACCAAGACGGAGCGAAAGGAAAAAGACTCGAGGGGAAGTGAACTATCACGGAAAATTGCGCAGCGGATCGTTCTTCCGGAAAATCGGCAGTTTCTTCTATTTGTCGGATCGCACTCGTTCGCAGGATCAAAAGAATGAAACTTTAATTAGCAAAGGAGCAGGTACCCACCAGCGCGACGGATTAACAGGTCCTTGGTCCTTCCATGCACGTCATTACGCACATCGACAAAGGAGCCCCGCTATCACCTTTCGACGGAGGGGTCTCGGGGATGACAAAGCACCCGTATCTGCGCTTTTGCAATTTGCGATATTGAAGCGGATCGGAGGGCTTTAGAATCGAACGAAGCGGAGCCGGATGGTGGATCTCATCTTCAGCGAAGTCGGTCTTGAAGGAAATTATCCGAAGTGATCGTTGATAGGTTGGATATTTGTTCTGTGGAAAAAAATTTAAGACTGCAGAATAGGGGTTAGCATTCCTCGTGGCAGTGTCCCGAAATCAGGTTACATCTATTCTTGACGAAATTCTATCCTTAGATAATGGGTTTCTTAGATGACGTAACAGGGTTCTTAAATAGCCCTCATCTTCTTTTTCTCGTTCACATTTAACCTAGAATCTACATTATTGATCTTTTCGTCATGATGTGTTTGGAATAGGAATTCACCTATTTCCACTTTTCTGTCAGTTTCGCGTTCCCGTCTAGAATAAAAATGATAGATGGCTTCTAGGATTAAATACAAGACAAACCCCAGTTAGTCCGTGGTACTGGTTCCTCTGTGACATGTTTTTCATTCACCTATAACTTGTGGTTGGCACACTCGATTCCGATAAAAAATAGGAAAGAACAAATACTGCTGTATACTGTATAACAATATGTAAAAAGTCAGAATTAGAATACCTACATATGAAAATATTCAGAAAATAGGACACATTGTTATTAAATGCTTAGTTTATGATCTGTGTCTATAAAAATATGTATTTACAGAAAGATCTGTAATCTGGTTATGATAAGAATCAATTGAAAACAATTTGAGTGAGGTCATTTTCTTATTCCAGAAGAGTATTGTCTATGAAGTTTTTTTACACTAATTTTGGACGGTTATAAGTTCATGCAGGTTGAAAGTAAATAGAAAGTAGTTAAAAAGAATTTTTATTCCATTTAAACGCGAAAAAAATTTAGAAAATGTACTTATTGAAAGTAAATTTTTTATATTTCTTTATTTTGTATGTATCGAATACTTTTTTAACATTTACACGGTTCAAATGGAAAAAAATGCGTTTATAATACTTCTCGAATCCGTTTCATTATTCGCTAAAAGATAACTGGAAAAGAATGATAGGTTTACCAGTTAAAAATTTAAGTAATTTTGGAAATTCCAGAAGTAGGCAGATCGGGACAAAACCAGAATGCTAAAGATAACATATCAAAACTCTGACATTACTAATGAAAACAGGAATAATGATACATACCCAATTTTTTCAATAAAAGAACAAATATAAAAATGATGACTGTAGGGGGGAATCTGGTGTAATCAGTTGAAATTTAGGTCCATCTTTCAGAATTTTTTCTGAGAAGATTATACATGCAATCTTTTTCAAATTTTAAGGCTAAAATAGTACATACTAAAAGAAGTAAAAACATATTTTTTGTGTTTCGAAGTGTCCCCGGCATGCAATCTAGGATCCATTGTAGAGTTCTCTCTTCTGTTTTCTATTTGTAAAAATGCAAAATTATGATCATGATGAGCTTTTGAAATGATAGTAATGATTTCCACAATAAAAACTTCACGTTAATTGCGCAATAAATATAGTTAAATCTAATAATATTATTTCGAATTTAAGTTTATCCACATTGGAATCTGATTACAGATAAAGAACTATCTAGTTTTTAGGTTTCAGAACACTACAATGGATTCTAGACTGCACGCCGCAAAACGACTTTCAATACCGCCTCGAAACACGTGCGCCATTTGGAACTACCGAATTATTGTTACATCAAAAAATATTTTTTTTCTTCTTTTAACGTGTAATATGAAGCCTTGAAGTTTGAAAAAAATTGCATGTATAGCCTCTTCAGAGAAAATTCTGAAAAATGGACCTGGATATTAGTCAATTGCACCAGGTTCCCCCCTTTAAATATGATCCGTTTTTACAACTATACCCCATAGCCTGGGTAAAACTGGATGCCATACTAGATAGCACTGTCCCGTGCACCTGTCACAATGGAGTTCATACTATTCTTCAATCCCCCAACCAAGGTAGCTTTCGTAAAGGGGTGACTTTTCAAGCGCGTCGAATGCCGCGTCCAACGTTTAACCGTCGGATCTAGTGATCCTCAAAGGAGTGATCAGAACACGCGTCCTTCTCTGCTGCTGGTCGACACCATGTTCATCTAAACCGGAAGTAGAGAGAGCAAGTAGATAAGAAGTAGGAAAAGGGAAAACTATGATCTGCACCACGGACACAGCAACTTGTCTATGGTTTGCATGTACAAACAGGGAAATGCGGGTCTGGTTGATATTTTTATACTCTTTTTGAATGTGCCCGCCAATTTGTGATTTTCGTTTTAGATCGACATGGCTGCCCATATTCCGATCACTCCCTTGTGGATCACAACAGTCCATCCAACTAGAGTTGGAGGCGTGGTGAGGCTCAAAAAAAGTCCGTTGAAGTTCTATCCTACCATGTCTCGGGCGTTCGAAGGTTCACCTTTGACACGCCAATTCTAGTTGGATCGACTTTAGACGTATCCACTCCGCCACACCGCACCACATCCAGCGGACGTGACCCACACCAGGGGACCCTCGCGGGGGGGAGAGGCAAGACTTCACCGACGCCCCCCCGCGCTGCGCGCGCTCCATCCTGGGGGGAGGACGGTACCACCCCCCATCCAAATTTCTCTATTGGCAACGCGTGGGGCCACAACCACGCGTCGCACTTCCCGGGCCACTACTAATCCAGCGGCCGGACCCCCCAGTCGGACCGCCTACAGTAACCCGGGGGTTGGCTCATCCGCCGGCAGGGGAGAAAGAAGCGCCATATTCGACACAGCTACTCACCGAAGCACCCGTGCCCGGTGAGCACCTGTGTCAGGCTGAAGGTGGGGCCTCTCCGCCGCTCCTGCCACTGATCGATCAGTGGCAGGACGGCCCCGACAGCCCTCTGATCATCGGCGCCGGTGCAACGTGCACCAATTCTCCAAGAGAGTCTGCCAGGACTCACCGAGCTCCAAATGGATCAGCTCCGGAGGCCTCCCGCTATCCCGGAGCTCCCGCGACCCCAGGAACCAAGTTCTGAACATCGTCGCGTGTAGCTCCAGGGGCGAAAGGCCCGCCAGGACCTCCGCCGCCTCTAAAGGAGGTCCTTACTCCGGCGACTCTCAAAGCAGGGGTCCGTTTCATGACCCCTGCGTGACGCCGCATTCTACCCGGTGGGATTGCCATTCCCCGCACCGGACGATCCAACCAACCCACCTGTCGCTTGGATTGGACCCGACCAACCTTCCCAGGTAAGGGGTGACACCGTGATAAGACAGTGTCCCCCCCCCCCCCCACCCCCAACCGACATCCTGGGCCACTACGGCTTCCGAGAGGGCTCTAATCCTGCTTACAGCATCTTCCGTGGATCGGCCCCCTAGAAAACCGTATTGCCTCTCTGAAAGGCCTGGGCCCACCACCGACAGGTGGTCGGAGAGGCGTGAAGCAACGATAAATTCGAACACTTTTTCCGCCTTATCTAACAAACAGATCGGCCGGTACGAGAATGGCTTCCCCCCTTATATGCAGGAGGAACCAGAAGGACCATACGGGCGAGAACCTTCCCTCCCTCAGGCAGCTGTCCAGAAGGCGACGGAACTGGTCGCCCAGGACGCCAAGGACCGCGGCCAGAACTATTCCATGCACGCCATTAGGCCCCGGAGCAACCCTTCGAGACCTGAGGCGGTGAACGTCCCCGTCTACAGAGGAGTCGCGTGCACTCCCTTAGTACTTTCATAGTGCGCAGAGCGCTGGTTGCAAACCGTCTGCGACGAGACTGCTCAACATCACATTGTGCAAAAAGTTGCAAAAAGTAGCACTTGATTTTGACTGTAGTTTAAGATCTGACCCTGTACTATAAGATAGAATTGAAATTTTGACCAATCTGTACCAATAAGAAAAGTTGTACTTAAAAAATCGAAGTACATGCGTAGCAAAATTAGCTATAATTGAGTGCATTTGTTCGGATGTCTCATCAAACGTTTTGTTAGTCATTCCATTACAAAATCTAAGTGCGCACCTTCGTCTACAAAATCCATGTTGCGTAAAAGAATTTATTGCACGTTTTGTCTTTTACAAGAAGGAAACATATCAAGTGTTAAATGATATTTCTAATAACAGTACAGGTTAGAAAATTGCATGTACGTATTATCTGTTTAAACAGTCTTTAGAAGTAAACAATTGTGCAATCAAAGATCTCTGGGGATTCAGGAATCTAAAACAACTGAGTATTAAATAAAACAAAATTATTGAAGTTATGATCAAACGACAGACAGTCCGTTTTAAACACTGTACGGCGCGGCGCAGCAACTAGGTGTAAGCAGAGACTCTCAATATGTATATCATACAGCCAACTAACTCATTCAGATGACATATTAAACCGTATAGCGAGAATCGTTGTTTGCGTTTAGCTGCCGCAAACAGTGATCGCTCCGATCAGTCCTTTAGCCCAGTTAGATCAAGCTAGATCCTCTAATGTGGATGTAAGCTGTATTATCGTGCTACTAACCTATAACTTATTTTCCTGTTTGCAACATCTAGAATAGCCTTGTGCATATTTTCTTTATCGTACGATTGCCGGATTTAGCTCATTTATATTTACGATGCATTTTTGAAGCCTGAAAAATAATATGTCCAAACCCGGGTATCCGATTTTATTTCGTATGATTTTACCCCAACATATAGTTTTGTACATATTACGAATTTTCAACGATACGGAAGACCGAGGTGAATCGCATCAGAGGACGAATCGGATCAAAATAACAATTCAGTCCGATGTTTTACATCGCGATTCAAACAAATATTCCGATTGTACATATTAGCTTATCCATCTTCCCTGGACTTATTACAATAGTCCATTAATTATTTAAAATGATTGTTCAGTTTCGACACACATTTTCAGTGAAATAGACGCGCGCGGACATTACGAATTACGATTTTTGTGCGAATGTAGGATATGCAATCCACACAATTTCGTATTCCAAATAAACAGGAAAGCTTGAATGTTTAATTTTATTATTATTAGAGATTTAAGAACATGCGAACATGTAGCCAACCAAGTACTGATAAAATTTTGTCTGAAACATTTTTTAATTGCACTACCGGAAATGCCTAAAAAACGGTGACAAAACAGAACGGGTACACTCTTTATATGGGGTGTAACAAAAATGTTGCAGATCCTTGAAGGAGGTGATTCCCGATGTGATTTTAAACATCTTTTTCCTCAGCGAAAATGCCCGGTGGGACTTTGTTAACGAGTTATTAACAAAAAACACCGACCAATCAGAGTGAGCACAGTACGAACAGACGAATCTTGGCGCGGGCGATGGCAGACCAATGTTATACATACATAGTTGTAGCCCGCACCGAAATTCGTACACTGTACTTCCTCTCTGGTTGGTCTTCGTTTTGGTCTCGCTTTGCATTTCATCAATCGATTTTACTCTTAACGCGCGCTAAGAAGTGTTCCACTTCAACAAGCTGTTATTACAATTAACGTAATAAGTTATATGTAACTTTATAACGTATGTATTTATCGTCGTTTCTTAGTATCACCTATTTTTAAAGAGTTATTCAGTATCGTTATAATTACCGCAATACCAAATTTTCAAGTTAATTATAATTAAAAATGAAATCATTTTGTGTATAGTTTATTTCTTTAATATTTCAAGAATTTTTGTGTTATATAATATTATTATTATTTTTCTGTATGTATATTTGAACCTTCCTTAGATAAAAAAAAGTGTGAGTCAAGTTCACACGATAGAAGTGGAACACAATGCTACTTTTTTCTTAATTGGTACCATTTCCTTCCACATACTTGCATAAAGTGGCATGGTGGTCCACTTCTATCGTGCGTGTTTGACACACACACTTTTTTTACGTAGATATGGTTCAGATATACACAAAAAATCAATCAATCATAAAAAAATGAAAATTTTTAACTTATACTGATAGAAACGACAGAAAAGGAGAATACATATGTACACTTATGAATAATGTGTGAAGTAGTATCAGTTGACCTTATTATCGTTGAGTTATACTTTTTTATTTGCAAACGAAAAAGTTTGAAGTTTCTATTCATTATGTATTACGGATATTAAAGCCAAAGAGGTACGCATTTCGAATTTATAATAGAAAATTAGATTTTTATTGTTTGTCTATAATTTATTTATTATTAAATAGAAACTGATCCGATTTGCCTCGGTCTACCCTACCATGGCAAAGTAAACACAACATTTAATTATTTACACTCTGATAGTAACAGTTTAAAATACGTATTACTTAAAAATGCTATTTACTATTTACAAAATAATATGTTTTACCTTTTTACCTTTTTTATTAACTCCCTTAGTGTCTTCGAATCTTTTTGGACCTTATTATGCTTACATTTTATGTTTTCAAAAAATTTTATGATTTCATTCCAAGAAAAATACGAGGAAATTAGTAAGTAGGCTTAAATAAACAACGTAGAATTCTATGCAGTCTTTCCTTGTTTGCATATGTCTCTAACGTGTTATTATACCCTCATATAACTCATTTTAAAAACAAACAAATGTAGAAGAGAAATTCTAAAATTATCATGAGCTTTTGCTAAATGTTTACCCTAAATACTAAATAGTGAACATTAGACTCCAGATTTTTATAAAGTCTGATTTTATTAAATACAAACACAGAACAGAAGCGTGAATAACAGTGTGTCTTACTTTCTAAATCATATACCTAGCATGTATTTTGTTTTTTATATGTTATATGTTCCAGAATTTATAAACGCCACTGCAGATGCTTGCATATTAACATTTGTTAGAAATGCATAAAAAGATACGTTATCATACTCCTAGTTAAATCACTCATGAAACTGACAGTGTGTAAAGAATCTGCTTACTTCAATTGATATATCAGAAAACCAATAAAACCTGACCCACATTAACACTGACCGAGTTTCGGTATTCAAATCAACTGAATCTAACAGCAACGGGACAGAAGTTGGACAATTCGACTGGTCACCTACAAACAAAATTCGTCGACAATAAAGGGTTTAAGGGAGCGGTTTAAGGGGACTAGGCAGTCAAATTGGGTTAAAATTTAGCGGACGGAACCTCAGGAAAAAAAAATTTATAATTATAAAAATGGCGGCCATAAAACTGCAGAAGCGTGATTTTTCATGAAAAAATTTGGCGGTTTTTTTTTGGTCAAATAAGGGTTTTTATGAAGTTACTTTGAGGTTCCGTCCGAAATTACACATGTTTTACGTTTGCCCAATTTTTTTTTAGATCGATCGGAACCTCTGTTTTCTCGCAATCACTGCAAAACGAAGA
Organism: Perdita meconis; assembly: GCA_030770465.2. Classification (NCBI taxonomy): domain Eukaryota; kingdom Metazoa; phylum Arthropoda; class Insecta; order Hymenoptera; family Andrenidae; genus Perdita; species Perdita meconis. The sequence continues at coordinate 2,417,063 of JASKOS020000014.1, read as the reverse complement.
GAAAACATGGTTTCGAGAAAAACGCGTTTAAAAATTTGCAGCTGAGTAACCAGATGTCTCTAAAGTTTTCTCGATGTCAGCCTGTTGCTGTTCGGCAATTTTTCTATTTATTCAGCTCTGTTTATCAATAGGGGGAATCTTTATCCCGCTCTCATTTACCTGTGTCCGCGCGGGAACGTTTTATGGCGCGCTCCACCTTTTTGGCTGCCAAATGCTTAATTTTGGGAATTTCCACGAAAACTAAACGGCATTTTATTCGGGAAGGATAGCACTTTCAGAAAATGCAAAGAAAAAAAAAATCGATTTTCTGACTGCCTAGTCCCCTTAACAAGAAATTACACGGTTCAGCGATAAAGCCCGCTGTATTGATTTCGCATTCGTGCATAAGTGCGTCCCCGGGCAGTTTGTGAAGTATTATACGCCAATAAATTCGCGTAACCGCATATCTCAGGGCAATCGTGGTACACAGTCAGAGGCGTTCCTTGAGAAAAATATAGCCTCCACCCGGGAGATCTCCCCGGGGCTCTATACATCCCCGTTTTTCTACACTTCCGCCTTCGAGGGCCGCGGCGGAGCATTGCTTCGAGGCGCTATCCACCCTCGCTTCTTCTGCGCGGCGACCGTCGACTCTCATCCTCCTTTCGCGAATTAATGGGCAGTCGTAAAGTACAGGAAAATTAAAAATTCACACCGGGGCAAATTTAAGAGTCCCCTTGTAGGTACAAGCGGGTTCTGTTTGGCTCTCGGTCAGCCTGAGCGTGTACCAGCGTCGCGTCCTCGCCGCGCGCCCGCTTTGTGCCCCGGAGCATCCCTTTTCGCGCGCTTCAGCTTCTTCACGGCCCTTTCTTCCACTCTTTTCTTTCTCTGCCCTTTGGCTTTCCTTCGTACTTCGCTCCACGAAGAAACGGAAACACGGCACCGGAAGCCCCAGCCAACGGAGCGGCGTGAGAAGAAATACGCGCAAGGTCTCGACGCTTCCGTGGAAATCCTATTCGCGACCCACTTTTACGCTTTTCACCCTGGCCACCGCACCGTCACCCTTCCCCTCCTCGACCGCGCCGCTCGCGCGCTTCCAAGTCTTTTCGCGCGAGACCTCACTACTCGACGAGGAATGCCTTTGAGACGTCCCCGACGAGCTGCGATCCTTTGAATCGATGATAATCCGATATCGAACGGGCCTTGGACTCCTGGAATTTTTCTTTCTCCCAAGTTGCGGGGCTCCCATGGGTCCACGAAGTAACTTTGACTTTGAATTCAGTGGAACCTTGTAAAACGTGTTACTCAGTCTGGTGGTAGCTTCCCATCGAAAGATATAGTTTGTAACCGTACTTTTGCCTTATTTATATTTGACAGACAAAATTATAAATAATTTACCGTCAACCTTTGAGTGACGAGAGCAAATTCAATATGAGAATTCAGGAACTACCAACGATGATAAGATTCGATGTGATTAGCAGAGACTCTAGATGAATGATCGCAAGATTCTTGGAAAGCGGTTACATATTAATAATTAATATTGAAATTTAGGAAGATTAAGGAAATGAATTTAAAATTTGCGTAAGGTTCGGGCCACCGGGACTCGGATAGCGGCGAGGAAATTTAGAATAAATTTTGATGTCAGATTTTCTTGGAAAGTATAAGATATGCTTATATTAACTCGATTTGTGCTTACAATGCTGACAAACTCGTTTTTCAATTAGATCGATTCCTGGGTGATCACAATTTATCCTTTCGCGAGTTTGAATTACGAATGTCAAGACGCAACACGCAATACGCACGATAAGTTTGCACGTTAATATAAAATTGCGCACGCGACGATAACAAGAAATCGTTCTCTCTCTATTAATAAAATTGTTAAAATAGACACTCACCAACGTGCAACGTTTCATTACTCTTGATTTTCCTCTTATTTTGACGTCCAGAATCACACCTTACATTGTCTCCCACCTGTTGTAAAACACCCTGTATACAGGGTGTCCAAACTAAGTGCGGGAGCCGGAAAGGATAGATTCCTGGGGTGATTCTAAACAACATTTTCCTTTGCAAAAATGTCCTCCGGAGCTTTATTAACGAGTTATTAACGAAAAACCCCGACCAATCAGAGAGCGCGAATAGCGAGCGCTCGGCCGACCAGCCACGGTGCATAAGCTACGCGTAGCGTCTACTACTCGCCGTGCTCGAGGCTTGTACAAGAAACTCAAGATCTTTATGTTATTGGTCAATTTCTCCTAAACTATTGGAAGAAAAATTATGAAAAAAATCAGGGATACGATATCTATCGCGACACATATTATAGAATTGTTTCAGATTTTTAAAGTAATTAGCCAAGTTGTAAAACATAAGAAACGAGAGAAAACAAGGTTATTAACACTGTTAAACTCTTGCTTGAAAATTTATGAAAAAAATGAGGGACACCTGAGCTATCGCGACACATTACGGAATTTTTTCAGATTTATGAACTAATTAGCCAAGTCGTAATACATAAAAAACGAGGGGAAACAAATTGAAAAATAGTGATTTTGTATTGTAGCAAAACTGGATCTATGATCATATTAATTCAGTACATAAATACCACTAATATCATTGTTCTCAATTTTTTTCACATTCTTTAACTTCATATGTTATAATAAACAAGCAAAAAGCAATGTTTCTGTACTTGCTACGGATTGTAAATCATTCTACTGTACAACAAAACATTGGAAATTGCACAAAAATATTATTGCGTAAGGAATGTACGAAAATTAGACGCGTTACTTGCTATAATCGGTAAAAGTACGGAAACATCGGTTTTTATTTTTTTTATCTATGACGTACTAAAGCAAAATATGTTTAAATAAATTGAGGTTAATAGTATTACCCCTTCATTCGATTGTACCCTTTATGAAATAGTGAGTAAATGGGCATGCAATTATATTATCGATGCGACTCACCCATTCGAAGAGGAATTCACCTGCTTCTTGAACACCGGTCCCTCTGGGTCAGTGGCCGATCCCGGGCTTTGGGCGATGATGCAAAACGTAGGTCCTGCCGATCGCAGGCTGACACAGAAACACACTTTACGTTTACAACACTCCGCGGTCACCAACACTGATCACTTCATTGAAGGACCATTGGAGCTCCTAATCACTTATAACCGCGCGAGTGTCCCCCAGCTCACCGTTTATGGGCCCCTGCAGTAAAGCATCGGTGGACCCAGTCGCCCAGCCATCGGTAAGGGTCCGCGAGGTAATCTCCTCGCCCTCAACGCTAATGGTTGCCACCTGTCCGCGAAACAATGCAGTCATGAACGGTGAGTTAGGGGGTCACTCGCGGGGAACTGTCACACGTGACTCCCGAATTCCGTTTCACCCTTCCCCATTGTTCGTAAACCTTTTTGAGCTATAAGGGGTAGTTTACATTTGAGCATTTCTGGCGAGCCGAGCCTGGTAATGCTAGCACTTTCGCCTGCGAGAGGCCCGTTTTCCCTGACTTTGCTTGACTCTCCGTGATTTTCGCTAGCAGAGGGACCAGTTTTCGTCTTCTGCGCAGCTAGGCACACGACTCTGGCACGTGTCTAGAGGAGTGCAGACCGAGGTAGAGAGAGCCAGACGACATCAGGACAAAGGCTTCGAAGGTCTTGCCCCTCATTAACCGGGCTGGAGGCTCGGCTCGGAGCGTATCCATCCGAAGTCGGTATTTCGACGAATCTTCAAAGGAATGGTACACGTACAGGACCCATGCAAGTGTGGTAGTGGGGTCCTCTGTATCGTTCGGACCACGGGGTGTTGCCACCCCAGGCCTCGGGGTAGGCAAACAAAATACGCGATACCCACAGAGGTTGTAAAAAAAGAGTACGTCTATAGGCAACAGATTTCCCGTTCTTTTCTACATTCATGTTTCATAATTTGCCGTTTCGGGAGTTTGTCGTTCATTCTATCTACGTATGATTATTTCGCAAAATGTATTGTATCTTATATTTCATTTCGAGTTACTTTTTCGATATGTTTTCTGGTTTTATGGAAAATCGTAGCTCTCACCGACGATTAAGCTACCATAGAACACTACAAGTATTAAACCGATTGCTAAATTATTATAGTTAATAGTTAATTTAATTCTTATAAGTTAATCTTATAAATTTTCCAATCATTTACCTTATAAATGACCTTATGTAATAGGTCGTTGAACTCGTTTTAAGATCCTCCATCATGATACGGAAGCAAAAACATACCGATCCATTTAAAAAAAATGGAGGTGACCTTCAAATGTCCGAAGTACCTCCACCTGCAAAAAAACTATTATCGCCACCGGATGGCCCCCTTCGTACTGTGCAATTTTATTTCAGCAAATATTTCTGTGAAACTTATAGTTTCCGAGATATCTGAGGTGCTAATAGTTATTGCCCCATCCTGTATATCTCTCAATATGCAGAAAGTTTGCGTTGCTATATCTTTCTTCTACTCTTTTCTTTTGATGCATAGTGCGTATGAATATAGGCTGCGCTGCAGCTACGGCTTTCTTGTCCATCTTGTCTTCATTGTCAAACCTTTTCTGAAAGCCCTAACCCCAGGGAGCTTGTGCTCCCCCAGCCATCCCCCTAAACACAGGCCAAGTCTCTTGGTTTGACTCTACGCTTACGTTTCCGAAGGGTCCGCGCATGTGCGGAAGAAAACTTTACCAGGCTCGGCTCGCCAGAAATGCTCAAATGTAAACTACCCCTAAGGGAGGCTGTTTACCTGTGTATTAAAGATTACGCGGATCCTTTACATTCACGCGAATACAAGCATTTAGTTACACGTAAAATCAGGATCTCCTTTGTAAATCACTTGGACATTAAATTCGATACAATCGCAAAACCTTTATCTGGTTTTGCCATTCCAATATAAATTTAAGATAAGTTATTTTTCCGTATCATTTCCCTATCCTTCCTACAAGAAAATTTGACCCATATTTTTTTCTTCACAATTCTTCAGCAAATATGTGCCTATTTTGTCCATTTTGTTTCATAAAATTATCTTGAAGGGTAACAGGGCAAAAAGAAGTAATAACTTGAAGGGTTTATCTAGTAAAAGTATGAGTATAAAGTATAAAGTTGTGTGATGGCTTACGCTTACACGAACATCAGAAGGTCACTACATGTTCAGTGTGATAAAAAGCAAGACTCGGTCGCAAGATGCAGACATCGAAGTAATTAAAGGGATGAGAATACAATTGCTGTATTTTCCCCTCAACACGGTGTTAGTCTTTGCGAGACATCTGTTGACCAAATGTTTGACGGCGAAAGACTTTGCCCAATTCGCTTTTTAATAACGGGGAATTCCATATTTCATCCCTCCGAATGCATCGAAAGGACTTTAACGGTAAACTCCACGCGCCCTCGCAGTCTTCGGCCTCGGGTGCCGATGGTTCCTTCCAAATTGCAGGACAATACTCATGATCATAAACGGCCGCATCTGCGAGACATTCATACCATCTCCGAGCTAATCCCTCATACACCGTTTCCTTGTACCCTAAATTCTTCCGCTACCTTTTTGACCTGAAGGAGACACTTCCACCTCCACCAAAAAAGCTCGCCGAGGAAGGCTCTCCCTCATTGTTGTCAATTAACAAATCAACTTCGAGTATTTCGACGAAGCTACACCCCGAAAAGTCACGCTGGAGGGATGCGAGGGCCGAAGGAAAGAGACTTCGGAAAAAATCGTTAGTATCGATCATGATTTCCGCCGCTGAGGGCTTTAACCTCTTCTTTTTCTTCACTGCAGAGTGCCGCGACAACGCGAAATCTGCGGAACGGATGTACCGCGAGAAAAACATACATCGACCGCCGCGAACCGTATTAAACTATTTTTAAACGTAGGAACGATCTCGTTCCAAAATGATTCAAGACCTGACCACTAGGGGGATATTCGAATTACTACTTTCTCGTAAGCGGTCATTCTGGCAGTTATTCCTATACAGGGTGTCTCAAAGAAGTGTAAGAGCCGGATCATTATGTAGTATTTTCATCTTTGTTGATTTAGAACTTATATTGGAATGATAGACAATTGCACCTTTTCCATAATTAAATCCTAATAAAGGAATAGAATTCAACTACAATAGTGTCTCGTTTTCTAATTATTATAAGACACTCAATTTTCGAAATTTTGTACACTTCTTCAGTATTTAATATCCTGATACATTTTAATATACAGGGTGTTTCGCAATTCGTAGGAAATCTCCGAGATACAGGTACTAGACACAAAAATAATACGAAAAGTTCTTATGCAATATTCTCGGAAATGGTTAGTTTATTAGTTACACGCGCTTTTATATTTCGTAAAGGCACACAACAAAGGCTCATCCCCCGTAAAGTCAGTGACCGAGATTTGGGTCCCTGCATCGTGAAAAAGTATCAGTTGTGTTACATTCGTCATCATTTCAATTTTTAATTACAAAATATGTGACTTTTCATTCCAAGAAACATCTCATTCCAATACATGTTGCGAATCACCGAGGCCCACGTAGGCCCAGAGAGGCCTAGGCCTTTAAGCGCGATTACTGGCTTTAAAGGGGATGAAGCAGTGTTACGTCGGCATTTTACGGAATGTAAAACCGCGTGTAACTAATAAACTAACCACTTCCGAGAATATTGCATAAGAACTTTTCTTATTATTTTCGTGTCTAGTACCTGTATCTCGGAAATTTCCCACGAATTGCGAAACACCCTGTATGTATGTAATCATGTTCGCATATTTAGTAAAGATTTCTCACCCGTCATGAATTTCTTTTGACTAGAGCGTTCAGTATTTTTATACCAAATTTCAAGAAAAAATTACTTTCAACAACATATTTACTTTCACTAATTAGTTTCTCCTTTTCAAAGTAAAATTTTTAACCTGTGAAAAAAGCGCTTAGAAGTAGTCTGTTTTCTTAGATTAATAATCATCATAGTGATTTTCCTCTTAACTATATTCAGTACCCCGTCAGTTTAAAATTATGCAACCTCTTTTTTTTCGATCCCTTTCTGCACGTAGTTTAAGAATCTACTGTAAATCAAACAAACGACCCCAAAAACTCTGCAACTTAAAAAGCTCGAAAAACTTTTGTTGGCACCTGCTGCGGCGTCTTCCTCTCGTTTCACGACTCCCAACGTTTATATCGGTGATTTGTTATCATTAGTAGTCGGTGATTAAGCGAGATTAAAGTAACCGCAGCCCGCGACGGTTGACCCTCTGGCTTTCCGGTTGGCCGACCAGCAAATCCGGGATTCAGCCCGCGCCGTCGAAGTTAACCCACCAACAATAATATTCCTCCGGCCGTTATGCGCGACTCCCTGTTACAGGTTTGACGTATATCAACTACCGTGAGCTTCACCTGTTATTATTGTTGCTACTTAACAGTTATCGTGGGACACAGGGATGTCTGGTGGGGGGGGGGGGGGGAGGGAGATTATCCTTCGTTTTCTGTCGTGTCTGACACGTTCGATCAAGACAGCAGAGACGTCTCGACGTCAGATTACAAGAGTAAGTGTGGATGATTCGACCATCAAGCATCTGGATGCAATTAAATGTGTGTGTGTGTGTGTGTGTGTGTGTGTGTGTTATATAAATATAATAATAGTAATAATATATGTATATATATATTATTTCAGTTTAGTCATTCGCTTATAAATTTATATTCTCCCATTTAGACTGCGTTATTGAGTTAGGTTTTCTTTAAAAAGACTAAAAAACTACTCGACAGAATTAGAACAAAATCTAATCAGCTCTAAGTTACATTGATACACATCGATTGCATCATCGATCATTTTGATCTCGTTATTAGTTTTTTAGAAAACGTTAACGAAAAATTTGATCACATACGTACGTACGTACGTACGCACACACACACACACACATACACACGAACAATGTGTTCAAAATAGGCTAAAATGACTCCAATAACCTTAAAACATGAAGATCTGCCAAAAAATCGATTTTCGATTTTCAGGGTAATTACAATAACTTCCCTATAAATCTGGAAGTTAAAAATGGAGTTAGATAGACAGATTTTTGCAATCTGGATTTTACAATTATACCTACTACTGCAGATAAACTTTAAGTCAAGAAACGCCCTAAAATTATAATAAAAAAATGTTACAAAAGGAAATAACGACATGATATTCTGATCTGTTCAAATAGCTGAGTATTTGAGAGGTCACTGACGTTGCAGGCGCTCATAAATCCACCGAATACTCTAATATTCATCGATTAATTACAAGGTTCGGTTGAATTATTAAAAGGTAATCCCGACGGCGAATTTCAATTAATTATTCGATCGTTCCATACTGTAAGTGAATTCACGTTGAATTAATGAAACGATCCAGTTTCCCCAGGAATGACCTACAATAACGAAGAAGCAACCTCTTATCTCGAGTCCACTTCGTCGTTACCGTTCCCGGCGAGCATATCGAGGGGGGAATTATTGCGCATGCGATTAAATATGCTCGATAACGAGGTTTCACTCGTAGCGTGGTAAATTTGTCGCGCGAGGAAGCGTGCACGGCCACCCTTCCACAAGGGAATTCGCATTGTCACATAAATCCGAGGAGTATCTATGCTTGACGACACCCTACCCTTCGCGATTCTTCTCTTGTTCATTAGCGGGAGTGCCGTTATTATTATCGTTATTGCGGCTGTTGGGTGGGATAATGCGATCGGAAGAAAAGGAACCTACCCCTAGACTGGGTTTAATTTGTGGCTGCAACCCAATACTGCATTCATGCTTAAATTATGCAAACGTCTGAAATCTGAATATGCATTGACAGGAATGAAATTTTTACTTCGCTGTAGATTGTTTGAAGAACGTTTCTACTACTTTTCCTGCGGATTAAGTACTGGGTTCAAAACCTTTCAACTAAATTATCCAATACTGTAGTTGATTTATTTCACTCTTACTGAGAATTGCATACGATTAATTTTATTATCTTATAACGGATATTTCCCAAGAGTAAAACGCTGATTTTAATGAGGTTTTTGTAGCAACTAATTCTCAAAGAAATATTTGACCCGTATTTTTTTATATCGGCAATCACTCACATTTCAGGGGGTGAGAAACACTTTCAAGGTTCGAGGTGACAAATATACATATTTTCTTCAATATCTTAAAAACTATTTGGTGTAAAAAAAAATGTTTTGTATACAAGCTGTGTACTTTTCAACAACAAATTTAAATATGTAAACAGATTCGTAGAAACTCAATTTGTTTAAGAAAGATAAAAACTTTTAACTTTTTGTTTCTTCTTTGTAGAACATGTTGATTCGGAGGCACGGTAGTGCCTCGCGCCAAGTTGAGGCGCAGCGCGAGGCAGCCCGTATACCTTTATAACGCGAAGCATCGTTTCGAAGAATTGTCGAATTTCAATAGCGATCGATCAGATTATCCGATTACTTTTTTAATAGGCTCAATGGATAGTTTGGGTTCGATTTGGATAAGAAAAGTGCTTTTTATTTCGTCCTACGTGCCTGAGCGGAGATATTTTGATACAAAGTCCCGATCTTGAAATTATTTCCTAAAGATACTCCATGGTCAACGCCTCAAGTTTGTGGGCAAGGGGAAATGAGGAAAGGGTGAGGAAATGTGGTCACAGGACGTTGCTGATTGGACGAAGGATTCGGCGTGATGTTCTTACCTTCGCAAAAGGAGTTTCGAAGTGATTTTTCATGGACATGTTAATATCACATTTTTACATTCAAGCTACTTATGTTTAATTAAATTTTTTACTATACAGGGTGTTTCATTGAACTTTTCATTGAACTTGAGACTGTCAAATATCTGGAGAACTAAACATCGTACAAAAAAATGTTCCAAATGAACTTTTTTAAGTATTTCGAAGGGGCTATTCACCTGTATAGAAACTAGGCCGCCCCCGCCGCCCCTGGGGGTGGGTACGGGGCAACTTTGAAATACATTCGTGTGTACAATTCTTGTTAATTTCATGGACATGTCAATATCATATTTTTATATTCAAGCTACTTATGTTTAAACTTTTACTATATACAGGGTGTTTGGGATAGTGACGGCAAGCTTTGGAGGGGTGATAGATCACGTAAAAACAAACAAAAAATAATTATATACCTTGGGTCAAATCGTAGCCATTTTTGAAAAAATAGCCAAAGTTTTTCGCACTATTTGGCAACGCTGCTCGGGACTCGGACACGCAAACTTCATATTATCGCGCTTGCGCAGGTAAATGGAAGGAGAACGGTAGGCCCACGAATCCCTTCCACTGTATGTTGACAGCCATCCGAATAATTGGGAGGAGTTTAGATAATCTATAATCATCACTTTTTCTTTCAAAATGGTTGTCAAGGGGTGGAAACGTAGAATACAATAGGTTGAATTTAGACGCCATTCCTCTCTTGCATACACATTCTCCTTTGTGCTATATTCATTGACCGAAGTAGTCACCTCCCAAAGATAAAGATACAGAACGAGGATGGAAAGAGGATATAACGATCGGAATAAATACCCCCCTGACCTTGCGCCGCGACCCCCCGCGCCGCGCCGGCCAGCAACCGATTTTCAGTTTTGCACAAACGTAAACATAATGTGTGTCTGACAGCGTCTTTGACGCAGCCAAAGTTCTTTTGCCAAAGTCAAAAGGCTCTCCCCACTCCGTGGTCTAATCTTTTAGTTTAATCTTTAGCGGCACGAGTCTCAACGATGATCGGCAACAGACGGCACGGCGGGCCCATTGTCGGCATTCGAAACAGAAACAAACCGTCCGCGATACCCGACACCGCGAGTAGAGTACCGCCACTCAAGCCGCCACTAAATCTAAACATCGTTAACAGAATTAAGATCATAGCCTTTGACGGTATTAAACTTTTCGAAGAGACCAACGCACCCAAGTTTGTTGATCCCACACGTGTCTCGTCTTTCGATGAAACTGACACATGCATTTTTTTCATATTATAATTATACAGAAACCTAACTCAGGTATAAAACGTTGTATAATTGGATTTTTTGTATTAGTATAACAGCAGAAATTGTTGGTAAATTTTTTTATTGCATAAATCTGTTGTACTTGACGAGTAGAAAAAAATTCTAAAAGGAACCATATGCTAGAAAAGCACCGTTTAGCCGCTATAAGACGTCAAAGTTTACGCGAAATTGTTTATGTGTAGCGCGACTACGGAAATCGAAGTAGATCCGTATACGGATGAGAGAGACTCCTGACCTACCTCACAGCTGACGCTCGAAAATCGATAGGATCGTTCCTCTCTTTCTTTCTTATTAGCTCCAGCGTCTTCTCGCTCACACGCACAGGCGTGGCTATTGACCCTTGGAGAAACATCGTTCATTCCGAGCGATTGCCTTTGCAGAATTTAACAAATTTCTCAATCTTTATACGTAGCTACAAATTGTGTAACCTTAGCTATTCAACTTAAACATTGTCTAACGTAAAACATGAGTTAAAAGTAATTCAACTTATTTCATTTAACGTCGTTTACGACGTTAGGCAAAATCTCAAGGATTTATGGTTAATGCATTTGCGAAACTTTTATTAGACAATATTGAAATCTGAATTCACAGTGTTGGATATTGAATGTGCCCTTGGTTCAGTATCTCTGATATTTGTCACTTACCAACTTTGAATAACAAATATCCTTAAATTCACTTGCAAGGAAATTTATGATTTTATGGAAACGTTAATTGACGTATTGTTCATTATGGTGTTATAAATGTATCGAAAATTGATTGCTGAAGTGTTTTTTACGAAAACAGTACTGCATATGACGCAACATAAACCAAAATTTTCAATAATAAAACTTCTAACAGATTATAAGTGAATTTAGGTATTGTTTTACTGTGATTAATCATCTGAAGTATCTCATTTGATATCACTTTCATGGGGTAAACAAAAAGGATCTACCTTTAGTTTTGCAATTTTATTGCTTTCAAATGTTCAAAGCGGATTTTTGGAAATAGTATTTCGCCGAGAAGTTCAAGATAGGTTATGAAAGACTTCATACATCCCTCTCTTTAACCTAAAATCAACGGACGGCCTCGTCCGACTCAGTGATGCCAAAAACGTGGGACGTGGGACAAACGGCTACCCCCACCATGACGTCCCACGGTCTCCCACTTTGCGACCCTCGCTCTACGCACACATACCCAACTGCTCCTATCCGTGTGCGCTTGCCTGTTCGGCTTCGTTCGGCGTAACTCGGTGGTTCTCGCCGTCAGTCGGCGATTCTCTCTTCTCATGGAAAATTCGCGTTTCTGAATCCCGAGCCCGAGCGGCCGAGCGGATAAGTCAAAATCGAGAGACAGACAATCTAGCCAGCGCGGCGCGGCGCGACAGCTTTACTTTCTTCTCTTCCATTATTCTTTAATTCCACTTTTTATCTTCTTTGTAAATATATACTCGAAAATTACTAATTTGCAAAGCATTTTCGAATTTTTATATTTTGTTAATGTTATTATTTAATTAGTTATTCGCGATATTAAACATTCTTGTGCCGAAACAAAGGTAAACAACTGATTAAAAATGTAATTGTAATTATAAGTGTGATACTACAAAATAAAATACAAATACTAATATAAATTTATTTTTTATTTATTAGTTAATTCCATATCATGTTTTAATTTTGTGTAGACACTTTTTTCATGTAGAAATTGTTTCGATTTTTAAGTTAATAAAAAACCCAATAAACGGTTGAAAATATCAATTTTGTATTTCAGGAATGGCGGAACTATAATCATATTCTTACATAGTATTACAGGGTGAAATATGTCCCTGAAACAAATGCAACTTGCACAAAGAATCATTCGATAGGTTGTAATAAAAAAACAATTTTTTAATCATTTTCAGTCCTGTATTTCTACGGGGAAGGGGGAGAGGGTGGTAAATGGTACAAATATAAATTGATGTTTTTGCCTAATTTCTCTTAGGCTATTGTATGGAAAATGTTTAAAAAAATTGAAGACATGTTAATTACTGACAAGGGGTAGGCACGAGCCATATAATCGCTTTTGGAACGGCATTATATGTATAGAAGTTGTAGTGTACACATAGTATTAAAAACCATTTCGGCTTTCTTCAGAATGGGCCTTAGTTTTTGAGATATTTTAATTTAAAGTTTTTTATGTATCTACTAGTACAGTTGCATTAACGTTAGAACCAAGAGCGGTGCGTAGCTGTGGCGCTAGGATATAAGTTTACACGCAGAAGTCTGGGGTTTCGATCCCCGCATGTGGGTGTAAAAATTTTTTTCCTTTTTTTTAAATTTTTTTATTCATTTTTTATGTATTATACATTTAGTTTTGCAATGGAAGTGTAATCTCTTATACATTTCTTATTAATGTATTGTATTGATTGTATTGCACAAGTTACATACTGTAACAACTTTTTCTAATCATTTCTTCTACGAATGTGTTTATATTATTGTACTGGGGAAATGTTCTTTTTCGTAAATTCTTCATACCGAATGTTTTGACGTCTACGATTGTGAAGCAGGCCGAAAAGAACATTTCCCTAGTACAATAATGTAAACACATTCGTAGAAGAAATGATTAGAAAAAGTTGTTACAGTATGTAACTTGTGCAATACAATCAATACAATACATTAATAAGAAATGTATAAGAGATTACACTTCCATTGCAAAACTAAATGTATAATACATAAAAAATGAATAAAAAAATTTAAAAAAAAGGAAAAAAATTTTTACACCCACATGCGGGGATCGAAACCCCAGACTTCTGCGTGTAAACTTATATCCTAGCGCCACAGCTACGCACCGCTCTTGGTTCTAACGTTAATGCAACTGTACTAGTAGATACATAAAAAACTTTAAATTAAAATATCTCAAAAACTAAGGCCCATTCTGAAGAAAGCCGAAATGGTTTTTAATACTATGTGTACACTACAACTTCTATACATATAATGCCGTTCCAAAAGCGATTATATGGCTCGTGCCTACCCCTTGTCAGTAATTAACATGTCTTCAATTTTTTTAAACATTTTCCATACAATAGCCTAAGAGAAATTAGGCAAAAACATCAATTTATATTTGTACCATTTACCACCCTCTCCCCCTTCCCCGTAGAAATACAGGACTGAAAATGATTAAAAAATTGTTTTTTTATTACAACCTATCGAATGATTCTTTGTGCAAGTTGCATTTGTTTCAGGGACATATTTCACCCTGTAATACTATGTAAGAATATGATTATAGTTCCGCCATTCCTGAAATACAAAATTGATATTTTCAACCGTTTATTGGGTTTTTTATTAACTTAAAAATCGAAACAATTTCTACATGAAAAAAGTGTCTACACAAAATTAAAACATGATATGGAATTAACTAATAAATAAAAAATAAATTTATATTAGTATTTGTATTTTATTTTGTAGTATCACACTTATAATTACAATTACATTTTTAATCAGTTGTTTACCTTTGTTTCGGCACAAGAATGTTTAATATCGCGAATAACTAATTAAATAATAACATTAACAAAATATAAAAATTCGAAAATGCTTTGCAAATTAGTAATTTTCGAGTATATATTTACAAAGAAGATAAAAAGTGGAATTAAAGAATAATGGAAGAGAAGAAAGTAAAGCTGTCGCGCCGCGCCGCGCTGGCTAGATTGTCTGTCTCTCGATTTTGACTTATCCGCTCGGCCGCTCGGGCTCGGGATTCAGAAACGCGAATTTTCCATGAGAAGAGAGAATCGCCGACTGACGGCGAGAACCACCGAGTTACGCCGAACGAAGCCGAACAGGCAAGCGCACACGGATAGGAGCAGTTGGGTATGTGTGCGTAGAGCGAGGGTCGCAAAGTGGGAGACCGTGGGACGTCATGGTGGGGGTAGCCGTTTGTCCCACGTCCCACGTTTTTGGCATCACTGGTCCGACTGACTGCGATCAGGGCGCACCGCCTCTCCTCGAATCGTCTACTGCGTTGCATTTCCATGGCTGTCGAACCATCTTACCGATGCGCTGTTGCCACGTTTAGAGACTTAAAACGACGGTAATTTCAGGGGTTAGAAAATTACTTATTTTTCGTAATACAAGGTACCAATGTCGCAGTTATTGTACTTATTCAATTATTAAGATCCCAATCTTTACCTTAGCGAAAAAATTACTTACGAAAAACGTTCCTGTCTTGAATTACAGGGGTTGGAAGTTTAAATGTTTATGACCGTTTTTTTCGAAAATGGTTGAGTTTTGGACCCAAGTCATATAGAAGTTTTTTGTTTGTTTTTACGTGATCTATCACCCCTCCAAAGCTTGCCGACACTATCCCAAACACCCTGTATATACAGGGTGTCCCAAACTAAGTGCGGAAGCCGTTAAAGGGAGATTTCTGGGCTGATTTTAAACAACTTTTTTCTTTACAAAAATGTTCTCGGAAGTTTTGTTAACGAGTGATTATCGAAAAACACCGATAATATTAACGTAATATTACTCCTAAAAAAATAAGTAATTATTATGTGTATATAAAGTTAATTTTGGCTAAAATAAGGCAATAATAAAAAAGTTGTTGTAAATTATTATTATTAAGTGATGCAAATCAATATTGTAGGAGAAAAAGAGTCGGCCGATCGGATTGTCTGGAGCGGGGGGATTCGAACCCGGATCTTTCACTTCCCAGGCGAGTGCTTTAACCAATTAAGCTATCCAGGCCAACCGACAACTCTGATTTTCCTAAGAATCAATTATTGCGCATAAGAGCTGTTCAATAAAAAATAAGCCAGTGCAAATTATTGCACATAAGAGATGCCTGATAAAATAAGCCAGTGTAATCGAAAAGTCGCACCTGCACCCATGAGTGCAAATCAACACACATGAAGTGTTGTTCCATGGTTTAGAGCGACTGTAGCAGTCATTGCAAATCAACACTTACACTGGTGCTTACACTGGTGGTAAAAGTATTTCACACATGCTGGGTTTATCAAAATTTAATGAAAGGATTCATAGATTTGGAAAGTAACTAAGGTTGCTATCTTTTGTTGGGATCTTGAAAAAATATGTTTACAATGAAATCTAGAATCATAAAAAGTGGATTAAAAATTCGTTTTCTCTTATGTTTTGAAGAATTTGTACTTCTTTCTATTAGGACACAACTTTTACCCGAATTCCTCAATAGTGTTACGTCCTGTGACGTAGTCCGCTTCGACTGTCATGGCTGGCGGTAGTTTGGGGGTCTGCCGCTAGGTGTTCGGACACTTAAGAAATCTTCAATCGTCTCAATCTTTCTCACAAGCACTGAATCAAGTCCTCGTTTGTATAAATATAAGTTCCGAACATTAGTTCCCATGCGTCTGGGGCAAGGGTCGTCAGTCGTACTGGCAATAGGGTTAATTCAGTTAAAGACCAATTAGAAGATCTTGTTGACAAGATTAATGATTATTATGTTCAGTGGAACCTACGTATCAATCCTGGGAAATGCGAAACAATCTTATTCCGCAAGCCACTTCGTTACCTGTCTTCTGGGACCAAGGCCCAGGGAGCAATAGATTTCAAATCTCCAACAGTGATGCCAGGAACAAACGATCGGGCAGTGATCCCTCATAAAGATACTGTTAAGTACCTGGGTGTCAACATTGACTACCTTTTAAGAATCAATAGGCATATCGATGTGCAGCTGGAGAAGGCCAACAAGGCCTTTCAGATGCATAGACGGTTATTCCATTGCAGATTTCTAACAGCCAGATGCAGAATTATCCTCTATATGCTTCTTATTAGACCTATTTTGACATATGCGGCCCCTATCTGGTGGAATTTAAACCATACTTCCATGGAAAAACTACGTGCATTTGAACGTAAATGTATTAGAGCTTGCCTGGCCATGTATAGGTCTGCGCACTCCAATTGGCAACACTTTCTATCAAATAAAATAATTTACAAGGAGGCTAACATCACTAGAATTGACTCGCATATCTTGAAAATCACAAGAGATTATTTTAATAGATTGCCGTCCATTCCGTGTGACCTCATGAAGGTATTAAAAGAACAACCGCCTGCTATAGCAAACAGAAACATAAAAACGGGGTATGTGGCTCCACAAGTATTCACTTTCTGTGATAGTCTTGGGTTGATCCAAGACAGCAACAACGTCCCCATTTTATACCATTGGAGACGCAACAAGGCGAATAAGCGAATTGCGTACGGGCATAATGAGAGGTGGATTGCGCCGGAAAAATTTTCATTTTCCATGGATTTGCCAGAAATTGATACTAATGATTTCCATAGACTAAATTTTAAGAAATATTGGTGGATTGAAAAGACAAATCCACACATTTCGGAATTAGAGGAAAGATATAAAGTTCTTCAGGCTAGTCGTAGAAGAACTCGGCATGTTTAGTTTAATTAACGATTTTTCTCTTACTATTAAGGGGTGAGTCACATTTTGACTGATGGTTGAACGTGCGAGTATACATATATTTAGTTTTAATTAGTTGTAAGTAGTTTTTATTGTTAGTTTTAAGTACAATGATACTGTTTCGGGGGTTTTTTTCTCAATGGCGTTTTCCCCACGTTAAATGTGTAATTCTTATTTTTTTTTCTACTATAAATTAAAGTACAAATGTTTTTCAGAATATTGTAGATAGCAGAATTACATACTTATATATACTGTTTTCTTCTGTGAGCCTCTATTTTTTGAGGACTTTTAGAATCTAATTAGATAGTAAGGTGTTTTTTCTTTTAAGTTTATTTCGCACCTGTGTATCTCACATTTTCTATGTAATGCCTTTTGAATAAACTTAAAAAAAAAAAAAAAAAGGGTCGTCAGTCGTAGCCCTACTGATGAGTCTGACTGGCGATTCTAAGACGAAACGCACATCATCACGTACGATACTCTCAATTTTTCCGTCTCTTTCTCAGTTGCGTATACCGTGTAAACCTTAGCGGCAACGGGTACGGTAACAATAGGACAACCATGATGCACAGCTGCGCCAAATCCTAAATCGGTGACTCTGAATTCTGTTTGGTGTACCATCGCTGTTAAATTGTTTAGTTTAATTGTCCATTTAAAACCACATTTCATATTTTGTAGCATGCGTGCAATACCTTTGAATACTAGAGTGTATGATCTGTTTACGATGCAACTTTTCTGAAACATGTTTACAAACATATGTAGATATATGCATATGGAGAGGAAAGGTGACCGTCTTTTTGACGGGTGTAGTGGTGGGATCTTTCATACTCTCCAATTTTCCTTTTTATACTTACTTTAGGCTATGTTATTGAAAATGCACAACAGCTGCTTTTCTAATGTAATAATTACTTGTTTTTTCAGGAACTACTAATAATTACTGATTTTTTAGGTAATAATTAACTTGTTTTTTTAGGAACTAATAATTACTTATTTTTTTAGGAGCACTTTAAAGAAACTATTGAACATGTTAAACTTTGCACAACAGTTATTTTTCTAATGCGTTCCTCGTGTGCTCCGAGACTTGGCGCATTCATTTTCATATTATACCTGTTAACGCAAACCATAGACCTAAATAAGAAATGGTGATACCTTAATTATTAATTTTGACTTTGACCATAAAAATTAAGGAAACCAAACAACCGTTTCTGGAAAAAAGTGCAATTATGTATTTCTATGTAAATTTATTTCTAAAAGAATGAAAACAAACCAAATTTATAATTTTATAAATAAACGTGCTTTAAAGACGGCGAGGTAATAGTTACGTTTAGGGAAGGCAGCTCCGATTACATTGACCTTGACATATGCTGTCAAAGTTACCCTCCTCAGTGACCTTCGTAGATTTTAGCCGTCGCTCATTGTGTATTAAGAAGTTACTAACAAAAGAAGTTTCACAAATATAGCAATTTCTCTATCGATTTTCAACACTTGTTTGGCCTAAGTTAGGTTTGGATTAGACATTTTGGAGGTCCGGGTTCGGTCTGGGTTAGATTGGTAATGCGGGGCTGGGGGGGGGGGGCGAACTTATAAATTCATATAGATGCATACTGAAAATTCAGAAACTCACGAGACTTCCCAGCTAACACACTTATGTATAAACGGACCGCTTATTAAAAGTATAGTTACTTTTATACGTACAAATGTACATGAGTCACACTCGCATACTTGGGTTCCTGCAATGTTTATTTATCACTGTATAACTCATTCGAAGCTATGTGTGTGACGCTCACTCACCCTTATATACACTGATATGTAATAATCAGTAATTATTCGGTAAAATCAGTGCTGGGTACAATTCAAATAAAAAGTATTGGAAATAGTAATTACAATACTTTTATTCAAATAAAGTAGTATTTCAGCATTTATTTTATTTCTTAGTTCTACATAGAAGAATAATTGAAAATATCTATTTATTACACATGTATAGGAGCTATTAATTGAAGTAATATTTGCTGTGCGATGTTTTAGAAATAATTATTTGAAATAATAGTTTTCGTAGAATGTATTAGGAATAAATATTTGAAATAATATTGTTTTAAGGATATATGAAAATTAATTATTTCAACTAGTATTTCATAGTATTTTACTTACATCTTTTTCTTACTCTATAATGTATAAGCATAGTTATGAATGTCTAGATATATCCATAGCTTATTTCGGAGAAAGGTAGTGCTGAAGTTTCATTCCACTAATAATAGCAGAAATATTTATTTCAAGTAACTATTTTAAGTTCGTGCTGCGAAACACATAATTGAAATACATATTTCATATACTTGAGAGATTAAATAAATATTTCAAATAGTATTTCCACTAATACAAAAATAAATAGATATTTCAAATTATTCAAAATAACATAGTTTTGGAAATAATCTCTGAAAATATTTTTATTTTTTATTTCAAATACTATTTTACCCAGCCCTGGTTAAAATGAGGGGCTTTGTACTCCAGACCCCTCCAAATACCAATCTAACCCAGACCGAAACCAGACCTTGAAAATATCTAATCCAAGCTTAACTAAGGCCTAACGAGTGTTGGAAATCTATAGAAATGAGTATCATAAGTAGCATATTTATGAAAATGGTTTTGTTAATAACTTTTTAACAAAAAACGAGCGACGGCTGAAACCTTCTGAAGGATTCCGGTCACTCCGGATGGTGACCTTGTTAACATACGTCAAGACCATCGAAGCTGCCTCCCCTAAACGTATCTATTACCGAATTATTGAATTGGTGGCCGAAAAACAACCATTTTATTGAAGAAAATTCGTTTCTGATGCGAAAACCGTGAGTGTTTAATTCATTAAATCAAATCTCGATTTATTGGGGACTATATCAAAAACTCACCATAAAATGACACATCTTTGATATATTCTGCCACTGTTTCAAACCAGTCTGAACCTTCGTTCGTTCAGAATCAGCGACAAATTGGGAGGAAAGAAGATAATGAGTATATGCTTTTCAAGATTGCGATCGGCTCATTTCACATATGTGCATCGGTTGACAAACATTGGGTGAAAGAATAAATTTGGGTTTGCTTTCATTCTCTTAGAAATAAATATACATAGAAATAACTTCACTTTTCGCAAAAAAAACCATAGTCTCGTCCACAAAATGAGAGACGCCAAATAACGTAATATACAGGGTGTCCCAAACAAAGTGTAAGAGCCGAAAAGGGGTGACCGGGGATGATTCTAAACATTTTCCTTAGCGAAAATATTTTTTGCGGCTTTCTTAAAAGGTTATTCACGAAAATACCGACCAATAGACGCACGAACACAGTGGATGAATTTCAGCGCGGGCCCCAGCGGTGAGCAGTATTGGCCCGCCATCGTCCGCGCCATCATTAATCCGCTATACTCGCTCCCCGATTGGTCAGTGTTTTTCGTTAATAACTCATTAATAAAGTCGCAACGAACATTTTAGCTAAGGAAAAAGTTGTTTAGAATCATCCCAGCAATTCCCCTTTTTCGGCTCTTACACTTTGTTTGGGACACCCTGTATGTCTTGGTTGACTTATTATAATGGTAGAATCTTTTCTATTTTACAATGCCGAGAAAATATATTCGATAATAATGATGTAAACTGTTACATAGGGTATTGGGAAATTTATTTGACAACAAATTGACCGGATCAAACGCTGCTCTTGCCAAAAATAACTCCATGGACCTTGTACATTATATGGTTCACACTGCAACATCACATGTGGGAGAGAAAGTATACAAAAAAAAATACAAAAAAGAAAAATTGGTGCACGTGACATTTTACCGTACGGCTGTAGCATCCCTCTTATAAGATGTGGGAAGGACATTACTTTACTAAGCTGTCATTTTTTTCAACTTTTGTTAATTATTCAGGAAAAAGTTTACAATTGTTTCTATTTTTTCGTAGTATATGAGTGTGTTATTATAAAAAAAAAATTTTTGATAAGTACAAAATTAAATTTGTTATTGGTTCTTAATCGAAAAGGGTTGTGTCTCTTAATTTACCTTATACAGACTATCTGCTTTGATTAAAAACAGTGAAATATATCGACGGGAATAAAATTATAACTATGAGCCCCAGCACGCACTAGCGACAAAACAATTTTGTCGCAGAAAAAGATAAAACGATTTTTCATTTCATCGAAAAAGGAAAAATAAAAACGGCGCTGTCGTAAGTGCGCGCATCTCCATATAAATCAACGCCCTTTTATGAGCGATAAAACTGTATTGTCGCTAGTACCTGCTTTGTCTAAAAAAATTATGACAGTAAATTAATTTTGCCTCTAAAGCTTTCTCAGGCATTTCAGTTCCACTAAAAACAATAAACGTTGAAAATTTAGTTGTCAGTGGCTGTACGAAGGACAGAATGTAATTGAATCGTTTGGCATTTGAGTGATGAATTTTCCCAACGCATCGTGTTCATTACTGCATGGTGTCTACACAGTCAATTTGCAAGTTATCGGGCACACAACCCCTGCTCTCCCAGACTTTCAGTTATTTTATGATCGACGCATTTGACCTCGCATATGCTACCGTCTGCCAAAAATATACGGCACGTCAGCGACTCGTTTCCCGTCTGCCGGTTGTCTCTATCGTTCCAGCATCCCTAATTTAGCACTTGCACCAACAGAAGGGAGTAAACTCCTAGGGGTAGTTTACATTTGAGCATTTCTGGCGAGCCGAGCCTGGTAAAGTTTTCTTCCGCAGATGCGCGGACCCTTCGGGGACGTAAGCGTAGAGTCAAACCAAGACTTCGTCAGTGTTTAGGCAGGATGGCTGAGGAAGCACATGCCTCCTATGGCGAGGGCTTTCAGAAAAGGTCAGGGTTAGGTGTAGAAAAGAACGGGAAATCTGTTACCTATAGACGTACTCTTTTTTTACAACCTCTGTGGGTATCGCGTATTTTGTTTGCCTACCCCGAGGCCTGGGGTAGCAACACCCCGTGGTGCGAACGATACGGAGGACCCCACTACCACACCTGCGTGGGTCCTGTACGTGTACCATTCCTTTGAAGATTCGTCGAAATACCGACTTCGGATGGATACGCTCCGAGCCGAGCTTCCAGCCCGGTTAATGAGGGGCAAGACCTTCGAAGCCTTTGTCCTGATGTCGTCTGGCTCTCTCTACCTGGGTCTGCACTCCTCTAGACACGTGCGAGAGTCGCGTGCCTAGCTGCGCAGAAGACGAAAACTGGTCCCTCTGCTAGCGAAAATCACGGAGAGTCAAGCAAAGTCAGGGAAAACGGGCCTCTCGCAGGTGAAAGTGCTAGCATTACCAGGCTCGGCTCGCCAGAAATGCTCAAGTGTAAACTACCCCCTATATTCGTCCGCGCAGGGACCTGTTAGGGGTAGTTTACATTTGAGCATTTCTGGCGAGCCGAGCCTGGTAATGCTAGCACTTTCGCCTGCGAGAGGCCCGTTTTCCCTGACTTTGCTTGACTCTCCGTGATTTTCGCTAGCAGAGGGATCAGTTTTCGTCTTCTGCGCAGCTAGGCACACGACTCTGGCACGTGTTTAGAGGGGTGCAGACTGAGGTAGACAGAGCCAGACGACATCAGGACAAAGGCTTCGAAGGTCTTGCCCCTCATTAACCGGGCTGGAGGCTCGGCTCGGAACGTATCCATCCGAAGTCGGTATTTCGACGAATCTTCAAAGGAATGGTACACGTACAGGACCCACGCAAGTGTGGTAGTGGGGTCCTCCGTATTGTTCGCACCACGGGGTGTTGCCACCCCAGGCCTCGGGGTAGGCAAACAAAATACGCGATACCCACAGAGGTTGTAAAAAAAGAGTACGTCTATAGGTAACAGATTTCCCGTTCTTTTCTACACCTAACCCTGACCTTTTCTGAAAGCCCTCGCCATAGGAGGCATGTGCTTCCTCAGCCATCCTGCCTAAACACTGACGAAGTCTTGGTTTGACTCTACGCTTACGTCCCCGAAGGATCCGCGCATCTGCGGAAGAAAACTTTACCAGGCTCGGCTCGCCAGAAATGCTCAAATGTAAACTACCCCTTACAGTCGTCGGGAAAGCCGAGAAGGGTTTTTACTTGAAAGAAGCCGACGTTTATTTTAAGTTCAAAGGGGTGAGGTGCTTATTCAGAGTTAGATTTAAATAGGACGTCCCTGTGAAAAAGAAACTGTCTACGAACGCAGAGAGACGATTAATAGACGCTTTTAGGCTTGACAGTAGTGGTTGCAATACTGGAATATGATTACTTTCGTTGAAATTCTCCTAAACGATGAAATTGAAAATGATTTAATAAGATTTCGAATCACTTCCAATTTCCCTCCTCTCTTTTAAAATAGAAATCCGCCCTTTTCGTCGTCGAATCAAAAAGTAAATTATTCAAAATGCAATATGTATAACGTATTTTAAAATACGAACTCCAGGTCCATTAACAAGAGTTAAAAATAATGAAATTTCGATGGCTACAAGGAATAAGCGTTTCCGCTTTCGAGTGCGAAAAACACGTAGAAAGGAGCATTGAAAAAGTTTTTGTAATTTATTTTTGTACCGAAAGGGTAAAGTGTAGACAGTAAGTGCTCCCCGCGGGCGGATCGCGGTCATCAACACAGGACGAAAGCGCGGTGTCTATGTTTTTACGAGAAAGGAAGCTCACGTTTTCTCGCTTGTAATCGGATTACAAGGGACACGCACTCGTCGACGACATCCCCAACGAAGGTGATTCGTCACGACAGTTGATAGCGCGCTCTAAAACCGTCAAACGCCTGCGAGCCGTGGACGTTTCCAGTAATGGAGAAAGTCGGTTTCCTGTCTAACTCATTTTTCCTTCAGAAACAACGGCCCTTTGTAAGGGACGAAACAGCGTTATTTTAATTAAGTCTAAACACGCCGGCAAAAGGTTTTCCATGCTCTTTACATTGACTATTCTTTCCATTCAAGTTGAAACAACGTAATCCAGAAGTTACCGGCCGCGTAATAGAGAGACCTCGGGGTTTCAAGCCGTTAAAAAAAACAAACGCGGAAACGTTGGATATGTCTCGTTTCGTCGAGCCGACATGAATGGTCATTAACTTGCGAATTTTAAATAACTTCGACGGACTGTTTAAACTTCCGTAGAACGGAGCTTTTTAATTTTACGTGTTAATTCCGAAACTAACTACCGCGTTAGAATAGGCGTGTTCGCAGAAGAATAAAAAATATGGGAAGCAAAGTGAAAAAAAAGAAAAACTGGGTAATTAAAGGGAGGCGAGGAAAGTTTGAATCGGCCTTGTAGTTTTATAAGCAATCGCGGCGCCCCCACTCACGATACCGGCGTGCGTGACTATAAATTACAAATTACACAAAATTATGCCCCATTATCGGTTCATGCACTCCTGCTGATTTCTGTAAGATTTTAGAGTAATATATACCTCCCTTGGTATCTAAATCACCGCATCTATTTCAATTTCGTGTTGCAAACCGACCTTCAGGAGCACCGTATAAAAATGATGTAATCACCATAATCTTATCTCCTGCCGTAAAGAATGTTCTCGATTGAGGATCCTCCTGGTGCTTTAAACTCGAATTTCGATGCAGAGTGATTTAACCTGCACTTTACGTCAGTACGCGCGAGCTCCTTCTTGATGCAATTTGCATTCTGTCCGCGCGTCCCGCACGATACACGTTGTCGGCAGACTGGTCACATATTTTGCGAGAAGCCGATTACTTATGCTCCAAATTGTTGAAAACAGAGGAAAAAATAACACCACGAGGAGTACGGAGAGACCCGCTGGCTGCACAGTGACGGTGACGAGGATATTGGAGATCGGACAAAGCCAGACTGGCGCACGAGTCGTCATTACAAAGCCATTTAATGGTTTGCACACGAATGTACTTGGTGCCGATGGTTCTTCTTTGTATTCATGGGCCGGGTCAAGCTCGAACGCGCATCGCTCTATGCGATCTCCATTTAAACGATCCTCGTATTTAAACGTTCTTGTAGTTCTCGTTGTCGCTTACCCTGTTTTTCGCTTGTCCCCTTTGATAACTGTTACGAGCACGTCGGCCGTCCGCGTTACAAACTCTTCCAGGCTGCTTCAAACCGCGTACCTTAATTACGCATTCAGGGCCCGGCATCGTTCGCTGTAATTATAAACTTCGACATGGAAGCGAGCCGAGCGAACGTTTCTCTTTGGCCCACGACTGCCTTTGCTCACGGTGTCATCGTGATCGAATCGAACAAAGTGCCTGATTACCTTTCCAACGGTACTCCGGTTTCCCGAGGATAATATATCGATTACAAAAGAATGGAACCGGCTTGTTCGCAGAGTGTGTGTCGAGAGAGAGAGAGAGAGAGAGAGAGAGAGAGAAGAGATGGGGTAGTTAGGCGACTGTCTACGATTTGCCGAGATTGTTAGTTGTGCTTAAAACTAGGTGCACATGTGACAATTTGTGCAGTTGACGACGCGATGCGATTGCAAGACGATTTTTCCTTCATGTCTTCTTTCCAAGCTATAATAACACTATTCTGTACTTTTCTGCAAGTTGATTGGCTCGCGTTAAGCTGCCATTACGACAGAATTGTAGTGGAATGCAGATATGTGCCATTTCGATATGACCATTGATAAATCCAGTTCCTGATCATACATGCAATCAATAGTTCTTGTAGTACAAAAATTTTCAACTAGGACATTTTTTAATGCTTGTTTGGTCCAGATGAAAACAAAATTTGTTATGGTACTTACCGAATTCGTCTTCATATCCTTTGAAATATAGGTGTAAAAAAATTATAGGTTTGTTTAGAAAAAAATCAAGGTGCTCTTGAAAATTCCTGAAAAAAGTAGTTAACAAAGAATTTACTATAATAATCTTGAAGATTTCTGTGAATCGTGCTAGACTTGATAAAATATTTTCGATTGGCTAGCTAATAACAGTCATCTAAACTGATCACGTTTCGTAGTGCACCCTGTATGCAAGTATCATATTTTAAGAAAAATTATCTCTTAACAGTGATTATTTGGTAGTTACATTGAAGAAAGTGGAGAATAGTAAATTTTATTATAGAAAAAAATACTAAACAGTATTTTGATAAGTATAAGTTCCACCACATATTTCATAGTATTATAATAACCATACTGCGATAAAAAAAACTAAAAGATTCTACAATGTTGATATAATTTCTTCACGAAAAAAGTATAAGATGTATTGTAATGAGGGGTATCCATATTTTTCTATGGTAGATATTTACAAATATGTTTTAAAAATTTCTTTAAAAATTCATATAATAATCGGCACGAATTTGAGGGATGACCTTATACTGATTTGATACTTGATATATTTTAGTGCAATTATCAAGATTCTATTATATGAGATTAGTTTGAAATTAATATTATACTGGGAATAGTAATATTGACATTTAAATAATTGAATAAATAATCCTAGTAGTATGTATTAAGATTCAAGCAAAAATTACTTCTTTAATAAGCTATTTAACCTTATGTAACCGAACTTTCCTTGATAAAAATGAAATTGTACAGTAGTAAAGTAATAAATAATGCTTACTGCAAATAGTAAATTTGCTACAAAATTGGTAACACTTCTTGACATGACATTTTTCATGAAACACTATATTCTTAATTGTAATTCACTTCTTTTTACCTATAGAAATTTTTGAAAAATTAAAAAATATAGTAATGTGGGATCGGGATCTCCAGACCCGTAGTTTAAAGCAACAATAACAATGAGCAGAAAGCGGGAGGGCGTCGCACAGTAATTGATAGGTGCGAAAAATTGGACAAAAGTAGAAAAAAAAATTATTTTATAAGTTAGAAATTGTTTTGTACTTTTATTATTAAGGTCTAAAAAGTATAACTATCAGATTTTTTTTGCGTTTTATCTTATTCATAACTGAAAATAATAAGACATTGAAAATTATCTAAATTTAAAAATCATTTTTCTTTTCCATCAAAATGAACATATTCTAAATTGTTTTAAGAAGTAAAAATATATCTATAGGGTCGTATAATAATCGATGAATCATTTAAATAACAGGTGAGACTTATGATATACTTTGAATTAGGAATAATGGTATGTATAACTTCTTTGGAATCTACTGGAATGAGTTCTTTCTTGTTGCATACACGGTGTAACAAAATGTTGTACGTGCTTGAAAGGGGTGATTCCTGAGGTGATTTTAAACAACGTTTTCCTTAGCGAAAATGTTAGGTGGGGTTTTGATAACGACTTACTAAGGAAAAACACCGACTAATAAGTACAGAGTACAGTGTACGAATTTCGATGCGAGCTACAATTATGCGTAGCATTGGTCTGCTATCACCCGCACCAAGGTTTGTCTGCCGTTCTCGCTCTTCGATTGGTTGGTGTTTTTCGTTAATAACTCGTTAACAAAGCTCCACTTTACATTTTCACTAAGAAAAAAGTTGTTTAAAATTACCTCAGGAATTACCCTTTTCAAGGACGTGATACATTTTTGTTACACCCTGTATATAGGGTCATCCACGTATCACGGAACTCGAGCTCATTTATGCTCATATGCGCAGATTCTGAGATATGTGGATGACCCTGTAGTGCAATACTCATTGGTACAATTGTAGAATTTGATAATAGCCTCCGCTTTTTGCGGTTTACTGAATTCTGTGTTGTAGAAGTCATACAGTACATACCGGCCTTCAAAGTGACCAGAATGATTGTGATGTTGCTTAGATAAATGAACATAGAAAAACGACAAAAAACGACAGTATAAATTAAAATGCCCATATCAAACGTGTAACGAACACCGGTTCGTTGGTCGGTCTTATAGACCTGGGAAGCGGGATTTACGCCGACTCAGTCGACCGCCAGGATTCGCAAATGAGTTAGTCGAGTCAGCTGAGTTTATTTCGAAACAACGCAAATTTTATTCTAATTAATTCAAATGAAACATTATCGGCCGGTCGGAACGGCTCACATCAACTCGCGATTTGGAGACGACGGAGCGCGACTTAAAAACTATCCGGCTTAAATCTAATGGACATTATACGGCGCGGCTTACAATTACGCGACTTAAAAACTACGCAACCTAAAACTATAAAACTTAATACTACGCGGCTTATAACTAGCGGGCGCGGGGTATCCGGCGGCGCAAGGTAACCGGCGCGGCGGCGTGAGGTAATCGGCGGCGCGAGATAATCGGCGGCGCGAGGTAATCGGCGGCGCGTGGTATTCTGTGTCGTGGTCAGCTCGTCGTCGCGGCGCGGTGAGCTCGGTGGCGCACAGTGTTTAAAAACGACTGTCTGACCGGGATAAATTATGTTTTGAAATGAAAGTGTATAAATCATCGAAAATAAGTTAGATTATTGATAATTTCGACTTATTAAACTCACGTTCTGTCCAAATTCGAAATATTTAAACAAAAACTAAATTATTTGAAAAGAATTATAAGGTTAGGAATTATAGTAAGAATGTAATTTCTTTACGATTGGAAAAAATTTTTAATAGTGCTAATACTTCCAACGGAAGATGTCCAGTATTTTTCGGAGTTTTAAACCTTAAAGTACTTATTAGTGGATCTGAAGATATCAGGAGCATATGCAACAAATCCTCCATAGAGTCTTTTCGTGAACATTTCCTTGTATTATATTGTCTATAATACTTTGTTATCTTATTTGTCGCTTCTTGCGTTTCTTCCGATAATCTGCCAATAGGTAACAGTGCATTTTTAATAATTTCAGAACCATGCAGCAATATTTTGTGGACAGTTTGAGGCATCTAGTACCACGAATATTCTTTCAGATAATGTTCTGCAGTATTTAAACCATATTTTTCAAATGAGTGGGCATCAATTTCGAATCCTGAGGATATTGTTCGTAAAATTATATCAAAATGTTTAATTAATTCAGCGTTTAAGCCTGTAATATCTGCAGACAATAAATAGTTCCCGAAAAATTTGCGAGCTGTATTTCCGTCGTTGGTCATACCGAATCCAGGTTTCGGTGTATCAATTAATAATAATTTTCGAAATCGTTGTTGGATCCTTTTTTTCCTAGCATCTACTTTCTCTCTATCAGCCTTCTTCACTTGCCATGTTTTTACGTCCATTTTATATGCAATGTGTAAACAGCATTCAAAGCATTTGATCCATTTGTGGAGCGTAGACATGCCTAATTGTAAAGTCCACTCTCTCAATTCTCTCTGGCGTATGAAATCTAAATGGTTCATTTGCTTCAGAGTGGCTCCGCATATATAACAATTTAGAAGTGATTCTTTGGTTATGTTACTACAAATTTTTCCATCAATCATGCTAAGTATTAATTTTGCATGAAATCGAATATTTCTGTTCTGTATATTAATGTTTAAAGGCTCCAACTTCTTAATTTGTTCTTTAACATTATGTATTTCTTTTGTAACTAATTCAATTGTTTCTTTTTTTAACATAATTTTAATTGGCCGGCAGAATTTGGGAGATAAAGGAGCCGGATTGTACCATAAAATAGTTTTTTTATTTTCTTGGATGCTACTACTAATAAAACTTATTTCTAATGGAACCAAAAAAAAATTAAAAATCGAAGAATCATCGCCTGAATTATTTTTAAATACCTGTTTGTACGTACTCTGTCCGGATGCTCCGTCGCATCCCCATTTAAAAAATACCGTAATATCTTCTGCCAATTCGGTTTGTTCCAAAACTTCTGATTGTGAAACCAGCAATCTTGAAATCGTGTGATTAATCAAGTCTTGCAGTTGAACTTCGGCAATATCCCCATCAATTCTTAGATTTTCTGGATAACAATCTTTTTTCCCTTCCAATAGCTTATAATACCGTGGATATATATCTGCATTGTGCACTTTCGAAGTATGTTGCATTGACATATATTGCCTTACAGTATATTTGTATTCTATGTACAGGGCCAAAGCGTTTTCTACTGTTACCTCTGTGGGTAAATCTTTTTCTAGTGACGAGATATATTGTTTTACTTTTTTCGCTTTTTCCGCAGAAAGAAATGGTATATTTCTAATAATTTCACTTATATTTCGTTTGCCTCGAGATCTTAAACTCATTTGAGTAGCCAAATGCAGTTCTTCCAACTCATAATTGTTTTGTATCTGCCGTGCCCTTTTGTGTTTGGAAGATTCACCGCATTCTTCGAAAGATTTCCGTGGACGTCCAGCAGTATTTGTGGATGCCTCTTGAAAACTTTCAAAGCTGACCTTACCTTGTAACCATATTTTATGCTTTATTAAAAACTCAGGAAATGCTTGTTATAGTCAGTGCTTAGTTTCAAAAACGATTAAATCAGCTTTTACAAAACATGACAGATCTATATTTTATCTTCCCACAGTACTTCAATCTAAGGATTTAAAAGTTGTCTCCGCATATTAAAGCCCCTTACGAACGAATTATCTCACACTCTCTATTCAATAGTTCAAAATCTCACAGTTTTCCCTGAACGATAAATCTGGGCACATTATCCCCGAGGAGCCATTCAAAGAGACCTCGTTATCACGGCTCACTGTCACTTTTTTTCTACCTCATTTAATTAGCTGGTCTCTAGCTTCGATCGAGTCTTCGGAGCGGATAGCAAAATTCCAAGGTCCCCGACGACAGTGACACGGTTGAATTTATTGCTTGATTTGAAATGCACTCGCCGCGTAATATCCATTCATATCTCATCCAAGGCAACGGCGAGTATTGCACAGGCAGAAGGTGCTGCGGGTCAGCTTGAATGAATTCCTTGCCGAGGGTTGAATTCGTTCGATGTAGGCGCGCACTTCGCCACGAACACATCTCGTCATCCACGTGGAAACGGTCACTTTGAGCCCAGCAAGATGTATTTGTGTGTTGTCGAGGATTCCACCGTGCATGCTTAATCTTCGGCCACTCTGTTATATTGCGGTTCCTATCAAC
The DNA here is from genome assembly GCA_030770465.2 of Perdita meconis. NCBI lineage: Eukaryota > Metazoa > Arthropoda > Insecta > Hymenoptera > Andrenidae > Perdita > Perdita meconis. The sequence goes on along the minus strand of JASKOS020000014.1, from coordinate 2,385,847 downwards.
TAGCCCCGAAGGAATGGTCGACTGATTAGCCGTGAATAGGTTTTCATTATACGGATTTTCGTGGACAATGTTGCGTAACGTTCTGAGAAGCTCTAGGGATTCAGACGGAAAATTGCACCCCTGCTTTCCTGCCACTTCAGGAGTTCATAGCGGTCATCATGAATTTTTTATTTTTATTTAAAAAAAAGTGTTATAGTATTTACAGCCACCAATTCCCGTTTATTACGGCTTTGACACAACCTGCGATCTCGATGGACATCACTTTCACGTTTAGCTTGAGTTTTCCCAACGATGCACTGAAAATTTCCGTCAAACAGGAAGCTACAGAACATGCGAAACGATCATTTGCAAAAATGACTCAACCGTCTTCGTGGATTTTTCAACTGACTTGTTCGAAGAAATGTTGGATCCGCGAAGACTCCAGGGTTGAACATCCTACAAATTATACGAAATGAAAAAAGCATTATCTATAAATAACATAAAATAAAAATTATGCTTGTAAAGTGCTCTAGTTGTCCTATCAATTGCAAATTATTCACAGAAATGCTTTATAAAAAGACCAGCTTATACGTATAATTTGAGAAGAATAATTAATTGTGAAAGTTACAGGTTTACTGTGTTAAACTCCATAGTCTGATTAATTGAGTATAATACTCCACCTGTTAAATTCATCACTTATTACGTATTCATGCAACAGAAATGTCATTTCCAATCAACGAATATTTACTATTCCCAGATTTATTTATCCATATATTTTATTTCACACAGATATGGAAATAAATTTCCAAATCCTCTCGCTGCATGACAGTTCCTAATTCCGACCACGAATTTCAATCTGCGCGTGCTTAAAATAAAAACTGAGTAATTCTGTGTGTCAAAAGTGAACATATTTGGTAAATCTCAGCTTTATTGGTCCAACTCCGCCGACTGAGCGTGATTACCGTAATCCTTTCGCGTTATTTTGTTCGAGGTCCATCCCACATGAAATCCAATCCCCCCAAACGTTGTTTACGTAATGATTATTTTAGTTGGAGGGCTTAACAGGAGTCCGGCCCGGAACTTTGTTACATTGAATTAGACAGCGACGTTCAGATTCACGATTAGTGTGGATGGCAGCGGCAACTGTACAAGGCGAACTTTCGTAACTCCGGATCCCTCTGTTCCCGAGTGTTATTCCAAATTCTGGACAGGCTCTTCCGCTGGGGCGAGGGGGAGAGAGGGGTGACTATACGACCCGATTCCCATTCACGCCCGCTATCGAATGAATTAAGATTTTTCGAAGTTAGTTTGCCCTAGTACGTCAGAAAGTTGCCGGATGAATATATCGAGGCATGGAAACTGGCGGAAGGGGTTCTAAGATAGCTGGTGCCGCGGATCGATATGTAAATACGCCGGACGAAATGAACGTGAAACGTGGTCGTCACGTTTAAACCGGGAAACGGGCGTAATTGAAAGATAAGGGAATAATATTTCTTATCGCGAGTGAGCGCCGTGAATCGCGTCCGAGACGATCGCTTGTTCCGCGTCGAATCGTGCTGAAAAGTCAGACTTAGTGAGGCACAGGGAGAAACTCCCCAGCGAAAATTGAAAAAAGCTTTTAACGCAAATACGCAGGAAATGAGAAAGAATGTTTCAAAGAAAAGACTTGCAGACGTTTACTTTCGATGATAAGTTGAAAACTGAGGTACGCCTCGGTCTAGATTCAATAGAGATTCGGATTTTCGTCGTCCCGTGAAAAACTAACGTTTGACGCCCGATCTACGCTTTCCTGAATATTATATGAAAACTCTACCGGAGTTCGTTGTCGCTAATTACAAGGCATGGAGTGCAGTGGGAATGCTGATTTTAACATTTTATGAGGTGGAATAATTGACAGCTGAGTTCGAGGTGCCAAACAATTGAATTAATCAAAAGCTAACATCCAAATTCGCTAATAATCTCGTCATTATGGTTTGATTAATATACATATGTAGAATGTAGCTGTATGTAGTATGTATTTTATTCTTGTTTTATATTGATGACTAGATCATAGAGAAATCTAACATTATCAAACTACCATATGAGGCATTGAGAACAAAAACGGGCTAACACATAATTTTCGTGACACTGAGTAAGTGGTACAAACAGGAAAAAAAGACACCGCACAGTGTATATGGAATTTTGGCTACCGGTTAAATTGGCTGATTTTCACCCATATTATAGATTATGATGTCCTCTACAAGAAATGTATACACTGCACAGTGGGCCAGAGGACCGAGAAAAGTGGCCAAAATTCAAGATTTCGATCTAGCTTCTTGAAACTCGGTACTTAAGCATTTTCCAAGTTAATTATGACGAATCTAACATAACAAATTGGAAATTCAAAACGGCGGACTCAAAACAGTTGTTATAAAATGTAAAAAATAAGATTTTTTAATCGAAACATGTAAAGAAAAGTCTAAAAATCGTTATATTCTTTAGCTTCGCTATTACGTCTAATGCATAAGTATTATTATTGCTTTGTACATGCTTTACAATATAGAATATACAATTTTTTATCATGTCTTTTGAAAACTCAATACTCTTTGGGAATTTTTTCTATTTTTTACAAACGGCATTATTTACAAGCATTCTCCGAAAGAATGTTTAATTTTTAAAAAATATAATCTAAAGTTTTAGATAGATCGTTGGTAGAAAGATTCTCAAGAATCTCTCGTTTCATAAATCTAACCATTATCAATTACTGTATCCTATGAAAATATGTATTGAACGATGAATCGTTGCTTGAAAATAGAATGTGTTATGCTGAATACATAGATACTTAAGAGCGGAGTCTGTTTCGAGGGTACCTCCGAATAGAGTGGGTATAAGGAGAGTGTGGCAGTCAAGCTTGCTCATCGATGATTGGTTCCGCCATTTGTAGGACTATGTCCGACAGCTATTGTATGTAGTTGTGCAGTACTTATCTACATATAGATACTGTATGTGTGTAAAAACGTTAACGCTAATTTCAGAGGCGCGAAGTTTGAACTGAATGTAATAGCAGGTGATGCACCTGCTTGTCCTCAAAATGGCGATACCGGCTAATCGGCCACACTCTCCTTATACCCACTCTACCTCCGAATCGATCGGAGCGGCATTTTTTCTAAGCGACCGTTATCAAAAATAAATAATCGATAAAATAATTCGGCGTAGAAATGTGACAGCGCGACTTCTAACGGTGATTTCTATAAAGAAATTCTGTTTCCTTTTTACCTACCACATGAGTATAAAGATGAATATTATCTTTACATAAATAATGTAATATACGTGCTTCGATACAAATGTCGTCTGCGATCGTTGCAATTTCATGTCAGTGACGTTGCCCGATTTGTTTATATTTGTGAAAAACACAGGGCCGAGACCAGAAATGGGCAAAAAAGTTATTTAAATAAAATCAGATGACAGATAACGTCACATTTATCCGCTATCCAAAAATAGAATGGAAATAACCACGGAAAATAACGCGATTCATCTTTATTCGAGGCTCATGGACGAAAATAATTTATTCGAAATGAAGTTAGTTGAAATAAAAGATAATTTTTCATTCTAAGCATGGATCTAGTTACCACTAATTAATTAAGAATAAAAGGGCTTAGATAGAGTTTAGGTAGTTCAAATATTAGAATATTAAGGCAATAAGGGAGTTAATTTGAAAGAGAAGATCCATTTAAATCGAAAAACTTGCAATACTCATAATATTTCATTAATTAATAACAATAATTATTAGCAATCTATAAAAAAACGAGTGCGATTGTTATTAACAATACAGATAGCAAAAATTAATGAAAATAGGATTCTGATAATTATTTTATCGAAAATATAGTTTTCTGGGAAATTGAATTAAACTGATGGACTTTCAAGTAACCGTCAATGTCTAGATATAAGTATGACAGGGGGTCGTGAAATTCCTCAGTCTGCGGCGATCCGCCGCCGGGAGCGGATCGCCTTCGCGGGTCTCACTGGCCATCGGGAGTGTCTGGGGGATATCCGGATGACCTGGGGTGTACCAAGCGGTCATGGAGGGACAAGAAGTGGACATCGCTGACCATGAGTGACCACTGGTCATCGGGGGAGTTTCTAATGGCGCTTGCAGCGGATCGCTTCAGCTGGCCTCTGGGACCTTCCAGGACCACAGCAGCCTCATAATAGACATCCAGTGAACATCAAACTGTAAGATTTTTTATTTATTTACATTACTAATAAGAAATTCTTACATAGGTTTTCTTCGAATGGTTCGAATCACCCGTGTGATTCTTTCCTCGTTGTTTTCTCTTTTACGGATTTTCAACTGACATCGTATAGTTCGAATCGTCCCTGCGATTCCTTCCACATTGACATCGCATGATTCGAATCGCCCCTGCGATTCTTTCTACATTGACATCGTATGGTTCGAATCGCTCCTTCAATTCTTTTTACATTGACATCGTATGGTTGGAATCGCCCTTGCGATTCTTTCTACGTTGACATCGTATGGTTGGAATCGCCCCTACGATTCTTTCTACATTGACATCGTATGGTTCGAATCGCCCCTGCGATTCTCTCTCCCATTCCTTTCTTGATCCTCAGGGAGCTGCGGGAGTACTCCCCCTCCCACAGTACGGGTCTGGCGCACCCGGGGTCCCGAGCCCTCCGCCCCTCGTGGGGTGGGGCCCTGTCCTGCTGTTAGGGTGCCCCATAGAACCCATAGTTAGGTAGGCTACTAATCAATTGAATTTTTCCCTCCAGCTTCTACGAGGAAGAAGAAATACGGAAAGAAGACATCGAACGAAGACGTCGCAACCACCGTGGGATTTAGTATAAGTTAGTTTAAGATATAGGATTTAAGATATAGGATTAGGATTGTAACAGTCAATGTAAAATTGCCAAAGTATCATTTGTTACTTTTGTTTGTTCGGTATTCGCTCCTCATCTCTGATGAGGAGATCACCTCTGCTTCTGTGGATAGAAACAAGTGATCGACTGTGGAATCGGCATCGATGGGTCAGTCCATCCCTTGGGAGAGCGGTCGAGGGAAAAGTGTCTCGGACGTAGGGGGGTGCGTGGTTACACGTATCTGCCTGCGGAAATCTCACGGGGGCAGCCCTGTAAGCCTCTGCAGTAAGCCGTTCCAAGTCAGGTTCACGCTTGCGTGATTCCTGGCAGGGCGCAGGGAGCGTGGTCTGTCGTCGTGAGATGCCGATCACTTTCCTCTTTACTGCGATCTCGAGGTGGTAGGATCTGCACCATCGAATGTCGGTTCTCAGTTGCGACGCGGTAAAGTAACTTTTCCCCCTTTCTCATAATGATACCTTGGCAATTCTTCGAACTGAAAGAATGGATGGAACTTTGATTGCATTCATCTGCGAGGTTCGCTAGATTAAGATCCGAGCCGAAGGGATGGAGGGAACTTTTATTTCTTCCATCTCTGAGGTTCTCTAGTTTTAAGATTTTTGTGAAGGGAGATCGATGGAACTTTGATTCCATCCATCTCTCTCTGGGTCTCCACTCGCAGCAACCTCCACGTGGTGAGACCTGGGCAATCGATATTGATCGAGCTAATTGGCTGTGAATTTGTAATGAAATAGATATAAGATCGCGTCTATCAGACTTAGAAATTTAAGATTAAATGTCATTGAATCGCCCCTTCGATTCTTTCTCCGTTGACACTGTATGGTTCGAATCGCCCCTGCGATTCTCTCTCGCATTTCTTTCTTGATCCTCAGGGAGCTGCGGGAGTACTCCCCCTCCCGCAGTATGGGTCTGGCGCACCCGGGGTCCCGAGCCCTCCGCCCCTCGTGGGGTGGGGCCCTGTCCTGTTGTTAGGGTGCTCCATAGAACCCATAGATAGAATGTCTTTAATACAGGAATATGCAGAAATCCTCCATAATAGGGACACCATCCGTAATTGGGGCAGTTACCCTAGTGATGTTACAAAACGGTAAAAACTAAAAAATGTCATTGCAACAGACAAGCCTTTATATTATGTGGAAAAATAGAATTTTGACGAGTTGGCAACTTCGGAACTCGACCCTTTCAAAAAACGTACCTTGCTGGCCAAAGCACTGCGAAGTCCTGAAAGATCGAACACTGAAATTCATAAGATTTTTAAGTAATAACATACGATACTTTAATTTTTCGAAGGATTTTAATGTAATTTTTTTGCAGGTGAAAATCATCTTTCTTTTTCAAAATACTGCCTAGCTAATGTATTATGATTATAAAATCTCTTATGAATGTCATTCTACGATCTTCCAAAACTTCGTGGTATTTTCGGCCAGCAAGATATATTTTTTTTTTTATACTTTGCTATATTAATTATTAAATATTAAGCTTTATATTACAATTAATTTTAACTGCTCGCATGTATTCGAAACAGAGAAAATAGTTACAATTATAGTGCTATAGTAACAGGAAACTTTTGCCACAATTTTTCATCTATTGCTTTTAAGTTTACGAAAAAGTGTGTTAAGCAAAATTTAGCCAGTTCTTGGTTGATAACGTATTCCAGTAATGAACATTACCAAAGAACATTTTCATTTAATAAAAAATTGATATTACCTCAACTTTTTTTTGTATAATTGTATATTTTTCAAGCATTAATCGATGTATTCTTGTAGTCTCTTTAAAAAAGTATTAGGGTACTTAGGCCGAAAAGTAGTTAGTTTGGAAGTTATGATTTTTGTCCTGTTTTTGAAGGTAATCGAAATCTCGGCTCGTGCCATTCAAGTTTTCTTGATGGACAGATCATAGTAAAACAAATGTGACAACAACGTAACAAAACTCTCGAGGCGTTTCGGCAACTATGTTTTTCGTCGCGCTGTCAAATGCTGTCAAATACATTACCGACAATTACAGTTACATTACATTTACCAACAGATTTATTTTTTCATCGATTTTGATGATGACGTAATCAAACTGATTAGCAAATACCACAAGCGCCGTCAACGGAAATTTGTTGAAGTTTTTTTGACATGGCATCACATGGCGATTGTATTTCCAAGTTCCCGTCTTCCAGGAGTGCTTAATTGACAAAAATCGGATTTCAGTGATATTCTATTAGTGGTAGGAAGTGCGCTCAGGGTCGGTATGAATGATTAAACTATTAAATCGTGAGATATTTGGGAAAATGTGGCTTCGGCAGCCATCTTGCTTACTTTGATTCCATCTGTCTCAAGGTCTCACTTTCGTATTTTCCAATTTTTTCAACATATGGTGTTTATTGTTGTTCAAACGGGACCCTGAGCGCACTTTATCTAAATCTACTGATGAGTGCTGTACCCGCAAAAAATTTATGTATGCAATTTTCGAGACGGGAACTTGGAAATACAAAATACCCTTGCCTCTCTCGCGCATCGCGTGCACATATACTGCTCCCGTTGCTTGTATGAAAATTCTTCTATACATTCAATATGAAGAATTAATTAATAAATAATTAAAATCTGCGAGTATTCCCAATGTCCCTATAATTGCCATCTCAGAAATCGTCTTGTACATACGTATGACTGCTACCCAATAACTGTCAGTCCCAATACCTATGACCAAATAACTGACAGTCCCTATTATTGACAATGAGACCCAATTACAGTTTGTACTGTTTATAGAGACTCGATTACTGCCTTTCACCGAGATCTGATTAATAGTTGCAAATTCAAATTATAGATAACTAAATATGTATTACAGATTAAAATACATAATTATAAATCAAATAATGTTACTTAATTACAAATACACGCAGGAATCGAGAGAAACGTTTTTTGAACTTAGACATTGACAAATAACAGTCATGCATACATTCTTTACATGTCGCGTTCTCTTGTCCCCAATACCGACGACAGAGATAGGGACAAGCCGAAAAATATTGATTAATATTGTCCCAAATGCTGTCACTGTTAATTATTATAGTATAACAATTAATAACACTTATTTTGTTTGTCGTATTATTGAAGCAATTCTTACATAGCTGAACATTTCACTGTATACAACAGATACAGGTTGGATAATAAAATTATGGCTCTTTCTTTAGTATGATCTCAGCGCCACTTTCTACTTAGGCGGTCGCGTTTCTGACATTCAAGTGGCACTTTCATTATTCAATATTAATTTTTAAATACTAGTTACATAAAAGTACATTTCTTTGTTTTTATTCAAATCAAAAACTTAATTTAATAATAAAATTTGTTTGCATGCTATTCTATATACGTTACGTTTTTATTAAGTAACATAAATAAACTGGGAATACTTGGGACACTGGCACTAATTGGGACATTCACCCTATTTACCAAAACATCAATAAACGGGAAAAGTAAGAAAAAGTCTGTTTCGTTTGAAATATTATTTAGTTAATCACCTACTTATTACATGAACTTTTAGATGAAAAAATCATAATATTCCTTTAACTGATTGCAAGATGTGTGTAGACACAGAATTTGTAATTCACTTCACTACCTTAAGAAAGGCTTTCAAACACGGCGGCAACTACTCAAACCAATCAGTTATTTCGAATACATTAGTAATAAAAAATAAAATATTTCTTATTTATGTTCTACTTATATCTGTAAGGTTAAATCGGTCTTTATTATTCCGTAACCATACAAAGACTGACTCTGTTTTCTATACTCGACATGCTTCACACCTTCGTATATTACATAACATGTGTTCACAAACCTTACATGTCCTACTTCCCCAATTCTACATAAAAATAGATAAAACAGTAGATTATTTGGAAATAATTTTTGTATTAATTCCTTAACTGCTTTTGAAGTTTGTACTACAGAAATGGTTGCGCTTTCGACAAGCGAAATGATAGCGAAATGACATTTGTTTGTAGTTTGAATATATACATTCCTACTCAAAAGTTTGGAGCATATTAGTGTTTAGGAAGAAATAACGCCTTCTTTAAGTAAAATGATTCGCAACATTGTTATTACATAGTTTTGAACCAAAAATTAATTACATTTAAAATTATTAGTTTCAATTACATTTTTATTTAAAGTATTTATATTTACAACAGCGTCTTTGCGCAGAAGAATCTTGACATGTAAATGTGGTTACTGTAAATTATTTCTTATTGTTGTTTGTTTATACGGTATTACGGAAGTCAAATCAACAGAATCACAGTCCGTGAGAGTTTAATTGCAGAACTAAATCACAGAATAAGGTCGTTTTCTTTTTTTATGAAAAAAACACCAAAGCCGTTCCTTCTACAGAATACAGGGTAACATATTTCCAATGTTAAGCGTGAAATATGTTAATGTCAATGTAATTGTAATGCAAGATTTCTAATAAAACATCCGTATATACTCAAAATAATTGATCTCGTGCAAAATGCTAAGAGTCCTTCAAACTTGTGAGCCAGAGTGTATATCCGTCATGCCAAACAAATTTCAACTTCTTTAAGACAAATATACTCTTTAAAAGTAATTAAGAGGTTAAACTATTAAAAAAGTAAACGTGTGCTCCTTATGGATACAAAGATTATGAAATCTGTGTTCAACACATGGACCAGTAAAGTTGTGCATATCGTCATACACGTGATATAGGAGTGGATTCTCTCTCTGCTCTTCTCGTGTAATTAATTAGCATCACCCAGACACTTTGATCAGCCGTTACGAGGATCGATCGGCTGGCAATCGGCCGCAAGAGTAGTCGAAAGTCGCAGCCAGGCCGTCGCGTGACACCGGTAATCGCGGATCCTTAATTGGATCGAGGTTCACGGCGGAGGAACGCGGTTATTATCATCGCCCGGCGATGCTTCCAGCATGCTGGTTGTTATCTGGATACAAGCAACAAGCCGCACATTCGAGCCCTCGAGTAATCACACTAACATGAGATGCGGGGAGTCCACCCTCCGCCACCTGCCCTCCCACGCACACCCGAACTCCTAAAGTCTGCCGCAAGTTGGCCCGATGCGGTGTCAGCGCAACACAGAAGGAATTCCCCGGTTAAGTACGTATCCAAGGCGCGTCGGAGTGTACCTGTCAATTGCGAGAGTGTAGGTGGGTCCAAATACCTTCGGATCCCGGGAGGTTAACCACGACGCTAAGATAGCATTGAACGCAAACTCGGGGGCTCTTATTTTAATTACCCCGCTCTTCTCTCTATTTCTCTCTCTCCTATAGTGCTGTTGGAGGCCCAGGTCCCGACGCGGCGCGTCAACGGCAGGAAAACAGAAGGAGAGAAACGCGTCGCCCTGTAATATGTTTCCTTCTCGCGGATTAATACAGTTTAGTAGTAGCTCTTTCGCTCCCACCCCCTTTTTCTCCTCCTCCGGCTTCCGTTCCGTTTCTCGTCGCAACGTCGTTTTCCTTGTTACAAGGAATCAAAGTTTGCCACCGTGGAGACGATTCCTGTTATCAAGATTCCTCCGAGAGGACGTGATTCTTGCTCGAATTGAAGCGCATTTGTCTTGGACGCTCAACTCTGCTTCGCGAAAGGGACGCTGAACGCTTTAGAGCTATCTCTGTCGTTACGGAGCAATTACTCTACTTTAACCATGGTGATATTTTTGTTCTGTGGTAGGTAAATGCAACCGCCGGTTTAGAAAAATTTTAACCCTTGTGCGCTCTTCGAGTTTTCTGCAATCCAACTGTACATTCTAAGTTGGCGAGAGGCACTACCGTGCCTCTTGATTGTATCGAATACTTTGCTTCATTTCATCAAAAGCCTGAAAAAGTGATTGCTAATACTGATATTTATATTATTTTGAGATTATATTAAACTAACACTAGATTTACGGATGATGTAACAACCTAACATATTTTTGGAAAAATGCATAATTCAAGAAACTAACAGATACGCATACACTTCTTTATTTCTACTTGTGCCAGTTTGAAATGTATGTAATGTTTTTTAAGATTACATTGCATATAAAAAATAATAGTATCCAGCCACTTGTGTTAAAGTTCGCTGCCTAAATGAATGATAATACAGCGACAATAATAATTATTATTACGCATCAGATTAACCCTTTGACTTAATAATAATACATGTATTATTTAACCCAAATTATTATTATCTTATTACCTTTATTGTACATCAAACAAAGAAAGAGAAAGAAACGAAGAATCAATAGCATGAGAAGTAAAGAGAGAAAGAAATAGAAGAAAAGAGGAAAAGATTTTAAAGAAAATGTTGTTAAGCTACAAAGGCGTAGCTTATGTTAGTCAAATGACTATTTTGGAACCAAACTTAGCAACAACAAATTACATGGAGGACAATTAATTGCATCGTCACGAATAATATTAATTCGTACAATCATAAATGGTGTTTGCATGAGTTTCTAGTCGAAACTGTTAAATGACAGAGTCTAGTATAATATGTATAAATGGAAAGATAGATTGAAAACAATTGAGTTTGAAATGAAAGCGTTGATGTTTAGTTGAATAATAGTTTTAAAATGCGAAATTAATTCCAATACGAAAGTTTTCAAATATCAAATAAACCAATTTTAATTGTCATATTAGGTATCTCCATTTTTATACAAAAACTCATGAAACATATTCATTAGGCCTGGCCTACCCCAGAATGCAGACTGTCTTACCCCTGAAACTATCGCTTTTTTAAGTAAAATCTAATTTTTTAAATTATTTAGGTACTTTTGTTGTGAAGTACCTTTTTGTTCTTAAAAATTTTGTTTATTCTTTTACTCTTTATTTTATTTAATTAAATACTTTATTTAATGAAGCACTCAATATCTATGATTTTGAGACTTACCCCCGCTTCATCCTCCCCCTGATAAAACTTCTAGTTACATCAAGGAACATGTTAGCTGATACACATATACAGGGTGTCCCAAACTAAGTGCGGGAGCCGTTAAAGGGAGATTCTTTGAGGGATTCTAAACAACATTCTCCTTTGCAAAAATGTCCTTAGAAGCTTTGTTAACGAGTTCTTAACAAAAAACGCCGATCAATCGGGCAGCGAATCAGCAGATTAATGATGACGCGGGCGATGGCTCGCCAATACTACTCACAGCTGCAGCCCGCGTTGAAATTCATACACTGTATTCGTGCTTCTATTGTTTGGTGTTTTTCGATAATAACTCGTTAACAAAGCCCCAATGAAAATTTTCGCTTAGGGAAAAGTTGTTTAAAATCACCTCAGGAATCTCCCCTTAACGGCTCCCGCACTTAATTTGGGACACCCTGTATTTATGCGAAGAAACCAGATATTAATCGTGTTACGGTCTTCGGGTTCTGTTTCACACAATCCTGAACTTTATTTCTTACGTGACTCATCACATTTTTAAAAAAATGTAAGAAAATTACTGTTAATGATTACGTGTAATTTTCTCGGACATTCTGCATTTCCGCAATCATAAAAAATTCATTAAAGGGTGGTAGGGGACCTCAAAAGGAACAGAAAATATCCTATGCTATCCAATCTGCTTCCATTTTGCAGTAACAACGCCTTAAAATTGGTGGTCTGGTTTTGAGATGGATACTAATTCTAATATATTAACAAGACAAACACATGGAAACAAGCAGTCTTTCAGACTTCGCTTTATTTATGCGCGTAGCCGGTGATCCGTCCCAGAAACATCTGTGGATTTTCCAGCTTTTTAGTAGTTAAACTGTAAGAGATACGATAAACTGCATTAAGACTCTTTTGCTGCTTGCCAATGTATTTGTAAAATTTAAAAATTTATCGACTATTGGTTCAGTGTATAATGAATCAGAGTTTTAAGAAGAACATAACAGGTTTAACGTTCTCAAAATAACTAACTCTTGATCTTTTATGATATTTTTACTCGTGTCTATATTTATATACAACAAAAAGATAAATTTTATCCCTTTCATTTCCGTACTTTTAATTGTTTTCAATATTACCTCATTCGAACGCAATTGGGCTCCCGTAAACGAATAAATAAATAAGATAAACCCCCGGTGGTGGAGGAGATAATTCGTCTCAACGCTTTGGAAGAACTAATTAATTTTGTCTCTACTACAATTAGGCAGCCACTCTTGCAAAAGACTCCGAATGATTAAACTAACATAATTCTTATTACCATTAAATGGACTGGCAAATTATTCAACACCATTTGTGCATCCATGAAAGTCCACTGGATACACTTTGTTCACGTATTTACTTCCTCGAACAATCAGCTCGGTCTTTTATGTGATCAAAGTAACGAACTCGGAACGATAGAAATCCTTTCACGGTCCAACAATTATCCTTCGCTCCTTCGAGATAACAAATCGATAGCTGATAAAATCGCTAATTAAAGGAAGCTCGTTAAAAAATCTTCGTTTTACTCTGGCCGGTCTTAAAAAGGGAGATAAAATAATCCTGATTATCTGAGACAAATGCGTTCGGACGGACGAATTCCAGTGGCGAATATACGACATGACGCGGTCGGTTCATCGTTTATGCATTCCGTAGCGACGCATACATTTTTCTGCATCGCGAAAGGGTCGGCCCCTTGTTCCGTTGGTTCTTTTTTTTTTGTTGGAGACGCATGACACACATGTATCCGCGCGCACTAAAAGCCATTCAATATTTGATGCTTGGTGAAAATGACTTACGTGGGATATCGCTTCCCCTCCCGACAAAACGGTTCCAACCGGAACGAGAAAAACCGTTTGCATACGCGATTAATTGTTTCCCTCTTCGCCTCGCTGCGGTTCATCTCCGTAAATTCTTCCCAGTGATGTACGAATAGAAGCTGAACAGCGTTAGCCCCTTAATTACAGCCCTCAGAACGTTCTTTCTCATCGTCGATTCCTCCATTCTATTATCGTTCGACGGGGGCTCGCTCCTATCCCCAAAGCTAAACTGCGTCGGATAGCGTTCATTTCCTTAGCCACGAGGATCCAGACGACCCGTGTGGATCTTGCTCGCAATTCGTTCAGGATGCACGGCTCGGTGAATCTCGAGGAAATGAACATGGTCCAAAGGAGGTCAGAGAAGGGAAATTTCAGTGCTGGAATTTGGCGAGTTTCTATAGCGGATGATGAAAATTGTTCGCGATGGTTGCTTTGCCGTTTGCTCCAACGTTGCGTGTTCGAATGATTAAATATGGATATCTCAATGTTTCTTAGGATTCCTTTTCCCGAGCTTCAGGATTAAAGCCTGCCCGAGGAAGGGAAGACCGGGCAGAATTTTTTCCCTTTTGAGGCGTTCATCATGCGTACGGGTATTTCAGCATCACAGAAGATGCACAGTTATTTTCAAGGACTATCCTCCTATAAAGATTGAAGAATTCCAAAGGACCCACGTCTCTTCATAGCAATTGCAAATTCATTGCCTTGGTCTTTGAAACGTGCCAACTGTTGTACCATACGACGTTCTCTTCAAACGATTATTCAGTTATCGACAGACGAAATGGATGGCCATGGTGTCTGCATTTAACAAGCCCTCTGTCTGTATTTCAATGAATACCATATACATTCAAAATAAGCCCAAATAAGGTTGTTCCGTTCTTCATAAAATATCAATTTTGCTTAGTCTTACTATACCTGTCAACCTTCTGTTTTAACTTATAATATATCAAAAATCACATACATAATGTGTGTTTATTCACTGGACAGGTCAGCCGTCTAATATTTCCTGATAAAGAATTTTCAACAAGCAAATCCACATTGTTTCTTTTCGCCTTTAGAATTCTGCTGCTCTGCTTCCTCCTTTATAGTGTCCAAATTGGTTAAAGCTGCACATAGATGAACGCAGATGCAGCTTTAAGATTTCAATGGTGAAACTACTTTACAGCTACTTTATTCTCATATCAGTCTCTCCCATGGCAACAAGCATGGCTTTTCCAATCTTCCAAAGCCGAGACGGTATTCCGTGGAACAAATTATACGAATCCCTATGCATACTAACAGACACAAATTTCGCTCATACCTCACAGCATAGTCGTCAAACAGTATATATACGAAGCACGACTGGCCAATCGGGCGTTTCGAGGCGAAGTAGTCGAAACTACGTTTCGATTGGCGATAGGTGAAAAGACGGGCGTCGGTATTGCTGCGCGTAGTGCACGGTCTGCACAATGGAACGGAGCTGGTATCTTTGTTGGGGTCCGTTCCGATTGGACTGGCTGAGTCTCTGCTTATGTTAGTTATGCCGGCGCATTCAGCTAGCACCGGGCAGAACTGCTTTGTTGGCACTGGCATATCAGGTTGTAACGAGCGTCTGTATTGACGTTCTATGCCGCCATTCTCTCTCTCTCTCTCTCTCTCTCTCTCTCTCTCTCTCTCCCCCTCTCGTTCTCTGTCCCTCTCTGACCGTGAATCTTCTGTTTTCAACAACCAGTATTACCGCAGTTACCTTTGTGCCCACGGACCCATGGCTTTACACATCGGAAAGTTTTCCTGATCCCTGACGGAAGTTTATGGATAACAGAGTTAACTTTGCATCGCGGCGGGCGTTGGAAGGTGGGTGGAAGGGGGGTCGAACACGCGAAAACAGAGAGGCGTTTCCCTTCTCGAAATTGGCGAATTTAAGCCTCGTTTAACGGAAGTCCGGAGTACCATCTCAGTTTCACAAAACAGTGTATTATAGGTATATCAGGCAACACTGATATTCTCGAGTGAACGAACGAGGGCGTGGGTTAGGAGCAAAGTGAAGAGGCTGCGAATTCGTTTGTGGAAAGTTTAATTTCGATCTGTTATTTGCTTGTAAAGAACCATTTTGTATCCTCGATGAATACGAATGCTGCTCATATCACACGCCAAGGTGCACTGATTGTAAGTAAAGCACTGATCGTTTATTTTTACCATTCTATAGCATGTCCTCTGATGGGAAATTTGGATTTTTAGTTGGAATAATATATGTCACAAAAAGGGTGTAATTCGGCAAAAGCTGTAAATTGGAATATTATTATTCTACGATATAATATAATACAGCATTATTGTTCGTCTTTGCTGGTGTCATCGTTTTTATGGGTAAGTAAAAGATCCTAAATACGTTATTACTCAAGTAAAGGACTATTGCTGGAGCTGTACTCCGCATCCCCGCGCCTGTATGCCGCGTAGTGAATACGAAGTTCTACACCTCTGCACTATAGGATTAACCCCTGCTTTCCACAAAAAAAAAGAAAAGACATTTCCATACACTACCGCGATGAATCGAAAAACCGAATGGTTACTTTGATAAACCATACTACTAATAAACCACTATCGAATGATACGGATCGCATTCCTGTTCACCAGAGACATGTTTTACTATACATAAAACGGGCATGGTCCTTTCTATACTGAGCGACGATCTGTAAATGAGTATAGGAAGTACACATACAATCTCTGAACCCGCACGCACGAAACCAAATAAGTTCAGGTTCATATTTCCTAGTATATTGTCCACGTTTTAGTAGTTTGTATACAAGTAAATCCGTGTGAAGAAACTTTTTCTAGATCTTTTTTGAAACGTGGCAAAATCTTTGAGGACAGTACAAAGCACCATTGGATTCCTACCCATTTTTTCCTAAAGATCACAAAAATTTACGAGATTTCAGATCAAGTTCGAACAAATATTCACTAACGGACAAGTTCACTATATTTGGCTTGAGAAATTTCTGAAAAGTATAGTATATTAGTTAGAGTGTTAAATTAATAGTAAACAAGTTGAAACCAAAGATACAAAAGAGAATTTTGTAGTACCTTCTATTCAGGGGTAATCTCAATCTAGATGCATTCCCTTGGTGGAAGAAGATGTTTTGCTCTTCTTTATTCACAAATATTCGATAGATGTCTCATCATTCACTCACTTAATTAATTTTCTCATGAAATTTCACTCTTTGTGCCACCAATGTTGAGACATCCTGTTTAGTTGAAAGAATCACGTACGCTCATTGTCAGTCCAGTTGATTCTTACTCCTAAGGAAAAATGGGATGAGGAAAAATGCCCATTTCCCACTGAAATAGATAAAATACAATATTTACAGTGTACACTGTAGTGTGGGCACTTTTCCTTATGGTGATTTTCTAGTAACCGTCAAGAATCATTTGGACTAATTATACTATTAATTAATATCCAATATAGTAGAAACTCGATTTATCGGTTTTCAATTATTCCTAGATTCTGTTATTCAGAGTTTTAAGTACTCCAAGTAATAATAATATTAGGTGGTAAACTTAATCCCTACCGGTCGCTACCAGAAGGTGCCAGATCCAACGCTGGCGTGGTTGAATATTTAGTATGTCTTTTGTTGTTTAGACATTGCTGAAAGTTTCTCAGTCCTCACAGGGTAGATTTCTTGCCGACAAAGAGATTTTCTAATCAATTGAAAATGAACCGCGATAAACTCTTTTTCTGACATGTACGTCTTCACTATTTCGACTTCAAGAAAACCGCAGCTGAAACACATCGCTTATTATTCTAATTGTAAGTGTATGGTGAAGAAACTCCATCAGAAAGAACTCATAGAGTTTGATTTGAACACTTACGAAGTGATGTTTTTGACGTAACACATAAAGTGTCCTGGACAACCGAAAAAATTTGAAGATGCTGAACTGCAAGAATTACTCGATGAGAATCCAGCTCAAACGCTTTTAGAGTTGTTGAAAGCGTTAAATGTTATTCCAATGGCCGTCTCAAAACACTTGCATTCTATGGGAAAAATTCGTGAGGAAGGGATATGGCTACCACATGATTTGTCAGAAAATGCCATTTTGAATCGTTTGTTTATCGCGACGTTGCGAAAAACGTGAAGCAGACGCTTCTAGAGGTTGAATGGGAAGTCCTCCCGCATCCAGCTTACTCTCCAGACTTGGCACCGTCAGATTACCATCTCTCACGTTCGATAAAATACGCACTTGCAGACACAAAGTTCTCTAGTTACGAAGAAGTCCAGAAATGGGTGAATGAATGATCGCCTCGAAAGACATCGCGTTCTATCGTCGTGGTATTCCTCAGTTATCGAAAAGATGGGAAAAAGTAGTAGAAAATGCAGGAAATTACTTTGATTAAGGCACGTTCATATCTTCCCAACTGAAAAAATTAATTTTGAAGACGAAAAAACGGCAGGAATTAAGTTTACTACCTAATAAAGGTAAAATAGAATTTGGATTACGATATCATGATGGTCGGCCAAAAATAAAAAAAATTCTTCAATATTAAATATGATATTTTGCTTAATCTTCGCACAACAGCACGATTATTAGTAGATTGTGGATTTTTATGCAAAAGTAATGTTTACAAATAGAAATGAAGAATTCAAGCTTCAATAACAGTTTGTCTTTCTTTCGAAATATTATAACTGGTATTGTAGTTTCGATATTTTGTATCTTATAGTATATGTCAATAGTTTTTTTTATATTTTTATATATTTAGAATTGTTATGAATGCATAAAAATTCGTAGTCTACTTATTACGGCTTATAGAGTATACCTCATAATACCCGACAATTTTTTCATTCTAAAGGAGTAGTCTCCTAAGCAAGGCCAGATGCAAGCAGCGATTTACACTATATGCATGTACTTATTGCCTAATATGATCGTCATCTGAACGTGATAGTTGAACGTACGTAGTATATTGAGAATCACTGCTTGCGTTTGGTCGCCGTGATCAGCAATTGCGGCCGCTGAAACAAATCACTCCTTTATTGTATGTATTTTCGAAACCGATATTTCGATTTTTGATTACTAGCAAGGACGTGAAACTTCATTTCATAAATATTACAAAAAGGTGGTTCTCTTACTCTTCAGGTTCCCATGTACTTATTATAATGTAATAAGTAGATTTCGGATGTTTATGCTAATTTATATTTTTATAGACACACAACGGCCACTGTATCATAAATAAAAAATTGTGTTTCCTAAATATTATAAAATGTATTATATTTTTGATATTTTATTGTATTTTTATATTTGTAGACATCCTTATAGGTTTTTGTAACATTAAAATTGTCATAAATGCATAAATATCTACAATTTAGTAGTAATTACTAAAGAATGAATAATGAAAAACAAATAATAGAATACGTAGATGCGGAAGTCTAAAGGATTTAAAATGCCATTACATTCGTTGCCTGGGAATTGATCGAGATTCTGTCGTACATAACGTTAATGAGAATCAGAATGAGAAATATAAACCGAGAATTAGTTACTAAAGAGTACTTTATCCTTCAATCTGAGTAAATCTAAGGCCTTAAAGAAGCAATTATTTGAAATCTATGAAACCGTTCTACCGTAACTATTTGCCCCATTATGCTTTCCCGAGTTACGCAAGAATCCTTCAAGCAAGATACATCTTGCAGTTGAATTCTTCCCATTTCTCAGTTCGATCGCGGTCCAAAGGCGTCGCCTGACGTCGCGCCGGAAGCGATGCGTGCAACGTCAGACATTCAGTCAAGGGAAATAGCCAAAAATCGGGTGCATTGCGATCAGTTCAACGATTCCGGGATTCCGGATCGCGGGGCCCCGTCCTCTAGGAATTCAACGGAGCGCACTGCGAGGACCGATACACGTCGTGTATCCCTCCGACGGTGGCAGCCCGGCTGCGCTTGAATCATTATCATGCAACTGCCGAGCCCCGTAAACAGCGACCTGCTGTGCAGACGCATCCATCTTACCGCGTACCCGGTAGGAGACGCGAAATCAGTTTTATTGTATCTCCCTGTCTCCGTCTCTCTGTACTTGCTCACTCGCCTCGCGTATGGATGCAAATTTGCTTCATTAGGGTATCGAGGATGGGACGTGGACCGAATACGATTTTCTTCGGAGATGGCCGCGAAGCAAGCCGCTCGGATATGGCGAAACGCACCAATTAAGACGACGGTTATCGCGTGCCCGAAACGTAAAAGGAGAGCAGTCGAAGGGATGAGACAAGCCCTTCTTCCGTTTCCATCCGCGGATTCCGTATTATTCGATCGAGCTCTCGTTCACCAGGAGTACCTCGATTTCCTTGAACATCGTATAGGATGTTCCAGAATCGGGGACGTACTGTTTGTTGGTTAGCGATGTTTGCTGTTTGAAAGTGGATGAACGTGCAATTGAATGAATGGATTTGGTAGATTCCATTTGCTGGAAGCTTCAAGATTGATTAGAAGATAGACGCGAAACGTTCCAGTTTGGAGATTCGGTTTACTGTTATCATTAAATGAAGGAATAATGAGATTTAAAGTTTAGTACTTCTTTTTGAAGACCTTAAAAGAAACATATTAAGATAATTTTCTGCTTCTAATGTTATTTAGTGACTAAACACTTTATTATTATTTTTGAACAAAATATAGCTTTTGAACAGGTCAAAGGAAGAATCGTGGCAACATCAGCCATTCTAGGTTGTCTTGTTATATTTTACGCTAGAGTCGAAGTCAAAAACAGAATTAATTAATCATGAAAACAATTATAATCGTGTTTGACTTTAATATAAATCAGCAACTAAAATACCTAACGAGTATAAAAATTATAAGAAGAAAATGCAAAAAAAAAAACATAAGTATCAAACATAAATAATTCAATAAAATTAATTAAACAATCGTTTAACGAAATAATATATTATAAGACAGTTTAATAAATTTGTCACTAGTAATTAATATACTTCTTAGTATGTATACAGGGTGTGAACAATATACGTTTAAATATTTTCAGGGGTGGTTGGAGAGCTCAAATGGAACAGAAAATAATACCTTAAAGTTTATTACTCTATAAAACTAATAGTCCGAAGATTCTGAAACTTTACAAGCACATTGGCAAGCAACAATAGAGTAAAAGAGTCTTAATGCATTTTGTTGTATCTCTTATAGTTTAACTGTTATAAAGCTTTAAAGATTAGGGTTGTTTGTAGGAGTGAGCATCGGCTACACACACAGAGGAAGGGAAGCCTAAACGGCTGCTTGGTTCTATGTGTTGGCCCCGTCGATGTGCCGGAGTTAGTATTCATCTCAAAAGCATACCGCTAGCTTTAAAGCATTATTACTGCAAAATAGAGACAGATCAGACACTATGTAGGATATTTTGTGTTCCATTTGAGCTCCCCAACCACCCCTGAAAATATTTAAACGTATATTGTTTACACCCTGTATATACAATATAGGCCGTGCCTTCACTTTCCTAAGTAATAAATTTCATTGTATGTTAACAAAATTTTCTAAAATAGTAAGAGTAGGGAAAGTTGGACAAAACAGGATACTTAGGGTTTAACGGCTTGTCTTGAGACACACGGATAAGTTTTTGTATAAAGTGCAATAATTCGAATTTAAAAATTCGGATTCATTTTTTTCTAAATATCGTTTTTCTAAAAAAAAGTCATACCAGTTTTTGTCCAACTAGAAGGATATACGGGGTACTCATTTCAATCTTTGTTAAATGTTTGTAAAATGCTTTAAGTGATCTGTTAAGTGATGTGTACGTAATCCATACCGATAAAATTACTGTGTGTATGAAAGTGTACACATATATGTGCGTAAATCTGCGTGTGTATATGACTATGTAGGTTATGACTGTTATGCCCTATATCTCAAAACTGGCTTATCAGAGAATTATGAGATATGGTATAATGATTTTTATAATTATAAATATTGATATTCACATGACTTTTAACTGCCACAATTACAAATGAATATGTTATCCGTCACATCAGCTCCGCTACACTGCTCATGAGCCCAATTGTAACAATACCCATAGACTGTATCTAACCTGCATTAAATTCTGATTCTGACAAGGAAACATTTCGAGTAAGAAGTCGCGATATACAGTAGATATTGAGACTGTTTGAAACCTTAAACACTGTCAAAATGATTTGTATAATATTAACTACCAATGGCTTGCACAATACAAGAAAAAAGACTAAAAAGATTCAAGCTCTGAACCTTTGTGACACTCAATGTAACAATCATTTCTTTCATCATAGTATTTAACATAGAAACTTTTCAGGTTAAAAACTAGGAGATTCGAGGATTTCAAGGCGCAAATTTAGAAATTTTCAGAGTTGAAATTGAAGATTTTAAGATTTCATGTTGTGAATTTCAAAAGAATTGAAGATTTGAAAATTTTAAGTTTTAAGGACTTTTCAAAGTTAAAATTAGAAGTTTCAGGATTTAAAATTAGAAATTTGGAGATTTCAAGATTTTTCAATATTAAAATTGAAAATTTGAAGGTTTCAAATTGGAGATACGAAAATTTCAAGTTGAACAGTTAAAAGGTTAAGAATTTAAAGTATGGTCAGTTCTTAATTTTTTCTTCTTGATTTTCTATGCTTCCTCTAACGATCAAATTTTTACAGATTGCATTGTATTTCAATTCTTTAAAGACTTGAAATTCCACATTTAGAGCTTTTTTAAAGGTATCATAGTATTTAACACAGAATTTGTTTCAACTAGTTTTAGAGTTTTTGTTCTTTTGTGTTGAGTGTTTAAGGTCATATTCACCTTCTAGGATTATTAGTGACCACGGTATGTTTAAGCGTTGGTATGTGTGGTTTTACATTTGGTGATAAAGTCTGATGTCTATTAAGAAAAAAACACTTCCGCAAAAGTCCTTTTCTTTTATCATGTTTATCGTCTTCAATATATTGTGCTGTCGTCTTTTGTCGAAGTATTTGGGACACTGGAATAGGGTGTGTTCGACGGAGATTTGTATGTTGCATAGATAGGTGGTTTGGGTGGCTTTCTTGATGAGAAAGGAGTGTGTTAAGTTGGTATGGCCTAATCTTAATCTAGTTAATACTACTTGGTCTTTCCGGTTCAAAGAAGTTGCTGGGCTAGTGTCGTTTATTCTTCTCGGACTTTACGTAGAGCAGTGGGTCTTGAGTTTTTTCACTCTTGGTTCCATAACTCCGTTCTGGCTTTGATGAGGAGTCTTTAAAAGTCCTTGCAGAATACGGGATGTGGTGAGTTTAGCCTGGAGTGGTAGTTGCAAGTTTTGCTGCCAAATTTGCTTCTTCTTTTCCCTTGATGCCGGAATGTGATGGAATTCAAGCATATAATACGTTATTCCCAGTACTATTGAGCATGGCGTTTTTTTTCCAGATTTTGGAGGGCGGATAGCGGATAGTATACTCTGCGAGTCGATAGTTTGTTGTCTGATGAGTTTTCTATGTACATATGATATGTTAGGGCTTGAATGATTGCATACGCTTCGCTAGTGCAAATTATGAAAGTATTTGGAAACTTGACAGGTACTGTTTCTTTCGGAGTACATACTGCGCATCTTGCTCCTTCTTCTAATTTTGAGCCATCGGTGAATATTTGTATGTACTTCGATCGGTGTCTTTCGTTGTTTTGATAAATTTTTTTATTATTTGAGAGGTGTCTATTGTCCACGGTGGACGCATGAACTGTTTTCTTGGTAGAATAAGGGACATTTCGATTTGTAGATTTTGTAGGCATTTTTTGGTTCGGAAGTTTAGCGGTTTCGGGAGTTTCGGTTTTGTAGAGAATTTGTTCAACTATTTGTCTGCTACTATTGAGTTGTTTACGGGGTTGGTGGTGTTGATATTTTCGATATGACGTATGTTCGGCTTAATTGTTTTCTTCGGCTTTCAAGTGACAATATTTGCACTTATATACATACAGGGTCATCCACGTATCTCGGTACCCTTGCGCATAAATACAAATGAGTTCGGGTTCCGCGATACGTGGATGACCCTGTACATATTGGCCACATATATTGGCAATTGTATCTTGCAATTTGGCTTCGGCTAATAGTGTTGTGACTAGGCTGGTTCGGAAAGTTTCAGTTATTATTTTGGCTCCTGCATTGTGAATGAGTGTCAGTGTTTTTAGGATGTGTGGATTTGCAGAATCTGTAATCTATTATTGAAAACATTAGGGCTTTACAGGTTTTGGTTAGTGTATGGAATTCAGCTACCCCGTTTTCTGAAGCGATGGCTTTTATGACGTTAAGTATTCGATTGCAGTCGGCTTTAAAGGATCTTGATGAATGGGAACCAGGTCGTGCTTTTTGTCGAAGGTAAGTCTAAGAATTTTGGGTCTATCTGTTACTCTGATTTGATGTGGTCCGAGATATAATTGGAGTTGATGACTTTTGTTCTTCTTCTGATTTCAGAAGATGGTTGCTGTGGTTTTGTACTTAGAAAATTTAAATCCGGTTTGTAAGCTAAAATGTAGAAGTTGGTTATTTTTAGAGTTGCATGAGCCATTAGCAGCTAATATTCTACGGTTCACATTAACAGTGTTTAAGTTTTCTAACAGCATTATTTAGTTAGAATATCGCGACCTTCTACTCGGAATATTACCTTGTGAGTAATGCTCGTTGTAATTGAGACAGGCCCCGTCCTTTACAATTATATTACTATTTATTTATTACATTATTTCTAATAATAAATTGAAAATACAATTATAATTATATTATGTTACCCCGTTTTGTTCGACTGTACACTACAGCAAAAAAAATACGTGATATTCATAATAAAGCAGACTATGAATAAAAATGCATATGTATAGGCTTAAAAAGATAAATAAAGACTTCTGTTCAACTCAACAGGCCGTTCAAGGTGAGATTTTCGTTTTGTAGTTTTCTAATAACGAAACCTCCACGACGGTATCTTTTGTGAACACGAAGACTTCTAAACACATAATACTTCACAGGGGTATAGAAACCTTCGTAGGATCATTTCCTTCTAAAAAAGTGACAGAAAATCGTGACCTTGAACGGCCTGTTGAAATGGCTCGGAGTATAAATAAAATGAACTATTTGCCGTTTCTCCAATATGTATCTAAAACTCTACAAAATGTTGTAAAAATGAAGAAAAATACGCCGCAGACAATCTGAACGTATTATTTCACAAAAAAACTATTGGCTACGCGCGCGAAGCTGATTATCTACATCGTATGGAAGCCTTCAGAGTTCAGCGGATGGTTCACTCGCCTGTGCAGCGGGCCTTAAGTGCCCTGTCTTGTCCGACTATTCTATTTTGCCGAACTTTCCCTTCGATAATCAATATTTCATTTTAAAAATAAGATCTAATTCAACACATTGGGAATATGAACTTTAACTTTGAATTATTAATAGACGAGAAATGTTATACTTTTTGCTATAACTAATACTAGACTAAAAAAGTTAACTTAAAAGTTTATGACAAGAAACACAATCAAAATTATTAGAACATGATTTAAATATCTGACTAATAGAGTTAATCTTTCAAAATAGGGTAGTGCCACCTACTTCATGCGTGTCACAAGTTATAACGAAATTCGAAATTTGCATAATTCGAAAACATAATTGTTACAGGACATAAATGCAGTATTATATGCTTAAAAGTATATGTATAAAGTCTATTTAAATTAAACAATGTAGTGACCAACAATGTATTTTGAGTGAGTTTTAGGCGTTAGTTGCTATTTGAAGCATTTCTGTATAGCTCATACGCTCCACCGCACACCAACAGTGCTGTTCATTCTTCACATCATAAGTCGAAAACAAGAAATCTTCCAAAGGTTAAGCATATGTCATCTGAAAAAGCATGAAATAAGCCACTAACACTGTGTTTTGTTAAAATCAGGCGATACTCTTTTGGAAATTTAATTTTTTCTAAATATTTCAAGCCTGCAGAACTATAAAAAACAAGTCGAAGAATATAGATTTTATGTCGTTTGATAGTTCTATTTTTGTGATTTTTTTGGTACTAGTTACATTTTAATATCTGGTCTTGATAGAAAGATAGCCATTATTATATTTCACGAAATGTGCACTTTACGACTAGAACAAAAATTAACCCTGAATAGCGATGACCGGCATATAAATCTACAAATATGCTAAGTTTGAAGAAAATCGGTTGGGGAAGTTTTCATACGCTTTTTGAAGATCGTCCTTTGATGCCTGATGAAAGTATTCATTTAAACTTCTGATTTTTCTTACCTCAATTTTTTTGCTTTTTAGAAATAAATATATGTTAACCCTAAAACTGCTTTGATAAATGTCATATGAATAATATTTTTTTTTTGTTTTCTTTAACGTTATGGTTTTGCTTCACATTCCCCTACGATCCTTTGGATTTACCTTCGAATTAATGTATTTCATCTACCCCTCAGAATTAATTTTAGTTATGAAGTATTCCTAAGGCGAAAGATTAAATTAATAACATTAAGTAAATTCACGAATCGTCGTTATTTGCCTCCTTCATCAAACTCATTACATCACTTACCGAACACTGCAATTCGAATTCCCATTCCCTGAACACAGCAGCGCAGACTTCAAAAAGGCCTTTTATCCACTAAACAAATCCTTGCATACCCTTTATTTTCTTCTGTACAAAACACCTCTCTCCATCACTCGCGTTTTCTCCGGCGAGCCTAATAATTAAAACCCTTTGTGATTATTTGCCCGAACGCCGAGAAAGGGGGTAATTCTGATCCGTTGAGGTCAGACAAGAAAGAATGCGGAAACACGGGGAATAAATGTCGTTTGAATGGGATTAAAACGTTGCTCGTATCACGGTCTTATTAAAAGGTATGTGCGCATAGAGTAAGAGAGAGAGAGAGAGAGAGAGAGAGAGAGAGAGAGAGAGAGAGAGAGAGAGAGAGAGAGAGAGAGAGAGAGAGAGAGGCGAAAGGGGTGCTAATGAAGACGAAGGCCATCGCGTGCCCAGAACGCGAGAGAACCGGAGAGATTCGAGCCTCTTGGTCCCCTGAACCGATTTATATTTACGTACCCGAGTCACGTAGCTTGCGTGCGAAACGAAAGATTGGGAGACTACCAATTTCGCGAGTGGCCACCGCACTCAAAGGCTGCTCCTCGATTTTCGTCGCGACAGCAACAGGCTGATAATTAATTGCTTCGATTAATTCCGCGTAATTCTTTCGCGTGATCCCTCTTTCCTCGTCGTCGACGGAGAAAACGAGCCCGTCCCCAGTTCGTGGTTTGTTTGCTTTGCGGATACGCGCGCAGTCGGTCCCGTGGAAGCTTTTCCGCGGCGCTTCCGTTGGAACAGGTGCGCGTGAGCTTGCGTGTGAGCCCCGTTGAAACATTAAACGCAAATCGATTCGAACATATTCTGCGTTCGCAAATAAATAGATTGGGCTTCTTCTGTTCCGTCGAAGAAGAAATGGAAGATGTAACGAGCCGGGAACAGCTGTTCGAGTTTCAGCAAGCGCGTCTCGAAATTGGCTGTTGCTTTTCATCGGGAAAACGAGATGTGTGTCCCTTTGCGGACCGTCCTCTCGGGAAACGGTGTTAATTTTTTCTACAAAGCCGTTGAGATCGAGGCAGTGACTGGATTGTATGTATCCAGGGAGTGATGTACAATTGTAATCTAGAGAAGGAGTAATGTTAAAGGAACGTGTTTAGGCGAAATGCTATGCTGAGTAGTAGAGTTTTGGGGTTCCGGTGCTTGTTACAAGATTTGTTTTTTTTACTTTCCAGTTACTGCGCCTTCTTTCTGTTCTATTTTCTGGGCTCATTCCAAAGATGGAGGAAAGTGCAATTATTATGCAAATTTATTACTAAATTGACGGTTGCTCGACCTGTTTAAAGAGTATAGTATTAGTCTGGCAAGAAACTTGCATCTAGCAGCATTAACTTCGTTCGGGTGTAACGGGAACACTATAGTACGTCTAACTGTTGAAACTGTTGCACGTACACTTTGCTAAACATGTATATACAATCTAGATAATCGTGCATAATTTACCGCTAAGAGAGAACAGTTATTACAAAGCCTTCGGTGAAACTTTGATGAACAGTTCAACTAAGTGTTTATTGTTAGTTATATACGAAACGTTAGCATTAATCCCATGAACGATTAATTCCGTTGCAATATTACAACGTTCGCGGAAGCTGGTAATATTTGGCACAATTACTCTAATGAAGGCTATTCTACACGCACAGTGCTATAGCTTACATCAATTTGGAATCAGGATGACGATGTTTACACTGGTAGCCTCCAGTGCAGGCAAGATATAAGATAAACCTATCGTGCAATATACACTTATGACCTACGGTCTAAGGGCTATTAAAACTCCCTTAACATTTTCGTTTCAGATATTACGTATTTAGAAAGAGAATGAACGAAAACTAACGATGACGATCAAGTGCAAGCGCAAGTCTTCTGTGCAAGATGGCATCAATGGGTTTCGAGAAATTGCACAGTTGCGAGTAACTTTTTAAACAGTTTAACAGTCATAAAAGAACCAACAGAAACAGACGAAACACCGAACAAGAATGACTTTCATTAATCCAACCAATCACAGATTTTCAAATCTAAGGAACTCCTTTAAATTATTTTCTGTTCTACCGGCACTAATCAAGCATAAAAGTGAAGTTTCTTCTTGTAACCGATTTTAAGGAAAAAAAGATCGATCATTGGTAACTCGAAATTAAAAACGATCGGTGAAAAATGGATATTTGTTTCTCTTATGTCCTATATCGATCCAACAAAAAGTCGCCATCACTAACGAGAACTGCATTTCCTGAATGATTGCTGAAAAAGTTCATGCAACTCTTTTGTTAACAATGGAATCAAATCCAACTTCTTACTTTTACAACTAATGTTATTCCAGTTCTCTTCTAGAATGTTCCAGTTTTTATTATGATATTAGAAAAGAGTTCTAGAAGTAAATAGTGATTTTCTTGTTAAATAAAATAACCTTTTAAAATGAATCAGAATATTGGAATTTTGTTCTCAGAATCCGTATGAAAATTTTCTGATACTTAGATTTTCTGATTTTCTCAAACTTACGATTATTGTAATTGAATAAAATCAAAATCAATGAGGAAGTATAATGTGTATTTTATCCCATTCGGATGGGATATGTAATTTTAATATTATAACAAATGTACTAATAGTATATGCTTTCTATAAATTTAATACACTAATCAAACAATGTACATATTTTAAATCTATTAAATAACACTATTCGACAAATTTTGACTTTTTTTCGATTTTGTAAACTTGAATAAACATTTCTTATAGATTTCGACGTGCTGAATACAAATCTGCAAACCGTTTTTTTTTAGAGCGTACAGTTTTTGAAAAAATCAATTTTGAAGAAATTTACAAATTTTCAACTTTGGAATTTTTTTGTGCTTTTACCGTAATAGTTACTTAGTTGCTCTTGGAACAAAATGATTCTGTGGACTCTCTTGAATAAAATGATGTCAATAGTTATTAGATTCTAAGCATCGAAATAGGTTTAAATAACAATTAAAGTGAAAAGGACACCCAAAACGCACCCATTTTTGCTGATATTTTTCACTTTATTTCAAAAAGTAAGGGTTCAGGAGAAAATTTGACCATACCACGCGATAGAGCAAACCTTTCTACTAAGGATAGCAACAGGCGAATTTCCAAAATTATTTTCGTTTTCAATATAGAAATAAAATAGTTTGGCGAAACGCGCGGCGGCGACAGTGGTACTCAATTACTGCGCGGCGAGGCGACAAGCGAGGCGTCCTTCGCGCGCGCCGCCGTCATTGACTGGCCGTCATCCTATCTGGTTCAACATAAGCGCCAGCGTCATGAAAAAACTAAGATTATTTGTACGTAAATGTCTAAGAGCATGCCTAAGCATGTACAGAACCCCAGAATCAAATTACAAAAAAATGATAAGCAACCGAAAACTTTATAACGCAGCAAAATTAATACGTATAGATCTATTTTTATTAAAACTAATAAGAGACCACTGGAACAAAATAAACACTCAAGCAACTAACTCCCTTATTAAACATTCTGTCTATCCGAACCCACTCTATTGGGAGAAATCGCGTCAAACAGGCTACTTACCACCCCAAGCGTTTACTTATTTAGATTCCTGAGGACTTATCCAAAACAACAGTAATATACCGTTAATTTATCACGTCAATGTGTGTGCGTAGGTATGTACGTGTTCTATGCGTGTGTGTTTATATGCGGATGCAGCCACGTATGCACTTGATTATATCCATTCGTAACACTGATATTCGTCATTATAAAGAATCATTGTAAAAGGTACGAAGTACCCACCGAAAGTCTGCCTTAAAATTCTTTTTTTACGACTATTAAAGACATTGTTAGTATAGTTTTTCTCGCGTATATACCATTTTCTATACTTAAAAAATCAATAACAGTCATTAACAGGAACAAAAGAATTTCTATATTCCCTCTAACTCTGTATAAACTCACAAAGATCATAGAAAGAATATTATCATATACCGCAAACGAGCAGACGACGCGTACTCATATAAAGTCTTTTAGTCTTAAGTAACAACTGCGATTGTTTCCTATTTGTACGTTTTGGAATTATTTATGCTAATATTTATTGTTATTGTTATGTACTATGGTATTTTAATAAACGTTACATAAAAAAAAAAGTGGGTTAAGTGTCTGACTGCTGAATCGCTGCAAACTTTTTGGCGTGAGTTCGCGCCCCACCAAACCCCAATTTTTTTTTCGGTATTAACAACATGACATCAAATGATACTTAAAAATGTTCTACAAACACCTATAAAGTATTTTTAAAGCACTTTCTCACAAAATGAACATAAAAATAATTTTGGAGCAAGTTTTACTTTCACGGTTCATCTGACGATATATTGTTCTAGTTACGGATATTGTTTGATATTTTATACTTTCAATGAATATGCTTTATACCTTGAAGGTTTTATTCTTTGAATGACTATGTTTTATTAATTAAAGACGGATATTAAGAAATATGTATTCTACATTAAATGAACATAATTACGTACGTAATTTTTCTCCACCACCAATCAGATAATAAGTTATTACCACATATAGGATTACTAGGTAAAATGCGTGCTATTTAAACAATCGATTTAGAAAACGTTTATACTCTGACGTAGAAGTTTTACATAATAAATATATTACAAAGAATACAGGATGAACACAACACTGACAACATATTAGCTACAGAAGTAGAAAACAAACATTGGCGCAGACAAAAAGTTCCATTCAAACAGTTATCAACAACCGATCTTTTAGATTTTTTGAAAATGACAGAGATTGATCTAAAAATTTTATTTACTGGATCATATCAATTATCGCAGGCAGTTTCTTATTTAGCAGAATTAATGGATAGTGCGAACAATATTTTTATTTGCAGTTTGAAGGAAAAAAATAATATAAAACGTATCGTTGTTATATTGAATACACAACAAATTCTATTGACATTTCGAAGATTAAACTCTATTGTTGCGAATGCGCAAACGGTAACCGGACCATTATGTATTACCTATCGCACGCACTATACTTGTTGACAATTATCCGACCCGCGGAAATATTAAGTAGAATATTTCATCAGGACGAAGTAGTTCCTGTTATGAATCAAGACAGTGACGAGTCAGTGGGTAAAAATCCCATACTACCTCAATCTCTTCCCCAAGGTTTATAATAAAAAAAAATGTTATTACATTGTTTATCCATCTTAAATTAATACACAACATAATTTAAAGTATAAAATATCAAAAAATATCCGTAACTAGAACAATAAATCGTCAGATGAACCGTAAAAGTAAAATTTGTTCCAAAATTATTTTTATGTTCATTTTGTAAGAAAGTGCTTTAAAAATACTTCATAAGTGTTTCTAGAACATTTTTAAGTAAGTATTATTTGATGCCATGTTGTTAATACCGAAAAAAAATTGGGGTTTGGTGGGGCGCGAACTCATGCCAAAAAGTTTGCAGCGATTCAGCAGTCAGACACTTAACCCATTATGCCACGGCCTCTGTTAAGAAAACACTTAATTTTTCTTAGAATAAGGTACTCATATTATTTAATTTGATTAAAAAAACTTACCTTTATCTGTTATATATTATTCTCTGCTATGCAGAAATATTAAAAAACACATAATACACTTACTGTATAAAGCGAATATAAAAATTGAATGTATTTATCCCGTTTCTGCCCAAAAAACCCCGAAAAATTCGGTTTTTAATTTTTTTAACTACGGGGCACCTGATCAAAAAATCTGACAAAAATTGTGAATAATAGTTGTAGCAATATGTTGTAACTGTAAAAAGGAACAAGTAGTGTCTTGGAAACTTCACTACAAAATCTTCATTTTTCTGATTTTTTTTTTTGAGTTTTTGATTTTTCATACTTAGGATGTGCATTCGAAAAATCTGAAAAAATTCTGTAACATGTAGTACCATGTTTTTTATGTTCTAGAATTTTTGCAGAATTTTCGCATTATGCTAAATAGGAAAAAACCGATATTTTGAATTTTCCTCATAACTACCCTCCCGATGGAGATAGGGGGTTGAAAATTGGTATGATATGATCGCTCTTGATACCCTATCTAATGACTCATTCCGGAATAAAATCGGCTCAAGGGCACTTTTGACCCCCTTATCCTGCTAGACCTTTTAATAGACGAATGTCTTACAATTTACGGAAGGCTGTGATACACAGCGACATCTACGCTTCGGAAAGAAGTGGCGTCTCGTGACATAACCTCAATTTGTTTGGCGTTTAGCGTTGTCTTTTCAATGCCTTTCAATGAATATCACATAAACGTCCAAAAAATGGTATAATTAATATTGGAAAAATTTATTTCTTGACATAGGTATTTGTTACTGGCCTAGCCGTTAGCGGTTACTGAGCATAGGCCTAGTTTCATAGGGCTTCCGCTAGAGTGTTCTCGTAATAATCGTCTTTCTCGATAGTGTTTGATCCCAGCCCTGTTCCTATATAAGACGAATGCCGAAATAATCTTCCATAACTCAAGCGCCATATTCCATAATTCTCTTATCTATCCTATACTTACGCCTTCCCCGTCGCCGAGCCGCCGAGCATACCTCAGTATTGTAATTCCACAAAGAAAAACTTTTTTAGTTTGAGCGAAGTTCCAACTTTGCTACATTCATGCAGTAAAAATCAGCACACGAGGTTGTAGCTTTTTCACAGCACACGAGATTGTGACTTTCACTAATCCTGCCGTTTTAGTAAAAAATGTAGTAAAATTTTGCACAATGTATACTATAAATTAAAACATTTTTTCTTTCAGTCTACCGTACTACCCCATTCCGGTGACATATTTCGCATTTTTCTAATTATAAATTCTAATTAGTAATTAAAAAATTCATTAAATATGCAGAAATTGCATCGACAGTTTCGAATGTCTTGTAACAAAAACATATTTTTATATGATCTTTGTCAAAAAATGTATATGTGTGTGTACGTCATCGGCTATAGGAAATCATTTTCCAATCATATAGCCCAGTGGTGTCAAACTCATGTATGAATACGGACCAGCAAATTCAGTTTAAGGAAATCTGCGGGCCGCAGACAAAAAGACAAAAAAAGTCTTTTATTTATAATGGAAAATAACTCATTTAAACTTTACATTTACTTTTTTAAAATAAATTTGCAAGAATTTAAAAAATACATTAAAAGATACATTAATTTTAGAAATTAAAAGACTTAATATTTTTTACTAGACACTTAGCATCTTTTCGCAGATACTCTTTTATCGATATCGGGTGTAATTTTTTGGGATAAAGATATTTTTAACATAGATTTTAAGTGTTCATTTGTTAACCTCACCCTGTCTGAAGTTTTATTAGTCTTTAAAACAGAAAATAATTGTTCACATAGATATGAACTACCAAACATTGCCAAGATTCTCGCAACAAACATACGCATTTCAATAAAATGTTCTGGCAAGTACGAATAAAAATTTGGTATGCTAATTTTATTATATTTTTCCCTTAGCATTGTGTTGCATTGTATGTTTTTGGTAATAAAATTAATTTCAAGTTTTGGACATCCTAGACTTGAATGGACCAGCGACAGACATCCTGAACGTGGATGAACTAGGGCAGGGACGGCCAAAAGTTGCTTGGGACGTAAGAGCGATCGCGGGACACACGCGGGTGCTCGCGGAGCGTCGCGGCTGCGAAAAAGTGGGGGCATGCCATGGTGCGTAGTGGTGACTGGGGACTGACAGTGCGGTGCGGCGGTCTACGGGTGGGGACTCGCGACTCCGGCGATTCCCCCACCATGTGCCTCTACTTCGCGTTTCGCTCTCCGAGCAATGTGCTGCTCCGCGTTTCGCTCTCCGAGCAATGCGCTGCTCCGCGCTGCCCGTGCGGGCAAAATTTTGGCCGTCCCTGAACTAGGGGTTGGACATCACAGTCACTGGAGGTCATCCAACGGACATGCTGGTGAGTTTCAGTGGACGTTTTAGTGACAGCTGAATTTAGTTGTTGATTCGAAATACTAACGGAGCCTTTTCTCCTACAGATTTTGAATTGACATTGAATTGCGGCGTCGCTTTTAGCCCCTGGCTACCTAACCCTGATCATTAGCTTTTAATTAGGTAGTCTACTAATCTACTAAATAATTTGATTCCTCGCAGTAGCCTTTAGGTAAAAGAAATATGAAAGGATAAACACGGATCGGTATTTAATATAAATTAATTTAAGCTAATTTAAAATATCAAGAATGTAAAATTTTATTGTAATGTTCGATGTGCAATTACCAAGCTATCATTTCTTAGCTTGCTTTATCGAAAATGCGCCCCTCATCTTTGATAAAAAGATCATTTCTGTTTTTTTTTCTTTTTTTTTTTTTTTTTTTTTTATAGAATCGGCATCAATGGATTAGTCCAACCTTTAGGAATCCAGTCGATGGAAAAGTGTCTCGGACGTCAGACGGAATCAAAGTTTCAGTGGATCTTCACTCCCAGCAACCTCCACGTGGTGAAATCTGGACAATCGATAATAATAGAGCTAATTGGCCGCGTTGAATATATAAGCATAGTCATAAATTATATATAAAAGTAGATTAAGAGTCCGACTTCAATCATTCCTATTCATGTATGCAAAATTTTGAAATTTGAAAATTCCTAATGATGAGTACCTACCTACACTAAATGCACATTTCAAGAATCGTAAAGAAATTTCTACATAAAAAGAATCGAAGTCAGAAAATTCATTCGGTCTATGAAACTAATCTATATTAAGTCTGATGACAATAGACAGCATATTGAATAAACATATCTTATACCAGAAGTCCCAAGGTAAATGGCATTCATAACTCAGCATCACCACAACTGAAACTGGATCCTCGTGAATGCAGAATACCAGCTTGTATAATATTAACCAGGGCCACAACTAGACCTCAGGTCCCATGTGTCCAAGGAATTAACCAATTCACTAGATTACTCGTGTCACTATCAGTGCACACTTCAGTCTTCACTGTTTCTACTACTAGCTTTTGTAATAATTACAGGTACTGATTAGCATGAAGTTTCCTCTTCAATCAGTTTTGAAACAATTCAATTCTCCTCTTCGAATAATTTGGAAATAGGAAGTTTTTAAAATAAGTTTAATGCTGTATTATTTAAATATCTCGATTAGCTTTATAATTTTAAAAAATTTCAGAATCCTTAGATGTCTTGAATCTTCAAATCTTCAGTCCTAGGACATCAGCAAAGGGATCATTTGTGAAGTAATTCATAGCTCGAAGTAATTTATCAATAGTAGTACATAATAATCTTTTTCTGGTTCAGAATTACCAAAATGTTAAAACTAACGATTTCCAGATCTCATAAAGCTTGCAAAGTTTAAAAAATTTGTAACTCTAAATTGTATTTCATGCAATTCGAAATTTCCTTTCCCATTCGAATTGAAAAGAAGACGGTTAAAGGAAAAAATTATTTGTATAAAGAAAATTATCTACTGTGGCTCATATTTCTCACTCATATCAGTTCAACAAAGACAGTCCTCCTTAAACCATTTATCCTTCTCTTCTAACATTTCCTTCTAATTGCAATCAGGGAAGAGGATCAATTTGTCCCAGTTCCGTGGACCATCCTGGATATTCAAAGTGCTTTAATTCGAAGTGCTTTACAGTTCCTCGTTAATTACAACTATCCCTATACAAAAGAAGCAAGAACAAGTATCTAAAACCGTAGAATTCAAATGGGCAGGAAGCAGGAATGCCCCAAGCTACGTAGGAAGTTCGACGGGAATTTGGAAGTCAGTTCTCGGTCGAACCGACGTAAATCTGTAAGCAAATACAAATAAGCTGATTGCCCTCGAAGTCCTTCGTCCATCCCCCGTCGGTAATTAAACAGGGCAATCTGCACTTCCTATCCAGGATGTCGCATGAACGTCGAGAATGAGCCGGGTCCTCGGGCTGGCAAGCACCTATAACCCGAAACCGAGGGAGCATGAGGGAGACAGAGAGAGGAAGGGCGGAGGAAAGGGGAGGGAGACCATCTGTGTGCACTAAGATTATATTTGGCTTGGCCCATGCAAATTCATGAGTTCCTCGACGTCCTGACATTCGGCTAGTTTGAGTTAGATAGACGCGAAGCTATTGTAGCTAACAACTTCAATAGCATCGGGGCTTGTCAGGCAAATTATGAAGGTCTCCTCGATGCTGAGCGAGGATTTTCGCGCAAACCTGACGCGCGTCGATTAATGACTTGTTATTTGTACACCTATATGAATCAAATTCTGAATGGACTAAACTCCCGTTAGCGGAAGTGGCAGCGCTTTAATACGTTCAGGATTGTGTAAATCAACGATGAGTCATAGCGTGATTGTTCTGTTTGACGATTGAGCATGAATGTAATGGGTCAAACGTTTCAAAAGGATAAAATAAGTATTAACCTATTGAACTATTTACATTGTAACTGCTAAAATTCATTTTGAGAAAGTTACATTATATTCATAGGGTGGATGAGTACTAGACAGTCAATTCGTGTATTTTCGTCTCTTCGCCGTTCTCCATCTTGTATATTAATTATAAGAATATCTATCAGTTTTAGGCTGACTGCTTCGTTTTTATTAACTAAGTATTTAGTCAATTTTTAAGCTAAATAGTTTAAGGCAAAAAATTTTTTTTAGAAACAAGCTTTTAATAGAGATTTGAGGCTTTCACGGCCCGGCGTCATACAGTTCTCACTGTTGAAGCTTTAGGGTGTAAGCCGTGTCCATGAGGAAATGTTTTCCCAAATCATTTCCTCATGGACACGGCTTACACCCGAAAGCTTCAACAGTGAGAACTGTAAGCTTTTAATAAATATTAAAAATGTACTAACCAGAAAAAAGTCATTTTGATACTCATATGAATAAAAATCAAAGTGTGGGACGTAAATATTGTATATTAAAAGCTATGCGAAAACCAGTTGTTTAGCAATCCCAGTTTCTTTTTGTCATTAAACTCATCAATAGAGTCATTAGTGTCCAGCAGCAGTATGTTGTATTTACCTGTTCATCAGATTGATTTGTCTATTACAAGGAGTTAAGCAGGTTTATCTGAACATTTGGTTTCTCATAGCATAAATTCAGGAGAGACGCCACACTTGGAATATCTTCCGCTCGAAAAGAGAGAATCATAAGCGTTGTGCATTTTCTTAATCTTGATTGACCGCCTAGGTACTGGGCCTAGAAAAATAAGCGAATGTCTATTCAGCTATCGCTGCAGGGGTATCGTTCTTGAAGCATTAAAAACATAATTGTACGAATAAGTACGTTACAATTTTATGTATGTGAGATAAGACAAAACAAAGAGAATATCTGTTTTATTTTTTATTGTGATCCCTTATTAATTAGTACAGAGAGTAGTTTTAACATAATTTATTTTTAGCTTTTTTTGCATGTGGTATCTCTCCCACAAAATAAGGAGAAACGGCACGCAACATAATATGTGTCTTACTAGACTTATTAGAATGATAGTATCTTTTCCATTTTACAATTATTTAGGATTGGAGAGAGAAGTCTCTGACGTTAGCACCGCGAAATGAGTTCTGCGCGATGATGCGATGAAAACACGCGCGAAGTATGAGATTGTAGGGTAACGGGAGTGCGTTTCGCTCTGAGATCCGCTATTGGACTCATCAGTAAGGCTTACTAGTGCATTCTGACTATACAAAAGTGATAGTACTTACCTCATGGTCAACTGACCGCTCTCGCTCTCGCTCTCCCTCTCCCCCTCCCTCTCCCTCTCCCTCTCCCTCTCCCTCTCCCTCTCCCTCTCCCTCTCCCTCTCCCTCTCCCTCTCCCTCTCCCTCTCCCTCTCCCTCTCCCTCTCCCTCTCCCTCTCCCTCTCCCTCTCCCTCTCCCTCTCCCTCTCCCTCTCCCTCTCCCTCTCCCTCTCCCTCTCCCTCTCCCTCTCCCTCTCCCTCTCCCTCTCCCTCTCCCTCTCCCTCTCCCTCTCCCTCTCCCTCTCCCTCTCCCTCTCCCTCTCCCTCTCCCTCTCCCTCTCCCTCTCCCTCTCCCTCTCCCTCTCCCTCTCCCTCTCCCTCTCCCTCTCCCTCTCCCTCTCCCTCTCCCTCTCCCTCCCCCTCTCCATCTCCCTCCCCCTCTCCCTCTCCCTCTCCCTCCCCCGGTCACTGCCCCTCCCACTCTCCATCACTATCCCCCCCCCCCTCTCCGCCCCTCCCACCACTCAACCCCCTCCCCACCCCTCCCCTACCCTTTAAAAAATGTATACACATTAATGGTTGTTGAATTCGTCTTGAAACACACTATCAATTCATTAGACAAACAATATACAATCCCATCTAAAAAACCGAACTTGACCTTCATATCTCTGTAAACAATAATGATAAATAAAAATTGTTACACCCAATAAATCTGCCCTCATTAGCCATTCAATTTCATGTAAAGATTTTTTTCGTATCTTTAGTAGATTAGGAAATAATCGACTGTCCAGGATTTCGGCGGACACACTGTATATACTATATATATATATATACATATACAGGGTGTAACAAAAATGTTGCAGTTCCTTGAAAGGGGTGATTCCTGAGGTGATTTTAAACAACTTTTTCCTTAGCGAAAATGTTAGGTGGGGCTTTGTTAACGAGTTATTAACGAAAAACACCGACCTATCCGGGAGCCAATACAGCAGATTAATGAAGGCGCGGACGATGGCGGACTAATACTACTCATAGCTGAAGCCCGCGCTGAAATTCATACACTGTATTAGTGCTTCTATTGGTCGGTGTTTTTCGTTAAATATATGAATCATTAATATATGAAGAAGGAAAATCAATTTACACAAACACAATCAAAATTAACTTCACTTTTAAACGAAAATTAAAGAACGCCTAAAATTCTGTTTGTAGGAAAGGAATTATAATAATAATAAATAATAACTGATATAATGCTTAAACAAGAATAAATGTAAGAAAACAAAAAGTAAAAAAAAAATAAGAATTAATATGCTAATTTTTAACGCGAATCTTTTTGTTAGACTGTAGTAATACGTTAACAAAAATCTGGCTCTTATCACTCCACGGCTCTACGAAACCCACTTCGCAATTATACTTCGAAGAATGTCGCAGCTTCGTACTATCGTAGAAAACCATACTTGGGAAAGTCTACCATTGCGTGTAGGTTTTGCTATTAGGGTCCAGTAGAAGTTTGCACGGCTTCGTGTGAGTCTGAGTTGTTCTACGGGGTGCCCAAGTCGCTGGTTGGTTCTGGACTACGGTTTGCGCTGTCTGCTAGTCCCGAGTTGGGGTCCGCGGTGACTGCTGGTTCTGAGTCGAAGTACGAGGCCAGGGTGTACTTGTCCCGGGATCGTGACCGGCGTCAGGTGGATGTAAATCTGTAACAGAAGAAACTTGAGTGCGACGGCCTTCAAAATTTTGGAAAAACTAGTCGTCATTAGTGACGATTGCCTGAGGAGTCAACGTTGGAGATCCACTGTCTTGCCAGATGTAGTTTAAGTGACGGATTACAGTTCTGCCGTCATCTAAGAGCACTTCGTATCTAAGTTTAAAAATGGTTTTTGTGACTACACCCTGTGCTCGAATGTCTTTCCTGGTCAGCACCACGACTCGATCACCCACAGACAAAGGACGCGTCGGAGTTCTGGAATCTTTCTCCCTGTTGTTCCTTTCGTTTTGGGATATCCTTTTTTGCAATTTCCTGTCGCCCAACAAGAAAGTTCTGCTCACGGAACTGAGAGCGCTTGAGTGTTTCCTGTAATGAGCAAGAACAACGGATTTAGAAGTTAATTTCCAGTTGTTTTTCACCGCCTCGATGATTGATATGAGCTCGACGTCCCTCGCTGTAGCTAATATTAATTTCCTGCGCAGGCAAGATTCACGAATCTGCCTAACTGCCTCCTTCACGAGGTTAATCGAAGCAACTTGAAGCTCATCATAGTTATCGTTTCGGAATTTCTCGACTAAACGTGATAAAGCGTTTGCTTGACCGAAATCCTGGGTGCGAACATACTCGATTTCGAAATCATAACCCAAATGCCGAATGGCCCAACGTTTGAGCCTGGCTGCCGCGTTGCTCTTGAGGCCCTTGGTGTCATCAGTCCTTAGAAGAGCAAGCAGAGGTTTGTGATCAGTCTGCAAGATGAATATTCTTCCCCAGACAAACTATATGAAATCGTTCTACCGCTAAAACGAGCGCGAGAGCTTCCTTTTCGAGTTGGGAATAGTTTCGTTGAGCGTCGGTGAGAGATTATGACATGTCGTAAACAGCTTTTTGATGACCTTCAAAGTCCCTCTGAAGTAGTACGCCTCCAATGCCAGTTAAGCATGCATCCACAGCAACGACTAAAGTTTTCGAAGGATTGAAGTGCTCAAGCAAAAGAGGGCTAAACATTACCTTCTTTATATTTTGTAGTGCTTGATTCTGTTGAGTACCCCATGTTCAACGAAGATTCTTCCGCGTGAGTTCCTCAAGCGGTTGTTTGAGCTGGTATAGGTGTGGGATAAATTTCCCGTAGTGATTAACCATACCCAACAGGCTCTGGACTTCTGCGACGGTCGTGGGTTTGGGCATGTTGGCGATAGCTCGAGTGGCCTCTGGATTTGCTGAAATACCATTAAAATTTTCTATAAGACCTAGGTATTTGATTTTGTTCGTTCCGAAAGTGCATTTTTCCAGCTGGAGCTTCCAACCAGACGTCTGTAGTCGATCAAGAGTTCGATGAAGTCGTGCATCATGCTCGGCACGTGATGCGCCCGTTATTATTATGTAATCGATATAGGCGTATACTCCCTCAAGTCCTGAAATAACCCTTTCGGTGCGGTGATAGTGGTTATTTCTTGATATCCCTCTTCAATCTCGATTTGGAAGAAGACGTCGCTCAGATCCAATAAACTGAAAAACGAATTTTCATTTAGCTTGGACATGATACTGTCAATGTTAGGTAGTGGATGTTGATTTCCACTGAGAGCGCGATGGACACCGTCGAGAAATCTGCACATATCCGTATTTTGCCATTGCTCTTCTTGGCAATGATGATTGGAGAGACCCAAATCGAGGATTCGACGTTCTCGATGATTCCACTTGAAATCAGGCGCTGGAGCTTTTCCTCCAGACTGAACTCTTTTTTCCACTGGAAAAAAGATCTGGATATTCCCTTTGGAATGTTTTCTGATAGGTGTTCAGGATTTTGGTTTCCCGATTCAATGCCTTTCCAGATTTCGGAGTTGCTACAGAAGCGAGCTGCTTCTCGACTACGGTCCTCGTCTTGGTGTTGGGAGTTGAGCCAACCTGCTTTATTGCGTTTACCTGTTCAGGATCTCGACATTGTCCCAGCGATAGCGACCATAAATTTAGCTCTTGAATGGTGTTCAAACCCAAGAGGTTTACCCCTTTACGATTGGTGACGTGTACATCCACGCATTTTTCGCGCCCTAGCAGTTCAAGCGAAGTTCGGAACTTTCCGAAGATTTCGAGCTGGCTGCCGCCAACGTGCTTGACAACTTCTCCCCTCTGCAGTTACGGAGATCCCAGCCGCATCCATAGATCTTTGCCGATAATGGTGAAATCTGACCCAGTATCGAAGTGTAAACTTATAATTTTATTGAGTATGCGGGTTTACACGTAAATTCGACAACGTTTGCGGATGGATGTGGCTGATTGAGCCAGTAAACTATTATTTTTTAAGGTAAACTCCTTGATTGAAGTGCTCGATTTACATATCTCGGCGATGTGGCCAGTTCTTTTACATTTGTTGCACATTGCTATTAAAAATTTGCATTGGGAACGAATGTGTGCGCCACCGCAACCGTTGCAAACCAGGCCATCTGTCTTCGTAACAGCAGGTGTCTTACACACCTAAAACAACAATTTATTACTAACAATAAGAAAGAATCTCAAAAATTAATTAATAAATAAAGAATAATCATTAAAAAGCAGTTTTCTGTAG
This sequence comes from Perdita meconis, assembly GCA_030770465.2. Taxonomy (NCBI): domain Eukaryota; kingdom Metazoa; phylum Arthropoda; class Insecta; order Hymenoptera; family Andrenidae; genus Perdita; species Perdita meconis. Next base: position 2,343,879 of record JASKOS020000014.1, on the reverse strand, counting down.
CGTTATTCATTGGACAGTCTAATACTATTAGGATACCTTTTATAGTCGTCCAAGTCTGGTCAAACAATTCTAATTCTAATACATCATCATAATTTCTTTCGAGTAAGTATTAACGTTAAATTAACGTTAAGTTAATTATTGTATATGTTAATCATAGTCAAGAAATAGAAGCACGTGTGTGATGAGATGCACCATGACAGACCTAGATGCATTTTCCTTGCATTGCCACTTACAGCGTTATGTTCCAAACCGTAGCCAACACTTTCAAACCATTTCCCACAAATAAACTACAGTCCCTACTCCCGGATACCCTGCGACTCGATAACAGCAGCAAGCTTATGCAGCATAGAATACACGTTTCTGAGGTTAATTACTACGTTGACGACTCGTGTTTATCTTGTCAGAAGTGAAACTAATTGTAAGAGAGAATGAGATATAGCTGAGCTGCACAAACTTGATGTGAAACAGGAGGGCTTAGAAGCAGTTCAGCGACAAACTATTAATTAGAGACCACCGAAACTCCGCCCAATTACTCGGGTTCTCATTCAGTCATGATGATCAATAATCCATGTTACCATTTTAAAGATAAATTGTATAAACTATAATATTCATTATATTGTACAAAATGTGTGTAAACTTGTTGGTATCTGTATAAGTAATGAATCCTTACTAATTGGAACTTCTCTAAGGTAATACCTATTCTTTTATCGTCTGCTATGCAAATACAACCGCATCACATTTGCGGGGTTTAGCTGTAAAAATTGTAAAAGACTACAAATCTGAAAAAGATAGTGAGAATTGTAGGCGAATAAATACTGTGTTCATCACATGAAAAAGTCCTCGTTACTTCTCGTAATAAGATCAAAATTTGGATAATTTATCATTACGTGTGTTCAATTCAATCTTGCTCGCGGCGATTCAGGGTGGAAGGGCGGCTATATTAATTCTTCACTCAACTTATCTCATCTCGCGGAAAGTTCAGTTTATCTTGGAGTAACCTAGGCAAAGTAAACGTCTAGACGAGGCGGATCTCGCTGAGATATCCGCGATACAAGATATTCTGTCGTATTTTATGCTGATCCTGATCCACCTTCGGAACACGGGGCAGAAGTTCGAGGCAAGGAGTATCGCTAAGCACAGAGAATGTATCTTCGCTCTCGAAACGTTCCAACGCTATTTTTAAATCATTTACATCGATTATGCTACTCCACAGTCAATTGTTAACCGATAACTGAAGTTCTCTTTTTTTTTTTTCTTCTTTCCCATAAACGCTGCCACGATGACTATTTTGGCAGTGTAGATTTGTTTCTCGATAGAATGGTGCGACCAGTGGACGTTCAGCATTTCGAAATATAATTTCGGAGGAATATGGTCACGCCACTCTTGGAAATTTCGAATGTATTACTCCACTTAAATGGACCCCCGAGAGCTTCAGCTTTCGAATGTAATTTGGACGTCGCCGAATTGTGAAGAGGCTGTATTTAGAACGGTCTGTGAAGAATGCAAGCGCTCTTTCCACTCGACCACTTGCCGTTGTGTTGCATCGCGACTTTTAACGACGAAATTGTTAGTCAAATTTTTAATGACGAACTGTTGAATATAATAGGGACGGCCGACACGAGTTAAAAGGGCCCTTATATATATTTGGCGGCGCATTCGAAATACGGGTCAAAAGGTCGAGCCTACGGTGAATGCGACTTCGCGAGCGCATAGTTGTTGCGTGCTTTTTCGGATTAATTTGTTCGAAAATCGTGGCGTTCATTATTTAGAAGTCAATCTCGACTACGCCATCGTTATGTTGTTAACGGGCGTTCACGATTGCTAGAATTAGAGGGAGAGAAACTAACTAGTGGTAACGTAGAGAGGGAATTTAATAAACTATTTGGAAAAGAAGTGGTAATTTTGCTTTCAGTCAATAGTAGTAATCAGCATATTCGTATTAATTATGAATTCGGTCTGTTTCTAGTTTTTCCAATCAGAAATGTTTCAAATCTTCTTTTTACTGTCGTAGTAATTATAAAAGAAGAGGATTTAGTTGCTTAATTAATCTCTTCCCTGTGTCTGTTGTTTATTTATGGGAATGAAGGATAGACGGTTAAATTTAATTTATAATAGCTTTGACTTCTGTGAATTACAGGTCGATGCAAAAAAGCCTGTAAAAAATACAGACACGGTGAAAACAATTCGTATACGTGGTACTTATTCTTTGCATGTATTCCAAATTCTTTCATTTCTTATTTTATGTGACAGAAATTACACTTTTGATATTGCCCTGTAAAACAATTACGACAATTTATATAACAATTTCTAATTAATTTGAATACTTATATGATAATTGGCTTAAGGGGCTATTACCAGGTATGGCAAGTAGGTGACCATACCGACAAATGAGCAAAACAAAAGGGTTTACGAGGTTACTTATTTTTTTAGGACCACCTCCGCGCGTTTACTTGGCGCACTTTCTTCACCTTTTTTTGGAGAAAAAGATAATTCATTGGGTTTTTTATACAGGTGAATAGCCCCTTCGAAATCCTTAAAGTTAATTTGGAACATTTTTTTGTACCATGTTTAGTTCTCTAGATATTTGACAGTTTCAAGTTAAGTGAAACACCCTGTATAATAAAAGTGTAAATATAAGTAGCTTGAATATAAAAATATGATATTGACATGTCTATGAAATTAACAAGAATGGTACACACGAATGTATTTCAAAGTTGCCTCCTACCCCACCCCCAGAGGAGGCGGGGGCTGGCTATTTTCTATTCAAGTAAATAGCCACTTCGAAATCCTTGAAAGTTAATTTGGAACATTTTTCTGTACGATGTTCAGTTCTCCAGATATTTGACAATCTCAAGTTAAATGAAACACCCTTATAGTAAAAATTTAAACAGAAGTAGCTTAAAAATATAAAAATGTGATATTGACATGTCCATGAAATTAACAAGAATTGTACACACGAATGTATTTTAAAGTTGCCCCGTACCCACTTCCTGCGGTGGCGGGGGCAGGCTATTTTCTATACAGGTGAATAGCCTCTTCGAAATCCTTAAAAGTTAATTTGGAACATTTTTTTGTACGATGTTTAGTTCTCCAGATATTTGATAGTCTCAAGTTCAATGAAAAGTTCAATGAAACACCCTGTATAGTAAAAAATTTAATTAAACATAAGTAGCTTGAATATAAAAGTGTGATATTAACGTGTTCATGAAAAATTACTTCAAAACTCCTTTCACGAAGGTAAGAACGTCACGCCGAATCCTTCGTCCAATCAGCAATGTCCTGTCGCCACATTTCTTCACCCTTTCCGCATTTCCCCTTGCCATCAAACTCACAAACTTTAGGCGCTGAACACCGAGTATCTTAATCGAAAAATTTCGACATCCGGACTTTGTATAAAAATATCTCCGCACAGAAGGCACGTAGAACAAAATAAAAAGCACTTTCCTTATCCAAATCAAACCCAAACAATCTATTGAGCCCATTAAAGAAGTAATCGGATAATCTCATCGATCGCTATTGAAATTCGACAATTCTTCGAATCGATGCTTCGCGTGATAGTGGTACGGGCTGCCTCGCGCTGCGCCTCAACTTGGCGCGAGGCACTACCGTGCCTCTTTAATTGCCTTATATTGGACCTTCACTATACAGGGTGTTTGGGATAGTAGAACAAAGCTTTGAAGGGCTGATAGATTACGTAAAAACAAACAAAAAATTTCTATATGACTTGGGTCCAAAACTCAACCATTTAAAAAAAAAACTGTCATAAACATTTAAGCTTCCAACCTCTAAAATTCAAGATAAGAACGTTTTTCGTAAGCAATTTCTTCGCTAAAATAAACATTGTGATCTTGTTAATCCAATAAGTACAATAACTGTGATATTGTTACTATTTTTCTAACCCCCTAAATTATCGCGATTTTAAGGGGTAACTTAGGAAATTAGAAAAATACTATTTTTTTGCAGTACAAGGTAACAATATCACAGTTAGTGTACTTATTGAATTAACAAGATCGCAATGTTTATTTTAGCGAAGAAATTGTGTACCAAAACGTTCCTATCTTGAATTATAGGGGTTGGAAGCTTAAATGTTTATGACAGTTTTTTTTTAAATGGTTGTTTTAAATGGCTCCTTTGTGGTGTATTCATTGACCGAAGTAGTCACCTCCCAAAAATAAAGATACAGAACGAGGATGGAAAGAGGATAGAACGATCGGAATAAATACCCCCCTGACCTTGCGCTGTGACCTCTGCGCCGCGCCGCGCAAGCCAGCAGCCGATTTTCAATTTTGCACAAACGTAAACATAATGTGTGTCTGACAGCGTCTTTGACGCAGCCAAAATTCTTTTGCCAAAGTCAAAAGACTCTCCCCACTCCGTGGTCTAATCTTTTAGTTTAACCTTTAGCGGCACGAGTCTCAGCGACGATCGGCAACAGACGGCGCGGCGGGCCCATTGTCGGCACTCGAAACAGAAACAAACCGTCCGCGATACCCGACACCGCGAGTAGAGTACCGCCACTCAAGCCGCCACTAAATCTAAACATCGTTGACAGAATTAAGATCATAGCCTTTGACGGTATTAAACCTTTCGAAGAAACCAACGCACTGAAGGACCAAGTTTGTTGATCCAACACGTGTCTCGTCTTTCGACGAAATTGACACATGCATTTTTTTCATATTATAATTATACAGAAACCTAACTCAGGTACAAAACGTTTTATAATTGGAGCTTTTGTATTAGTATAATAGCAGAAATTATTGGTAAATTTTTTTATTGCATAAATCTGTTGTACTTGATGAGTAGAAAAAAATTCTAAAAGAAACCATATGCTAGAAAAGCACCGTTTAGCCGCTATAAGACGTCAGTTTACGCGAAATTGTGCATGCGTGCGCGACCACGGAAATCGAAGTAGATCCGTATACGGATGAGAGAGACTCCTGACCTACCTCACAGCTGACGCTCGAAAATCGATGGGAACGTTCCTCTCTCTCTTTCTTATTAGCTCCAGCGTTTTCTCGCTCACACGCACAGGCGTGGCTATTGACCCTTGGAGAAACATCACTCATTCCGAGCGATTGCCTTTGCAGAATTTAACAAATTTCTCAATCTTTATACGTAGCTACAAATTGTGTAACCTTAGCTATTCAACTTAAACATCGTCTAACGTAATGCATGAGTTAAAAGTAATTCAATTTATTTCATTTACGTCGTTTACGACGTTAGGCAAAATCACAAGAATTTATGGTTAATGCATTTGCGAAACTTTTATTAGACAATATTGAAATCTGAATTCACAGTGTTGGATATTGAATGTGCCCTTGGTTCAGTATCTCTGAAAGGGGGGGTGTCTATAAGGCCCTTTTTTTGCCCCAGACCGATTCTTCTCAAACTTGGCAGAAATAATGCTCCCCATAGGCCACATAATTCCTGAAAACCGTTTATCGATAGGCCACTTTAATTCGGAGTACTGGATGCCTGAACTTTTTAGATTTACATGGGATTTTGTACATCTCAGAATTCATTGCTGCATTTCTTACTGTTGCCGTTTCACCCCAGTTATGCAACTTCGTCAAAAACTGTGCATATGTATAACCTATAAAATATGTAATCCGGAAAATCCTAGTCGAGTGCGCACATACCGAACGCGCAGCTTATAGGGGGAAAGGTCTATAAGGCTGTTTTTTCAACCCAGACCGAATCTTTTCTAACTCGGCAGAAATAATGCTCTACATAGGCCACATAATTCCTGAAAACCGTTTATCGATAGGTCACTTTGATTCGGAGAACAAGATGCCTGAACTTTTTAGATTTACATGGGATTTTGTACACCTCAGGATTCATTGCTGCATTTCTGGCTGTTGCTGTTGCACCCCAGTCATGTAACTTCGTCAAAAACTGTGCATATATATAACGTATAAAATATGTCGGCCGGAAGATTCTAGTCGAGTGCGTACATACAGAACTCACACCTTATATTTAAAGATATTTCGGTTTTTAATAGGAATGTAGGAAGAAACTCTGTTACAAGGATTTCAATATTAGTTTAATCGCTTCAAAATGTGTAAAGGGATACATTGTAAGAATTTTCTACATTAAAAATAATCTGGAAAAACTTTTTGTATGTTTTACTATTTTTATAACACTATGCGGATTAGGTGTAATATTTAAATCTAGTATGTACAAGTTTATTCAGAAGACCGAAAAGCGTATTGACAACAAGACACCAAACACTGAGGACAGAAAGGTAGAATTTCAATTCAAGAAGTGCAGGTATTGCCCTGTAAAAATGTTTAACTTAAAAGTATTGTTTTGTATTCACGAAGTATTACTGCAAATTCTGATTTTAGATTTTGTGTTTATGTGAATCCGAACTGATTAAGACAATTAAATCCTTAGCATCGTTGCATTAGTTCTAATATATTTAGGTACAAAGTAGGAAGTTATTGTACGTTTATTTTAGATTGTTCCGCGCAATTGTGTTTGAATACCGCGCGCAGCGTCACATGAAACAAGTAGTCCGACGCTTTGCCGCTTGGTAGTGGATTACTTTCAGTTTAACTCACTGAAAGTATTTAATTACAGACTACTCTGTAGCATTAGGGCCCGCTCTACTACATACATATATTATATGTATGGATAAACACAAAATCTAAAATCAGAATTTGCAGTAATACTTCGTGAATACAAAACAATACTTTTAAGTTAAACATTTTTACAGGGCAATACCTGCACTTCTTGAATTGAAATTCTACCTTTCTGTCCTCAGTGTTTGGTGTCTTGTTGTCAATACGCTTTTCTGTCTTCTGAATAAACTTGTACATACTAGATCTAAATATTAGACCTAATCCGCATAGTGTTATAAAAATAGTAAAACATACAAAAAGTTTTTCCAGATTATTTTTAATGTAGAAAATTCTTACAATGTATCCCTTTACACATTTTGAAGCGATTAAACTAATATTGAAATCCTTGTAACAGAGTTTCTTCCTACATTCCTATTAAAAACCGAAATATCTTTAAATATAAGGTGTGAGTTCTGTATGTACGCACTCGACTAGAATCTTCCGGCCGACATATTTTATACGTTATATATATGCACAGTTTTTGACGAAGTTACATGACTGGGGTGCAACAGCAACAGCCAGAAATGCAGCAATGATTCCTGAGGTGTACAAAATCCCATGTAAATCTAAAAAGTTCAGGCATCTTGTTCTCCGAATCAAAGTGACCTATCGATAAACGGTTTTCAGGAATTATGTGGCCTATGTAGAGCATTATTTCTGCCGAGTTAGAAAAGATTCGGTCTGGGTTGAAAAAACGGCCTTATAGAACTTTCCCCCTATAAGCTGCGCGTTCGGTATGTGCGCACTCGACTAGGATTTTCCGGATTACATATTTTATAGGTTATACATATGCACAGTTTTTGACGAAGTTGCATGACTGGGGTGAAACGGCAACAGTAAGAAATGCAGCAATGAATCCTGAGATGTACAAAATCCCATGTAAATCTAAAAAGTTCAGGCATCCAGTGCTCCGAATTAAAGTGGGCTATCGATAAACGGTTTTCAGGAATTATGTGGCCTATGGGGAGCATTATTTCTGCCAAGTTTGAGAAGAATCGGTCTGGGGCAAAAAAAGGGCCTTATAGACACCCCCCCTTTGTCACTTACCAACTTTGAATAACAAATATTCTTAAATTCACTTGCAAGGAAATTTATGATTTTATGAAAACGTTAATTGATGTATTGTTCATTGTGGTGTTATAAATGTATCGAAAATTGACTGCTGACGTGTTTTTTACGAAAACAGTACTGAATATGACGCAACATAAACCAAAATTTTCAATGATAAAACTTCTAACAGATTATAAGTGAATTTAGGTATTGTTTTACTGTGATTAATCATCCGAAGTATCTCATTTGACATCATTTTCATGGGGTAAACAAAAAGGATCTACCTTTAGTTTTGCAATTTTATTGCTTTCAAATGTTCAAAGCGGATTTTTGGAAATAGTATTTCGCCGAGAAGTTCAAGATAGGTTATGAAAGACTTCATACATCCCTCTCTTTAACCTAAAATCGACGGACGGCCCGTCCGACTGACTGCGATCAGGGCGCACCGCCTCTCCTCGAATCGTCTGTGCGTCGCATTTCCATGGCTGTCGAACCATCTTACCGATGCGCTGTTGTCACGTTTAGAGACTTAAAACGGCGGTAATTTCAGGGGTTAGAAAATTACTTATTTTTCGTAATACAAGGTACTAATGTCGCAGTTATTGTACTTATTCAATTATTAAGATCCCAATCTTTACCTTACCGAAAAAATTACTTACGAAAAACGTTCCTGTCTTGAATTACAGGGGTTGGAAGTTTAAATATTTATGACAGTTTTTTTTTTAAATGGTTGAGTTTTGGACCCAAGTCATATAGAAGTTTTTTGTTTGTTTTTACGTGATCTATCACCCTCCAAAGCTTGCCTACACTATCCCAAACACCCTGTATACATATACTCATACTATAGATACGGCATGTGGCTTCTTAGCATAGGCTTCTTAGCATAGGCTTCTTAGCATTGCTCACCACTTCATCAACGGGGCACTTCTCTCATTTCAGGCACTGCTCGTCACTCAGCGTCGAAGGGTGAAGGGCAAACAAACATGCATTTAAAAACTGCACAAAGTTCCTACTTCCTTCCAGCAGAAGCGTGAAGTGTTCAATAGTCTCGACGCAACAGTCCCGCAATCATTACTCCGAAAACTCGGCCCCATCCCAGACTGACAGACCCCTTCAGCAGCTACAGTGCAGGCCCAAGCAACGAGCGTGTACGCTTAACATTCCGTTCACAGCGACGCTCGCCAAAGATAGCGTTACACCGTCATTAAACAGCGCCGAATATTTGCATTATAATGGAACGCCGAGCGTGTGATTCATTGAGTTCGTCTCGTTCGTTATTAATGACCCTCGACCAGTCGCGGGTATCGCATTGTGTGTCAGTCGCGGCGGTCTCCTCGCAGTGCCACGCTTCCCCTCGCATTAACATAAGCGCCGTATCTCGCGGGGTGTCACTCGGAGACGCGAGACAACGGCATGTACCAGCGACACGAATGAGAGAGAGAGAGAGAGCCCCGTTGACTCTTGCCTCTAATGATGACGTCGCCCCGATCTCGGTACATTCCGAACACCGACACGCCTCTAAATTAGCGTCTCTCGTTCGACATAGAGGGTCCGACAGGGTGCGTCCGCCGAGTTGACGCACAGAAAGTGCCGCGACCGGCTTCCCTCGTCAGCCGGTGCCTTCTGTGGGATGCCGCAGAGACACGTTCGACTCGCGTGGTCGACATCCTCGTGTCACTTGGCGGATGGGCGATCGGTATGGGTGGAGGGCGACAATGTAATTCGCTACTGAGCTTGAGTACCGGATGATTACGTTCAGGTGCATTTGGCCGGACGTTTCTTTGAGAGCCTGGGAATAGAGAGTTTGGGTTGGAGAGGATGTTGGGTGCTGATTGGTGTGAAGAATGTTCAAGACAATCTAGGGGTGCTTGGATGAAACAGTGAAAGCAGCGAAGGATTCTACAGAGAATCCCTGAACTGGTGATATAGATTGAAGAGAGGTTCTATGTGATAAAATAAATTACTGAATTGAAAAGTGAAAATTACTTTCAACTTTCAACAATTTTTATACTTGCTAAGCTGAGTTTACATTAGGTAACTTTTGGTCGGTCGACTGAGTTGATCGGGTTTGAATTTTTAATCTTCAAAGTCGACTGTGAAATGAGATTTCAACTTGGTTGAAATCCTGTTTATACAGGTTATTTTGATCCATTAACTCATGTCAGTCGATCGACTAAAAGTTGCATAATGCGAACACAGCTTAAGAAGAGTAAGATCACCTCAGGAGAATCGAACAATTTCCTGTTTGATTGGTAAAAATAACATTAAAAATTTAGTTTTCTATTGTGATTTTGTAATTTGTACCCGTTTGACTTCAGCGTCAATACCAGAGAATAACTATATAGGATTGAAACTTTTTCTTTTGCAAACGAAAGATCAAAACATGACAAATATTCGACTTACTCGAAAACATGAAGCGAATCGGATCATTAAGAAGTTTCTGGAAGAAATTTAAGTTTTTAGAACAAATCTTTACAACTTATTCAAGAAAAATAGAATACAATCATATGAAGAGAAGATCAATGAACTTTATTCAGCAGATTATTCACAAGTATATTACTCTTTTCCTGTCACTTCTATCGGCACAATTTTTATGACACCCCCCTTCACAGACATTATACATACTATACCCAATCTTCTGAAGCTAAATGGATTTTAAATCTTTTTTTTTTAACATAGATTTTGTCACATAAATACCGGAAATTGTTTATTTAAGAAGGCCTCGTAAAAGGTATGAAAATTACTTTCTTTCTGTGAACTGGTACCAATATACCTAATTGTCGCGTAGAGTTTTAACGCGATATGTCGAGCTGATTGTTTACAGTTGTTGGTTAAGTTGGTCGACCTCACATGTGATACAAATATATGGATAAGATTTTGCGTCACATTTTAGGTCTGTTTTCTGTTCCTGCACTATCCACACTAGCGCAAAACGAACAAAACGCTATCTCCTTCTATTCACGGAAGGTGATAGCAAGTGGTTCACTCTACATTAGTGCAGCCAGTGGAGGAACAGATACCAAAAACTGTTTGTATTGGAATTCCTTCCGGATGGACAAACAGTCAACAAACATTATTATGTGGACGTTATGAGGCGTTTGAGAAAGAATGTTTGCTTGAAAAGGCCAGATTTGTGGAAGAACAGTTCTTGAATCTTACACCACGATAATGCGCCCTATCACACATCGATCTTTGTACGTGAATTTTTGACCAAAAATTCAAGGAATGCGATCGGTCAAGCACCGTATTCATCAGATATGGCTGTTACGTCTTGTGACGTAGTTCGCTCCGACTGTCATGGCTGGCGGTAGTTTGGGGGTCTGCCGCTAGGTGTTCGGAGACTTCAAGAATCTTCAGTCGTCTCAATCCTTCTCACAAGTAGTAAATCAAGTCTTCGTTTGTATAAATATAAGTTCCGAACATTGGTTCCCATGCGTCTGGGGCAGGGGTCGTCATTCGTAGCCCTACGGATGAGTCTGACTGGCGATCCTAAGACGAAATCGCACATCTCGCTCTCGTCGTACTCCGTACGATACCCTCAATTTTTCTCTCTCTTTCTTAGTTGCGTATACCGTGAAAACCTTAGCGGCACCGGGTACGTAACAATGGCCTTGTGAGACTTTTTTTGTTCTCTAAACTCAAATTGCCATTTCGTGACAGACGTTTTGAGTCTATTGCGACCATAAAGCCAAAATCGCAGAAGGTGCTGAAAGCCATACCGAAAAGTGCCTATAATAAGTGTTTTGATGAATAGTTTATTCGTTGGCATAAATGTATTGCATCAAATGGGATCTATTCTGAAGGCGATTATTGAAAGCACGCCTTGCCTCTGTTTAAATGTAAAACAAATATTTAAAAAATGTAAAAGAAATATTCAGAAAATATGAAAGTAATATTGAAAGAATCGGATTTCAATATTCATAAAATATTAAATAAATCTTCGAAGTTATTTAAAAATAATTAAAATTTAACTTTTTCCATTCATCGATATTATACTCTTTTCTTCACGCACGGATATATTTTATTTGTTTTAACTGCTACATTTAAATATTACTCTCTACTTCTAGATTTTGAAAATTTGTAATTACCATTCATGTGTTACGTTAAGCGTTCTTGAGGAAGGCCGCTCGCGCTTTAAAACTACTCTACCTGGATTCGTTGCTCTTTCAAAGTGCTGATGCACACCTTGACTTCGCGATTCGAATCTTAAAGAGGATAGGATAGATAATGAATGAATGAGTGATGGCGATCACCTTTGATATGTTTCTATATTATTACGATTCGAGGGAATAGAAGCGGTGCGGGGTGGGGCGCGTCGACGGTCAGACTCATTCATGTGCTCACACACACACACACACACACACACACACACACGCGCGCGCGCGCGCACGCACGCACGCACGCACGCACGCACGCACGCACAGGCACACGCACACGCACACACCCCTCAAATGGTTCAGAACTCATACGATGAGAGGTAGTGACGTGGGTTCGTGATAGGGAGGGCTCGTTGTAGTCGCGACGTCGCGTCGGACCTCCCAGCTCGCACTCACTCTAAATTGAGTTACAATTTTAACACCCGCTGCAGCTGGCGAATTCCTTAGATAAATCTTAATTAGATCGACCGGTTGTCGCCCGGCCGGCTGTTGCACGATCGGCGGTCAGCGATTCTTTTCCGATTTCCAAATCCGCTGGTCTGTTCCGGGTTTCGACATAATTACTCGCTCGCGAAGGGTTAGGAAAGAGCTACGAGTGATATGTACAGCGATACATATGTATTCTGCTCGAATTGTATCCTTAAAAATGCGAAACATCAGAAATATATTTCTTCAATATTAAAAACAGAGTAAAAAGAAATATTTTATTTTTAATACTGAATAAATATTTATGATATATTCGAAAAAATATTTCGTTTCTAATGTTATATAAACATTATCTTCATGTTCAAAAAAATATTTATTTCGTAATATAAAGTAAATATGTTTTACATATTCAATATTATTCAGGAAAATTTTTTTTTTTAAATCTGAAATAAATATAACTAATTGTCAGATTCTTTTAGAAAATCTATTCTCTAAAACCAGAACCATCTGCAGCATTGAATAAGAGACGTCTGTCGTGCTCGTAATAGTTCCAAGGAGCTACCAGAATTTCTAAGGATGCGACTACTCTCCTCGAAACTGTGCAGCTACCTTCTTTCCTCTCAGTTCGCGTGTCACAGGTGATTCTTCGACGCGTCCTCGTTTTCTATGGAGAGAAAAGAACGGCTGGCTGAAGAGTGTTAAAATAATTCACTGCGACGCGGTTCCGCACGCTATTATGCCACGGTAGAAGAGACGCAGGTGGTGTTACCGAATCCTTATGTCTGAAAAGTGCCATAAAAATGGTCGCATCCTCGTGAACCCGCGTGTAATGTTTCACCGCTTTCGCACGATGAATTTTTATTACTCGAGACGGTACAACTTACAGAAACTTCTTAATCTAAACTTCCTCGGAGCGGACGAGCGTAAAAATAGTTGATAATCTGTGCGCGGCGACTACATGTTCCATGGGAAAGTAGTTGAATAGGATTTATTGATTTCGATCCGCATTTTCTGCAAGGCAGATAGGAAACACCAATAAATTTCATATTCTGCGATTGATGTGACGCCATCCCTGACCTCATTTGGCTATCAACGATCCGCTGTACGTGACACGGCCAGATAAGTCGTTAGTGTCGGATTCATCAACGTGTTTTCTGCGTTATTGGGAAAACTCATTATTCCAACAATAGTGGAGCGTGTGTCAATCGAATCGGCATGTCGATAAAATATTTAGGAACGTTGTGTACGAATCGAAATTCTCAATGATGCTGTCATCCTGACCATTAGAGTGTCAGTTTCCTCGAACATACTCGCTCTCCGAATCTGTCATTAAATCAGCTGGAGTATTTTATAATACACAGCTCCTCATGACAAATGACATTTTGAAAACGGAGGAACGGGCTTGATGGAACTTCATGAATTTTCGCTGAAGTTGTATGTACGTAGAATATTATGAAAGTAGTTGATCATTTTAGAGGATAGTTTCTAGACATATGAGTAATGAGAACTGCAGTCTACGATACACACCAGCAAATTTTATGATATTTTTTATTTTTTAAAATGCCGGCTTAAGGTGATTCATTACTCACCTGTAAATACATTCAATTATAAAAAGGTATTTGTTGAACTATCAAAAAAAGCTTTATATTTAATTTTCATGGGGTGGCAGATTTCTATTTAAAGTGGATTTAAATATTACGAAAAATAATTACGTCAAACGTTTTATATCTTATGGAATAGATGTAACTCCAATTAGACCATATTGAGCAGAAACTTAGCAACCCGCAAAAACTGTAGAATATTGAAAATAAAAGGGGGAAAATGGTAATATGGACTAGTCATTATTATATTAATAAATACTCTGATCTATCAGTAATTAAAATAAATACATTTTATAAAAAGGTTATATAAAAAGTTTTTCACAGTAACTAATTTTTTCTTGTAATATTTAATAAATATGATACGTTAATTATATAGTCATAATTAGTCATGAGTTCAAACTTCAAAGTTATTTACTTATAAGAAGATGACAAGAACTGCGAAATCTCAAATCACTTACGCTAGGATCACACGAGCGACAAATTGACGTCTGTTTCTATGTCTGTCACAACGTCCGTCGTAGTATAACATGAGACAGACGTAGAAACAGACGTCAATTTGTCGCTCGTGTGTAGTGCATGTGCATTTAGTATTTTTAGTTAGACAGATAATCAATAGCTTGCACATGAAGAAAAAAAATATTCCATTCAGTTGTAATTATGGTTATATTTACCACCGCTCGACACTTTTTTATTAATTTCTTGAAAACAAAAAGCCATGCACGCAAATCCTTTTGGGATTCTTATTTCATCAACTTAAAGTATTGAATGCACATACAGCTAAGGGTAGTTTTATGTTGAAGCTGCGATAAATAATAAGAGCGGCGATGTGAATAGGATGGTAAAAGAGGGAAAGATGTTTTCTCTTTTGTTTTCCTACTATTTCGTCGCTCTTATCGTTTATCGCAGCTGCAACATAAACCTACTCTAAGTCATTCGAGATTTAGCAGTTCTTGTCATCTCCTTGTTAGTTATATAGAAATACTTTCCTCAAGTCAAAATTCTTAAATTATTATAAAAGCAGATGAAGATGGCAATATGAACCGCAGTTGTTCCATCTTGACTTCGTCTATTTTAACGTTTTCTTTGAAATCACTGTGTGAAATATCCAAAATGGACCCATTTCTTATGCATTGGATGAAATTGTGATGTTCGTTCGTATGCGACTATAGACATTTTTTTAAAATTTTCATTAAACTGTTTTCACATTCGTTTCTATTTTGATACTTTTAATTAACTTCCCGATTTATAGGGAAGTTATTGTATTTGCCCCTAAAATGGAAAATCGATTTTTTAGCAGATCTCCATGTTTCAAGGTCATTGGAGTAATTTTAGGCTATTTTTAACAAATTGTTCGTGTGTGTGTGTGTGTGTGTGTGTGCGTATGTACGTACGTACGTACGTACGTTCGTACGTATGTGATCAAATTTTTCGTTAACGTTTTCTAAAAAACTAATAGTGATATCAAAATGGTCGATGATGCAATCGATGTGTATCAATGTAACTTGCTGAATAGATTTTGTTCTAATTCGGTCCAGTAGTTTTTTAGTTTTTTTAAGAAAACCTAACAGAATAACGCAATCTAAATGGGAGAATATAAATTTATGAGAGAATAACTAAACTGAAATAATATATATACATATATTATTACTATTATTATATTTATATAACACACACACACAAACACACATATATATATATATATATGTTGTATATATACAGGGTGTCCCATTTTAATCCGCCACCACGGCTAACTTAAGAAATATGCATCAGATCAAAAAACATCCCGAACAAAAGTTTGATGGTTTGGAGGGGGACATCTGATCCTGTCAAAAAAATTTCTCCCCTACCCCTCTGGGGGGGGGGGTTACTTTAAAATTTTAAATAGGACCACCTACTTTTTATTGCAGATTCGGATTCCACGCCACAAAATATGTAGGTTTTATTTCAAACATTTTTTTTCATTCGCGATAGGTGGCGCTGTAATCGCGAAATTTCGATTTTTCGCCTATCTCGATTTTTCGCCTATATATATATATATATTACAATATATAATTATAATGATATAATTGTGATAAATACATATATATGAGTATATTTATACACGTACATATAAATATATATATACTCAATAACTACATATTGAAAACAAATGAATATACATAATATCCATATACACAGCACACACATACATACATATATACCCCAGGGGGTAGGGATGAAATTTTTTAACAGGGTCAGATGTCCCCCTCCAAACCATCAAACTTTTATTCAGGATGTTTTTTGATCCAATGCATATTTCTTATGTTGTCCGTAGTGGCGGATTAAAATGGGACACTCTGCCTATATATATAGATGTTCGTTTAATGCGACGTCATATAGCAACAATGTTGATAAGTAGAAAACTATTAAATTTCTCCGAATACGAATAATTTCAGATGTCCCCCTCCAAACCATCAAACTTTTATTCAGGATGTTTTTTGATCCAATGCATATTTCTTATGTTGTCCGTAGTGGCGGATTAAAATGGGACACTCTGCCTATATACAGTTCTGATCCACAAAGTGTTCGCTCAACGGGACCGGGCGCCAGTCTCTTCTGAGACGGGTAGTCGTTTTCGTAGTCTTTGATGCCTACCGCGCCCTCGAGGCGGCTCGGGCCGATCAAGGGGATTAGCGTTGTAGTACAAGCCATAAATTTCGTTCGGCGCTGGTGCGGCTTTCTTTGTTGATAAAAGAAAAGAACAGAATACGACAAGCGCTCTCGTTCTGACTTCTGTCATTTAATCCGTGCGTACTATGATGCGAAGATGTGAACTTCCATTCATTCATTCTACGCTTTTAAACCTATACATACTGATATCTTGTAATATAAAAATATAAACATGTAGTAATTATTTTAAACTTTAAACCAATATAAGAATATTAATTATTAGGTACTACTATTACAAATATTGTACAAGACGTTCAATTAACAGTGTTAGTTCAAGTTGTGCTTGATAAATTATCGATATTGTAAAAAAATGATACAGGACAAATTTGCACTGCTTTAAACGTGACTTGTAATGGCGTAAAAATTTAATTTTTATTTTTATATTTTTAGTCTTTTTCTGAGATAACTTGATTGTTTTTTAATGAAACCGTACCCTTTTATGTGAATATGTATGTACACATGCACATACATATGTATATATCACTGCTATCAAACATAGATCTGGAAATGTTTGTTTCGCACTGACTAAATACTTTAATTATGTTCCGTTACTTATTGCCGCTCAAAAATAGAATGTTATTGCTTTTGGGAAGGCTTTACTTGTGAAATGTTTCCGCGGGACGATAAGCAAACTGGCGGAAATAGAGTTTATTACAGGGACATATGTATTATTTCTTGCTGTTCGGACCCACCGTAATTTTCCGTGCGACCGATCAAACCGATCGCGATCGGTACTTCGAGAGTTAATTATACAGATTTTTCATGACTATTTTCGAAGAGGGAGAACTAAATAGTATAATTTTAGACAAATTAGGTCAATCCCGAAAAAATATTAATATTTCCGTTTTATACTTTTCTTGTATCATTTTGTAATAACTTTTATAGTTTAGTGGGTGCAATTTGAAACAATACGGCCACCTGAACGTCTTGTACATTTTTCATAAATTATTATTTATCACATTTGTAATTAATATTATCCGAATGTAAGTGTAAAATAATTACTGTACATATAGGTATAAATAAGGTAAAAACAATATTTATACAAACAAAGTTAAAATGTCAATGAACTAAAGTATTAAAGAATCGGAGTCTCTTCGTATCGTAGTAAATCCGCGCGGACTGAACGTGTAGCTGTCAGAATAAGAGGACCAATCATATTCCGTCTTTCGTCAAAGGAAGCCGCAACGCGCCGAGCAAAATTTATGGCTTGTTCGACAGCGCGAGTCCCGTCGCCGCTACCACAGGCGTATCGAGTTACGGCGGCGAAGAT
This sequence comes from Perdita meconis, assembly GCA_030770465.2. Classification (NCBI taxonomy): domain Eukaryota; kingdom Metazoa; phylum Arthropoda; class Insecta; order Hymenoptera; family Andrenidae; genus Perdita; species Perdita meconis. The sequence goes on along the minus strand of JASKOS020000014.1, from coordinate 2,326,043 downwards.
CAGTCAAACTGGTGGGGATATTCGATGGGACACTTTCTGAGTCAAGCCAGGGGAACACTTTCTGATCAGTACTGTATTGTGACGTGACATTTTGTCGCGTCACAAGAGTGCGCTCTCCGAGGGGGAGGGAAGAGGAACAGAGGTTATCGAGGCTGGCGTGTACCACCGGGAGTCTCGAGCGTAGCTTAAAAACTGACAGAAAATCTGTTTGACATGCGTGCGGCATCGACAATTGCGGACCCGGAACACCAAGACGGCAAGGAAGTCGGACCAACAGCGGCAGCAGAGCAGTCGCGTGGCCACGAAAACGTCGGGGGAGGGAATGGACGAACCGACGTCGTGCCACCAATCTGCTGACCAGGGCTCCTCCGGCAATCGGCGTGGTTCGGGGAGGACGTTGCCTGTCGGGGGGGCAGGCAACCAGGGCAAACCTGCCTCGGACGATTTTCCCGAGGAGTGAGGTCTTAGAGGTCGACGCAGGAGTACGGCAGGGCCACGGAGCTCCTATCTGCGTCGTCTGCGCCGGGGGGGGAATTGGCCACTCCGTCCCGACGTTCCTCTCCCGCCGAGCAGAAGCCTAGGGCGCTCGGAATGGCCGAAACCGCGTCCTGGTTGCGAGAAGAGGAGCCAGAGAGAGCCAGCAGCCGACACCGTCTTCCGCGGATCGATCTAATTGGGCGATAATCGATGTCGCGCGCGTAGAACCAATACGGGCGGGCCTAAGGAGGGGGGAGCGCGATCTTGATCTAGCGCGAGCCGTCGTAACGGCTCGTCCTGTTCCTCTTGGGATTTCGAGCGGTAAGGACCTCCTTTAGCCTTCCCGGGTGGTTATCGAGTCGCTGCGTCGTCGGGGCTTTTCGGTGGTCGCGCAAACGGGAGATTCCGGGTATCGAGGCGTGATTCTCAAATTCGCGAGTTTGTAAAATATACGGCGAGACGATCCCGCCGCGTGGCGACCGACGCCAAGGTGTGCACACTTCTCTTTGTTACGTTATTTTCTCGAAGCTTCAATAGATTCACCCCTTTTTGTTACGAACACGTGTCTCTGATTTATTCGCCTTCCGCCGTGGGAGCTAAATTCTGCGGATCCTGATCCCTCGTTCCACCCACGCCCGTCTCTCCGCGAATTCGCACGAGCTAGCCGGTCCGAAGACCTTCGCGAGTTGCTTCTCTCCACGCCGGTATCTTCGGGTACCTGGCGCTCGAGAACCTTCCTCGGTTCTCGAAAAGGCGTGGAGAGCTCGGCAAGGGCTTGCGGCGTGCTTCCGGCCTCGATTCACGGCTCGGGGACGAAAAGCACGTCACAAATTGGCGCCCAACGGCAAAATAAGATCTTAGGAAAAGAACGAGGTTCAGGGTTCGTCAGGGCGTTGTAAAAATTACAGGGATCTCGAGAGTAAAATCGATACAGAGCACGTGGCCGTTAGAGAAATTCGAACGAGAAGTGCGCAGTACCGCGCGAAGGTCGTCCGTGTTGTCATCCGAGCGTCGTGTTTACGTTCCGCGCGAAGGGTATCGAGGGTTACCGAAAGTTATAACGGGCGTCAAGGAAATCGCGAGTGCTGTGAACGGACTGTGGCTGACGGAAAAACGACAAAGTGAGTGCAAAAGGCCAAGGGTAAAGGATGGCGTCGGCGTTGGACCCCGAGGTGGCGGCGATGGAAAAAACGGACATTCTGCGCTATTTGCTGGCGAATGGACTATCGATAAGAGGGACGACCGACGAACAGCGCACACGGGTACAACAGCATGCAAGGTATGAGCGTGGTGAAGCGTCGACGCCCGGAACCCCGACCTCGCCCGGCACGAACGAGCAACGGCTCAGGCCGGACGAGGACGAGAGGCAATCGCCGCACTCTCCGAACCCCGAGGTAACGCACGTGGAGACGGATGATGAACCGAGCGTGTACAGGGGGGGATTCGTGAATCCGCTGCCTTGGTTCGCGCGCACTCCCGCCGGTCACGCATATACGATAATGAAAAATTGGCAAATTAAATTCTCGGGCGACAAATCGGAAAATTCGGAAGAAGTTCTCGATAAAATAGAGGAAGGTAGAATAATACACCCAATTCCGGAAAACGAACTATTTTGTTGCCTCCCTTATTTCCTTTCGGGTATCGCGAAGGTGTGGTACAAAACCCACCGTTCTGATTGGCGGTCGTGGAGTGAATTTAAAACGGTGTGGAGAAAACGGTTCGGCCACCATAATTACCGATTCGCGATCGTGCAGGAAGCGGTAAATCGCGCGCAGGGGGAGGAGGAATCGATCGCGGACTACTTCGCGTGTGTACAGGAAATTTTGTCGCGAATAGATCCGCCATGGACACCCGAAGAACAGGCGTCGTGCGCGCACGCGAACTTGCTTCCCCACATACGCGCGAAAATCCCGGAAGAGGACGCGACGGACATGAAAACCCTAGAGTCACTAGCTGCTCGCGTAGAGGGGCCGCGTGGCGCGAAATACCGCGCACCCCCTCTACCAGAGGATTCGTTCCTTCCGCAATTCGCGTACCACGGGCCGCGTTTCTCGTCAACCATGTTCGCCGCGATGAGTACCGAGGCGACGGAAAGAGGGGGTAACGAGAGACGAGCGCCGCGAATGTTACCACCGGAGCCATCCACGTCGCGTTCCGCGAGCCAGGAGAGGAAAGTAAAACCGAGACCACAGGCAAACGAAGTACAATGTTTTAACTGCCTGAAACTCGGACATCACTCTATAGATTGCGCGGAAAAATAGAACCCGCGCTGCGCTCGCTGTGGTAAACGAGGCGTAAGAATAGCCTTGCGTCAGTGTCGCGATTCGGGAAACCAGAAGTAGAACCGATCGAGCAGGCAGAATCGGTTCTCGAGGAGATAATACTCCGTAAAGTATTATCTCCGTTTGTAAACACGTGGGGTCTCGGCAGCGACACTGACAATAATAATAAGTTGGATACCGAAACCGCAGCGGGAGCAGGGGGGGCGACGGCGCTACTATTTTTAAATATCGAGGTGGAGAGTGTCCGAGTTCGGGCTTTGGTGGACTCGGGGGCCTCGTCCTGTTTCGTGGATCACGGGTGGGCGGAAGCGAACAGAGTATCCAAGAGGTAGGAGGGTACCGAGCCGCGATAGATCGTGCCGCCGAACGGGAGCGCGGAACGAAGTGAAGGTCGAATGGAAATCGAAATCCGTCTCCAAACGAAAACATGCGTGATACCGGTTCGGATATTAAATAATATCGTAGTGCCATTTATTCTGGGAATCGACGCACTGAACGCTCTGGGCCTCGTGGTAAAATAATGCGCAGAAATGTTGGTCATTCGCTAATAGCAAAGAAAAATTCGGTTTTGTAACGGTTATCGGAGGGCCGCCACAGTGTAAGGGAACCACGAGCGAGTGAACCCTGTCTTAAAGATAATAATTGTACAATTTCGAGAGCATTCATCGCAGAGGGGACCTACACTGGGCCTAATTCCGACTCGCATATAACACCGCGCACCATTCGTCCCTCTAAACGACGCCGGCCTTTGTGAACTTCAGAAGAAACCCTTGGTCGTCACGTTGCACACGAAAAGATCAGAGTAACGACACCGAGCCACAGCCGTCCAGCACAAGCGCCTGGACACGACGCATGAAGGAAATGGTAATACTTCGATAATGATTTGCGGGACGTACCGAGACGCGCGACGACCGCCGAAAGCCGGTAAGACGAGAGTGATTTATTTGTGTGGGGTAGTTTTTTTTCCATCTTTTTTTTATTTTTTATGTCTCATGGTGATGGGAGATGTAAAATGGTTGTTTCGGGCCTTTCCTGTGCCCCGCGCTGCAACGGGGGGGGGGAGAATGGACAGTTAGATTGCGAAACTGTCCAAGGTCGTTGCACCGCGGGGACACAGGGGGCACATCGAACCAAGTAGGTCACTCGGGGGTGTGCAGCGAGCCAGATGACCCGGGAAGAGCGGCGGGGGGAATGTTGCCGTGTCCTTTTCCGATCCCGCCCCCAGGGAGAGTGGGGTTGTGACGTGACATTTTGTCGCGTCACAAGAGTGCGCTCTCCGAGGGGGAGGGAAGAGGAACAGAGGTTATCGAGGCTGGCGTGTACCACCGGGAGTCTCGAGCGTAGCTTAAAAACTGACAGAAAATCTGTTTGACATGCGTGCGGCATCGACAATTGCGGACCCGGAACACCAAGACGGCAAGGAAGTCGGACCAACAGCGGCAGCAGAGCAGTCGCGTGGCCACGAAAACGTCGGGGGAGGGAATGGACGAACCGACGTCGTGCCACCAATCTGCTGACCAGGGCTCCTCCGGCAATCGGCGTGGTTCGGGGAGGACGTTGCCTGTCGGGGGGGCAGGCAACCAGGGCAAACCTGCCTCGGACGATTTTCCCGAGGAGTGAGGTCTTAGAGGTCGACGCAGGAGTACGGCAGGGCCACGGAGCTCCTATCTGCGTCGTCTGCGCCGGGGGGGGAATTGGCCACTCCGTCCCGACGTTCCTCTCCCGCCGAGCAGAAGCCTAGGGCGCTCGGAATGGCCGAAACCGCGTCCTGGTTGCGAGAAGAGGAGCCAGAGAGAGCCAGCAGCCGACACCGTCTTCCGCGGATCGATCTAATTGGGCGATAATCGATGTCGCGCGCGTAGAACCAATACGGGCGGGCCTAAGGAGGGGGGAGCGCGATCTTGATCTAGCGCGAGCCGTCGTAACGGCTCGTCCTGTTCCTCTTGGGATTTCGAGCGGTAAGGACCTCCTTTAGCCTTCCCGGGTGGTTATCGAGTCGCTGCGTCGTCGGGGCTTTTCGGTGGTCGCGCAAACGGGAGATTCCGGGTATCGAGGCGTGATTCTCAAATTCGCGAGTTTGTAAAATATACGGCGAGACGATCCCGCCGCGTGGCGACCGACGCCAAGGTGTGCACACTTCTCTTTGTTACGTTATTTTCTCGAAGCTTCAATAGATTCACCCCTTTTTGTTACGAACACGTGTCTCTGATTTATTCGCCTTCCGCCGTGGGAGCTAAATTCTGCGGATCCTGATCCCTCGTTCCACCCACGCCCGTCTCTCCGCGAATTCGCACGAGCTAGCCGGTCCGAAGACCTTCGCGAGTTGCTTCTCTCCACGCCGGTATCTTCGGGTACCTGGCGCTCGAGAACCTTCCTCGGTTCTCGAAAAGGCGTGGAGAGCTCGGCAAGGGCTTGCGGCGTGCTTCCGGCCTCGATTCACGGCTCGGGGACGAAAAGCACGTCACAGTATATAGATGTTCGTTTAATGCGACGTCATATAGCAACAATGTTGATAAGTAGAAAACTATTAAATTTCTCCGAATACGAATAATTTTCTAATTAGTGACAATTAATAATGGTAATAATAAATTACAACTCGCAAATCGGGAAGTTCTTTGCGTGGCCCGTAAAGGGTCACACACAAAGTAAACATGAATAGCTAAAGGCATCACTACTCGTGAGCGAGTGTAGCGAGCGAGCTACAATAACTCCACTCGCGAGCTCGCGAAGCGAGCGAGCAACACGGACTCCACCCGCGAGCTCGCGAAGCGAGCGAGCAACACGGACTAGCTAGTTTTTTTACTTTAGTTTAATGCTAAAATAAAAAACCTTTAAAAAACCAGCTATTTCAGGCACGTTTTTGACCTTTTTAGTTCTTTTTTATCTTTTTAATCCATATTACTACCCCTTACTATTACTATTACTATTACTATTACTATTACTACCCCTATTACTATTTCTTAAAGTATAATTTCTACAGTGTTTCATAAAAATGATTATGAGTCACTACTGTCCTTTCCTTCCTGTTCAGCTCTCCACTTGGGATTTGTTAGTAAAATTTTTTTACTACGTTGTGGATGTTTTTGTTGCCCGTGTTCCATGTCCGGTTACATTCGTCTCTGATGTTGTTTTTTCTCATATTTTATAAGTTTGTAGTGGGGGACAAGGACTTCTATTTCTTTTAGTGGAAATGTTGTTGCTTCTTTGGACCTGTTGTTTGCGTTTTGGTTTCCATTAATTCCCTGATCGGAGGAAACCCAGATTATGGTTATATTTTTATCTTTGTCTGTTAGTTCGGTATAAATTAGGGTATTCTTGATTATTTCGTTATTTCCTTTCTTTAGGGGATTTACCAAGGCTTGGATTACGCTCATGGAGTCTGTATAGATCACGTGCTTTGGGAGATTGCTTTTTTGTATGATTTTGAGTGCATTGTAAACTTCATATGCTTCAGCAGAGAAGATTTGGTTGAGTAGGCGTTATTGAAATGTTTTTTTTTTTCCGGTTACGATGGCGTATCTTATTCCGTGTAATATGTATTTGTATACATATACAGGGTGTCCCAAACTAGGTGCGGGAGCCGTTAAAGGAGATTCCTGGGGTGATTCTAAATAACTTTTTCCTTTACAAAAATGTCCTCGGAAGCTTTGTTAACGAGTTATTAATGAAAAACACCGACCAATCGGGGAGCGAGTACAGCAGATTAATGATGGCGCGGACGCTGGCGGGCCAATACTACTCACAGCTGAAGCTCGCGCTGAAATTCATGCACTGTATTCGTGCTTCTATTGGTCGGTGTTTTTTGATAATAATTCGTTAACAAAGCCGCAACGAAAATTTTCGCTAAGAGAAAAGTTGTTTAAAATCATCTCAGGAATCTCCCCTTAACGGCTCCCGCACTTAGTTTGGGAGACCCTGTATACTCTTGTGGTGTGTACATACTTGTTTATTTTTAAAAATGTAGAGAAATGTTCGTGGCTGCTTTTTAGGTTTTTCTCAGTGTCAGCTAATTCTGTATTGATTTTGATAGACCACGGGGCTATTTTTTCTTGTTTGCGTTCGAGGACTGGTGTGTTTCCTATTGCGCTTTGGGATAGATGTCTATTAATCCTAATGTAGAGTGGAATTGATAACTTAAGTTCTTTAACATATAAGTTTTTGTGATTGCTACTGAATATGTAGTTGATTTTCAGTGCGTATACTGCAATTGTTTCTTGTTTGTTCGACTGACATTTCTTCAGCTTCGAGCAGCACTATTCAACTGATGATAACATTGTTGGATGATTAACCTCCTGATTTGTTAGCAAACCTTAGCGGTAATCTCAACCTAGCGACTTTGACTAAAACCGATTACTCATTGCTATTTTTGTTACTTTCTCGCAGGTCAAACTCCTAGAGATAGCTACCTTAGTCGTCCTAAAACTAAGGGTTATATGTCCAATCCCCACCAAAATAGGTAGATTATACATATAAGGACTCTTCAGAACATGAAGAGGGCTTCTTCTTTATTTGGCAGTTACTGAGTCGCGTGTTTCTGTACACTTATAAGGCATTGTTGTATCCAGAGTTTTGTATTGAAGACGTTTTACGAAATAAATTGTATTAGCTGTTAAAACCGATTACAAATTTGTTTATATAAATCGAAAGTATATCTCCCAAGATTCATGAAAATATAAATTAAAGATGCAACCAAAACTTGGGCTAACCTTGAAAGAACAAAGCCGGAAGGAAGGAGAGAAGGGCAGTGAGAGAAGAAAGAGAACAAAACCGTCTGTTCAATATTAATTGTCCTCATTATATTATAGAAATAGCGACAATTGAGGGTAACGAAGACGAAGCTTATTATTGGGAGAGAGCTGGACAAAATAAATAAGTTTGTGGGCTTCAGGGTGGCCTAGCCGTTGAAAATAACCGCGGTAGCGATAATGAAATTTTTCCAGCATTAGCGTTCACATTTCAGGAATGCAGAGAAAAAAGGCAATAATAGCAAATAATTAAGAATTCATTTTGAACACACGGTTTTGTCATTCTCTTTCCCTCATTTTTCTTCTTTTTTCCTTCTGCCTTTGTTGATGTCTGAAGGTCAGACTAGGTTTTGGTAGCATTTTCAATTTATATTTTCCTGATCTTTCTGACACTAAGAACAAAATGATGCGACTTTATCATCGGTTGAATAGTATTCCTTGTTAGTGCCGCAATATGTATGAGTTCGAATGTGTTTATAATACTAGGTTTGGCTGTTTGGTATATTAATGATCCATACTCAATGTTTTATAGAATTAGCGCTCGTTATAGGGAAAAATTGTAAGAGAAAACAAACACTTTGATTGGGCCAAAAAAGACATAAAGACCCTCTCAGGGTTAATTCAAAGTTGTGGATAGTTAGTAGCGAACTGCATAACTTGTGGCAATTATGAACTATCTTCAATGTTAAAAATTTTATCTAGCATTTAAGAAATATGTATCTTATAATCTACATTTCGGTCAGCATGATTTTTCGAAAAGTTATTAAAAGGAAAGTGCAGTTGTAGTTGCCGCGTAAATAAACATTGAGATTGAACCACAGACATTCTCGAAAACGAAGGAGAAAATTTCTGACTCTCCTACCTCGTTCTAAAATAACCGCAGTTTCTTTTTCCAATCAAACTATCTCGAAGAAATACAAAGCTAATCCTTTTTTTTTCAAAAGACGATTCGCGAAGCTACTCTACAATCTCCCGAACCAAAATATCCCTTCCGTCCTTTTATAAAAAGGAATTGAATCCTACCGAAGAACCAATCGCTACCACCGAACAGAAACCCGACTCCTCAGCGGGTAGACCATACGAAAGCATTGAACGGATATTTATGTGACCGTGTAAAAACGTCGATAGAAGGCGGCGGGCGTCTATAAGGATATCTAAATACTCCCTTTAAATTGCCCGCAGCTTCCGCGGCCGAGGAGCGTCGTTTGAATGAGTTGGCAAGATGAATGCGTGCTTGTGGCGGAGAAATAAAAAAAAAGAAGTAAAAGTGTCCGTGCGTGTCGTCGTGTAGGAGTGAGGAAACGTTTCTTTCGGCGCGCATCCGCCGCGGCATTCGAAGCCAAGACTCGCTCGTTTCTCGCTCCTTTCTGTCCGCCTTTGTATCCAGCTTGCGTGAAGACGTAAATAAAACGGCACGCAATTTATTCGCCGATCCCGAGTTGCTCTCCTCCCGTGAGAATGTATACATAACGTATATATGTATATATAACGTATATGTATGTATAGATATATTTGTTGGCCGCTTTCCTGCGGAAACACGTGCGGTTTTCTCTTCTGTTCGACGCCCCTTTACACTATGCCGGCCCAGTGAATGTGAATCTCGCCACGAGTTGACGTTCTTTTGTTAGTTCGATATGGAATTCTCAGTTCGGCTGGGGTAGTTCCCGGTATTGAAACGCTATCCTTCCACGAACGTGGTTTCTTTCTCTCGGGGGCTGAGCTAGACAGTTGTACTTGTAAATTGCGTTGCTCCTCGTGCTCCGAGTAACTCTTTGACTATCCTTCGCGAACGGTATTGTTGCAGTATTTTCGGGGAAATTGTAAATACGGTTATATGTCGCGCAAGTGGCGTTGGAGGAGTTGGATGGTTGAGGTGGAAACCGGGATGTAGGTATATTTATTACGCTTAGAGTTACTTGGTAAAGGTTGCAAAGAGGGCGAATGAGAAAGGGATAATACGACGTATATTTCCGAAGCTACTTTTGTATTGCATCGTTCTGTGATAATTTGTCTGAGGAAATTACTTCTACTTGTTTTAATTTGCTTAGGTATAACATCAAAACACCTTGATATATATACATTTCAATTAGGGAAATGTAATTTAGAATATTTTACTGTAATTTAGACATAGATGAAATACTGAACAATTCTTTAAACTACGTCCGCGAAATGAATTTTGAAACAGTTCGGAGCTTTTTCATCCGCTCCAATTCCCTGCAGAAGTATTTCAAGTATGCTTCTTCATTCAAGTAGAAGTTGAGCGTGCAGATTTTATGAATTTTATTCATTAATCGCCTTTCTTAAATGTAAAAGGTGCGATGAAACCATGATTTACAAATCAATAAGTAAGGGAGAGTAAGGATAAAAGTAACACTTTTTATACTTGCAATTAATGTAGCTGCCTTTAAGGGTTGCCTTTTAAAGGTATAAAAATGAGAATTGTGTCTTAGGAAAAGTTTCTTAGTCTATTATTCGACTCCAGGTTGACCATTATATGATAAGTACTCATAAATTTGTGGCAGTTTTCTTGCAGACACTCGTTACTTTCGTCGTGAAATGTCAGGACAAAGGTAACATAGTATGAGGACGAAACTCTCATTATTTTGGGGGTAATTAAGTGGAAACCCTATTTGCAATGTAAAATAAGATTTTTTATAAAAAGGGAACGATAAAAACTGTACTACATGTTTTTCAACTCGTTTTTCTTGTATTTGCATTCTTCTTGTCTTGTATTTGTTGTATTTAACATATTATCTTTCATATGACAAGCTGGCACCTAAAGTTTGTTCTAATATTTTCCTGTAAGATAAATGGGATACACTTAATATAAAACTGTTTGTATTTTTTGAAAATATTTAATTTAAAATAATCATTTGCTTTATCTTGAATATAATCATGTCACTTATTGTTACTTTCGGGGTGCCGCCCGGTCCCGCCAAAATTCTATCGACCCGATTCGAACCCGAAAAGTCGTGAATTCGCAACCCTGCGTGTAACTTTTATCCCCAACCAAGCTTTTCAAAATAGAAATGTTATAAATTAAAAATTATGCAAGTTTTGATGAAATCAAATACAAGAACTTATAAAGGCAGTATCTAAAAATGTTTTAGCAAATCTTAAGTACGCATATTAACAAAAAAACCAAGACAGTAGAAACCTACTTGAGTGATCTAAATACAAATTTAGCTCGATTGTAAATGTCAGATTTGTATTATCTCTCAGAATCAACAAGCGATATAAAAGGAATATTATACACACAGAACTGTGTAAAGGAAATATTCTGGAAACGTTTGTAAATGAAAAGAGAGGGAGTGTTAATTTCAGCCCGCCGAGCCGCACAGTAGTCGATAGGCACGAAAAATTGGACAAAAATAGAAAAAAAAAATATTTTATAAATTAGAAATTGTTGTGCTCTTTTATTTATTAAGGTTTAAGAAGTATAACTATTAGATATTTTGTGTTTTATGGTATTTATAACTAAAAAAATGTAAATAATTGAAAATTACCTGAATTTAAAAAATCATTTTTTTCCCATCAAAATGAACATATTCTAAATTGTTTTAAGAACTCAAAATATAGTTGTATGGTAGTATAATAATCGATGGATCATTTAAATAGCAGGTGCAATTTTTTATACATATAGACCGCATTATGAATGACGGTATGTATTCAGGGTGTCCCAAACTCGATGCGGGAGCCGGAAATGGGAGATTCCTGGGGTGATTCTACACAACGTTTTCCATTGCAAAAATGTCCTCCGAAGCTTTGTTAATGAGTTATTAACAAAAAACACCAACCAATGGAAGCACGAATACAGTGGATGAATTTCAGTGCGCGCCTCAGTTTTGATTGGTATTGGCCTGCCATCGTCCGCGCTATCATTAATCCGCTGTACTCGCTCTCTGATTGGCCGATTTTTTTCGTTAATAACTCGTTAGCAAAGCTTTGGATAACATTTTTGCAAAGGAAAAAGTGTTTTAGAATCATCCCAGGAATCTCCCATTTCCTGCTCCCGCGTCAAGTTTGGGACACCCTGTATAACTTCTTGTTGAATATAGCACAATATTCATTGGTGCAATTGTACATAAAATCTGATAATAGCTGTGGCTTTTTGCGGTTTACTGAATTCTGTGTTCTGGAAGTACCTACCGGCCTTCAAGGTGATCAAAATAATTATGATCATTGATTTGTTCAATATTTTAACTCTTTGACCACTATTGAAGTTGTTTAGGTAAATGAACACAGAAAAACGACAAAAAATGACAGTATAAATTAAAATGTCCGTAGCAAAAGTGATAAATGCATAGTCTGTAACAAGAACACAAGTTTTATATTTTACTTATTTTTATACATATTATTACTGATATTTACTTACATATTAGACATAGTGTATTAGATCATTTACTTATATTTAATAAAATAATAAAATAATTAATGTAATTATTAATTTAATGAATAAATTGAAATAAAATTAATAAAAATTTAATTTAATTTAAAATTAATTACTACCTACAACGATTAAGAGGTTTGATATTCATATTTGCAAATAATGTAAGTTTTCAGGTATTATTGATTTTTGTCCAATTTTTCGTACCTATTGACTACTGTGCGCCGTGCCGCGCCGCGCCGCTACTTTCGTTTTCACAGACCCCTATTTCAGAATACGGTAACATAGTTTAAGAGATAATAGGATTTCTGTGTAACTGTCGTTTTGTAGGAAGGAATGGTAGTCCCGAAACAGGGTAACGATATTTATAAACCTGACAAGTAAATCGTAGGAAATGTTACACTAATCTAATTATACTAATAGTATAAGAGTCATAGACATAGAATCGCAAGTAGGACAAATATAAATAAGTTCACCTCTTCAAGAATGTATTGATTGATGTTGTCAGAAGAACCTCATCCTTCGTTTCGGCATATACAGGGTGGGGCAATAACTATTAACACCTCAGATATCTCGGAAACTATAAGTTTTACAGAAATATTTACTGAAATAAAATTGCACAGTACGAAGGGGGCCATCCGGTGGCGATAATATTTTTTTTGCAGGTGAAGGTACTTCGGACATTTGAAGGTCACCTCCATTTTTTTAAATGGATTGGTATGTTTTTGTTTCCGTATCGTGATAGAGAATCTTAAAACGAGTTCAACGACCTATACATAAGGTCATTGAAGGTCATAGAAAGTAGAGAAAGGCGATAATACTTACGGTTTTGGTAGTAAATGAATCGCCTTTCTCTACTTTCTATGACCTTCAATGACCTTATGTCAGAGGTCGTTGAACTCGTTTTAAGATCCTCTATCATGATACGGAAGCAAAATCATACCGATCCATTTAAAAAAATGGAGGTGACCTTCAAATGTCCGAAGTACCTCCACCTGCAAAAAAAAACTATTATCGCCACCGGATTGCCCCCTTCGTACTATGCAATTTTATTTCAGCAAATATTTCTGTGAAACTTATAGTTTCCGAGATATCTGAGGTGCTTATAGTTATTGCCCCACCCTGTATACTTATACTTCATCTATCAATCATATAACGAGGTTTCTCGTTTATTTCTTAGGAAACCACCGAAAAATATCCACTCTGTTATTTGTTATATTCTATATCCAAATTGGTAAAACCAAAATAAGACAAGGAGAAAGAAGACCTGAAATACCAAATTTGTGAAAATGAATTTAATTTACTAACTCATTTCAATTTTTGTTCCCTTCAAGTAGATATGCTCCACGATTTCAAGAGCCTATGTCGTATTAACATCCGATAATTTCTATTATTATTATCTGCTTTATCAGATATCGAGATTACTGAAAGAGTAAGACCATTCAATGAAAAAGGAATTTCTTTGGTACGCTCGTTGGAGATATCCATGAAAACAATGAGATAGGGAAGGAGGGCGAAGTTTCTGGGATCGGGAAGGAAACTTCGCAATTGCGTTGAAAAGGAAAAGGACTAGGAGGGGCGCGTGATGCACGCGTGCCTTCTCGTACTTTTCTGTCCAGAGTCCATTTCTTCGATAGAGAGCGTCAGACGAGACAGGAAACTGTTTCGTGCCGTTCCTTTTGTTCTGGGTGGCAGCCTTTCACCGGGTTTGAGTGGTTTCGTGGCCCACTCTGTGGAAAGAATCGTCGTGGAAGTTCGCTTTGACCGGTTAAGGTATAATTTTCGGTTACTTCCGAGACTCTTTCAGTCCGCTGGCCACTTGTCAGCGAAGCCAATTTCGCGTTGAAAAGTTTGCGAGCGGAGTTCATCGGCGCAGTCGGGATTCTTCTTAAAGAAGTTCTCGCGTGAATACGTGGCCTCCGCCCGCGCTTCGGAATATTAAATCCATGCAAAAATCCTCGTGAAACACGGGCGAAAATGGTGACAACCGAACTATTCCTTTAATATTACAGAATTCTTCTCTTATAAATGGGTCGGGTGCTCTAAACATTCTTCCGTGTCGTGTAACTAACTTCGAATGACAGTTGGTGTCCCAAAGTGCTTCGTTTAGTAGATGATGACTCCAATAGAGTTTGTTCTAGAATCTGACCTAGATGAACTATACAAGTAAAGTTTAATGAAAGGGGTGAGTCTAAATGTCTAAAGTTTTATAATACGTAATAGTGTGGTTCGCATCAATTTTATTAATAAATTAGCAAAATTTATTTATTTATTATTCTTTTAATGTTTCCATGTTTAATTTGTAAGTAGTATTATATATTAAGTAGTAAGTAGTATAAGCATTTAGAAAATACTAATTTTGATATACATATAAGCCAGTTTCGTGTTTTACGTTCTTCTTTAACTTTACTACAGTTTTCTGATTTATTTCCATAAACTTTTTTTTAATAGAGTCACAGGAACGATAAAATCTAGAATCTAGAACATTTAAATGACAAGAAAGCGACGACCAATGGGTCCTGGTTAAACCAAATTCTACTGCATACCACTTACCTGCTGTCACGGGGAAATTCGTAACAATTTATAGAATTTGAAACATTGAACCCATAGGCAACACTAATATTCAAAATTTCACAAAATATAAAATATACTACACTCACTCCGCAGTGAAAAGGTAGTGTAATGAACAGACATGGTTTATGGTCAGAGACGTACTGTTTTATTTATTAAAAACTTCGGGGCCTTTCACATCGGACACTTAGAGTCTGGTAAGCAGAATGTGAACTGGAAGGGTCTTCTTATCTGTAACTGCAGAAATTTTCTTATTTGCGCGTCACACTATCATAACCCTAATTAGTAAACCTACAACGGAGAACGTTAATACACACGGTCTACATAAACAGATTACGCACATATCACCACTCTATCTCTAAGACGTAGGGGAGGAGCTGGGAATATGTACCGGGGTTTTAATATGGACCAGAGATTATTTCTCTGATAAATAATCGGATATATCATTAATTGAAATAAATACAATTATTAATGCCTCCTAAAGTCACCAGACAATGTATGAAAGAGGTAGGAGGAAAAGGAAGGAAGAGCGTTTCGTCCCGGGATTCGCTGGAGGACTCGTCCGTAAGGCTGACCAGCGGACCTCTGCCTTAGACGCTGGGATAGTCGAAGGGCAGGAACGAAGCTATACAAGGTGTTTTGCAACAGGTGGGAGAAAATGTAAGGTATGATTCTAGACGTCAAAATAAGAGGAAAATCAAGAGTAACGAAATGGCGGTAGGAGCTTTGTTTTTTAGTTATTAGCATTTTAAAAAGTGGGTAAAAAACGCCTAAAACATGGCAATCCGTATGGCATCCCTAATTCAACGGGCCCTCTCACTCAAACTTGCATTCATTCGGTCCTTCTTCGAAATAATCAATATATCGATCCGCGAAAACAGATGTGGTTTTGCGTTACACACACATCTTCGTTTCATACAGACAGTTCTACACACTCTAAATATTCCGTAAATTTTGACAAATGCCATAGGGATTGCCATGTTTCAGGCGGTTTTCGCCCACTTTTTCAAATGCTAATAACTAAAAAACAAAGTTGCTACCGTCATTTCGTTACTCTTGATTTTCCTCTTATCTTGACGTCTAGAATCACACCTTACATTTTCTCCCACCTGATGCAGAACACCCTGTATATACGAACGAGGGCCGAAATAACCACTTGCGAGAAGGGAAGGAGCTCGGGTCCCTCTGGCGGCAAGTGGTGGTGGTTATCATCCCGAACGCCACAGACTAATTTCTTATGCATTGAATAGTGTAATAGTGACATTTTTTCATATGCGGCTATAGAAATTTTTTTTTTAAATTTTCATTAAACTGTTTTGACATTTGTTTCTAGTTTGACATTTTTTAATTTTTCTACTTTATTGTAGGGCTAAAATAAAAAAACCTGTATGCGATGATCTGTTCGGCAGCTGAGTTCGTGCCAACGGGAACATCTTTGAGAACGTTCTTAGGCACTGTTCTTGTCCGTGTTCGCCGCAGTGCGGACCCGGGGTTAGAGAGACGACGCACTTCCGTTCGTTACAAACTTATGTACGCATATAAAACGTAACACCTTTTTATGTTACTTCACTTTTGTATTTCTATGAGAAATAAAACTCATTGTGAAATATACAACCACAACAATATAAATTATTATTGAATTATAAACATTTAAACATGCTCAAAGTTTAACCAACGCTCAAAGGGAAAAGGACACCTGAAATGCACCATTTTTGGCAGATATTTTTTAATTTATATCAAAAATTAAGGGTCTAGAAGAAAATCTGACCCCACTATGCGATGCAGCAGACATCTTTCCCTCGGAAAGCATTAACGAAAGTGGTAAATCACATTTTGTTTTCAATACAAAAACGAAATAGTTTGGTAAAACGTACGGCGCCGGCAGCGGTACTTAACAGTACGGTGCGGTGAATCCACGTATTCACTGCAATGCTGCTCCGCGTGACAGAAGCGCTCTCACCGTGCTCTAATATTGTATTTCTTATTTATAATGTATTTAATAAACAATTATCGTAATTTAATACTTCAATTTTTTGAATACGCATAGTGTCAGTGCTATGTGTTTACAAGGTGCATCAGTCCCTAATGTATTAATGAAAAAGAATCATTCATGTGAAAGTTGTATAACGAAATAGTTTAAATTCGTGAATGAAGACGAATTTTTTCACATCAAAATTTAATAGATTGTTTATTATTATTAGTTAATAATTGTTTATTAAATAGTTTATAAGGGTCAGATTTTTCTTTTCTATGAAACGGCAGACGTGTTCGTGCCACAAACTACTGATCTAAGGTAAATGTCCCAGTGGTTGGACTTTTAAGACAATGTTCCGGTTATTAAAATTTTCTACAGTTTAAAACAATGTAAATTAATATGAATGTTTGTTCAATCGCTAGATTGAGTTTTCTTTTTTCAGAAACTTGGTTATAAAATATCGTTTATATAAAAGAAAAATGTAAAAATCTATGTTTATAAAAGCGTTCATTTGTCCCAGTTATTGGACAGAATTCACGGTATGTCCCAGTGATTAAATTTAGCTGTCCCAGTGCTTAGACAGAAGATTAAATTTCAGAAAAATCATTGATATAAAAATAATTAACAATTCTTATGTTGTACAACTTTAAAAAGTTTGACAATATATACAAAAATAATACAATTTTTAAATAAAAGCTTAGTAAATAACCGAATAACCTAAAATATTTAAGCGCGCTTACGTATGCACGCACACATTCGCAATTGTAACAGTAAAAAGGGCAATTTTTGTTTAATTTGAGCTCACTAATTATTTCATTGAATAGATATTAAAATATATATTTATAATAAATGAAAATTACAATGTATTAAAAGATTCTTCAATTATTTTATTCTTTTTGTCCTTCGATGTTGATATATTTAAAAATTTTCTGTTTACTGGCAGTTCTTAACGACATGCCTTTTTAACAGCTTCAACAGCACTCTCCACGTCTTTTGGTGTATAAGACTCTCTGTCTCTGTTTTCCTTTGGCATGATTTAATAAAAATCAAATTTTTTATTATGAATATAGGTTATATTATCAACAAATATAGATTTCTTTTAAAAAATCTAAAACTGACAAATAAAGTCGACGAATTGAGGATAATAATTGACGAATAAAGTATCTAAACACAATTAAGCACTGGGCCAAGCCGATACATGTTTGCTCTAGTCACTGGACAGATTGTCCAATAACTAGGCTAGCGGCGATTTCATGTACTAGTGTATAAACACGTTAGTTTTTAAATTAAACAAAACAAAAATGACTTAAAAATATATGGTTATCAATTAAACAGACTTTAATAAGTCTAAAAAGCCTTTACTTGATGTAGAAGCATAACCAAAGTATTAATTGTGAACTTAACAAAGACGCTCTGAGTCTTAGTCGAACAGTTAGTAGGCTCTTCATAATGCATTAAAGTCATGATTGCTAGGTAACAATATTTCTTTTTCAAATATATATCATGTATTTCTGATCAGTTGCAATGATTTTTAGTATAAGAAATAACTCAGGATAATAATTTTATTTCTTCAACTTCGTCAATATTGTTTTTACTTTAATATTAATAAAAATTCATGACAGTGTCTAATTACTAGGACATGTCCAACCACTGGGACATTTACCTTATGTCTGACACCGTATTTGGCTTTTCCACTTGCCTAGTTTGGAAACAGTTGATAAGTGAAGAAGAATTAGAAAGGTAGGTGTAAAGAATCTCACGTTATTAATCAAAGGTGCAGAAGATGATGTAAATAGATTGTAAGGGAATTTGCGGACTCGGTCCGTGACTGTGAATCCGAGCCAGCGCAGCGTAGATCTCGCCCGAAGTAGTTGAACGAACCGCGAAGAGGGGCTGGGTGTGCACGAGAGGGAAAGAAACGAAGCGCAAAGATTTTTCGGAAAGTTCCTCACGGGACGAATAGTACAAATAACAACTCTGAATTTTAAATAAAACAAGAGTAGAAGAATGTATTCGATGCAAATCGGGTACACCATGGCATCCGAGACGCCGCGAGGCAAGTGTTTATTTGCTGTTATCTTACAATAACCCAAAGAACACGCGAAATTCCCGTTATTAATTACACCTCGGTAGCCACCAGATGACGCGCAGGATTTTTACAAAGTCGCAACACACAGGAGAGACAGATGGAAGCAGCTACCTTGGTCGAATCCCAAACGAAACAAGACGAGATCGAGCGCTCGTTGATGTTAGTACACCTCGCTCTTCCCTCTGACTCTGCGATTAGTCGCAGCATGCGACGACTTGTGACGTAGCGAGTAGCAACTGCCACTTCACAAGATTCAAAATGTCTTTCTTTGAAGAATGAAATCAAGCAAAAGATTCCACTCCTTTTATAGAATCCAAACAATCAATCAAGAATGAAACTTCTGTACTTCGTTAAATTATAAAAACATTACATGGTAATATTTTCAGTTTTATATTCTATAAAATATTGTTTTACGAGAACATCAGGCAATCAGAACAAACTTAATGCCAAAGGATCAGAAATTCAATTTATAAAGTAAAGGACCTATGTATTCTTACCAAACTACTAAAAATAAATTACTCTTCCGTTACTGTATTTCCCAGAATTCCTCCAACTTACCAATATTATATTACCTAATAAATCTTCAGCTCTCCGGAGGAAACCTTTCCAGGACAAAACACGAGTTCCGCTAAAATTAATTCTGGAAAGCAGCGGGCGACACTTTGTGTTATCTCGAGTTGCCCCGGCGTCGGGGATGAAGCCTTACAGCGCACTTATCTTGCCATTAACGCGGCAAATTCCAATCGCAGGAGCGCTCGTGCACCTTGCAGATTATTCGCGATTTAAATTTGAAAGTAGTCAGCATCGTTCAACGCGTAACGCCATTATGTCGATCGTCGCGCAGAGCGAATATTATAAGCGCTATAATCGATATGAAATCTCTCAAAATCTTGGTCCTTCGACTGATAGGTACCTTCGGTGTTTATGAATGCGTGTCACGCATCGCAAGAATTTGCATTATTATCGAGATGCGTACACGTGGTTTTGACAAACGCAGGCAGGCCAATATAATCGCTGTTGGCAGCTGCACTGCAGATTTTTGGAGACAGAGCCAATGTGCAACCATCATTAAACGTCACTTGCAAAAACAGACATTAAAACTTCACGTTTACCCTCTAGGGATGCTTGGAGACAGTTGCATCGGACGTATCATTTTTGAGATTCGCCGAATAGGAAATCGATTAAGCGTAATAACACGGTGAACCTGATGACACAAACACAAAACGGTGCAGCTGATCGTGCGCATTATGAACCAGTTTCAACTGAAACAGTTTGAACAGTTTGACTCTTATAAATGTTGATGATAGGGGGAGATAGAAGAAAGAAGTTTTTGTTGAAGAGTTTGTTTTTGCTCTGGACTCATTGTCAGTAGTGGAAAGTAATAACACTGTTCGACAAATTTTGACTTTTTTTCAATTTTCTAAACTTGAATAAACATTTCTTATAGATTTCGACGTGCTGAATACGAATCTGCAAACCGTTTTTTTTCAGAACGTACAGTTTTTGAAAAAATCAATTTTGACAAAAATGACAAATTTTCAACTTTGGAATTTTTTTGTGCATTTACCGTAATAGTTATTTAGTTGCTCTTGGCACGAAATAATTCTGTGGACTCTCTCGAATAAAATGATATAAATAGTTATTTATAATAGATTCGTATTCAGCACGTTTAAATCTATAAGAAACGTTTATTCAAGTTTACAAAATCAGACCCGTGTTGAACAGTGTAATTTAAGAAAATTTTATTTCATTCCATTTTTAATACTAAATTATGACAATGAATGAAATTATGACTATGACTGATGAATGACAAACATTGGTATTAATGTAATGACTGTGGATAGCAAACGCAGCTCGTATAAAATTACATGTAAATATCGCTTAACGTTTCCTTTTGAATTCCGCATTTTTGTTTATCAAAATCATGAACGATTGCGGGAAAAAAATAAACTGTTTTAACACCGATGATACCAATCCATCAGAAATTATAAGATCTGGCATTAAATTAGTAAAAGCCGTTTATGAAGAAAACCCGCACAATAACGATTCCGTAGATAAATAAAAGTATTCATGTTTCACGACATCTTCAGTATGTAAACCTTTTAATTTAGTCATTGTACCTCCAACTGAAGCAGCTACATTGGGGCTGAAAAAATACAAAATAAGGTTTGATGCCCATTACAACAATAGCATAAATGATTCCAGAAAAATGACTGAAGATTATTTTTTTCAAATTGTCTAAAGGGATGTAGGAACAATAACTGCAGTAGCAAAAAATCGGATTATTTTGCACAATGCTATGTAAAAATTACAGGGGCAGGAACTGTACAAATGTTGAACATTATAATTCGTCAGTTTCTGATTATTAGGAAGATGTGGTGGCAGATGCCGACAACATTTTGGAAAATATTATTGTTGAAAGTAATGAATGTAATCACACACTTGATGATGAAGAAGATATTTTGTACGCTATAATTACAGATGAAGATGATAATTTAATTCTGCAATCAGCGGAAAAACAAAAAGTTTATAAATAGTACATGTATACTGTAAAGATATAAATAAAAATGCGCTGTTACGAATACGTTCTTAACGAATAACTGTGAACTGTTAAAAAGAAATGCTATTGGACTATAATTTCGATAAAAAGTAGTAATTGCTAACGTTATTGTTAAAGGTATCATTTTTTAACTTATATAATTAGAAAGAAGAGAAAAAATTACGTAGAAACAAAAAAAAAAAAAATGGTTGTCATACGTATTTTTGTTACCGAGGTATTGCATTTTGCAACTAACAACCACCCGCGTTTCGATTCTTGGCTGCGCCGCGGAGAGCGGGGCGAGCGGCAGTTATCAATCGCCAGTGTGGCGCGCGGCGCCACGCGTACTGCGTCTTACCGTTCCTTTCCAAACTTGTTTTTACCGAACCCATTTATCAAAATGTTTCGAAAAAAATTCTACAGTTAGAGCATTGATTTTAGTATTATCATACCAAATTTCAAGTAAAAATATTCATTGGTTCGCCCGCCATTGATAATTATGTACAAATGAATTTTCTCGGCTTCTATTGGCCATATTGCAATGCTCTTTTTTTGTAATTTCATGATTTTTTATGCACATTTTAATGCACCTGGTCCCGATACTTAGAATTGAAAAATGACGGAGATAGCTCCCTAACAACACACATTTATTAAAAAAAAAGTGCCTAATCTTTAAACTAAAATTTTTTCCTTTTGTGGGTACATAGTGCACATCATGAGCTTTCGATTCCAAAAATTCTATATATTTAATAAAAAATAATTTTTTTCTTTGAAAGCAGCCGATATATGCTAAATTTAATTGCGAACAACTTTTGTTTGAAACTTTTTTTGACAAAATCAAAAGTAAACGAATTATTTAGGGAAAACTGAAAAAAGAGCCTGTTTTTACTTTATTTTGCAATAAAAAATGACTTCCGGACCTGATCCATGTTAAACATTTTAAGATCACATTGAGACGCATATTTACTTATGTTTTCAGCAATTTCCAGCTTTATGGAACCAACATCACAAAATGGTATGTCAAGTGTCTCTGACTCCCTGACTAATTGAGCTTATCCCCTGTTTTCTTTTTGTCGTGGATCCTTACTCCAGATTGTTTGCCTTCTCTTTGCTCATTTATATTATTTCTCTCTTTTTCAGTATTTCCTTCATTCATATACATGCCTTTCTTTTGATTCGTCGAGTATTATCTTTCGTCTTTTTCGTTTTTATTTGTTCCAACATTTCGTATTCCTTTTCGCAAAGTCTGCATCTTCTCTTTTGCTCGAATTCCTAATATACATTTAATATTCAGTAAATATTTAAATATTAAATATTGAAATATACATATAAAAGTATAAACATTTAAATATGTAAATATATAAAGGATTGAATATTTAGAACCTATTGGGGGATCTCGTGTGACATGTATTCTGTTAAGCAGGCAAATGAAGAGTGAATAAAGGAGCTTAAAACAAGGTGAAGGAAGAGGTAAAGACCAACAAATAAAAGTACGAAAAAAGAATAAAGGAAAGACACGTTCAAGAAGATAAAAGGCGTATATAACGACAAGATTAAGTTGACAAAAAAGTAGTGAGGAAGCGTCGATCACGATCGATGAAATATGAGATATGATTAAGATAAGATATCAAAGATAGGAAGTGGCGGCACCTAGTGGGAATAACAAGAAGCGGGAATTATCGACAGATGGGTAAGTAAAGCAGCACGGATGAGTAACGTAACAGATGACAATATTAATACCTGGTCGGTGACAGAGAGGAGCAAAACGAACCATGTAAAAAGAGGAGCCCAATAGCAGCAGAGCAAGTTGAGAGGCAGGAATGAAAGAGTATAGCATCGATTTTTTATTACTATAAGAAAAAAGAGAGGTAGACGAGGAAAAAGCAAGGATTAAGGCCGAGAGAGAAATTATCGAAGTATTTCGAGAAATAAAGAAAATAAAAAGGTCTCCCCCAACTAAGAAAACAGTGGGAGAACAATCAGAAAAGACACAGGATACTACGAAAGTAGAAAAAGAGAAATACACAGAGATGGAGAAATCATGTAAACTTACCGAAATCATGATTACGATCATGGAAGATACAGAAGAGCTAAAGCAAAAGAACAAAAGAAAAGAAGAGAGTGATAAAAGTGAAAAAGGAAACGAGATATTTGGGAAAAAGTAAGAAGAAAATGGATGAAAAAATAAGAAAGTTGAAGGCCAAAAAAAACAACAGAGAAATTATGAAGGGAATTCAGAAGTTTGAGAAGAAGGAGGAGATAAGAGAAAGGAAAGAAAGGTAAAACAATATAATTAAATAGAAAAGAAATTCCATGTAAGAAGACGCTGATAAAACAGTGCAGCATGCATTAAACAAATTTCTGCAAATGGAGATAGAAATTAAGGATGCATACTGGGTAAAAAGACGAAAAAGAAACTTATTAACTGCAAGATTAGAAGAATGGCGTTTGAGAGAACGCGAGTAGGAGCTACTGGTAAATTGAGAAAACGTCTAGTGCTTCGATGGTAGTTTATTAAAGTTCTGTCAATGTGATTAAGATTACGATGAATTTGAGTGGTCAATATTGAGTCGAAGCGAGAATGTGGTGAAAGAGATTCTAAATGAGGCTGTAAAGAGTGTTGCCGAGCAGAAATATTTAAATCACTGAATAGTCGGTGATGAGTTTAGATCCAGATAGCGTTGTGCGACACATGTTTGCAACCACGTGTTGCGTCGCAAAAATATTTTCTCGCTTCAATTCAAGTGAGTAGAGATTTGTGAGTACACAAATGACGGGATTACAAAGGAGTTCACTTACAATGCTTTTGAGAGTTCATTTTATGAGTCACACGATTTCACTTTACAATCGCACTTAGCACCTTTTCAAACATAACGCTTTTACCAAAATGCGAGTCGCAGATGGCCAGAACCCACAGACTTCTATACAGGGTGTTGGGGATAGTATAGGCAAGCTTTGGAGAGGTGATAGATCACGTAAAAACAAACAAAAAACTTCTATATGACTTGGCTCCAAAACTCAACCATTTTTGAAAAAAACTGTCATAAACATTTACACTTCCAACCCCTGCAATTCAAGACAGGAACGTTTTTCGTAAGTAATTTTTTCGCTAAGATAAAGATTGGGATCTTGATAATTGAATAAGTACAGTAACTGCGACATTGGTACCTTGTATTACGAAAAATAAGTAATTTTCTAACCCCTGAAATTACCGCCGTTTTAAGTCTCTAAACTAGAGCTGTTCGAGTACTCGGAAAAAGCGAGCCGAGCCTGGCTCGACTCGAAGAACCGAACCGAGTCGAGTACTCGACAAAAGCGAGCGGCTCAAACGAAGTGAGCGGCTCGAAAGAACCAAGTAGCTCGAACGAAGCGAGCGGCTCGAAAGAATCGAGTAGCTCGAATCATTTCGAGCCGGTCGAAAGAACCAAGGAGTTCGAACGTACGCCGAGCGGCTGGAATGATCCCAGTATGCCATACATATTTCATGTAGATCTCTATTATCATTATATCCAAAATGATAAATGATCCAGATATTTTCTCCAGATCGTTATGTTTTTGTAATAAAATGGGTATTAATGAAATTTCAGAACTTTCACAACTTATGTATATCGAAAAAAGTTATGCAATAAGAATTATTTTTTTGGTTACGATATAATAGAAAAAAACTGATATGCATTAAGAACACTGTTTTTCTAATTTTGTACGAATAAATGTAATCATATACTCCACATAATTGTTTCTTCTTCGAGCAGATCGCTCGATTCTTAATTTAAAATTAATTGGCTAAATAGCCCAGAATTTTATTTGACGCTGGAAAATCCGAGTGGTCTGTATTTAAACACTGGCGAAAAAACTGTTCTGTTTTCCCGGGAAAAGCGTTTGAGGAGATCGTCTTCGTTAAATCTCCTCAAAAGGACCTGTCACAATTTAGGACGGTTACGTCGCCAACGTTCTGGGGTCCGACACTGGACTCAACGTAGAATACAGGGGATGAATAATTAATATTTATTTATTTTATTTATATTTATTTGTTACGTCGCGCGTCGTTCGAGCGGCTGAACGACGTGCGCTGGATCCTTGCTCCTTCAAAGTGCTAAAGCACACCTTGTCTAAGCTATTATTATAAAGAAGTAAAAGAGGATAGGTTAGGAGAAGTGAGGCGCGTGGTTTGCTGGTTCAATCTTGCGTGTATTCTCTTTAGTCGAGGATTTACAAGAATTGTCGCGGTCGCGTCTCTCGCACTCTTCCACTCTCTATCTCTCATACAACTCACTCGGTCGGTGTTTCGGTACAGGCTTGTCGGTGCTGCGGAGTCCAGCTGTCGGAGGACGGTTCAGGAAAGATCCTCGGTCTCCCTGGGGTTTAGCGGCGGTCGTGACGGGCACCCTCTTTGGTCGTCGTCGGTCGCACTCGAAGGGGTTGCACTTCGCGTTGTGTGGCTACGATTCACTATGTATCGATAATCGCCTAACTACGATAGATACTAGACCCGGACTTCTAGACCGAACGCGATCGTGGTGTTTGTTCCCTAATCTCGAATCGGCGCGTTGTTAAGGGCGCGGATACCTTTGGCGTTCCTCTCGGTTGCGTTTCGACTCGCGGCACAACTTGCTCTGCCGTTGACACGTTCCGCGTGTAAACAATACTCCGCGAAATAAGACACTGTCGAGACGCCGAGCTCTTGCTTTTATGATGCCAAACGAGGTTGACACGCAATTGGTCGTCAGCGATTTTTGTGTGTCAAGTTCTTTTTTGGCGCACGCAATGTTCATAACGATTCCGCTGAATCGTTATATCGGTGGACAAGCAAACAAAAGGATTTCATGATTCCACGGACGTAACATATTTAACCAGTAGAAATTTACAAAGTAAATCCTATAGATGTAATCGTGGTTACCTGTACATAGGACTGATTGTAATATGAACAAAGTGAAAACCATTACATTGATATCATATTTTATTACATTATCGCAGAAAAGTTATCAGTCAGCATTGCACAGACTCGTAGTTTGACTGCTATACTCATAAGACTTCCGGTTTACGAGTCCAGCCATATATCGGTCATTGTCTCTTATACCTGACTTTAATTTATATTTTATGGTTTTTTTATTCTGGCTAAGTACCTTTAGTTCATGCGGTAATTTATTATATGCCTTTACAGCCACAACTCGATAGTCTTTATTACTTACTATTCGCCTACGAATAGGTATTGGAATATTTTTGTTCCTAGTAATACTTGTCGATGATTCATAATCACTTTTCATTTTATCATACTCAAATAAAGTTGATTCAAGGATAAACATTTGAGTCAAATTCAGTGGAAGAATGTCGCCCACTAAGTTCTTCCTTTTTATTATTTTTAGGATCTTATTTTGCTGTCTTTGTAATCTGTCTAAATTATTTTTGTATGCTCCTCCCCACGCACTGATCCCGTAGCTAGCACAGCTATTGAACAATGCATAGTAGATTTGCAATAGCGTCTTAGCTTCCATGAATGCGGCAAATTTTGAAAAAACATAAATAAGATATTTAGTTTTCTTTATGATGTGTTCTATATGTTTGTCCCATTTCATATTGTAATCAAAAATAAGTCCCAAGTATTTACATTCTTCCACTCTCTTGATCTCCCGTTTACCTATCGTCACCTGCAGTATGCGAGGGACACTATCGCAGTAATTACCAAAAGTCATAAATACCGATTTGTCAATATTAAGAGATAGCTTATTGACAGCTAGCCAATTTGCAATTTTCTCTAAGTATTTATTCATGGTATCACAGGCCTCTAACCATGTGGTACCTTCTGTGAAAACAACTGTGTCGCCTGCGTAGGAAGTTATACAGTTTTCGGCATGTCTAACAGTAGGTCATTGACGTTGTTACGTTCCGTAGCACATTCTTTAAATCTTTATCAATAAATGGGACGGTCAAAAACCTCCTTGGAATTAATGTTTCGAAATATCCCGCAATTAGGTAGGAAGTTACAAAATCGCCGCGTCGGTACAACTTTTGCAAAACGCTTACGCAGCGCGCGCAACGGGGACACTACGAAAGTAGACCGAAGTGACTTTGCAAAAGTTGTACTGTAATATATATGCACCTCGCGCGAAGTATTACTGCCTTTTGTTGAACAGTCGCGAAGCGCGTAACGAAGGTCCGTGCCGGAATTCCCCGAGATAGAGATTCGTGATCGGCCTAAACCCGCGAATAGACTCAAACCCGCACGAAAAACCTATAACGAATTATTTTCCTTTCCATATTATATTCTTGTATTAGAATACAATTGTAGTTTACTTTTAGTGTGTATCTGTGTGTGTGCAAACCATCATTAGTCTGCGTGTGAGCGATTTGAGCGGAGAATCAACCATACCACTCAGCGAGAGTCACGGTGAGTTGCCTCAAGGTTTTGTGACCAAAATTCCGATCGTAACCAAACATCAATCATTATCCGATACTGCTTCCTGTATAGGAAGACCCGGTCGTAACCCGTTATCTATTCATTCGTAATAAATGTTATATTCCTTGCATTTCCTTTCTTTTGATTATTCCTTTTCTTTTGATTAATTTGAACCAGCGCACACCCAATTGTGCGCGTAACAAATTGGTGGCAGCGGAGGGATACGACCGTTATTTAGTATCGGATTGACGAAATTCAGATCTTTGGTCAAAATTATACTTTGGTAGCGTTCTAAGTTTTAATTGAATTTCATTTCACTGAAGATCTACTGATTGGATTAGTATTCGTACCTTTTGTTTCATATTTTACTTTTATTGTTTTGCTATAAAACCTAAAAATGGCAACTCCAAGGCAAAATGAACATGCCTCACGAAGCAATTCGGCAAATGATACTTCTGTTAATAACACTATGATGACATCCATGGCAGAGTGCTTTACAATACAACACAGTTTATTAAATATTCCACATTTCGACGGGAAGAACGTCCCGTTGAAAAATTTTCTGCAAGACATACGCAACGGATCTGTGTTCGTTCCTCCTGATCTAGAATCTTCTTTTGTAAGAGCTGTACTAGGTAAATTACAGGGTGCTGCTAGAGATAGTACCTGGGGCAAAACCTTCAACAAAGTAGATGATTTAATTAAACATCTAAAAGCTAGATTTGCGGCATATAAGAATTATTCATATTACCAGCACGCGATTGGGAGTATTCGAATGAAACGAGGCGAAACCGTTGGTGATTTCCACGATCGGCTAAACATTTTAGTAAACGGGGCAAAATTAGTACTAGAAGATAAATACGGAGCAGGGTGCGGACAAATGTTAGAACCATTAAAAGAGGTAGCATTAGAAGCCTTCATCCGTGGACTACCTGACGAAATTTCCCGAACTGTAGATGCTCGCGATCCTAAAGATTTAGAAGAAGCTTTGAAATTTGCAGTGCGAACCGAAACTAGAATGAGAACGGGAATAATACCGTCTGGGGAACCTTCTCGGGTACACTTTGCTGATGACAATCATCGGTCAAACTCGAGATCAGATTCACCTTTTTATTCAGATTATACTAACTACAGCAATCAGAATCATTATCAAAATTATCCCATAGCCAGTCGTGAGGAAAATCAATCGCGTTCACCATCACCGAATCCAATTAGAAAATCATATACCCGGGCAAAGTCACCTCAACCATCCTCTAGATTTCCATCTAATCCGCCAAGTTATTTCCCAAACTCCCAAGCTCCACCTCCTTATCCAGCTTATCCACCTTATTTTTGTCCTCCTTATTTTTGCCCACCATACTATAATCCCCATCCCGCTTACAATCCAGAATCATATAGGCCAAAGTCACCTCATAGAAATGATCCATCTAATCCAACTTCCTCTAGATCATCGTCACCATATCCAACGAAAATAGATCAACTAACAGATAAAGATTCTTTAAACTTTCAAGCGACTCGACGGGGAAACGCGACGGCGAGTCAAACATCAACAGAGCGTTATTCGACAGTCAAAAACCTAAAACAAAATCAATAATGCTTTCAGTAAAACATGAATCGCCCGTCGTTAGGATGTTTGGAAAAGAGTTAGAAACAGGTTATGCACATTTTTTGGTAGATACTGGAGCTGATATTAATCTCATTAAATTAGACGCTTTACGCGAAGATGTTCCTGTAGCCCTTCATGAATCAGCAATACTTACCGGAATAACACCCGAAAAATTAGAAACTCTAGGAACTACATATATTACTCTGCAGTCAAATCCCATCAGATTTCATATCGTTAAATCAACCTTTCCACTAAATAGCGATGGAATACTAGGAAAAGAATTTCTAAAACAGGAACAAGCCGAGATTTCGTTCGCGCATAATACATTAGTAACCCAGTCCGATCCGATTAGACCTTATCGATTCTTAGGGGAGGAATTGAATCACAAGAAACGATTAAATTATAAACCCCGTATCTTAAAAATTGGGGCTCGCACAAGACAAGCCATTGCTATTGATGTGATGAATGATGATTTAACAGAAGGGTATCTACCTAAATTAAATACAATCGAAGGAGTTTATATTGGAGAAGCTGCTGTAACGATAAACGACCAGGGGACGTGCCATGTCCTTGCCATAAATACTCTAGACAAGGATGTTGAAATTGAAGTTCGTCCTCAAGAGATAATACCATTCGAATACCACAATTTTCCGGAGGAATACTTTGACCCCGATTCAAATGAGGAAATTTCAAAACCAATAGTGTTGAATAGAGTTTCAGAAGTATTAAAAATCTTGCGTTTGGACCATTTAAATGACGAGGAAAAACAGCACGTATTTGATCTCGTGCGGAAATATCCCGATAGATTTTATTTACCGGGAGACAAACTAGAGGCTACACCGTTAATAAAACACAGGATTCATACAGTCGATGATGTCCCGATTAATACACGTCAATACCGATTTCCTCCTGTGCATAAGGCAGAAATAGCGAAACAAATTTCGACAAAATTAGATAAAAATATTATCGCGCCTTCAAATTCTCCTTACAATTCTCCACTTTGGATTGTTCCAAAGAAACCCGATTCCAAGGGTAATCCAAGGTGGAGAATGGTTATCGATTTCAGGAAACTAAATGATAAAACTATCGGTGACGCCTACCCCCTGCCAAATATAGCCGACATACTAGATCATTTAGGAGAGGCGCGTTACTTCTCAGTCTTTGATTTGGCCAGCGGATTCCAACAAATTGAAATGGACCCAATGGACAGGCAAAAGACTGCGTTTACAACACCTAACGGTCACTATGAGTATACCCGTATGCCGGAAGGACTGAAAAATGCTCCAGCAACCTTTCAGAGGCTAATGGATCAGTTATTACGTGGATTACAGGGAACCGAAGTTTTTGTGTACTTGGACGATATCGTGGTTTACGCAAAAACTTTGGAAGAACATGATAAGAAAGTCCAGCGATTATTTAACAGACTAACAGACGCCAAACTGACTCTGCAACCCGATAAGTGTGAATTTTTGAGAACAGAGGTGGCTTATTTAGGCCACATAATTGGACATAACGGTGTAAGACCTGATCCAAACAAGATCAAAGCCGTACGAAATTTTCCTCGTCCACAAAATCAAAAACACATTAGGCAATTTTTAGGTCTCGCAGGCTACTATAGGCGTTTCATTAAAGATTTTTCGGCTAAAGCAAAGCCATTGTCAGATTTATTAAAAAAGAACATTGAATTCGTTTGGGGTAAGGAACAAAAGGACAGTTTTCTTAAGTTGCGCAAAGCCTTGTGTAAAAGCCCGATATTACAATACCCAAATTTCGAAAAACCTTTTACTCTCACTACCGATGCCTCCGATTATGCAATTGGATCTGTACTTAGTTAAGAAAAGGATGGTTTTGACTTACCCGTTGCATACCTTTCCAGAACCTTGACTAAACCAGAACAAAATTATTCTACTACCGAGAAGGAATGTTTAGCGGTATTATACTCAATATTACACTTTCGACCCTATCTTTATGGACGAAGATTTATCCTTTTTAGCGATCACGAACCGTTGAAATGGATAGATTCCATAAAAGATCCAGGCCAAAGATTAATTCGTTGGCGACTAAAGTTAAGAGATTATGATTATGAATTTAAGCATAAAGCAGGAAAATTGAACATTAACGCGGATGCTTTATCCCGGAATCCGGTAGACGAAAATCAAGAGCCATCATCCAGCGAATCCAATTCATCCTCAGAAAACTCAGATTCCGAACATTTAGTATTACCTCTTCGTAAGGAAATAGATACCCAACCCTCATCGAAACCTAA
This sequence comes from Perdita meconis, assembly GCA_030770465.2. Taxonomy (NCBI): domain Eukaryota; kingdom Metazoa; phylum Arthropoda; class Insecta; order Hymenoptera; family Andrenidae; genus Perdita; species Perdita meconis. Next base: position 2,294,712 of record JASKOS020000014.1, on the reverse strand, counting down.
ATTAGGAAGGCCGTTAGGATCTAAAAATAAAACTAAACCACCTCCGATACTTAGTCGGAGCGCAATAGCAACTAGGACACGCTCAAAAGTAACTTCCACACCGAGTACTTCAAACGAATGCAAACGGGAATCAAAATCAAAAATTAGTACTCCCCAATATCCAAAGGTCATCGCTCAACGTCCATCATCTTCATTGGATGATGAAACATCAGCGAATCCTCCTATTCTTAGAGAAAGGAAGAGTGCCTTCCCTAACTTGGATTTCTATCCGGAAACCCGAATGTTGGAAACCCCTCGAAATCCAGAGGAGAAGTTGCACTCTAACGTTGATGTTCCGGTAGAAGAGAATCTAGAAGCTAATCCAGTAGAAGTGCAAAACATAGCAGTAGAATTACCGGAAGTTTGTAACGCAAACAATGAAGATGATGACGCAATTAAAGTCAATTCGTCCCTTACACACTCAATAGATTTACACGAATTACATGAGTCATTCGAAAAATTTAATAAGTCATTAAATGAGAGAGGTATTAATTTAGAAGAAGAAGAGGAAGTAGATTTAGATTTCCCCGATCATATATCAGAGGGAGAAGTATTACCAGATTCTCTGAGAACAGCATTGGGTGAATTGGACCCGTATGATGATGAAAAGGAAGATGCACTATTAAATCAAAGAATAGAAAAATTAATACAAAAATCCGCAAACGTTCTATCCAGTAATAAACCTGTCAATAGGGAAACATCTTCTAGAGCACCCACTCTCGGGGACATTCCCGAAGACTCCGAATTCAACACTAATGATTCAGAAAGCAAAATTAACAGTACGATAATTAGGAAACCGACATTTCAAACCACTATTCCACCACATACCCCGGCAACAAAACCACTGGCACTATCTACTCCATTTCCTAAGGAGGGAGGTAATATACCTACAGTGTCCAACGCCATACCTCGACGTATTATACCCCATCATTCGGGAGGATTAACGGTAACAGAGGATATACCACCAGATTTAGAAACTATCACACCCCTAGACTTTTCAAAAAATCGCAAATGTGTAACCATCACTCGGGAAAATCTAACGTATGTTCAATCTCACTATGTCCATTTTATTTCCTCAGACTGCGAATTGGTCACGCCAATTAATAAATTGCTGTCTGACCTAGGTTATATAAATTCTGACGATATGAAATCGGCAAAACCAAAACTAGGACAAGTACTAGTTACAAAACGAGGAAAGTACAAAATTTTTAGTGTAGTCATTAAATTATCATATCAGGATCAAGCTACTAAATCTAATTTGACATTGGGCCTACAAAACCTAAAGGAAGTACTCTTCAAATCTGAAATAGCATTTTTTAGAATTTCGCACTCAGGAGATTCAATAGACGGACTTTCTCAAGATACATTAGAATCCTTGCTAATGCATATTTTTGAGAATAGTGGAATTCAAATCACGCTGTGTAACGGAAACATTAGAATTCCCCCGGAAGCCATTCGATCCAAAATCATCTCGGAATTTCATGAAGGATTAATCGGTGGACATAAGGGAATGACCAAGACATACCATAGAATTAGGGAAAGATTCTACTGGAAGGGTATGCGTAACGATATACAAAATTTTATTCGAAATTGCGATAGCTGTAAAAGTCAAAAATTGGTTAGAGCTAAGACCCGCGAACCCATGTTAATTACAGATACTCCAATAGAGCCTTTTGAGAAAATATCTCTGGACACTGTAGGGCCATTACCAATAACTCCTACAGGAAATCGGCATATTCTGACTATGCAAGATAATCTGACTAAATATTGCATAGCCGTCCCTGTCCCTAACATAAAGGCAGAAACGATAGCTCACGCGTTAGCAACAAATTTGGTAATGCAATATGGGGCCCCGCGAGTAATTTTGACAGACAGAGGCACTAGTTTTATTAATAATTTATTACGAGAATTTGCAAAGATATTCAAAATTCATCATGTCACAACATCTGGATATAGGCCTCAAACGAATGGCGCATTGGAACGAAGCCATATTGTCTTAACCGAATATATCAGTCATTACATAAATCAATTTGATGATTGGGATAGGCTAGTACCGTTTGCAATGTTCTCGTATAATACTTCAGTCCATGAAGCAACTAATTTTACTCCTTTTGAACTAATATTCGGAAGGCTAGCGCGTTGTCCAAGTTCCTTTGATCTAGAAAACGAAAATCTGCACACCTACAATTCGTACCTGCAAGGCTTAATAATTCGTCTTACGGAAATGCAAACGCTTGCCGGAAATAATTTAATCAAAGCTAAGGAACGATCCAAATTACTATATGATAAATCAGTACGACCGTTTAAGGGAAAAATAGGGGACATGGCACGTGTTCTAGTGGAAAGTAGAAAAGGCAAATTCGGTGAACGCTATCATGGTCCTTATAGGATAATCGGAATTTTGGAAGGACGAGGCATCATACTCGAGGACGGGAAAGGAAAAACCTTTGCTAAACACCCGGATAAGTTAGAATTGGCGTGAAGATGGGGAACCATTTGCTATGTTGGCTAATAACGATGATGACCATCGCGGGTAGTACTGGCACTGATAATAGGAAGGAGCTGGAAGAATTTAGAGTCACAAAGATAGATTTCAATCCGGGACTGTATTTTGAGCGAATAACAAGCATAGTATTCGAAAGAATGGACTGGCGTTTAGTTTTGGTGACAGATGTTAACAGGACTAGGAAAGGCTGGGAGGAAGGGCGACGCTCGCTGGATAGCGTCTACAAAAAATGTCTGACATGGAACAGCCAATTTGAATGTAACATCTTAATGCGAATGGATTATTTATTGGAAAGATTCAACGAGGTCAACCTTTTACACCAGGAATTGGAAGGGCTTTTCTCAGAAATTACAGTAGAACCACCCCGAAACGTTCCAAGAACCATCATCAGGAGAAGCGTCCCGCTCGGATTTATCGGGTCCTTGAGTCGATCCCTGTTTGGAACCTTAAACGCCGAAGATGCAGAATACTACAACCAAGAGATCGATAAACTGTACGCGTACCAACAAGAAATTACTCATACCGTGCGAAATCAAACGCATATCATCATGAGTGACCTCCATCATACTCATGATGTGATGAATCAGCTGTTCCAGAAAATTCAGGATAACCAACGATCATTAGATGCACTGAGCACAAACTTGGACACCTACAAGCACACCTTGACAGTATTACAATACTCCCACATCGTTGAGTCTGCCTTGGATCAGTATATTCGGCAAGTTCAAAATTTTAAAACAAGCATAATCGAAGCACGGCAGGGAAGATTAAACCCATCACTGCTCAGCGGACCACGAGTGCAACTCATCATTAATGAAATTAGAAATTTGAACTCAAAGTATGAATTACCAACGCATCTGTACAGAATGGAAGATCTGGCTAAATTTTCATCAGCAGGTCTAGGATATCATAAAGGGAGGATAATCATCACCATACACGTACCTCTAGTGGAAAGGACTCAATACGACCTATACCAAATGCACCCGTGGCCTACGATGCAGATCAAGGAGAATAACGGAACCATAGCAGCATATATAAAACCCACCGGTAAATATATTGGGTTAAGTACGGATCTGAGAAGTTCCTTCATAGCAGATAATGCATTCTTAAGCTCGTGCCTCGACTTGAAGCAGAAACATCTCTGCCGATCCATGGTGCCTCTCCAAGAGGTGCAAAACCCGCCATCTTGTGAACTCCAATTATTGATGGGATACCACGAACATCAGTTCCAGAGCTGTAATATACAACTGCGACAATTTCATCAACCATACTGGAAGAGATTGGAAACCACTGGGGCTTGGCTTTATTCACTCCCGCGGGCAGAATTACTACAGATCGTATGCGAAGGAGAGAAAAATCAACCTCTCACGCTAACTGGACAGGGAATGCTTGAACTTCAACCTGATTGCACCGCAAAGATGGGACCGATAGCTCTACCAGGAATAAGGATAATTGAAAATCAAAATTATTATTTCCAACCCAATCTGCAGTTGAACATCACCAGTTTCAACTCGCTATTAAAATCAACAGAGGTACAGACCCTAGTAAGCCAACCAAACAAACCCATGGAATCACTTGCCTGGGAAGCCGATACCGATAAGTCCCTTCAGCGGGTGATTGAGGAAATGGAACACATTGGACACCAAACTAGGGAGAAGCAAAATCATCTGTATATATCCTACGGATCATTCATTCCTCCATTCGCTATCCTTTTACTTATCATCACTTACCTTTTCCGACACCATCTTATTAAATTCTCTACCAAATTTCGGACAACAAAGTCTGCAGCGAAGCATCCCGAGACCACAGGCCCTCATTATAGTGAGGTTGAACAATCCATGGAATCAAAGCGACAAGGACAACCGCCTCTGCCCGAACAAGGACTTCTGGCTTGAAGATCATTGGGGACCATCGCAGACCTACGTCCGGGCCTGACCATCGACCTGTGGAGAGCTCCCCTCCTGCCGGACATGATCGGAAGGAGGAAACAACGACCCAGTATTATCGTGACCCGTGCATTGAGTGGTATGGACGATTGATAGCGAGAGTGACCTATCTCAAGGGATGAACTAAGCGATATCTGAAACCATAAATGTAATTGTAACCGATAACTGTAAACCTTAAAAGAAAATTGTATTAAATCGCGCAATCGACGTCTATCTTATCATCTAGCTATGGGCATTGCGGGTAGTTGCTACTGTTCATGATTAACATCGAGGACGACGTTGTTTCCAAGGAGGGAGGACTGTTACGTTCCGTAGCACATTCTTTAAATCTTTATCAATAAATGGGACGGTCAAAAACCTCCTTGGAATTAATGTTTCGAAATATCCCGCAATTAGGTAGGAAGTTACAAAATCGCCGCGTCGGTACAACTTTTGCAAAACGCTTACGCAGCGCGCGCAACGGGGACACTACGAAAGTAGACCGAAGTGACTTTGCAAAAGTTGTACTGTAATATATATGCACCTCGCGCGAAGTATTACTGCCTTTTGTTGAACAGTCGCGAAGCGCGTAACGAAGGTCCGTGCCGGAATTCCCCGAGATAGAGATTCGTGATCGGCCTAAACCCGCGAATAGACTCAAACCCGCACGAAAAACCTATAACGAATTATTTTCCTTTCCATATTATATTCTTGTATTAGAATACAATTGTAGTTTACTTTTAGTGTGTATCTGTGTGTGTGCAAACCATCATTAGTCTGCGTGTGAGCGATTTGAGCGGAGAATCAACCATACCACTCAGCGAGAGTCACGGTGAGTTGCCTCAAGGTTTTGTGACCAAAATTCCGATCGTAACCAAACATCAATCATTATCCGATACTGCTTCCTGTATAGGAAGACCCGGTCGTAACCCGTTATCTATTCATTCGTAATAAATGTTATATTCCTTGCATTTCCTTTCTTTTGATTATTCCTTTTCTTTTGATTAATTTGAACCAGCGCACACCCAATTGTGCGCGTAACAACGTATAGTATAAAGAGAAGAGGGCCCAGTATTGTTCCCTGGGGTACACCAGTATGTACTAATCGATAGTCGCTATAGTTGTTGCCTATTTTAACTCTTTGTTTTCTGTTATGTAAATAACTATGCAATAATTTATGTACTCTTCCCCTCATACCATAATTATATACTTTTTTTTTAAAAGTATTTCATGATTGACCGTGTCAAATGCTTTTGCTAAGTCAAGGAAGGTAGCAATTGTTGGCGTACTGCTATCCAACCTACTATATATCATTCCAGATACATGTTTTATGGCATCAGTTGTGCCTCTTTTCTTCACAAAACCAAATTGATAGTTACTTATTATATTATTCTTAGAGATAAAGCTATTTATTCTATTAAATAAAATTCTTTCCACAACTTTAGCAATGTTAGATATTAACGATATAGGTCTCTGTAATTTGATATTACTCCTTTGTCACCAGATTTATATATTGGAACTACGTCAGCTATTTTAAATGCCATAGGCCAAATAGACTGTTCGAAGCAAATGTTAACAATGTGAGCCAGCGGCACAGATATATAATGTGATAATATTTTCAAGGTTTTAACGTTTATATTGTCAGCCCCACCAGATTTTTCTTGCATTGCACTAATTATAGTGTCGACCTCACGAGCTTCAGTTGGATATAAAAACATACTATCAGTGATTTTGTTAGGCAGATGCAATCTAGCATTTGGTGGAACTACAATTTTATCACTTAGTTCAGAGCCCATATTACAAAACTGTTCATTCATGGCATTCGAAATTTCAATTGTATTAACAATCTTTTTACCTTTATTAATATAATTTATGTCACTATTGTTTATTTTCTCTTTTTTCCTAATTTATTGTTGATAAACGGCCATAGGCGTTTAGGATTGTTACTTGAAACCCTGACAGTTTCAGCATCATACATATTTTTGGCACTGCTTATCACTTTGTCTAATACTTTGGCATATACTTTATATTCATTCTTAAGTAAGTTGTTATGCGGTTCTTTCTTCCAAATATTGTATAGATGTTCTTTAATTTTACATGAGATCATTATTGCTTTGGTTATCCACCCACTTCTCGGTCTGAAGTCTTTTCTTTTTAATTTAATTTTTTTCCTAGACTTTTTAACTAGTTCTCGAATTTCATCAATGAGCCAGTTAACTGCTGTTTCAGGGTCCCGCATAGACAACACATAATTCCAATTAATGCTATTCATATCTTTTTTTTATTTATTATAATCCAATACCGTTTCTATGATTTTATCTTTTGGTGCTTTATGTATTCTATCAACACTGACAAACAAAGGATAATGATCAGTAAATACATTATCAAGTTTATAAGAGTTGACACTTAGTGTGTAAGTCTTAATGAAGATGTTGTCTATGCAGGAGCCATTTCCTCCTTTATCATCAGCAGGCCTAGTTATATTTTAAAAACAAGGCAGAAATTGCATATGCAGGCAATTATTAATCCACTCTAGACTAAAGTTATCCTGGCTCATTAAATCAATGTTAAAATCACCTATTACACAGTGATTTTTAACATTCTTGTTGCTTTTTAAATATTCATTCATGCAAGATATAAATTCATATTTTTTAAGATAATGGCACCTATACACAGCAGATATTTTCATTGAATATCTACTATTAATTTTAACCACAGAACTTAGAATGCTCAGCCTACCAAATATTTCTATCTTAGTACTTTCAGTTAAGTTATCTTTCAGATAGATTATCACGCCATCAGCTTTATTTAATCTACTTCCATTGTAATAAATTTTATAGCCATTTATTTGGAAGTATTGATAGCACTCCAAGTTCCAGGTTTCGACGCATACTATCACCAAAGGTTGAAATGACAGGCTCTCAATCATTAATTCTAGTTTGCCAAAATTAGCATTCATGCTTCTAACATTTAGATACATTATCATGTTACTGTTGCTTCTTATATTACTATTGAAGGCCTGTACATCAGGAAAAGAAACTTCATGCAGCTCAAATCCCTTATCGTAGCTGTATCTATCCATTATTAAGTTGGGGACAATCCTGGGCTGTTTAACACATTGTGTGAAATACGGTCAGCAGGTTTGCGTAGAATACTCGGTGGAGGCCATGGAGACGTATCAGTTGCTGGGCTCGAGGTGATAAGTTGTCGTTGCAGTACATCTACCTTACCAATGTATCTAGGTATTGCCGGTTTCAGTGGGTAGTTAACTAAGTCTATATATCTTTTAATTTTGTTCTTCACGATTTCACATTTCTCTCCATCTGTTGCCACGTGGTTTATGTCCCACGTACTATTATATTTGGAATTACTGTATATACAGTTAAGGCACTTTGGTTGGTTTTCCCTACGACATAATGATGTTTTGTGTTCCCCAGCACACCTCAGGCACATACTAGTATTAATACATTTTTTCTCATTATGGCCAAATCTTCCACAGTTGAAACAAGGCTTGATATTCAGATCATCATACACTCTACAGTTTTGATATCCAACAAACACCCTACTCTTGTTCGAAACTTCTATTAAAACACTTTGTAAAATTCTTGAAGTTTCTTTCATTAATATCATTTTCAAGATCTTCCTGGTTTAGATTATACTGATTATCTATACCAACAATTTTCATTCTAGGGTTTTTAATAACTTCTTTGTGCACAGTGCCAGAAGGCAACTTTTTAGTTAAGATTTTTTCCACTTCGAGCAGAAGCACTGTCTTCGTTCATGCAATCTATTACTATTTCACTCCTACCTTTTTCAAAAACATTTTTTGCTTGAATGTTTTTCTCTTTAGCTAAATAGTACTTGACAGATTTTGCTATGTTATCTAACTCCGTCTTGTTCTTTGCTTTTACTATAACTTTCGGTATACGTTTAGATTTAGGCTTCATATTAGTTAGCACGTCTGCGAAACTCACCTTGTTGAGGACCGGTTTTGCTTTTTCTACTTGCCTTTCCTTCTCTAATAATTCTTTCAATAGTTTGTTCTTGTCCATCAGTTCAGCATTAAGTTGCCTCAGTAGACTTAATTCCGTTCTGATTTGCTCATCACATTCTTGGAATTCTTCATTTGCAGCACGCCCTAATTCGCTAGCATTTGATATTTCGTTCAAAATTTCTTTTCTTATCTCATCCTTTTGCCTCTCCTTTATCTGTTTTATTATCAATCTTGCTGAATCACTAAGTGACACATTCTCATTAATTGAGGTTATGTTTTCGTCGATATGTTCAGGACAAATTACCAGGATACCCGTAATAAATTTGATATTGTTTAGTTTTATGAAGTCAGAGTAATGGTATATATTTTCACAAACCGCCGATACTCTCTGCGATGGATGGCATTTATAAAATCTATCGGAGCTATCTAGTGGCTCTTTGCCACCCGACGCCATGATTTTACTTGATAAATAATAGTTAATAAATAAATAAATAAATAAATAAATAAACAAACAAACAAATAAATAAGTAATAGTTAATAAATAAATAAATAAATGAATAAATAAATAAATAAATAATAATTAAAATGTAGATGGAAATATTCTGTAACTATCGAGAAGAAGAAATAAATTCAGATCTTTTTTAAGTACCTATCTTAGATATCTATGATCGCATTCATATACTTTTTTTTATTTTATCTTTTTTTCGTTCCTTTTTCCCTGTTAAAAAATGAATGAAAGTATAAATCAATAAACGCATGATTGTGAATTGTGAAGTACTTATAAATGTTTGAATATCTAGACCATACTTTATTTTTCCATTTTAATTTTTTTTTATTTAATTAAGATCACAATACTAATCTTTTCCTAAAAGGAATACATAAAATCACAAGAAATCAGTAGTTTGTTTATATTGTTACTACATACTATGAGAATCGGGTGAAACATTAATTTTTAAGACAATTCTTTATCTTAAAATCATTGTTTAAATAATGGACTATTATTAATTTATAAATTTCATTTGTCTGTGATGTTCACCATCTATCTCTTGTAAAAGCAAATCTCGCCAAGGAACACTTCAGTTCGCTGACACTTAAGTTGAGATCCACAAACGCGCGTCGTTTAAGTACTTTTGGAGATCAGCGGATACGATAAAACCTCATTGACTAAAGATGTACACGGTTAAAAGTCTCAAGTCTCAACACCCCTAATAGAAATCACGTTTGTGTTTGTATAGTATGGTGGAAAGGAAAAGCTACAATCAGTTTTTCTCTGCCGAGAAGTTCAGTCTTGTTTCAATTATTCTCGCGAGCTGACAATGAGCAGAAATATTTTAGAATGAACCCTGTCAGTCCTGTCAGTAGTATGGACAATATGGACACCGTAAGTGTGGAAGTTAATAATGATGTGATGCTTGAGTCTGCAGAAAATTCAATTGTTGCTGACATACGACGGAGAAATAAAAGTGTGGTGTGGAAGTGGTTCACAAGATTAGGTAAAGAAGACAGTGTGTGTAATATATGCAAGAAAAAATTTAAGTGTAGAAACGCTAGTACCACCTTACTTAGAAGGCATATCGAAAATCAACAAGGAGATGTAAATGTAACACTGGGAGAAAGTACGAGCTTTGGAAACAGAGATACTGAAAGCGGTGGAAGTAATAGAGAAGTGGCACTGGCAATGCTAGACGAAAATTCAGCAAGAGCGAAAAGCATTACAGAAGCTATTGCACGAATGATGATTTTAGATTGCCAACCGTTCTCGATTGTCAACGACAAAGGTTTCAGAAATCTAATACAAACATTAGAACCCAGGTATAACATGGTAAGCCGCACGACGTTTGCAGACACCATAATACCAAGAATATATGAAAATGAGAAAAAGAAAATTGAGGAAATTCTGAAAAAAGATATGCAAACTGTAAGTCAGAAGTGTACAGGTGAGATCGGTGAAATATATCACGAGGGTTGAAGTTACCAATAAATTGTTAATGTAAAAGTGGACCTTATGTTGCATAAATAATTTTTGTATAGGTAAAGTAGTGAGGAAGGCTTTGAGATAAAGTTAATTTTTTAAAATGGAACTCTATATTTTTTTATTTATGACATAATAGTGTTTTTGAGACAAATTATATGACTTGCTATATAATTCCATGTTTACTACGTAATGTCCCCCCTTTATGGTAAACAACTTTTGTAAGAACTTTTTTTTATAAGTAGTTTTTCCTGAGATCTTTCACCATTCTTTATTCTTATTTTTTAATAAAATCTTTTTAAATGTGTATTTAAGGGAAATCTTTGGAGGAACCTTTGCTTTTACAACAGATGGATGGACATCGCGGACGAATGAAAATTATGTATCAGTCCATTATTTAGACGCTAATTTTAAGATTAAGAATTATACTTTAAAGATTACTACTCTATCCGAATCTCATACTAGTGATAATATAAATGAATTTTTAAGGAATGCATTAAATGAATGGGGTTTTGGTAATAGTAATTTAAACATATTTTTTGTTACCGACAACGCAGCCAGTATTGTGAAAGCAATACGCTTATCCGATACATGGGAATGTATACCCTGTTTCGCAGACACATTACAGGTAAAAAAAAAAATAATAAAAAACGATTGAATGGTAAATTAAGTAAATAATCCAGAATATTGTACATCTAATAAATGTAACAAATTTGTTTCAGTTGGTAATAAAAGATGCCGTAAAACAGAATGAACAGTTAAATCAAATTCTAAGCAAGAGCAAAACATAGTTCGATTTTTTCATCGTTCTTTATCCGCGCAAGAAAAATGAAAAGCTGAGCAATCAATAACTTATTCACACCGTAAGCCTCTTAAATTAATCAACGATATTGACTCAAGGTGGAATTCACAATACGACATGTTCAATCGTTTACTTTTTGGAGAAGCCAATCGAAGGGGGAATAAAATGGCGAACTCCGGGTTAGAGGAAAACACTAATACATTTATTATCACTAAGATATCACAGACGTTCCCGATCGTACAGGTTACGCGGCGGAAAGGCGCGTGGCGGCCGCGAGGTTATGCAATGTAGCACATAGCGCGCGTAAAGGGAAAAATCACTTTTTTGACGAGCGTGGTCGGACACGCGTGCGTCTCTTAAGCCTTGTCCAGACACATGCAATGCGCGTTGCAGAACACACTTAAAAAGGTCGAAAATGGTCAATTTTTATGAGTTGACGCGCAATTTATGACTTCGTGCAATGCCAAGGCGAACACGCGCGACCCGTGCGCACCGTAGAAAAGAACCAGCGCTTCCCCTTGACGCACTCCAGGGGGCCGCCGGCCTCATAGTGTAATCTATCCCAAAAATTTGCATATCTATAAGACGACACTAATGTAATGATAGATCGTATTTATTTATATTTTTTTGCAATGGAACTTTTACCAGTGTCATTGTCAAGTTTTTCTGATTAAAATGGCACCAAACACGATATAATTTGAAACATATTTATGTATTTATTTCTTTACTGACGTAAAAAGGATACTATGTCAACTTTGTTCAATAAAAATAGAACGAAGGCTTTGAAAATATTAGAGAAACGGCCTAATGCACATCGTGGAAAACATCGGAGCAAATTTGTATTTATTTCTACTCTTATTAAATTAAATAATGTATTTAGAGAATATATTTATATCAGGCACATAATGCCCTAATTATTTTAGCGCAGAAAGCTTACATTTTCTTTGAAATGCTGTTTGTGTATAGATATTGAACATACATCAGTTTACATTTAAATAGTATGAAGTTCATCATTTATGTATGCGTATTTGATATTGTGTTATATTTCTGCTCATTTTTATAGTAGTATATTTTTGTACATGAAACGACTAAAACTATCATATTATTATCTGAATTGGCTTTGTGTTATTTAAATCTATAAACGCGAATTATTCGTATACTATGTACTGTATAAAAAATAGTTGAATTAAGAAGTAAATGGTTTCAAGAGAGTCACAATCTGGTGAAAGCAGTTTTTTTTCGAAGCATGTGTACAGGTCATATAAAGGAGACATATGTTCTTTTAAATGAGACTGTGTTTTTGAATATTGATACAACTAATATATTGATACGACTTGCGGACAAATAAAACGACTATCCAGAGCACTTTGGGTAGGAAGAATATGAGAGACTTGACTGCATTGTCTACAAAATTGTATTGGAAGGGGTGTGCTATGAGGTAGGCACAGAGAGTGGTCTTGTAATTTTTTATATAAAATCGTATCTTTCAAGATGCCTGCATCCGATATCCTACCCTGGCATCCGATATCCGCGAAAATAAAATTGTATTCCGCGTCCACCATTGCAAATAAAACTATGCTATGAAACCCTTTATAATTAAAATATTGAGATCAACTATTGATTGGAGCCTGCAGCATCACATGTTTCTCGACGATTGCTCCGATTGTATTGGGAAAGTTCCACTTCTCCAAAAATTCTTGGGAAATCTTCATCCACTCATCCGGGGAAGTAGGGAACTGTAATTTCACGTATAACCAATTATTTACTACATCACATATTTCTTGCTGTACAGCGTGTCTACCGAAATCCTGGACAGTCGATTATTTCCTAATCTATTAAAGATAGGAAAAGAATCTTTACATGAGATTGAATGGCAAAAGGAAGCAGATTTATTGGCTGTAACATTTTTTTTATCATTATTCTTTACAGAGATATGAAGGTCAAGTTCGGTTTTTTAAATGGGATTATATATTTTTTGTCTGATCAATTGATAGTGCGTTTCAAGCCAAATTCAGTAACCATTAATGTATACACCTTTTCTCAAATAGTTTTAGAGATATTGTGCTTAAAAGTTTACTTATTTTCGGTACAAAAAAATCTGCTTAGTAGGAAGAGCCGCAGGTGGTCTCGGCGGTGCTTGAAGTGCTTGAAACGGGTCATAAACAGATACAAAGGATCTGCGGTAGGAGCGGTAGGCCCGTAGGCCCAAAACTCAGAATTACCTGCGGCTCTTCCTACTGAGCAGATTTTTTTGTACCGAATATGAGTGAACTTTCAAGCGCAATATCTCTAAAACTATTTGAGAAAAGGTGTATATATTATGGTTACTGAAATTGTCTTGAAACGCACCATCAATCGATCAGACAAAAAATATATAATCCCATTTAAAAAACCGAACTTGACCTTCATATCTCTGTATAGAATAATGATAAAAAAAAATGTTACAGCCAATAAATCTGCTTCCTTTTGCCATTCAATCTCATGTAAAGATTCTTTTCCTATCTTTAATAGATTAGGAAATAATCGACTGTCCAGGATTTCGGTAGACACGCTGTACAGCAAGAAATATGTGATGTAGTAAATAATTGGTTATACGTGAAATTACAGTTCCCTACTTCCCCGGATGAGTGGATGAAGATTTCCCAAGAATTTTTGGAGAAGTGGAACTTTCCCAATGCAATCGGAGCAATCGACGGGAAGCATGTGATGCTGCAGGCTCCAATCAATAGTGGATCTCAATATTTTAATTATAAAGGGTTTCATAGCATAATTTTATTTGCAATGGTGGACGCAGAATACAATTTTATTTTCGTGGATATCGGATGCCAGGGTAGGATATCGGATGCAGGCATCTTGAAAGATCCGGTAATCTAGTCATGAATTTCAGCACAAATATTTTTGAACTAAATCATATGTTCTCAGTGGTGTATGCTTATTGTTAATACAAATGATACAAGGCAAGTAATATATTAATATATATTTCAACATTTTCTTTTTTAAAACAATAATGACGACAAAAAAAATTACCGTTATTAGAGTAATTATATTATGAAAATACATATTAATTTTCAGTCAGCATTTATTAATCGTTTATCGACAAAAATAAAAGGCTGTATGCATGCATAATATATCTATAAAATGTTCAAACTTTAAATAGTAAAAATATGAATAATTACAATATACTCTGATAATATTTATTCATTATATGATATTTATCGAGAAAAATATATATTTTTACTATTCAGAATGTGGACATTTTATGCAGATATTATGCGTTCATTTATTTTTCACTGTAAATGTTTTCATTTAGAAAAAATGGAACAAGATATTTTCGATTCTATGAACGGCGCGCATACAAAACTGCGCGTTCGTGGTGCCAGGATTTTCGGTCTCCTCGAACGTGCATTCGGCTGTGCTGTTGTATCTGGTCGTAAAACCGACCCTTTTTGACCGTCTTAATAGTGTTCGGTAACGCATATTGCACGTGTCTGGACGGGAATTCGGCTGCGCAGGGGTCTGCGCGCGTTCGTGTTCGATGTTACACGTGTTTGGACAAGGCTTTACGCGAAGCGAGGAAACAGAGAGAAGGAGGAAACGAAGAAGGAAAACATTAGAAGATCGCGCGTGGGTTTAGCGTTTGTTTACGCGGCGCGCGAGGACGACTTCCGCCGTGCGTCCCGGTGCGTGGCGCGCTCTGCCGGTTGGCAGACGGAGTTGCCACAACTTCAAGTGCGACGACGCTTTAAATATAGTTTTGTCCGAGCCCCGAATGCCCGACACTATAAGTAGTCGTGAATGGGCGATGATTGAAGATTTCTGTAACTCATTACAAATTTTCAAAGAAGCACCAAATATGTGGACAATAGAAAACGCACCGACTTTAACAAGATATTTCCCTACAATTTACGGCCTTAAACAAACCTTACAAAACATGATAACAAATTATAATACACCCGAAACATTACATTTTAAATACAGTTTGCAAAAGGAATTAGATAACAGATTCAAATTTGTAGAAGATAGCAAATATTTAATCATAGCAATGATCATGGACCCACGTATAAAAGATCGTGTATTGTCAGCGGAGGAAAAGAATAAGGCTCACGATCTGCTACGATCATTTGTTGCTACTTATATCCCGATACAAGTAAGCAACACAATCGTTGTAACGGATAAAACAATAGGTAAGTATAAAACTATAAGAATATTATGTAGCATAATGTTTCATGT
Source organism: Perdita meconis (assembly GCA_030770465.2). NCBI lineage: Eukaryota > Metazoa > Arthropoda > Insecta > Hymenoptera > Andrenidae > Perdita > Perdita meconis. The sequence goes on along the minus strand of JASKOS020000014.1, from coordinate 2,279,244 downwards.
TATATGTGAAATATTTTATTCTTCTTGTAGAATCATCATCAGTATCATCATCATCATCACAATCATCATCGTCATTATCGTCAAGCACTTTGTTCACATTTTTTAAAAATTTATCAGAGCATGAAGAAAACTCTGAAACGAATTCATTAGAAAAGGAAATTATAACATACATGACGGAAAGAATTATTCCCCCGGAAAGTTGCATCCTAAAATGGTGGTCAGAGAATGCAACTCGGTTTGAAAATTTGGCACCAGTTGCAAAAAATTTGTTCAGAATACCAGCAACACAAGTGTATAGTGAAAGACTATTTTCACTAGCTGGTAACTTTGTAACTAATAAACGAACATGTTTATTGTCAGAGAGAGTGGAGCAAATTTGTTTTCTATGTGCTAACACCAAATAGTAACATACTGTTATGTTATTATTATAATTAAAATTACCATTATTATTATCATTATTATCATTATTATTATTATTATTATTATTATCAGTTTAGTTATTATTGTTAATAGTAGAATTGTTATCTTCATTGCCATTAATAATATTATTGTTGTTGTTGATGTTAACACTTCTGCTATAATTACTTGTTATTAATGAAAACCTAACATAAAATAAAATGGAAATTAAATATTTTTGTAATACACATACAATATGCTTGAGTTTTTAAATAATTCCTTCAATTTATTTAAATGCTCTGCTGTTATCGTCTAATTCATAATACCCTATATACTATTCGTAATATCCTATTCTCTAATAATTTACCTGTTACCTACTTATTCGGTCTAATTTTCCACTATTCGTAGTTTTTTCTCTCAAAGAAATTAGATTAACTAAAGAAATCTGTACATAGTACATATGTCGCTTGTAATACAGGGTATAAACAATATACGTTTAAACATTTTAAGGGGTGGTAGGAAAGCTCAAACCGAATACAAGATATGATATGTCCAATAATTTGTCTACAGTTTATAGTAATAATGTCTTAACAGTACGGTTTTCAACCGGAGAATAGACTTTTCAGCTGCTTCACAAAGTGGTAAGTGTTTCCGAAGGCCCTTAAGATTCTCACAGACAGTGCATCTAGGACTGTAGTGAATAGGTCAGGTTGTCACTGGGTCAGGGTTTTTGACCTTGCAATAATACCGATCTTGAACAGCTGTTTTTTAGGCTACGCTACGTACGGGTAGACGACATTCTTTTCTAGAACCATCTCCGATTTTTAGAGTCTTTAAAAAATTAAACCACAACAGATACAGCAAAATGTATTCGGGCTATTTTGCGTCATTACTGTTCCCCAATATATCTGCAAAATTACAATACTGTACAATAGAGACAAATCGGACATTATATGATAAAACATTTTGTATTGGATTTGAGCTCTCCTATCAGTCCTCAAAATATTTAAACGTATATTGTTTACACACTGTATATTGCAGCGAATAATAGAATTGTGTAAAATATTATATGTATAACTATATTTTATTCTGTTTGCATTTTCATGCAATCCTTTAAACATAATTATATTTGTCTTAAGTCAATTATATAAGAGATTCAGATGCGCACTTAAACATTTACAAGTACATTACAATTGTAAAGTTAATAATTAACATTATTGCATTAACATAAATTGAATTAAAATCAAGAAAAATAAAATTCAGAATTGTAAATTCTAAAGTAGTTCAGAATTATTTGATTATGAATAATGATTACCATCCTTTTTTAATAATAACTAGACTGCGGATGTTTATGCAAATTGATATTTTCTAAAGCATAGAAAAAGAAAAGCGACTTAAATAAAAATGTCTTTATCTTCTAAATATGTTAAAATATATTTTGTTTTCGATATTTAATGTATTTTTGCATCTATACACAACCTCATACATTGTGGGTCATTTAAAATCGTCATAAATGCATAAACATCCGCAGTCTAATAATAACATAACACAAATAATAACGAACACCCTACGCAGAAGGCAGAAAAGAAAAAAAAGTAAAAACAAGAAAAAGATAAAATAATGTAGAACATAATATAACGATGAAATATCTAAAACATTTATCATTTTGGATATATAATGATCCGCTCGATAATATCGATCTGTACGAAACACATATGACCTACTCGAATCATTCGAGCCAGTCGGCGTACGTTCAAAGTTCGAACTGCTCGGTTCTTTCGACCGGCTCGAAACGATTCAAGCTACTCGATTCTTTCGAGCCGCTCGCTTCGTTCGAGCTACTCGATTTTTTCGAGCTGCTCGCTTCGTTCGGGCCGCTCGCTTCTGTCGAGTCCTCGGCTCGACTCGGAAACCGAGTCTCGGCTCGGTTCGGATCGCAAGCTGCTCGACTGCTCGAATATTCGGGTTTTCCGGCAGCCCTATCACATATACTCACTTCGCTCCAGTGCGATGTGCCGCTAGCAAATAATGGCCGCTCCGGCAGAGAGAAAAAAAGTATGGGGATAAAAAAAAGGGTGAAATATGTATAAAGATCTATCAAGGATAGATTGCCGATTTGGCAAGGCAGTGGAATCTCAACCGGAAAATGTTAAATACGAGACTTTGTTATACTCTTAAAGAGTATTTAATTACACTTATTTAGTACATATAAAAATGTATATAAACATTTAATATATAAATCCTATATATATAAACTTTATAGGATTGTGCGCAGCACATGGCTATAATACGCGAAATAACGCACACCCGAAGGAACATAGAACATAAAAAGACTAGAGAGAAGTCCTCGCATACGTTCACATCCATGCATGCATACAAAAATAAAACTGTCTTATCAACAAGATCAAATTCAATTGTTCAATTGTAAGAGGCAGATAGTCTGAAGAAGAAAAACAGGTTCACCTCTTATTTCTTTATTTCACTCGGACCTCCCTTGCTCCTTTTTCTTCCTAACCTCAAAACAGGCAACTCGATTCCTTTTGTTTTTAAGTCTTTCGCATTCCTTTTGCTGCCTTTATTTACCTGGCTTTGTAGGCTCTCGCCATGTGGTTTTAAAGCTGTTACATTCCTTCAAAATAAAACTGTTGAAAAAAACAGCTATCTTTCAGACACGTGGCCACGCGATAGTGTTTCGCAACGATAATATTCGTTCTCCCCTCGGCTTCCTATTCGTTGTATGCATGATCACGCAGTAGACAAGAGTAGGGTACACGTGCCTGTCTTTCCCCAGCGATGCAGCTTCGCCTCCTCTTTCCCTACGTATTCATCGACACGGTAATTCAAACGGATGAAAAGTTTTCAAACGGCGCGTCCAGCATCTCCTTCTGTGCTACACAGAAGCTCACATCTTTCAATAATGACGATGCGTTGGCGATTCCACTCTACTGGATGAAAAAAAGCGCCAGACGGTATATTCGTCCGCAACGGTTTTTTTCATCCTTCGCTCCTTCGCCCTCTGACCCTCTCCCCTCTTACCGTCATCTCTTCCTGGGTAGCAAGTTCATTTCCGCATCGATGGAGCTTCTCCCCGCGTTGATGTTTCAATGCTAATGCTTCTTCGCCCCGAAAAGCGCGCTCTTATCTCAATTGAAGCCGTCAGCGATTATTACCTTTGCAAATTTAAACATCCCATTACACCTTACATTCTACGGAGAAACGACGTTGACGAGACGAGGAAGAGAGGAAGAGGTTCGTTTCGGAACATTCATAAAAATTCCCGCGATCCTGAAATGAATCGTAACTACGAGGCAGAAGGCGCGTAATTGCAGACACGATTTTAATCACTGACACGATCTCATGCTTCTCTACTGCCGCGCAGTAGCTTTAGTTTTTCTTTTTTGTCCCAAGACCGCTTTTTCTCTTCTGGGGAACAGAGAAAAAACCAACGAGACGATGTCCTTCTGCTTTCGTTAATTTAATCGATAACGAAGTGAAGGGTGCGGTTCCGTCATTTTTACGAACTCGTTAAAAGGTTATGTTAATTACACGGATATATGCAATGGCTCGTTGTGCTATTATGAAGCGTTTCCGGAATGGCTTATATATAGTTTAAAATATTGGCTCCGGGGAATATTAATTATAGATCACTGCATTCCACAGAGAAAACTACTTCCTTTGGCTCCTCTGGCGATTTGGAATTTTTCTATTCACTCGTTTCCTTATTTGTCAATTTGTTCACTTCTGTTACTCAATCAACATTCCCTTCTTTATATTGTGTTTCAATTCGAATCGTATCTCCAAAATCAGTTAATATTCTTAACTTTAGTTTGTAAACTAAATCACGTAAATTGCATTTTTCAAGTACCTGATTCTATATCTTAACATAGAAGATGGAATGTAGAATTTACATTTTTATTGAAGAGAAGGGTGCTTCTATACTTCGGTTTACTCAACAGGCCGTTCAAGGTCAGATTTTCGTCTTGTAGTTTTCTAATAGCAAAACCTCCACGACAGTATTTTCTGTGAACACGAAGACTTCTAAACACATAATACTTCACAAGGGTACAGAAACCTTCGTAGAATTATTTCCTTCTGAAAAAAGTGACAGAAAATGATGACCTTGAACGGCCTGTTGAATTAGCTTGGAGTATGGTAACCGAAATAGATTATAATTCCGTTTCAAGTGTAGTTAAAGAAAAATCACGCAGGAAAATTTTCTATCTATCGTACTATCGGACAAGGTTTTTCGTGAATACACCGGGGCAGCTGTAAAGTAAAATTGAATTTTTTTAAATAGAAATCTGTAACGAAACGGATTTTTGTTATCCTGCTCCTTCCGCCGGATGCTCTAGAGCAGGCCCGGGGAAATTCTTCTCCGACGTCGCTGTGCTACTCCTTCCATTAGTGTGGCGTTCCCCCTCCAGTAGGCTACGATTTCCCTCACCATTCCCGCTGCTCCGCACACAGACATACCTGAACAATGCTCTCACTGCGAGTGTCACACAGCGGCAGAAACAAGTGAATGTAGTGGGGAGAGCTCGGCAGGAGGAGAGCGGAGACCGTGTGGCCCGCGGGCCACGATTTCCCCAGGCCTGCTCTAGAGCAGGCGCAACTGGTGGCCAAATGAGCGTTTCGCGAGCCACTCGCGAGACGAGACCCAGCTCGGGACGTATGGAAGGAGAACTCGCTAAGTGTGTGAGTGCAGTCTGTCAGACTAGAGAGCCTAGGCTTGCATTTAGCATAACGGAGTCTTCGGAAATGGGCAATGAATTAAAATTCGTGTACAATAATAATTAAATATGTTTATATAGAGTAAATCCCACAAGGTAAAGGATAATATTACTATAGGATATTGTATGTTGTTTAAATGTGTTTGAATATGTTACTTAAATGTCATAGATAACAATAACTATACATAAAAAATTAAAAAAAGAAATATGTATATAATAAATATAGTGACATGCTCCGCCGTCCTCGCGTCGTGAATCGAGGCGGAGGACACGCAGCAAGCCCTTGCCGATCTCTCCGCGCCTTTACGAGATCAGTAGCAGGTTCTCGAGCGCCAGGTACTCGAAAATACCGGCGCGGAGGGGAGCAACTCGCGAAGATCTTAGGCCCCGTTTACATCTGAACATTTCTGCCGAACAAACATCGGAACGAACATGGCAAAGTTTTCTTCCACAGATCTGAGCTGAGGCGTGGCATGATGACAAACGGGTGCATAAAGCGTTAGAATCAGTCCCGCGATTTGACCCCAAACGCGTAACCTTGGAAGAATTCGTGAGCGCGGTACAGGGCGCGTTGAACCTGATTCCCCCTCAGGCAGAAGGGAGGTTCGCCAGAGGCCTTCGTTTTAGATTGTCCGACGCCGCTAGATACCATGTCGAAGATGGTGACTGTACCACTGTACAGGCCATTTTGAAAAGACTGAAATCCAGGTACGCCCCGGGTAGGAAATTCCAACAGCTTCGCTCAGAATTACGATACGTTCGCCAAAACCGCCACGAATCCGTGTTAGAATACGTAGAACGCGTACACCGACCGTATCGCCAAGCCGTCGCGTGCGCGCGCGAAGAATTCGGAGCAGGTAGCGAGGACGTCATTTCAAAAGTAACACTCTTAACTCGAAGGGCCTTCATTGCAGGGCTCTCGAGCTCTATTTCTCGCCTTCTTTAAATCGACCCCCCTAGTCGCCTGACTGAACTCTTTGACGAAGCCCTAAGCGCGGCAAAAGAGGAAAAACTTGCCCCGGCCGAATCTCGTCACGATACAGGATCGTTTAGGCCTGCGTTGAGATCTCCCGCGCCGCGCCGTACGATCGCGACCGGAAATGGACCGAATGGCGGGAGACCCCGGAGGAACAAGATTTCGAATACCCCCGAACCTCGTACTCCTCATATTCTTCCGTTACCAAAGACCGCGACCGAGCGACGGATGACGACGATTCCGATACCTGCGATTGCCGTCGTAGCCGGGACCGGAAATATGGACGACGACGCGATCGTAGCGCATCCCCCTATCGAGGATTACCGCGAGATCGGCCGAGAAGTAGGGACAACTCTGGCTCCCGAGCAAATTCACCCTCCGAGCAGGACCATTTAAACTACCAGGGTGCCCGCTCGTCCCATCGGAACGAGCCGGGCGAACATACATCACCCGTGCAAAAAACCGTAGCATTCAAAGAAGACCAATCCCGTACATCGGACAAGTGCCATCCCCGCGAATCCGGCTCTTTTGACCTATACCGTTTACACCCCTGCCCGTCCTACCAACCTCTCCGTATAAATCTTTCAATCCCCATCTTCATACAACCTCAGACCGAATAGCTGGCAATAAATCAAGAAACAGATGAATACTTCCCAGTCGCCTCTCCATATCTAGAATCTTGTCGAATCCACCCCCTCAAGTATATCTGCAGCGCCTCCATACCTATTCACTCCTTGGACAAGGCGTCCTGTTGTGAAACAGACTTACTGGTGCAACCCCAGAAGATCCAGTGGTTGGGATGCAACGTCCAGACGTTATCAACAGGATACCCATTCGTCCGGGAATTGACCTCCTCCAACACCTGGCTGTATTCCCTCGCGGATGCAACGCCTCTGCAAGCAAAATGCGACAGAAGAGCGGCAGGATACGAAATACTCCAGGGAGCGGGAGTACTCAAACTCCGAAGCGGAGGCCAAGCATCCATCGGAACCACCAAAGTTACAGCCACCAAAGTTACAGCTCCTGGAATGATAATGGAAACCCTGAATTTGACCTTCCATCCACCTTTGGGGATCAACTTCTCCCAGCTCGTGCCGGACCTCAACAAACATCATTTGAAGATAATAGCAGATCGTCAGGATAACCAGACATGGAATTTCAACCTGCATTCCGGGGACCACTCCATGGTGTTGAAAGAGTTGGAAACCAAAGCGCAGAATTTGGCCACTCATCATCGCGCTAAACAAACGATGGAGTACGTCACGTACGGTGCTTCAGCCATCTTTGGCGTCGCTGGAGTCGTGGCTGTCGGTTGGATAGCCCTTCGTTGCCTCAGCAAATAGCGTCACAGGGACAGGCCCCCGCCTCTCACCACAACCCCTGGAGTCAACCCTGCAAGCATTTCCGAACCAATCCCCCTCACTATAACGGATTTATCAATCGGAACACCCGGTATCGTGGCTAAAGGAATTGGCAATCAGAGTTTGATGACCGTCAGCAAATTCCCTCCGAACTTGGGAAACGATTCATTGCAAGGCATGGTCGTTTTCTAGAACGAAATTCTTTCCACACCTTCTCCCACCCCGACCCAGGAACCGACGACCGAAGTCTTATAAGGCATCGCTGCTGGGAGGAGCGCACAAAGTACTCACAGTTACTAAGTGACGATACTTATCACCACAACCATGTCGTGCAACAAGGCAACGCAAACTTCCGAGTTACCTGTCTACTATGTTGCTCCGGCTCTGCCGCCGATCACCCTGGCAGAGAGAGTGCTGGCCAGAGAGGACCTGGCGCCACTCTCAAGACGACGCTGCATCACATCAAAGGGGAAAATTCTGTTCAACCCTCGGACGAACCAGGTGCTCTGTCACACGTGCGACTGGATCCAGTCGTGTCTGCTAGGAGGCCGGGCAGAGGACTACGAGGAACACTTCGACCAGGAGGTCCACCTGCTGGTAAGGGAGCGTTTCGCCATCCAAAAGGCGAAATGCGTGCGGTGCAAGGAACGGGTCTTGACCATCGGGAACCCCCTGGACTGTCCTGGCTGCATCGGAGCGTTCAACCGCACTCCAAGATACCAGCTCCTGGGACGCCCCTGCATACGAAGGACCTGAACGGCGGAGGAAGACACCTACCCTTCCCGTGGCTTGTGTAAAAAAAAAAAAAAAAAAGGGAATAAACCAAAACTCCTAAGAGGCACAGACCCACAAAAGGGGAAAATTTAAAACCTGCGTTCTTTCACTCGAAAAACCTTCCCCTTTGCGACTTAGCGAGTAAGTTATCGTTAGCAATAATTCCATACACTTCTACCGACGAAAATAGCAAAAAGGAAACTGTATAACCGAAATAGCCTCCCGAGACTATTTCGAGTCTAAAGATGGGGGTATAACATAATCTTTAGATTTCATTATTCCTTTTCGCTCTTTTCGCAAAATCAAAATCGCTGACGGCTGACGGTGCACTGGCCCACTGTGCCACGACCTCGATCGCGACCGACCGAATAACACCGATTTTGATTACTTAATTATTAACCAAGCGCCGATCTGCAACGCGCCACCCAATTGTAGGATCTGCGCGAAGCCGCGACCGTTGTCAGATTTTCGTCCTCACGAACGCGAGTAGATACCGTCGGAGAGTTGCCGTCAACGCTCGAAGTCCGCGTTCCGACCAAGTGCCGCGCCTGTCCCGGAAGTCAGGAAACAACGCCCCGATTGCGTGTCGGTTGAGTGTGGCGAGCGATATTTCGGTGTGCCGTGAATAGGTTCGTGTAAAACCCCCGGCTATACCCCGGAGAATCCCTTCCGCCCCGAACGAGACCAGCGCGATCCAGAGAGGGTGCCTGAGCTACAAGGACCAAGGACCACGGCCAACAGGATTAAGCAGACATCGTCCGGACGAGCCCTCCCTAAGCGACCGTATCTACAAGCTGTGTGAGTCGAACTGAACCAAGCGAGTGTGCTTATGTATGAGTGAGGGTCGCGCGCCGTATACCCGCGAAAACCTGTATTCTTTTCGTTTCTTAATATATTAGATTCAAAGGGAAACAGTCTCTCCACCTCGCCCTGCTTTTCAACCTCCTTCATCCTGTCCTTATTGTAGGAGAAAAAGAGTCGGCCGATCGGATTGTCTGGACCGGGATTCGAACCCGGATCTTTCACTTTCCGGGCGAGTGCTTTAACCAATTAAGCTATCCAGGCCGACCGACAACTCAGATTCTCCTAAACATTATAATCGAAACGTAAACACAAACTCAGGCATCCAACCACCTACATTATCATTATTTCTATAGCAAGTAAAGCTGACAAGGGAAGTTCGGTGACTGTCCGCCGCTGATTTTAATGAAACTTTGTATGTTTTTTCTATGGTCCAACCTAAGAATTTTGCCCTATATAGTAGCTGCCCATACTCGACTTTAAGAGGGAAACTACCCCTTTAATCCAAATCGCCCTTTTCATTTCGGTGTTTATAACTGACAAAGTATAAGCGTTATAAAAAAATGTTTTATACAAAAATTTTACTGTTATTCAAGGCCTATAGGATGGCACTACGAAAATTTTGAAAAAGCGAATTGTTTATAAAAATTAAATTTTGCCCACCCCCCTTTTTCTGACAAAAAATGTTTTTATTTCAGGTTAATAAAGAGCTCTTTATTGTGAATTCAGCCATGTATAGCAATATATAATTATTCTATTTGTTGTATGCAAAAACGTTGCATCATTTCTGCGTAGTGTAATATTTGTCATTATTGGTACGGTGAATTGAAATAAATATCCAATCATTACATTTTTCTGCGCCAGGGATAATGATTAAAACTGCGTAAATAAATAAATAAAAAAAGGAAAAATATAATATATAAACTTTTTTTTGTTTTTTACGTGGGGAAATATGCGTTAACGCACACTCCGGCCATGGCGCCGGCCGAATAGTGTCGGGCTCTCCCGCGGCGCTGGGCTAATGCCCACGGGTCTACCGACTAAAAAAACCCCACTATTTGTCCCTATAATGCGGACTAGTTGTCCACCTCCGAACTGCGTTCTAATTGAACACATTACCGGGGAAGGGGGGGTCACCTTGCTTTCTGATTTTCGGGTGTTATCGTTATCGTTGTTCGTTACAATGCCCCGGCAATAATAACAAACCTTGTTTTCTGACCTTCGAATGCTACGGGTTATGCGATAGAATCTCTGACCAACAATAACGATTAGTACGCAAGAAGCAAATATATTTTTTGTATACATATCATTTCTGTATGGAATGGCAGGACTTGCATTGTAATTGGCAGCTCTGGACGAAAGAGAAAGAAAGTAGTAGTGTCAGCTAAAGTAAAAAATATACAATCAGGGAGTGGTAGTATTTCATTCGCACCGGCTACAATAACGAAATAGGATTCTACAATATAATCCGAGATTATATTCTATTAATTTATTCATTTATTTATTGTACGTAATTTTCACAATAATGATATTCTTCGTAAAAATGTTTCAAGCAGAGGTATTTCTTACACCAGGCACGACGAAAAATTGCAATTTCTCCGCATATGTGACACCTATGAATTTCGTTATCTTGTTTCCCAAAACAATAATCAACTGGATTCTCGTAACGACCTGGGCGATCTTCGAGGTATCCACTCTTAAACCATGAGTAAAAGCATTTACTTATTTACGCAGTTTTAATCATTATCCCTGGCGCAGAAAAATGTAATGATTGGATATTTATTTCAATTCACCGTACCAATAATGACAAATATTACACTACGCAGAAATGATGCAACGTTTTTGCATACAACAAATAGAATAATTATATATTGCTATACATCGCTGAATTTACAATAAAGAGCTCTTTATTAACCTAAAACAAAAACATTTTTTGTCAGAAAAAGGGGGGTGGGCAAAATTTAATTTTTATAAACAATTCGTTTTTCAAAATTTTCGTTGTGCCATCCTATAGGCCTTGAACAACAGTAAAATTTTTGTATAAAACATTTTTTTATAACGCTTATACTTTGTCAGTTATAAACACCGAAATGAAAAGGGCGATTTGGATTAAAGGGGTAGTTTCCCCCTTAAAGTCGAGTATGGGCAGCTACTATATAGGGCAAAATTCTTAGGTTGGACCATAGAAAAAACGTACAAAGTTTCATTAAAATCGGCGGCGGACACTCACCGAACTTCCCTTGTGAGTCAAGGTGTGCATCAGCACTTACAATTAGAGGGAGCAACGGATCCAGGTAAAGTATATGGAAGAGCGAGCGTCTCAAAGCAACGCTCGACGTAACATACCGGATTTTTTCGATTGTTTTTTTATTGACCATTTTTCCTATTGTTACAGTATTCGTTGAATACTGTACTTTGAAATTGTAAAGTGCGAAATGAAATATTTGATAATTTAAATTTTAAATATTCTAAGTTGGACTTTTTCGAATTACAACTTAAAATCCTTGATTAGAAAAAAAGTCCGAAAAGATTCCGAAAAACTCGAAAAAGTGAAAAAATAAGATTGTAATAGAAATAAACTATTTTATTTGTACACAAAGTTTCAAGATGTTATGAATTTTTTAACTTCAGTGCTATCGGCTTTCCAGAAGCACGGCCGAATGGCATCGAAAAGTAAAATGTGCTTTCGGTCGCAGCGAAAGCGTAGGACATCGTAGGATTGCCGAAGAAAAGAGTCGGAGCATAGCCACAAGCGAGACAGACTCTGGGTTACAATATGACTCCAGGTGTTTCTCATTAGAAGACTTAGCGGCCGAACGGTCTTCGTGGAGCCTTCATTTTCTCTCACTCATTTCTCATCCTTTCTCTCTCACAGCTGCCAAAAGCACGTTGGGCCCTCTGGCAGTGTCTATAGAATCGTTACTTCTAGCAGTGGCCTACAGGGGCAGATGCATATGCAGTGTCACTGTAGTAGTGCATATCCGTGAGGTGCACGCGCGCACGGGTTCCTACTTGAGTGGATGACTCTGTATATTTCTCTGTACTAGGGGCCTGGGGGTCCCCGTCGCGTCCCGTTTCCTGCCTGTGACCCATCTCGCGACGAGCGGTGTTCCGCGTGACCTCTCGTCGCAAATCTATATTTTTTTTTGTTTTCACGTAAATCGATTTTCCATGTCATTTTAATGATGTATGAACGATATAAAGATAGGCATCAGACTCAATACTTTTCGAAACCTTTTACTTTCTTTGAAAATTCACAATAAATGTTCCAACGTTTCAACATTACATTCTAAATATTTGCTTCTTCTTTCCCTAATGTTTTTAATTACATCATTTAATTGTTTAGCACTGATACCTACAGAACTATTCGTAATTCTCTCTTTTAATTAATTTACAGAAGCAAACGGTTGCAAATAAATGTTATTTTTTAAGAATCCCCATAAGAAAAAATGCAGAGGATTCAAATCTGGCAAATGGGGTGGCCAAGACCTAGGATTATGAGTAACAAACTATTTTTCTCCACTATTTCATTAAATAATTTATTTCTTATTACCCGTGCATTATGAGCTGGTGCAGTATCTTGTTGGTAATATCGTTAGTTGTTATCTAGTAGAATACTTTCAGAACTGAAGTACGGACCTACGAGGTATATTTTATGAATGTATTCCACACCATACATTAAGACTGTATCTAAATTGATTGTTAGTACTACTCCTAAGATGTGGATTATCTGTACACTGTGCATGTTCGTTAGACTGATTGAACATTCCATTATTCGCATTTGTCCATAAAATTGTTCGGACAAAATTTGCATCCTTTTCTTTTTGGCGTAAAAAAACCAACAAAATTGTATTTTTTGCAAAGCATCTCCTGAGCGTTAAGTTTCTTCTAGTGAACTATAAATACAATGATACTAAACATGTACTTCATATAACATTCAGTTTTCAAAGACAGTAAAATATCATAAAACGTATAAAGTTTTTGATGACTGTCCTTTATATACTTTATACGTAAAATGACACGGGAAATCGGTTTATGCAAACACAAATAAAAAAAAGGACATAGTTCAATTTAAAAAGAAGTTCAATTGCACTTTGTAACTATACCAATGCATCCACGAAAAGACTAGTCCATTAGTATGATAGAACATGTTAAACCATGTACAATTTTCCTATTCGATTTTTCTCTAGCAGCACTTGGAACAGATTTATAGTCTGTGTCAGTTACTAGAAACACCTTGCCCTGGATAATAAAATATAGACGGATAGATTAAAGCTCAGATCTTTAATACAGTTTTCTTGTTCAGAACTTTAAACTCGCATACCTCGAAAGCGAGAACATGTAACTGAATATGTAGTTCTATTTTACGAGCTCAGATATTACTAAATTTATAAAATGAGATGATGATATTTCAGTGAATCATGCTGTGTGCTTTTTGAAGATCATATTTTTCTTTGAAATCAGTTCCTCTTATCCCTGATAACTGTCAGTTCTTAAGTTCTACTTTTACTTCCGGCCCCATCTTTGCCTAATCTCCACTTTATCATCTCAATTACACGACGTGTAATCCGTGTAACGTGCACATGCAATCCTATGTTCTGCGTTACCATCAATTCAGAATCAATTCATTACGATTAGATATTGGCTGGTCAGAACATAACATTCCCTGATTTTGATTGATGTGCTTGCAACTTTCCTGCTTGAATTGTAGCCTTGCCTAGCCTTGTTTGAATCATTATCGTCCACCACAAATCATTTGTGCGGCTACATAGGAAATAACAGCAGACCAACCTGCCTAATGTAATCACAATAACAGCCAAAAATTTTCTTACAAATTTTTTCAATAAACTATTGCTAATATTGTGAAAATCTTTAGAAAGAAATAGGAGCCGAATTATCGTATCTTTTAAATAAACACATAGACGAAGATAAAATTTGTAATTTAAAGTAGGGAAAACTTTTATTTCGGAGCTTAAAGTTTATATCTGATATCAGGAAACGCGATATGAATTTCGATGGACGGGAGTTTCTCTAAAACTATGTTTAACTTTGAGCAACCGTGGTGCGCGCAAGTGAAACCATTTTATCCATTTCGTTGCAATGTTACCAGTCTTCTCCCCCGTGTATTTTCGTATTAAAATGCAGATCGGTGTTCCCTTCGTTCGACCAACCACATTTTTCCGTTTGAAAATCTCCTCGAAAATGGTTTGGTAATTCGTAGCGAAGACCGAAGTGCGCGCACTTCCAAATTTTCCCATTACAATGCAGATCAATCGCGCGTCCCAACTACCAGTTCTCCGTGGTCACCCCCCTGAAAATCGATTTTTACAGGATTGCCGGAATTTCAATGCATACATGGTCGCTACCTGGCGATGGTAATCTTCATCGATTTGTCATGAAAATGTTGACGCCATTCCATGAAAACCGTCGCTCAATCCCGTACCCCATTCAAATAATCTGTAACTAAAAAGGTATGTTCTCCGTCCAGCCACGAGAATTTCCGTGAAAAAGTTGTGGAACTCTACTCTTGTTCGATTTTGAGATTTTGAATGAAATAGTCTCGTTTGTTATGTAGATCCTCGGCAAAGAAGATAATTTACATTTTGAGGTACCATCCTATAAGGATTCGGAGAAAGTTTAGAAACTACACATGGTTCTGTACTTTAATTCAAATATCAATTAAATTATAAGTGAAGGCTATCAGAAAATGGTTACTTTTGTCCGTATTTGGAAATACATAATTCATTCCTGAGGACCTGAGGATTACAAGTTTTTATATCCATTTAGCCACGAAATGATATGAAAATTTAAAAGAGGATTGAAATATTAAAAAAGTGACGATGATCCAACTTAAAAATTCGAAAGGAAACTTGTTACACTGTCGGCAAGCACTTGGAAAAAGTTGCATCATTGTCAAAAATTAAATTCACATTAAACATATGAGTATATATGACTTCATGGACTGTAAGTTATAGGGTAATTATTCGGAAGAAGACGACCTCACCGATTTCAATGACCTTAAAATATGTTGTCACGGTCATCATTCTGAACAACTTTTCCTTATAGATACCCTGAGATATTCGTGAGAAACCGCCGCTACTACTACACTGAATCTCGCCTTCACGCCACTTAAAAACAGTAAGAGTTCAATTTGGAAAATACTGTCAATGCTCGGTGTTCTACCACCTTGTAAATACGAAATAGAATATGTGCACGTCCTCCGAAGAGGTATACCAGACCCAACTCACATATATGTACCTTATATTTAACCACTATAAAATGTAATAGTCTTTCTAAGATTCGTTTTTGGCGAATTCACTACTTATACATATGTATACTTTCGACATTTGAATAAGTGATCGGAGTAAGTAAATATGTACAGGGTGTATAGAAAATCATGGACACCCGTGATAGGGGTGAAACTAGACTTCGTGTAAAATTGTTTATAACAACGAAAATTGTCGTTAAACTTTTTTATTGCATGAACCTATTCTACTCGACGAGTTGAGAAAAAGTCTCAAAGGAGCCATATGCCGGAAATGCACCTTTTGGACGCTATAAAGCGTTAAAGTTTGCGCAAAATTGTGATTGCGTAGCTCTACACACGCAAAGCGAAGCGCGTTCGTTGACGAGTTAGAAAATCGATATCGATGGAAGGATTCTCCCTCTCTCTTTTTCTTAGTGGTTCCTGTCCTTCTCGATCTTACGCACACGCGTGATTGTTGACCTCCGAACGGACGAAGCGGTTCTCCTTCTCTTTCTTAGTGGTCCCTGCTTCTCTCTCTCGCATTTATACAAACCAAGCGGTTCTCACTATTTTGTTGACCGCCGCGGCGGTGACAGGGTACGGGAGCTAGTCAAACAAATAATGAGAACCTCTTGCTTTCTGTAAGTGCGAGCGAGAGAAGCAGGGCCCACTAAGAAAGAGAAGGAGGACCGTTTCGTCCGTTCGAAGGTCAACAGTCACGCGTGTGCGTAAGATCGAGAAGGACAGGAACCACTAAGAAAGAAAGAGAGGAAGAAACCTTCCGTCGATATCGATTTTCTAGCTCTGTGACGTAGGTCAGAACTGCCGTTGTCCCTCGTATACAAACGCGCTCCGCTTTGCGTGTGTAGCGCTACACAATCACAATTTTGCGTAAACTTTAACGTTTTATAGCGTCCAAACGGTGCATTTCCGGCATATGGCTCCTTTGAGACTTTATCTCAACTCGTCGAGTAGAATAGATTCACGCAATAAAAAAGTTTAACAACAATTTTCATTGTTATAAACAATTTTGCGGCGCGTTTCTTTTACAAATCTCCATCAACAACGAGGTCTAGTTTCACCCCTATCACGGGTGTCCATGACTTTTTATACACTCTGTACCTTCCGGAAGTACCGCACGACAAACCTACTATTTTTGTACACCTATGTTTCAGAGAATATTAAGATGAATTCGGTAAGTATCATTGTTACGTCCCGCCATAGAAAGGCGCTCCGTAACCGCTAAACGTTACCACTGCCCCGATAAATATACAAAAACCAAACTATGATAACAAATAAATAAATATAACTCACGGTAAATGTGTAATCCGGGATACCCGTCAAGGCACGATTGAACGTCTCACTGCAAGATTCAGAAACGAACTGATTGCAAACACCTGACGGCTACCCCCGACGACACAAGAACTTGACCGCTTGACCGAGACCTTCACGAGTACAAAGATCTCGGCCGAGCAGTTGCGCGCAGCGTTCGCGGAGACATTGACGACGTAGTTAAACATTACCCGAAACATCCGGCTCGTGCCACCGGCCCACCTGAAGCACGCGACAAAACAGTACCTTCAGGAGAGCACGGGACCGTCGAACGCTGCATCGCAACATCCGCTCAAACTGCTGACGCCTCGATAAGCGTTCTCCGAATCAGCCAGGCTCGCGCCGCGGGTCGTCACCCGGCACGCGCCAGCCTCCGCGCCTTCGGAGGAACATAAGAACGCTGATTCAGTAAATTAAGGAACTCACAAAAACATTGTTACTGATCGAGACTCCCCACTGGATCACCGCATAGTAGAAGGGATGAAATCCCCGAACTATAAATATATGAAGACAATTCAATTCAGGGCAGTTGAGTTCAGAGTTAATCAGCAGAGAGAAAAAAGGTTTTAGAGTCCAACAGTTAAAAAGTTAAAAGCTAAAAGTCCAAACATCGTATCGTGACAGTCAAGTTCACTCATAGTTCGGTGCATCATTTCACCATTTCCAAGCGAAGGTGGTCCAGCGGAGCTTGATTAAGAACATTATCGATTATGTAAGTTAATCTTAAGAATTATCCTATACTTACCGCGTTAATAAGCGTATTCATAATTCCCACCTGACTTGCGACTACACCTTAACGAAAAACATTGTTATACTTACTTACCTTTCCCAAAAACGGTTTCACTTAGATACTTCTTCTTCGTGGCGTCGAGTGACTGAACACGCTCTACCAGAGACGGTGTTCTCTCTCGAACACGAAGTCGCTCGCGTTAGTACACATACTCCCTATGATCGAGGGTAATCAAACACGCTCTTTATGAACGGAGTTTCTACCCAGACATAGGGCTAGTCAAACCAAATTAACCAGATCACGTTCATTTCAATTACAGAAACGACACCTCAATATCTTTCCATTCCAATGAGTCCCCCGAACCCGATGGACAAATGTGAACAGCCATCGGTTAGTATTTAATTATTTTCCGTCAGACCATCCACTTCCTCGTTAAACGGCATTGTAATTAGTTTCCCCCTTTTTACTGTACGGGCCTAAACCACACACGTCGACGAAACCTCCGTCGTTCTCGATCGCGCCGCTCGTGCGAACTAATCAAGGTTCCTCAAGGAATAATAGAAGCCCTCGAGCTTCTAGAAATCCAATTGTGGAAGGAATCAGAAGTCGGAAAAACGACCGAAAACTTCGAACGATTAGTAATCTAGTTAGAGATTGTCATTATACTAAATCTTAATAAATAACTCTAAAATATAAATAACTCTCATTTACTTTGCCCACATTTTCCTCAATTATCCCCGAGCGATAGGTCCCAGGATCTGCTCGAAAGCGAGACAGCGATTTTGAGCTTTAGCCGCTCGAAGCTTAAAATCGTTATCCCGTCGAAGTAATTGAAAACGTAACAATCATAACAATTTTTTTTTTCATCTAGACCGAGAAAACATTAAAAAACTATGTTTTACATTTTCTGTTAAGAACTTGAAGAGCTGCCATAGCATAATGTGCGTGTAACCGTTATGTTCATACCACATCCAATTACGATACATTATCGGCACTTCTTCAAAAGGAAATTGCAATTCATTTTCAAGAAATGCAGTGTATTTCTGACTATTTAGGGTACTATTCGATAAAAAATCCGATTTGAAATAAAAAGGGAATCAATTCTCATGCGGGGTAGTAAGTACCTCTAGGGGACTTTTTGCCCCAACGGTACATACATCTGTTCTTAATACATAAAAAAAATGAAAAATTGTAGAGGATAATTGAGTATTGCTTAATGAGCTCTATTATCTTCCAGTATAATTTTTTACAAAAATGTATCAGACTGTATTGTACGACCTTTCTGCATTAATTGATTCCTCATGACATTCTGAACAAAAAGGTATCAGGATACACAGTCAAAAAATTAATATTTTGTGAAATATTTTAAATTGCATTCAATATCTATGAATATTCAAATGTCGTGTTTTAAGTTCCATTTCACTTATTCTTTTAAATGACTATAATATTTGAATTCACCTTGAGAATGACTATAATCCGAGGTATTCAAGAATACATGATTCCATTTAAAATAATGAATTAACCTTCAAAACTCGTAAACACGTTGTTTAGGATTAGATTAGGTTTAGTTTAGCTTGAAATTGTCGTATGCAAGATGAACGCCCTTCGCGGAATATTTGTAATTGTAAGCGCACGGACGGATCCGAATCCATCCGTTAGATGTTAGAAGAAATATCTGCGTGCGACCCGCGAGTGGTTGTCGGGGCCAGAACCGTTCAGTCCGTTCTAACGTACACACCCAAGTGTCAGTTCCGAGCTACCACTAAATTGTCAATCGCCCGTGCGAAGTTTTACTTCAATCAAATATATTGTTCAGTGTTTGTTTTATGGTGCGTCTTTCACTCTTTGAACCCGTTCACGAGCTCCGTAGTTCGATCCACATAAAACACACGTCCACCTGGAAAATTTTTCTTTTCATCATTTAATAAAACCATCTAAATCAAACCACTTTTATTTCACACATTTCTCTGTATCTCCAAAATCGAAGGAGCTTTTGAGGTGGATCGCTTTTGATAACTCACCCTCTATACAGGGTGTTCAACAATAGGTTTAAAGTGTGATTCTTCACGTCAAACTAAGACGATATTTGAGGACGAAAAAATTTTATTTGTGGCTTCGTTAGCGAGTTATTAATTGTTGCAAATACGTGTAAATGCTTGTCTGATGTGAAGGCCTCTCCTATTGTCGATGCGCTCCAGTTACGCCAGACAACGCCGCTGTCAATATTATGCCCACACAAAGAAAACTTACCTCGCAGTCAAATTAATAACGCTTTTCGAAACTACATACAATAATTTTCTTCAAAATTTCAGTTGAACGTCATACAATGACTCGTGTTAAGTCTTCAATCAAATTTTTAAGAAAATTATTGTAGTTTTGCATGATGTCATTAATTCGACTGTGAGGTAAATGGGTTTCTTTGAGTGGTTACGACACTGACAGCAGCATGTCTGGCGTAGTCACCGTGCGTCGAGAGTAGCGAAGACCATCGTGTCTGTTTCGGCGGGGCCGAAAAGAATCCGGAGTTAGATCGAGTAATGATAGTCCACAAAATTTATTCAACAAAATTCACACTCACGGACGACTGACAATCAATACAGTTAACTCTATACACGACGTTCACAAAAATTATAACGAGTGGATGCAGGGATCCGTTTCGATCTCACAGAGGTGCGAGATATGCGCGTGCCTGACTCAGCGCTTTATTTCGAGTGATTAGATGACGGTTACGGGCTTGAGAGACAACGATGGGTAAGGGTGATCGCGTTCCAAATTCAGGCCGCTACGCAAACAAAATCATCGTCGCCGAGTCAAGGAACCGCGCGAAAATGGAACGGCGCGAACAGCGTCAGACAGGTTTTTGCACGTATATGCAAAAATTAATAACTCACTAACGAAGCCTCAAATGCAATTTTCTCATTATTAATTTTCGTTTTATTGTGATGCGAAGAACCACCTCTTAAAATGTCTGCCACCTGTTCTCAAACACCCTGTATACATGATGTAAACAAGAGCTCAATTGGAACAAAAAATTTCCTATAATATAGTGTTCGATTTTTCTTCATTTTGAAGTAATAGTACCTTAAAGCTAACAATATGGTTTTGTGATGAGTACTAACTCTGACACATCGACGAAACAAACACACGGAAGCAAACAGCCTTTGCTTACACCCTGTATATTATAAAGCATTTCTACAAATTCTTGTCGCTGGAAATAATTGCTAAACGATACATGTGACGAAAAAATTTATAAACGTTATTGAAAT
Source organism: Perdita meconis (assembly GCA_030770465.2). NCBI lineage: Eukaryota > Metazoa > Arthropoda > Insecta > Hymenoptera > Andrenidae > Perdita > Perdita meconis. Next base: position 2,258,631 of record JASKOS020000014.1, on the reverse strand, counting down.
TGTTGTTTATGTAGATTATAATTATACAGGGTGTCCCAAACTAAGTGCGGGAGCCGGAAAGGGTAAATTCCTGGGGTGATTCTAAACAACATTTTCCTTCGCAATGTTGCGCCGTTGCCCTTGGCCGGTTGGTCGCAACCAAAATAATCTTCGGAATTGGTCGTCGAAGGAGAATCTCGGGTAAACCGAGGGTAGTTGGGATCTTTGCCGGTTAAGGAGTTGGAACTCGCCGTAAACGATTAACAACGTTTTATTAAATAGACACTGTACTAGACTCTCCGCCGCGATAGATGGTGGGTCGCGCGCTGGTCAGCTGTTCGGAGCTGAGTCCAGTTGACTAAAAGTCGCCCGCGGTTCTTCCGCGTTGTAACCACCTTTATTGTTATTTAATATTGGTTGAAAATTCTAATAATTACGTATAGCCTTCGCGAGTCATCGACGTCGAAATCTCTTAGCTCATGAATAGGAATAATGCTAAGTCGATAAGTTAAATATAGCACCGATTCCGAACATCGGGTGGTTACCAATTTGCTACAGACTCGCGAATGTGGGTTTTTCGGGAAACGCGTGTCGGGTTTCAAGAACCAATGAATATTTCGTTTTCTCTTGGAAATAACAAGGTTGGTGTATTCTGATTAATTAATTTATACATTCGAGTACTCGTGGTGAGACGTAAGACGACAGAACGGAATAAAACTCGCTCGCGAATAAACACATTTTATAATCACATAAATTTCACATGAATTTCACATACCATCGAGATGCGGAGAGACCACCTTCCTTTCACACATATAAAATAAATAAAATGTAAGAACTCTAAACCTCCTAGACTATAAAAGTCGCTGACGCCGTCGAGACACCGTGGATGGGTCAACATCCAGGGGTGAATCAATGACCGCTATTTTACGTCTCGCGATGTATCGCGGAGAATCTGAAGAATGCCCAGCCTGGTACGCGAGCAGGGGAGGCAGACCAGACCTCAACGATACGCGTATTTATAGCACAAACGAATTTGAGGTGATGCTTCAAAACGAAAAGTGGAACGCGAGCAATTCGTCACACTTTGTGATTTCCTCGCATACGCATTATTCTATAAGTGAAGTTAAAATTTACACATAATAAAGAAGGCGGTGATCTCTCCGTTGCACGATCCTGCGGAGACGGGGTCGCGCACGCCGCGGAGCCCGCGGTTCGGCCCCTGGCCGCGCCCACGCCGCGGACCCCCTATTTTGCTCCCGGTACCTAAATTTTGATTTACGTGAGGTGTTCTTGGGACGTGACTCTATCTATTATTCTGATGATGTTATTGAAAGATATATAAATGAATATTGGTAAACTGGAATTAAGATTTGGATTCAAAAGTGAAAAGAGGCAGCAATCTGCCGAAGTACCGGGAGGAAAATCCGCCGCGTGAGCGCAAACAGAGGCCCGAAACCACCGATGCGAGATCTCGAAGATCCTTCTAACCACGTGCGCGATTCCCGTCTCCGGACTCCCCAGGATTGCCTCTTCTTCGCACAATCACACTTTTCGACGATCACAGTTAGAGTGATTATAACTCGGCTCGCGTCGCGATCCTCGGATCGGATCACGCGTGAATTGATGTGTGCGCAATCGAACGCTGGTGGGAGCTTTACGTCACCGTCTCGATACATGTACGCGAGATCGATCGCGTGATCTTCTAATATTGTGTGCGTGACATCCTTACGCTCACCTATCACACCTGCGTACATTTATGGTGCCGTTCACAAAGTGACGGTGACAGCGTGGGTTTTATGTGCGTGGGAATGAGTAGCGTGGCAAGGCGGTGGCCCGGTGGTCAGCGCCCTTGCTCGCGGGGATTGACCTAGATTACGAAAATCCGCGTCTGCACTTTTGAGGTGCCGCTGCCTTGGAAGGCCGTTGCTCAATGCTGCGCGTGCACATTCCCATGTGTTGCACTATCTCACGGTTCGGGTTGTGTGCGTCACAACATCCCCCCCCCCCCCCCCTTAGAAGAAGGTCCGGTGGGTGGATCGTATCGGTAATGTTTACGTATACGTCAGAGTCCAGTGTATACAAAAAATTTTTATCCCGAATATAATGTGTTTTTACAATCGTTTCTTAAGATTATCTCGTTTTACATGTTTTTCCCGTTTTATAATGTTGTAATATAATCGTTTCTTAAAACTATTCGGATTTGTTCGCTTAATCTAAACTGCGTATGCGATGTTGTTTCTCTAGTAATTCTATTTCTGATTTATCTACTTCCCTATGTATTGTTCCTATCTGCTTATTCTATTCTAACGCTTTTGCTACGTGGGATATGGTTTTCAAATTTTCTATATGCTTTAACGTGTTTTTAGACTTGGCGTAATTTTTATCATTCGCGTCTCTACATGTTTAAATGTTCCCGTGAGTCGATAATGAAGTGTTACTTCCTAATTGATTATGGTAAAGTTTTTTGTGTGATCTGCTTTATCGATTTGTTTCGCCGTTTCGCGCGGGGCTCTACCTGTGCTGAGCTCCCTACCAACGTTACCCTTGCAAAGGAGGACAGGTTTAACATGCTGTCTTCGTCTCTCTTTGCAAATCGCGTTGTTCGCAACATTGTGACCTATATAAGTGCGTGTTTCGTGCCGCGGTCTCAATATACGTTCAACTTTTTACGTTAAGGAAGAAAGGGGAAAAAAAAACGTCTGCAATGGATTGTTTCAAGTTGAAGAACAATGCTGCGTGTTACGTGTGTGGGGTAAGTATTTTCTTTAGTTATTTCTATTCTTATCCTGATTTTTTATTAGTTTTTGGTGTGTTTAATTAATTTCATTTTTTTTTTTTTTTGTGTTTAGTGTCCATCCCAGTTTTTCGAAACGAACTGGCAGGGGCGGATGGCCGCCTCCTGGAAGAGGTGCGCCCGCCGCTATCACCGCGGTGAGCTGGAGGAGTTGTGGCAGGAGACTGTGCCTGCCGGGTGGGAGCAGGGAGATTTGTTTAATCTCCGTCGCTTGTTTGGTGAGGAGCCCTTTTTTGTAAGTATCTACGTTATTGTTATTGTTTAATTATTTGATTTTTCTGTTGGTCCGTTTTTAATTTGAATTTTTTTTTTTTCTGTTAGAGTGTGCAGACATCTGGCTCCCATGGGGCGAATGCTCCCTATCACGAGGTCCTCCCTATTAGTTAAAAGTTCCTTTGTTTTTATAACATGATTTTATATGTATGAGTTTATATAAATGTATGTACTTCTCTCCTTTCTTGTTTTTTTAATATATATTTATTTGATTGAACTCGGTTGGGTTTTTAAGTGTGTTTACTCTCCTTCATTTATTCCAATCTGTTCCTTTTTCCTTACCTGTTAGTTAGTTTTAAGATTAGCTAGTTTTGTTTGTTTTTATTATTATTTGATTGTTCTTCTTTTGCTAATTAGTTTATTAGTTTGTTATTACTATTTTTTTTTGTTTACTTTATTTTCAATTCTTATAGTTATTTCTAATTAGTTAATTTTATATATTTTTTTTTAACCTCTTAGTTGGTTTTTTATTATTATTATCTCTCTTGTTAATTTAGTTTCTTTTATCTTTAACTTCTTAATTTACTTTTATTTCTTATCAGTAGTATTTCTCGCTGATTAGCTTTGTATTAGTTATTCTTTATTGTTATTTATACCTTTGTTTTTTCGTTGGTTTATGTCCGATTTTTTGTTACGCTTTACTAATTTATAGCTTTTGCTTTATTTACTGTTATTTCGCTTTTTATGTTCTATCTATTTTAATTTTTGTTACTGTTCTGTTATTTATTTATGTTTTGTTTTGTTTACTCAATATAATGCTTCAGTCTATTTACATGCGTTAGTAATGTTTTTCGTCCCTTTTGTATCGTGTAATTTACATTAGAATTTCCTTTTATTTTTTGTGTATGGTCCTATCCATTTACTGTCTAGTTTCTTTGATCTACCTCTTCTAACTGCTTCGTCATATAATAATACTTTATCTCCTATTTTGTATTCTACTTGTTTTGCCTTTTTGTCCTAGTATTCTTTTGTCTTTTCTTTTGTCATTTTTAATCTATTCCGTGCCGTTTCGTTTGCTGTCCTTAACCTTTCTATAACTTCGAATGCGTAATCGTCGTAATTGTACGTATGTGTTAGTGGAAGTTTTAATGCTGTCGGTAATTCTGCTTGTCGTCCGTAAACTAATTCGTGTGGTGTGTAACCTGTCGCTGTATGTGGGGTGGTATTGTATGTGAACATTGCGTATGGTAACCATTCGTCCCAGTCTGTCTGTTCATTGTCTATGTAATTTTTTAAATATTCTGCTAATGTCCTATGTGATCGTTCTAACGCTCCGTTTGATTCTGGGTGATATGCTGATGTTTGTATTTTTGTAATTCTTAACAATTTACATATGTTTTTAAATATGTCGCTTAAAAAATTTGTCCCTTGGTCTGTTAGTATTTTGTCTAGAATTCCGTGTTCACAAATTATTTTATACTATTTTATACTAATCTTAGAATACCATCTGTCTCCCATAGATATGAATCTTCTACTATGTACAACGTTTGTTTAATATTCTTCCCGAAAACGGGGAAAGTTGCTTCTATTTTTCCTATTGGATTTATTTCTTCTCCTGCAAATGCGGTTAACCTTATATCGTTTGCATTTAATTCAATATTATCCTTTATCCTTTAATTTACTTTGTGCTATTAATGATACTTCAGCTGCTGTGTCGATTATCATCCAAACCGAGGATGTCTTTATTTCTTCCAAAAAAATTTTTACGCCGTATGATTTCGCGAATTTTTCTGCGATTGTTCGAATAAAAACGGAATGTACGATAGTGTCGCGTTTCGCTGGCGTATTTTCGCCGCGTATACGCTCAGGCGAGGCTGCTCGACCGCGCGTTCGGTTTTCTGCGTACGACGCACTTCTATTTCCACGATTTTGCGAGGACGCTTGATTGTAACGTTGGTTTTCGTGTTCTCGCGGAATATTATTTTCTTCCTCGCGATTATTTCTACCTTGTATGGGCGTCATTCTGCGTTTACTATTTAGAGAAAATGAACATCTATAATTGTTATTCTTATTATTGTTATTATAGTTGCTATTATTATTATTATTATTTCTCTGGTCTTTCCAGCAATCTTTTGTATAATGCCCATTCTTTCTACACTTGCTGCAATACTTTGGAAAATTATTCGCGGAGCTATAGGAGGTCTGCGCGGAGCGCGTGTCCCACGATGAGGATGAATGAGACGAGTATCGCGTTACAGTTTTACGTCGCGTCGCTCGTTCTTCCTCTATCGCTATTGAGATTGCCTCGTTCAATGCTCTCGGTTTCTGCGATTTTACTATAGTTTTAATGTCATCATGTAACCCTTCTAAAAATACGTTGTTAGCCATTTTTTCTGTGGTTTTACTAACCGTTGCTTTTTCTGTTGCTGTCATTGTGTCGTCTATCAATGACGGTACTAACTCTCCTAACAGATTTGAAAATCGTATCCCATATGCATGTGCGTCTTCGTATTTTCCCTGTCTACATTGTAATAAATCGAATTGTATTGCCGCGCTTGACCGTACTGGTTTATAACGCGATTCTAACATATCCCTAAGTTCCTCGAATGTCCTTATTCGTCTTGACTCTACTTCATCTAACGCTCTTCCTTTAATCTTAGTAGACTTTATCGCTGATAATAATTTATTCCGATCATCTTCCGTTCCTGCATTAGCAAGGGTAAATTCGCACGCCTTTAGAAATGATTTTAATTCCGTCGGCTTGGTGCCGTCAAATGCGGTTATTAGTGTTAACGCATGATAAATATTTCTTCTTCCCGAGGGTACATTATCGAATTCGCTTTCTATCGAATCGCGTTGTTGCGGATTGTATTCGGGCGGAAAAAAGGTACTCGGGGGCCTTGGAGGTTCGCCCCTTTCGCTACTCGTCTCGAATTGCACCGAATGTCCGTGTTCCCTATCTCGATTCTCTCGATTGTTATCGGTTACTCCTATCGATTGTCGCATTAGTTCTATCTCTCGATCTACTCTACCTGGGCTTATTTCTCCGTTTGTAACAGGGTTGCTATTACGCATTTGAATTTGCAAAATACTTTGTACCTGAGTTGCTAAATTCGCTAATGTTGATTCTATCCTTCCGATTCTATCGTCGGGTCGCGGAGGAAGCTGTCTTTCCTGATCGCGGTTTCCTGCTTGTGCTGTTTGGCCTCTGGATGCCATGGTTAATAGACTATTATCGATATCGTTAAATGAAATATGTCGCTCGCTGACGACGTGACTCGGATATCCGAAACTAGTATGGCTAGATAACGCGGTTTGATCTAACGCGTTCTGGGTTCGTTCGTTTATGTCTACGACGGCGGTGTGTACAGGTTGTACTACGCTAGTCGATCCGTCGTGAACAAGAAAGTATTCCCGTTGGGGAGTACTTGACCTCGCCCTTCTAAGTCTATTCCGGTCGCCGGGAGATTTTGGAAGCTCGCTACAAGAGACGGCTCGTCGCAGAGTACTGTCTCTCTTAGGTTTGAACAGTCGTTTGAACATGTGGTACGAGAAAAAAACTTTTTGCTCAGTTGAAACAATAGTTCGCTTACAGTTTGACGAACTGCTGACCTTAGTCGGTGTCTGTTGTCGAGTCGAACGTCCTTCGTCGCTCAGCCGGCTGCCTCAACGGTAAAAAGGCTCCATTGGCGTCTGTCTGCTAGCGATTTACCGGAAACCGTCGATGGCTCTCGATACGATCGGCAAGGTTGTCCTGGAGGTCCCCGTAGTCGGTCCCCGCTAACGTAGAATTCTCGGACTCTGCGTTGTAGACTCCTTGTCCAGTTGATAATAGTTGTTTTACTCGTCTTACGTTGGCTGGATCCCACCGCTGCCACCAATTTTTGTTGCGCCGTTGCCCTTGGCCGGTTGGTCGCAACCAAAATAATCTTCGGAATTGGTCGTCGAAGGAGAATCTCGGTTAAACCGAGGGTAGTTGGGATCTTTGCCGGTTAAGGAGTTGGAACTCGCCGTAAACGATTAACAACGTTTTATTAAATAGACACTGTACTAGACTCTACGCCGCGATAGATGGTGGGTCGCGCGCTGGTCAGCTGTTCGGAGCTGAGTCCAGTTGACTAAAAGCCGCCCGCGGTTCTTCCGCGTGGGTTTTATGTACGTGGGAATGAGTAGCGTGGCAAGGCGGTGGCCCGGTGGTCAGTGCCCTTGCTCGCGGGAATTGACCTAGATTACGAAAATCCGCGTCTGCACTTTTGAGGTGCCGCTGCCTTGGAAGGCCGTTGCTCAATGCTACGCGTGCACATTCCTATGTGTTGCACTATCTCACGGTTTGGGTTGTGTGCGTCACAACAGCAAAAATGTCCTCCGTAGCTTTGTTAACGAGTTATTAACGAAAAACCCCGACCAATCAGAGAGCGCGAATAGCGAACGCTCGGCCGACCAGCGACGGTGCACAAACTACGCGTAGCGTCTACTACTTGCCGTGCTGGAGGCTTGTACAAGAAACTCAAGATCTTTATGTTATGGGCCAATTTCTCCTAAACTATTGGAAGAAAAATTATGAAAAAAATCAGGGACACGTTAGCTATCGCGACACATATTATGGAATTTTTTCAGATTTTTTAATTGATTAGCAACGTTGTAAAAATAAAAAACGAGAGAATTTTCAATTTTTTTCCATCATTCTTCATGTATTACAACTTGACTAATTATTTTAAAAATCTAAAACAATTCCATAATATGTGTCACGATAGCTGACGTGTGCCTCATTTTTTTCATAGTTTTTCAACCAATAGTTTAAGAAATTGGCCAATAACCGTGTTTTCTCTCGTTTTTTATTTTTTACAACTTGACTATTTATTTTAAAAATCTGAAACAATTCCATAATATGTGTCGCGATAGGTATCGTATCCCTGATTTTTTTTCATAATTTTTCTTCTATTAGTTTAGGAGAATTTGGCCAATAACATAAAGATCTTGAGTTTCTTGTACAAGCCTCGAGCACGGCGAGTAGTAGACGCTACGCGTAGCTTGTGCACCGTCGCTGGTCTGCCGAGCGCTCGCTATTCGCGCTCTCTGATTGGTTGGGGTTTTTCGTTAATAACTCGTTAACGAAGTTCCGGAGGACATTTTTGCAAAGGGAAATGTTGTTTAGAATCACCCCAGGAATCTACCCTTTCCGGCTCCCGCACTTAGTTTGGGACACCCTGTATTGCGGCGGCATTTCCGGCACTGCCACTAGGGAGATCGTCGAGCTACTACTTTATCGCAAGCGGTCATTCTCGTAGTTATTCGTATATACATGTACGTACGTCCTCTGACCTGGCGCTTGCCATCCCGCGTCTAATTGTAAGGCACGGGCCTGATAGGTAGCCTTACTGATGAGTCCGCTAGCAGGCCCAGGACGTAACGCTCTCCCTTCCTTTTCTCCTCTTTTTTCATGTGCCATTCTCGGTCACCTCTCTTACCGCTAAAATATGAATAATGTATCTCTCCTTGAAAGTTTTTAAGGTCATTCGAAGGTCACCTTGCGATTTCGAAATGAGATGCCATATTTGTGTTTCCATATAATGAAAAAGTGAAAAAGGTGAATTCTATTACATAAGCTTATAGCAGAAACTGGTGTGTTGTTTTGCTACCGTCCCTCCCCTAAACCCCCTCACCGCTAAGGAATCTAACTCATTGTCATTCGAAAATTAAAAGAGACCCCCTAAATAGGGAAAGGTTGTGCAGAATGATAATCCTGACAATATATTTCGAGATCACTAAAATCGGAAGTGACCCCTAATCTAAATATTTACCATTTGCTATTTACATAATTACAATCATAAAAAGTACATAAGAAAATAATTTGAAAATTTTGTTATATTTTTTCATACCATATACCGTTTAGCAGTTATTGCAAACGGCAGAAATTTGTAGACATCCTGTATACTCCGTTTTCTCTAGATATAATAATTAAATGTTCAACAAGCATAGCCTTTATTGAAACATAATCATCATTAATTATTTTAATTTTATAGGTGAACGGATACTTGTGAACGGGAGTGTATGTACTCAAAGTATAAATTCAGGTTAATTTAAAGCTTATAATCCTCCCTAAAGCGGTAAAGTATCTCGAAACAAATGTGCCCTTATCTGCCTCCATAAGTTACCCTCGCGACGTATCGCCATCTCGAAATCCCAACCTCATCGAACTCTCGAATCACGAAGTTTCCTGCGCATAGCGACAAGAAACAACTCGATTATTCCGATTTGGCGGTAAGATTCTTACGTGTAACTCGGATGTTCGGAACTGCCGGCAAAGATGCATTCATTGTCAGTGGAAGCAATATGGGGACAAGAAGCAAGGGCTGAGAGTCGGCAGCGGCATTAGAGATGCAGCGGATGGTCTCCGGGTTGCACGGTCGCACTCGCGCGAGCACACACACGCCCTAGGTCACGCTCATTTCCATAACGGGATAAGTACATATTACCTTACATACCTTCATCTTCGTGCTCGCCCTTCTCAGAGCGTCTTCAGCGCTCGGACTCTGCTTCTCATCATCTGGCTCCTCTTTTCACTTTCGCGCTTTGTGCCCTCTTCCCGTTGCCCTGCTCTTATTTTTCCTGCCACCGCCGTTCACCGTTTCCGTTTTATCGTCGCTCCCTCGGATCCCTTGTTTCCCTCTTCCGCATCGCGCGTTTCCCTCTTGTTTCCTTAACGAAATGGCTATTCGCGCTGAGACGCGCGGGTCGTGCGGCGAATGGGACCGTGGTTGTATTCAGTTTTCTAGAAATTTGTGAACTTCATGGGAAGTTTTGTTAGGTCGTTGTTCGCCTTTTTACGACGATGTTGGTAGTGGGAAGGGATGATTGGGTTTTTATTTGTTAATAAGGGGGAGGGAATAATGAATGTATGGAGATGATTCCTTGGAAGGACCTTGTGTTCGTCTAAATATAATTTAGTAATAATATAAGATTTCTAAATACAGTACATCTTCAATTAGTATTTGAGCTATCCTTTAATAAGGTTTTGTTAATTATTAGCACTTTGTATTATAAAATATTAAACACTTCCTAATGCATTTATCTGCAAGTCTGCAACATACTGACATATTTGTCTTATCTTAATTTATAGACCGATCTTAATTTATAGACCGAACTTAAAACTTACGTTAAATTACACTGTCCAACAAATGAATACTTTCTTTCTGATCTGCGATATCCACTGGGTGATCCTGGTAGGGTTTCTCACCCTAAATACGAATCCGCAAGCAGAATTGCTCCATCATACTCAGTTTTTGAAAAACACGCATTTTTGTAAAAAAAGCGTGATTTTGGTAAAAAATGAGATATTACGTGAAAACCAAAAATGCTAGAAAATTCACTTTGGTCTTAAAAGATAGAGGGGAGTGTCCTGAATAGCCTAATATATACGCATATTAAATTATGTTATTCTAAACGGTTGTAAATATCCATCAATGTTTAAAAAAGGGGCGATGCGCGTACTTTCTGCGCACAACTTTTGCAATTTCACAAAAAACTCTTTATCCTACACGAATTCGCTATACAGTGTCGGATTCTGTAGACATTTCTGAAGAAGAAATCGTCCAGGAAAAGTGTCGGAACGGTTTTTGATTTTGGACAGGTCGAAAAAATGTTCGTCGGGAACGTGTGCGCGGTACTTTGCCGCCATGCGGCCATCGTTCGCCTGTCTCGGCACGTCAGTGCCGTATCTACACCTAATCGACGTCGGTACCCCGTCCGATAGACAGTAACTTTTTATAGATTGAATAATACTTCATTTTTTTTATGCATCCTTGAACTAACAATAAGTAAAATTTATAATCAATTTCGGTTAACAAAAATTCTGACTCTTCAAACTAAAAACATTTTATAAATTTAATATGTGTCGAACACGTGATCAAATTTAAAAATGACTTCGCTTAGCTTGAATTCATAAAAAGCAGTATTTGTTTTTTAATGGTTTTAAATATATATTCAAAATATCAAAATTGTTTAAAATTAAAAGTGATTAGGAAATGTTCTTTACAATTTCATGATTCAAGAATACATAAAACAATGAACTATTATACAATCTATAAAAAGTTACTGTCTATCGGACGGAGTACCGATGTCGATTAGGCGTAGTTACGGCACTGACGTTCCGAGCAGGCGAACGATGGCCGCATGGCGGCAAAGTACCGCGCACACTAGAGCTGTTCGAGTACTCGGAAAAAGCGAGCCGAGCCGGGCGCGACTCGAAGAACCGAACCGAACCGAGTACTCGACAGAAGCGAGCGGCTCGAACGAAGCGAGCGGCTCGAAAGAATCGAGTAGCTCGACAGAAGCGAGCGGCTCGAACGAAGCGAGCGGTTCGAAAGAATCGAGTAGCTCGAACGAAGCGAACGGCTCGAAAGAATCGAGTAGCTCGAATCATTTCGAGCCGGTCGAAAGAACCAAGCAGTTCGAACGTACGTCGAGCGGCTGGAATGATTCAAGTATGTCATACATGTTTCATGTAGATCTCTATTATCATTATCCAATATAATATTTCTGTCCAAAATGATAAATGATCCAGATATTTCATCGTTATGTTTTTCTAATAAAATGGTTATTATTGAAATTTCAGAACTTTCACAACCTATGTATATCGAAAAAAGTTATGCAATAAGAATTATTTTTTTTTGGTTACGATATAATAAAAAACTGATATGCATTAAGAACACAGTTTTTCTAATTTTGTACGAATAAATGTAATCATATACTCCACATAGTTGTATCTTCTTCGAGCAGATCGCTCGATTCTTAATTTAAAATTAATTGGCGAAATAGCCCAGAATTTTATTTGACGCTTGAAAATCCGTGTGGTCTGTGTTACGTCCCGCCATAAAATCGCGTTCCGTAACCGAAGATCACTACCACTGTCCCGGTAAACGCGCAAATCCTAGACTTACAATAGTAATAATTAATGATTACTCACGATAATTATAAAGCCTGGGGTACCCGTCTGCGTGCACTCAAACACTTTTTCACCGTTCTTCTCACGAAGTTCAGAGTCAGACTAACTGCAATCACCTGACGGCTACCCCCGGCGACATAGAAACCTGACCGAGACCTTCACACATGCGAAGATCTCGGCCAGACGACCGTGCACAGCATCCGCGGAAAGACGCTGACGACTTTGGTAAGCGTTATTTGAATTCGTCCGGCTCGTGCCACCGGGCCGCGAACACTTGATTACGATGTACCTCCGGAAGAGCACGAGACATTGCATCGGCAAAAGATAACGCCCAAGGTCTCCAGCCGGACGCTGCGCCGCAGCATCCGCGAAAGAATTCGCTGACACCCCATTAAGCGTCCCGCGGACCCACCTGGCACGTGTCGCTGCATGTTCACCGGCACGCGGCAATCCCCCACACCTCCAGAAAGGCGGAGGCATAGCAGTGAAGATTCCCCACTGGACCACCGCGAAGTAGAAGGGATGAATCCCATAATATACATTAGGACGAGACCTAATTAGGCCAGAATGTTTTTTTAATCAAGAAGTCAGAATCGAGAGTCTAGTAGAAAAGAGTGAGAATCAGAACAAGTTCAGAGAGTGAAGTAAAAGAAGTGACAACCGACAAAGAGAGAACAGTAGTAGTGACCCAGCGGGAATCTTCATTGAATTAATTATGTAAGTTAATTTTAACAAACATTTAATACTTACCATCATATCTTCATTGTCCGCGAATTTTTTATAGCTACCATCGTATTTCCGTTGTCCGCGAATATTTCATACTTACCGTATAACAAGTGCAGCGTTAACCCCGTCTTGACTCAGAATTCCACACTAACTGAAAACACTGCCACCCTTCCTCACCCTTCCGAGAGACGGTTTGTATAGTGACATCTTCTTCGTAGTGTCAACTGATTGAACCCGCTCGACCAGAGACGGTGTTCTCTTTTGAATGCGAAGTCGCTCGCGTCTCTAGAAAATACCCCTTCTGCAGTTTGAGCGATCGAACCAGTCTTGACAAGGCTGAGTTCTCACTCAAAATCAGAGGAGACGAAAACAATTGCATCGTTATCGTTTATGCCAAACCGAAATCTCGTGATCCCTCAACACACTGACGTTTCGATACACATCTTCTTCGTGGTATCGAGTGATTGAACCCGCTCTTCAGAGACGGTGTTCTCTCTCGAACACGAAGTCGTTTGCTTAGTATATTTATCCCCTATGACCAGGAGTGACCAAGCACGTTCTTCACGAACGGAGTTTGCATCCTGACATAGGGCTGACCAGAATTATTTAATTAAGCTATTTCAAATTCAACTACAGAACCAATACTGCACACCAATCCACCCCAATGAGTCCCCCAAACCCCATCGATCAGCGCGAACACGAACAAGTTAGTATCTGAACATTTCCCGTTAATTTAAAGCACTCCTCTGTCAAGCAATAACAGTAATAACTTTATCTCTTTTACCGTAAGGGTTTGAGTCGCACCCGCAGACGAAACTACCGACGCTCTCGATCGCGCTTGATCAATAAACAATTCAAAATCCTTCGGGGTATAATCGAGGCCCTCGAGCTGTTAGCCATGCAACTAAAAAAGGAAACAGAAATCACCAAAGTAACCGAAGCCCTCGAGGCTCTAGAAATCTAGGTGGAAATTGTTAAAACCAAACGGAATTAAATAAATAAGAATTTAAGTGTAACCCATTTTCGTTCATTAACCTACATTCTCCTCAATTATTCCCGAGCGATAGATCCCAGGATCTGCTTGAAAGCGAAGCAACGATCTTGAACTTTAGCCGCTCGAAGTTCAGGATCGTTATCCCACCAAATCAATTGGATACGTAACACTTACATACTTTATTTTTCCATTTTATTTATTTTTTTTTATTTAATTAAGATCACAATACTAATCTTTTTCTAGAAAGAATGCATAAAATCACAAGAAATCAGTAGTTTGTTTAAATTCTTACTACATACTATGAGAGTCGTTAAGTTTTAAGACATAATTCTTTATCTTAAAATCATTGTTTAAATAATAGACTATTATTAATTTATAAATTTAATTTGTCTGTGATGTTCACCATCTATCTGTTGTAAAAGCAAATCTCGCCAAAGAACGCTTCAGTTCGCTGACACTTGAGTTGAGACCCACGAACGCGCGTCGTTTAATTACTTTTAGAGATCAGCAGATACGATAAAACCTCATCGACTAAAGCCGACCTGGGGAAACTCTTTCCCGACATCGCTGTGCTACTCCTTCCATTAGCGTGGCGATTCCCCCTCCAGTAAGCTACGATTTCCCTCACCATTCCCGCTGCTCCGCACACAGACATACCTCTACAATGCTCTCACCGTCAGTGTCACACACTCACAGAGCGGCAGAATCAAGTGGATGTAGTGGGGAGAGCTCGGCAGGAGGAGAATAAAGACCGTGTGGCCCGCGGGCCACAGATTCCCCAGACCTGGACTAAAGATATACACGGTGAAAAGTCTCAAGTCTCAACACCCCTAATAGTAATCACGTTTGTGCTTGTATAGTATACTGTATATTACAGCACATAATAATATTGTGTAAAATATTATATAACTATATTTTATTCTGTTTGCATTTTCATGCAATCCTTTAAACATAATTATATTTGTCTTAAGTCAATTATATAAGAGATTCAGATGCGCATATATATAATCTCATTATTGTAGCTTTCAGTTTGATTATCCATTCGAGTCTTTCTTATGTTCAATAATTATCGAGTCATTCAATTTTCCCTTTTTGTTACAATCGCAAGACACAATTCTAGCCAGCGACTTTTCTTAGGCTTGGGAAGCCCGCGTGTGGAGGACGACGCGAAGTTTAGATATCTGCGTCGTGTGTTGTCCACGTAGGACAGCTGCGGAGTGCTATCCAGGCATTTATTTTCACGCGTTGCTAGGATTGTGGAGTCATTGCGGCAATTGTGCGCTACAGAGTAAGGTACTCGACAGGAGGCCCACCACCTGCGTGTCTCTCCTACGAGCTCTCTCGCATCTCGACTGCTCAGATACGTCTGAGTGAACTCGTGGAAGTAGAGCTTTTCCACATAGCAATCACATAGATATTAATTATATGCTTGGGTTCCACTCCGATCTCGGATACGTCTAAGAGCGCCGCGACTTAAAAAGAGAGAGAAAGACGATAGGTGACAGATTGCGTATAGAATTCGACATTGCAAGCGCCGCGAGTTAGAAAGAGAGAGAGAGAGAGACAATAGATTTAAAAGACTGAGTTTAGGAATAGTCGTTGCGAGATTGAATAGACAACGTTGCACGAACCGAAACGTTCAGCGTGATATTTTCGTTATCAGCACATTCTTTTGTCAACCCGACATTTCATTATGTTATGATCCATGATTTTTGTTCATTTGAGTTTTGTTTGCAAGAATATACGCATTATTTCTTTGATTTTAAGTAGAAAGCTTCGCTTTGTGATTTGCTTACCAATTCTCCCCTCGCCGCTATTCGGTGCCCGGTGGCCCGAACCACACGAATCTTCTTATTTCTTATTTCGATAGAACATCTGCACAGTAATAAAGTTTGAATTACGTGTATCCCGACTTCTCCACGTATAACTAAGTTCAAGCTAGTCTCGGCTGCTAACACTCACGATCATCGTTGGCCTAACCAATTCTATTCGTTCTATTAGAAACGGTAAGTTGTCGGAATTTTCTGCTGCTCAGGAAGAATTTGAGAAAAGAACGGTTACAACCACGTAGATCAGTAATACTATTCCAGCTATTCCTCGCATTATCGGGAGTCCGTATGTAGAATATTCCATCATCGGTTTTGCACGATGGTGGGTAGCTCGGTTCTGGGCCTGGTTCTCTATATCCTTTAATACCAAGGATGGATCCTTTGAACGCAAGTCAAAGTGACCTGCTTGGTCTCCTTCGTGGTCCTTAAAAATCTGCATGTGGTGTTCGTTGGACCTACATAGGACCTCGTGGGTGGCAGCGCTGTAGAGTACTGTTGCGCCGTTGCCCTTGGCTGGTTGGTCGCAACCAAAAATAATCTTCGGAATGGGTCGTCGAAGGAGAATCTCGGGTAAACCGAGGGTAGTTGGGATCTTTGCCGGTTAAGGAGTTGGAACTCGCCGTAAACGATTAACAACGTTTATTAAATAAACACTGAACTAGACTCTGCGTCGCGATGGATAGTGCGTCGCGCGCTGGTCAGCCGATCGGGGCTGCGTCTTGGTGACTAAGAGCTGCCCGCGGTTCTTCCGCGTGCGTTTTATGTGCGTGGGAATGACTAGCGTGGCAAGGCGGTGGCCCGGTGGTCAGCGCCCTTGCTCGTGGGGGATTGACCTAGATTACGAAAATCCGCGTCTGCACTTTTGAGTGCCGCTGCCTTGGAAGGCCGTTGCTCAATGCTGCGCGTGCACATTCCCATGTGTTGCACTATCTCACGGTTCGGGTTGTGTGCGTCACAACATCCCCCCCCCCCCTTAGAAGAAGGTCCGGTGGGTGGATCGTATCGGTAATGTTTACGTATGCGTCAGAGTCCAGTGTATACAAAAATTTTTATCCCGAATATAATGTGTTTTTACAATCGTTTCTTAAGATTATCTTGATTTACATGTTTTTCCCGTTTTATAATGTTGTGATATAATCGTTTCTTAAAACTATTCGGATTTGCTCGCTTAATCTAACTGTGTATACAATGTTGTTTCTCTAATAATTCTATTACCGATTTATCTACTTCCCTATGTATTGTTCCTATCTGCCTATTCTATTCTAACGCTTTTGCTATGTGGGATATGGTTTTCAAATTTTCTATATGCTTTTAACGTGTTTTTAGACTTGGCGTAATTTTTATCATTCGCGTCTCTACATGTTTAAATGTTTCCGTGAGTCGATAATGAAGTGTTACTTCCTAATTGATTATGGTAAAGTTTTTTGTGTGATCTGCTTTATCGGTTTGTTTCGCCGTTTCGCGCGGGGCTCTACCTGTGCTGAGCTCCTTACCAACGTTACCCTTGCAAAGGAGGACAGGTTTAACATGCTGTCTTCGTCTCTCTTTGCAAATCGCGTTGTTCGCAAAATTGTTGCCTATATAAGTGCGTGTTTCGTGCCGCGGTCTTAATATATGTTCAGTTTTTCTCAAGTTCGACACCGAAGGCAAGAGTTTTCCATTATGGCTTCCTTCCGTTTGAAGAACAATGACGCCTATTATGTGTGTGGTGTAAGTATTTTCTTTAGTTATTTTTATTCTTATTTTGGTTTTTTATTAGTTTGGTGTACTTAATTAGTTTTATTTTTTTTTTTTTTTTTTTTTTTTTTTTGTGTTTAGTGTCCGTCGCGGTACTTTGCGGAGAATTCGCAGGGGCGGATGTCCGCATTCTGGCGGAGGTGTGCCCGCCGCTACCTCCGCAGTAAGTTGGAAGACTTGTGGCAGGAGAATGTGCCTGCCGGGTGGACACGGGGGGACTTGTTTGGTCTCCGTCGCCTATTTGGGGAGGAGCCCTTTTTTGTAAGTATCTACGTTATTGTTATTGTTTAATTTTTTGGTTTTTTCTGATCCGTTTTTAATTTTTTTTTTTTTTTTTTTTTTTTTTTTTTTTTTTTTTCAGTGTGCTGACATTTGGCTCCCTTGGGGAGAATGTTCCTTGATACGTGGCGGCCCCCCCAACCCCCGTCAATAAAATTATTTTTTATCTTATAATTTTTATGTAATACTTTTGTAATATCGTCATTTTATTTTTAATATATCTTTTAATTGGACTCGGCTGAGTTTTTCGCGTATTTTACTATCCCTCATTTTTTCCGCTCCGTTCCTTTTTCCCTACCTAGTCGTTAGTTTTAAGGTTAGTTAGTTTTGCTTGTTTCTATTAATATTCTATTTTGATTTTTCTATTTTCGTTACTTAGTTTATCAGTTTGTTATATCTTTTTCTTTATTTTATTTTCTAATTCTTCCAATTGTTTCTAATTGGTTAATTTTATATATATATTTTTTCTACATACACATGTTTTATTTACTATGTACGTAATTGAAGAATATTAGTTATCTATTAGCCGTTACTAATTAACTATTGACTTGCACTATAAATATCTGTAAACATCATTAAAAATTATAAAGTCGGAAATCCGCTTCGTTCGTAGTGACGTTAGATTAATATACATTCGACTGTATTTATTTATGGCGGATACATTTATATGGACTTTTTAGTTTATCTTCGTTTTTTATCAGTAGTATTTCTCGCGAATTAGCTTTGTATTAGTTGTTCTTTATTGTTATTTATACCTTTATTTTTTCGTTCTTTTATGTCCGATTTTTTATTTCGCTTAATTTATAGCTTTTGCTGTATTTACTGTTATTTTGTTTTCTATATTCTACTATCTATTTTACTTTTTGTTATCGTTCTATTATTTATTTATGTTTTGTTTTGTTTATTCAATGTAATGCTTCAGTCTGTTTACGTGCGTTAGTAATGTTTTTCGTCCCTTTTGTATCGTGTAGTTTACATTAGAATTTCTTTTTATTATTGTGTATGGTCCTATCCATTTACTGTCTAGTTTCTTTGATCTACCTCTCCTAACTGCTTCGTCGTATAATAATACTTTGTCTCCTATTTTGTACTCTACTTGTTTTGTCTTTTTGTCGTAATATTCTTTTGTCTTTTCTTTTGTCAATTTTAACCTATTCCGTGCCGTTTCGTTTGCTGTCCTTAACCTTTCTCTAACTTCGAATGCGTAATCGTCATAGTTGTACGTATGTGTTGGTGGAAGTTTTAATGCTGTCGGTAATTCTGCTTGTCGTCCGTAAACTAATTCGTGTGGTGTGTAACCTGTCGCTGTATGTGGGTGGTATTGTATGTGAACATTGCGTATGGTAACCATTCGTCCCAGTCTGTCTGTTCATTGTCTATGTAACTTTTTAAATATTCTGCTAATGTCCTATGTGATCGTTCTAACGCTCCGTTTGATTCTGGGTGATATGCTGATGTTTGTATTTTTGTAATCCTTAACAATTTGCATATGTTTTTAAATACGTCGCTTAAAAAATTTGTCCCTTGGTCTGTTAATATTTTGTCTGGAATTCCGTGTTCACAAATTATTTTGGTTACTAATGCTTTCGCTACTGTATTTGCTTCCTGGTTCGGCAATGCTATCGCTTTACTAAATTTTGTTAAATGGTCTTGAAAAGTTAAAATATATTTATTTCCTTGTTTCGTTTCTGGTAAAGGCCCTACAATATCTAATGCTCCTTTTTCAAATGCTCTAGTCGGTGTATCTGTTATTTGCATTGGTGCTTTTGTTTTCGCTCCTAATTTATTTTTCTGACAAAATGTACATTTTTTAATATAATTTTCTATATCTTTATCTATTCCTAACCATGTATATTTTTGTTTAATTCTTTGCTTTGTCCGTTGTATTCCTTGATGTCCTCCAAGTGGTGCTACGTGATATTCGTATAAAATTTGTTCGCGATCTTTTTCTGAATTTACTTTCATTATTTCTTTTGCCTGTTCTGTTTCAGCTTCGTTCGATTCTGCTTCTGCAGCGTCGTGAATTCCTAACGCGAAAATATTCCTACTTAATGCGTCAGCGTTTGTGTTATTCTTTCCTGCTTTATGTAAAATTTCATAATCGTGTTCTGCTAGTTGAAGTTTCCATCTCATTAATCTAGATCCTGGGTCCTGTACCTTAAATAACCACACCAATGCTTTATGATCTGTTACTATTTTAAAATGCGTTCCATACACATATGGTCTAAAATGCTTTACTGCCCACACTATTGCTAACAATTCCTTCTCTGTCGTCGTGTAATTTTTTTCTGCAGTGTTTATTACCCTACTTGCGTAAGCTATTGGCCTATCCTTACCTATTTCTCCTTGTGAGAGTATCGCGCCTATCGCTATATCTGATGCGTCTGTCGTTATTATGAATTCCTTTGTAAAGTCTGGATATGCTAACACTGGTGCTGTCGTCAGCGCTTCTTTCAACGTTTCGAATGCTAGTTGCTGTTCGCTTTCCCATCTAAATTCTGTTTTATCACTAGTGAGAATTGATAATGGCTTTGCAATTTTTGAATAATCGTTTATGAATCTTCTATAATAACCGGCTAAACCTAAGAATGATTGCAATTCTTTAAGTTTGGTTGGTTTAGGAAAATCTTTAACCACTCTTATTTTTTCTGGATCTGGTTTGATACCTTTGGATGTGACTATATGTCCTAGAAATCCTACTTCCTTTCTCAAAAATGAACATTTTTCAGGTTGTAATTTCAGGTTATATGCTCGTAATTTCTGTAGCACTTTAATTAATCGTGTATTATGTTCTTTCAACGATGCTCCATGAATGACGAGATCGTCTATATATACGAAACAATCTATTCCCTGTAATCCTATCAGTGCCGCGTTCATCAACCTTTGGAACGTAGCTGGCGCGTTTTTCAATCCGAAAGGCATTCGATTAAATTCGTAATGACCTTGAGGCGTTGAAAAAGCTGTCTTAGCCTTATCTTCTGTTGCCATAGGAATTTGATGGTACCCAGAAGCAAGATCCAAGGTTGTGAAATACTGGGCTTTTCCTAACTGATCTAAAATTTCTGTAATATTCGGCAAGGGGAATGAGTCTCCTATTGTTATTTCATTTAATTTTCTGAAATCTACTACTATTCTATATCTTGCGTTTCCTGACGCGTCTGGTTTTTTAGGGACTACCAACAGAGGTGCATTCCATGGGCTCATACTTTCTTGAATGACGTTTTCTTCTAACATTTGATCAATTTGTTTCTGCACTTCTAGTTTATGTTTTTCAGGCAATCTGTATGGCTTTACGTGCCGTGGTAGTATATCTTTTTCTAATGGAATTGAATGACTCACTGCGTTAGTTACGGTTAATTTATCTCCTGATAAGTGAAAAACATCTACGAAATTTCTGCAAATTTCCGTGATACTATCCCTTTCTTCTTTATTGCTGTGCGTCAGATTTACCTGTTCTAGCACACGTGCCACTCGTGTCGTAAGTGACTCTTTTACACCTGTATACCGGATGTTAGCTGCATCTCTACTCGGGTGTCTATCACGCACGCGATCTATCTCCTCTAATTTTATCCATGGTAAGGTTACTGTCTGGTCTATCTCCGTGATGTTAATGACCGGTGCCAAACATCTATTATTTTCAGGTTTCACTAAACATTCTCCTACAATTACTCCTTCTCCTATGAATTGTTTCTTTGTTATTCCTATTTCCTTGTTCTTTGTTTTAAATTCCAAAATACTTTTGGTTCGCGGGGGTATAGTTACTGATACCTCATCTACTGCTACCAATGATTTCCATTTCCTATTCCCTATTCTCACTTCGCGTTCTTTCAAAAGGATTCCTGCATTTATTTTTGTGAGGAAATCTAATCCTAGAATACCATCTGTTTCCCATAGATGTGAATCTTCTACTACGTACAACGTGTGTTTAACATTTTTCCCGAAAACGGGGAAAGTTGCTTCTATTTTTCCTATTGGATTTATTTCTTCTCCTGCAAAAGCGGTTAACTTTATATCGTTTGCATTTAATTCAATTTTATCCTTTAGTTTACTTTGAGCTATTAATGATACTTCAGCTGCTGTGTCGATTATCATCCAAACTGAGGATGTCTTTATTTCTTCCAAAAAAATTTTTACGGCGTATGATTTCGCGAATTTTTCTGCGATTGTTCGAATAAAAACGGAACGTACGGTAGTGTCGCGTTTCGCTGGCGTATTTTCGCCGCGTATACGCTCGGGCGAAACTGCTCGACCGCGCGTTCGGTTTTCTGCGTACGACGCACTTCTACTTCCCCGATTTTGCGAAGGCGCTTGATTATAACGTTGATTTTCGTGTTCTCGCGGAATATTATTTTCTTCCTCGCGATTATTTCTACCTTGTATGGGCGTCATTCTGCGTTTATTATTTGGAGAAAATGAACGTCTATAATTGTTATTATTATTATAGTTATTATAGTTGCTATTATTATTATTATTATTTCTCTGGTCTTTCCAGCAATCTTTTGTATAATGCCCATTTTTTCTACACTTGCTGCAATACTTTGGAAAATCATTCGCGGAGCTATAGGAGGTCTGCGCGGAGCGCGTGCCCCACGATGAGGATGATTGAGACGAGTATCGCGTTACAGTTTTACGTCGCGTCGCTCGTTCTTCCTCTATCGCTATTGAGATTGCCTCGTTCAATGCTCTCGGTTTCTGCGATTTTACTATAGTTTTAATGTCATCATGTAACCCTTCTAAAAATACGTTGTTAGCCATTTTTTCTGTGGTTTTACTAACCGTTGCTTTTTCTGTTGCTGTCATTGTGTCGTCTATCAATGACGGCACTAATTCTCCTAACAGATTTGAAAATCGTATCCCATATGCATGTGCATCTTCGTATTTTCCCTGTCTACATTGTAATAAATCGAATTGTATTGCCGCGCTTGACCGTACTGGTTTATAACGCGATTCTAACATATCCCTAAGTTCCTCAAATGTCCTTATTCGTCTTGACTCTACTTCGTCTAACGCTCTTCCTTTAATCTTAGTAGACTTTATAGCTGATAATAATTTATTTCGATCATCTTCTGTTCCTGCATTAGCAAGGGTAAATTCGCACGCCTTTAGAAATGATTTTAATTCCGTCGGCTTGGTGCCGTCAAATGCGGTTATAAGTGTTAGCGCATGGTAAATATTTCTTCTTCCCGATGGTACATTATCGAATTCGCTTTCTATCCAGTCGCGTTGTTGCGGATTGTACTCGGGCGGAAAAAAGGTACTCGGGCGTCTTGGGGGTTCACCCCCTTCGCTACTCGTCTCGAATCGCACCGAATGTCCGTGTTCCCTGTCCCGATTCTCTCGATTGTTATCGGTTGTTCCTATCGATTGTCGCATTAGTTCTATCTCTCGATCTACTCTACCTGGGCTTATCTCTCCGTTTGTAACAGGATTGCTATTACGCATTTGGAGTTGCAAAATACTTTGTACCTGAGTTGCTAAATTCGCTAAGGTTGATTCCATCCTTTCAATTCTATCGTCGGGTCGCGGAGGAAGCGGTCTTTCCTGGACGCGATTTCCTGCTTGTGCAGTTTGGCCTCTGGATGCCATGGTTAATAGGCTATTATCGATATCGTCAAATGAAATATGTCGCTCGCTGACGACGTGACTCGGATGTCCGAAACTAGTGTGGCTAGATAACGCGGTTTGATCTAACGCGTTCTGAGTTCGTTCGTTTATGTCTACGACGGCGGTGTGTACGGGTTGAACTAAGCTAGTCGATCCGTCGTGAACAAGAAAATATTCCCGTTGGGGAGTGCTTGACCTCGCCCGTCTAAGTCTATTCCGCTCGCCGGGAGATTTCGGAAGCTCGCCGCAAGAGACGGCTCGTCGCAGAGTACTGTCTCTCTTATGTTTGAACAGTCGTTTGAACATGTGGTACAAGAAAAAAAAAACTTTTTGCTTGGTTGAAACAATAGTTCGCTTACGGTTTGTCGAACTGCTGACCTTAGTCGGTGTCTGTTGTCGAGTCGAACGTCCTTCGTCGCTCAGCTGGCTGCCTCAACGGAAAACAGGCTTCGTTGGCGTCCTCTGCTAGCGATTTACCGGAACTCGTCGATGGCTCTCGATACGATCGGCAAGGTTGTCCTGGAGGTCCCCGTAGTTCGGTCCCCGCTAACGTAGAATTCTCGGACTCTGCGTTGTAGACTCCTTGTCCAGTTGATAACAGTTGTTTCACTCGTCTTACGTTGGCTGGATCCCACCGCTGCCACCAATTTTTGTTGCGCCGTTGCCCTTGGCTGGTTGGTCGCAACCAAAAATAATCTTCGGAATGGGTCGTCGAAGGAGAATCTCGGTTAAACCGAGGGTAGTTGGGATCTTTGCCGGTTAAGGAGTTGGAACTCGCCGTAAACGATTAACAACGTTTATTAAATAAACACTGAACTAGACTCTGCGTCGCGATGGATGGTGGGTCGCGCGCTGGTCAGCCGATCGGGGCTGCGTCTTGGTGACTAAGAGCTGCCCGCGGTTCTTCCGCGTGCGTTTTATGTGCGTGGGAATGACTAGCGTGGCAAGGCGGTGGCCCGGTGGTCAGCGCCCTTGCTCGTGGGGGATTGACCTAGATTACGAAAATCCGCGTCTGCACTTTTGAGTGCCGCTGCCTTGGAAGGCCGTTGCTCAATGCTGCGCGTGCACATTCCCATGTGTTGCACTATCTCACGGTTCGGGTTGTGTGCGTCACAACATACCTTATTCCCTGACCGGGTGCACAACCTGCGTCCGAACTGGCCTAGGTCTCCTCGGTTCAGGATCCGTTCAGTGAGAGTCGCTTGTGGGTACATCCTATCGTCAAAGACTGGGATGTCGCTTTGTCGGCTGGCAGAGGTCTTGGTTCCGTCGTTGGCGGCCATTTTTCTTCTTTACTTTGGTGGATTCGTAGTATCAACTTCAGACTTTGAGTGATGGTGAGGTTGAACGATTTTTCGATTTTTATATACCTTGGGGTTCCAGGGTAGGGATAAGTGGGTTAGAACATCGTCACCCTGGCCGTCGGCTCAACCTCGTTTTGAATTTTGCTGATCGACTTCGGTATTTCGTATATGTCGGTACCGGGTGATCCGTTAGTAATTGCTGCCACATTATTTGTGAATGAGATAGGGATGGGCCTAGAAATGGTTGCCGGATTTAAATTAAGTGTCGTTGGTCTTGGTTGTTTTAGAATACTTTCCTTTCTTCTTATTTGTTTCTTGTGATAGCAGCTCCGGACCACGTAGATCAGTAATACTATTCCAGCTATTCCTCCCATTGTCGGGAGTCCGTATGTAGCATATTCCATCATCTGTTTTGCACGATGGTGGGTAGCTAGGTTCTGGGCCTGGTTTTTCTATATCCTTTAATACCAAGGATGGATCCTTTGAACGCAAGTCAAAGTGACCTGCTTGGTCTCCTTCGTGGTCCTTAAAAATCTGCATGTGGTGTTCGTTGATCTCTGGGATGAAGTGTGAGAGGTTGATTCCGAAGGGTGGTCTGTAGGTTAAATTCAAGGGTTCCGTGATGGTTTCAGAGGCTATTACTGTCGTTGCTCCTATTGTTGCTCGGCATCCGCCGCGCAGTTTCAGAATTCTGGTCCCTTTTACTTGCTCGTATCCGGCTGCTCTTTGTTCGCATTTGACTTGCAGGGGTTTGGTTTCATTGACTGAATATAACCAGGTATTAGCTGCAGTCATTTTCCAGATGAAGGGTCCTCCCTTAAGTAGTAAATGGACCTTGCAGGTGGACCATACGGGTTGCGATGGTCGTGTCAGCAAGTCTGTTTCGCAGCATGGTGTCTCATGGACGTTTTGGATCGGTAGTGAAGTTTTGCAGATATAGCTGCGTGGATGGGGTCGACAGGATTTCAAGTAGTTACAGGTTGGCAGGAAGTAATCTTCGGACTCTTGTTTAATCGCAAGGTACTCGGATTGGAGTTCTATGAAAATGCGGACGGATTTGTTTTGGATCATTTGGGCGGAAGGACAAGGGTAAATTTTGTAAAGGTCGAAAATTGATTTATCTAGTAACGGGATATCCAGAGACACCAAAACTCGTCCTTTGCTGTAGGCAACGTTTAATTTTGTCACACCCTGCATCTGTTCCGAATGCAATTCTTCCGTGGTCAGCGGAAAGTCAAATGCGGACGAGGCCTGGATTCTTTTGCATGTTAAAATCAGTTGACTGGAGGAAATGACTGCCGGGTGTAATATTCCCAATTTCGCAAAAGAGATTGGCTGGGGTGGCTTTCCCCTTCAGCTTTACTACGACCATCTCTCTGCCTTCCTTCCCCACCCTTCCTATCTTTACCATTTGTTCTATTCCGTCTACCTCTAGCCCCATTTCTTCCCACAATTTCTTCACCTCTCCTTTTATTTCCTTTTCCTCTGTTTTGAACCCCTTTATTAACACATTGTTTCTCCTTCCCTCCCTTTCCTTCTTATCCTGTTTCACTTCTAGCTTTCGTATCCTTCTATCATTAAATTCTAACTCTTCTTTTTCCCTTAGCATTCCCCCATTTTCTCTATCTTTGTCTTGACTCTCTATTTTCTGAATCGCCCTTTCCATCCTCTCCGTTTCTTCCTCCACCCTTTCTAACCTTTTCTCCATCAATTCCCTCCTCTTCCTCTCTTCCCTCATTTCCCTTTCCCATCTCCTCCTTTCCTCTCTCCATTCCTCCCCTTCTTTTCTCCTCTCTTCTCTTTCCTTCCTCATTTCTTCCTTCATCACTCGTATTTCTTCCATCATTTCCCTCAATAGCCCGTATACTAAGCTATTCAGGACACTCCCCTCTATCTTTTAAGACCAAAATGAACTTTCTACCATTTTTGGTTTTCACGTAGTACCTTGTTTTTTACCAAAATCACGCTTTTTTACAAAAATGCGTGTTTTTCAAAAACTGAGGGTAATGAAACAATTCTGCTTGCGGATTCGTATTTAGGGTGAGAAACCCTTCCAGGATGACTCAGTGGTTGTTACAGATCAAAATTCGTGTTGAACAGTGTTATATACGCTTCCAATACGAATTTTTTAAACTCTGCAAGACCATTAATGCATTAAAATGCATGGCACATTAATTTTACTTAATTTTCATATTTCTATCAATACAGTTCCTGGAATTAAGCAACAAGATATATTATTTGCAAAATTATTAATGTATAGAATTCATAAAACAAGATAAGAAAACTCAAGATACAGAAGCCTACATATGGAAATGACTGTATACTACATAATTCTAATTAGACAAATCCTACCACTGCACGTTTCGTCAAACCTTCAGTCTACATCTAAAAACCTTTTCCCGTAGAACTTAATTCTCTCCCTCTACAGAATCAAATTTTCATTTCGATAGTCTTCGTTATCGAAGGACAACGCTTTAGAGTGTTTAGCCGAGGGGTGTGAAATATCGACGAGCAAATTAAACGAATTTATTGCGAGTCGGGGAAAAAGAATGTCGAAAGCATGAATGGGACGTTGTTCAATAGACGTGCGGTCGCGTCATGAACGGGACAAACTGTCGAATTGTCGTTTTGCCAAACGAATAAATTGCGAGCCGGATATCTCATCGAACGGATAAATTGCTGAATATGTTGTGTCGGTAATAAGCGACTGCATACCCTGCTCTTCGTTCGCATATTAAACACGCTGAATGAATTTATTAAACTTTTGTGTCCTTTACCGATAGCGCGTCAACGTGGACACGAAATTCAGCGCGCGTGCGACGCTCTTCAAAGCAAGCGCCGCGATCATGGATTCAATCTGAAAAATAATAAAACATATTAGAGGAAAGGGAAAAATTTACTGAAATACGTTCGGAAGCGCTTGACATGCTGTCGGATGAATTTGTGAAAATTCCTGGACAACGATTCATTTTCTGACACATTTATTCATTCTCCTGTTGTTCCATGTCTTCGTTGACTGCACCCCTGGCTTCATGCAGTTAAGCAGATTTCTGAAATTTCAGCATGTCGGGATTTCATCGTTATTGCGATTCACCTGATGACAAAGGGACATCGGGAAATAATTTGTTTTGACTTATACATACGATAATAGTGATAATTGGTAGCATTGAATATATGTAAAATATAATATTTATATGAAGATTGATAGACACTTACTAAACGATGCTTGACGATAATAAGTATATCAGAATTATCCGAATATTCTTTATGAAGAAGAAACTGTTTTTTAATGTCAACTTCCTACCTTCACGTCTACGACGTTTCAGGTTTTATGTGATAGTTGATATCAATACAGGGTTATTCTTCCGCCAGTGGACTCAAAGGTGATGCCGCCGCCTAAACAACACGAAAATCCTGATTTCAAGAGGCCGATATCGATCTTGAGGTCTCGGTAAGAATGACTACTGTAGCAGAGACGGCTGTGCGTGTACTGTGTGTACTGAAAACGAGAGTTTCACAGCTGAAATGTCTACAAAAACACAACAAATCGCCTCTTCATCGACAAATGAGTGTATACAAACCAGGTTTTTTTGTCGCTATGTTTAGGCGGCAGCACTGCCTTTAAGTCCACTGGCGGGAGAATCGCCCTGTATGGTTCAGTTTAATACGGAATTTTTAATTAATTACCATCTTCACCAAAGATAAAATATTATATAGAAATATATTTAGTCACAAGGGATGTATAACAAAAATGTATAACATATAAAGTAAAATGTATCAAACAAGGTAAATATAAAAAATATTTGTAAAACATTAGAAAGGGTGGATGAGTGGAAAGAGGGCACCGTTAGCTAGAGATCTGCATGAGCCGGGCCAACCGGACTTTGCCCTTCCATTCCAAGCCAAGCGGACTTTCCCCTTCCAAATCTTGGCCCGGCTAACCCGCGTAGTCCGTGCAACTCGGCTAGTGCGGCTGGCCTGGTCAAGGGGCAATCCCATGGCCTGTGGAATGGCATACCAGGGTCGTGATACGCCTAAGAAATGGTAGCGCAACGGCACTCGACAAGGCACGGGAATTCGACGCAGGCAGCTTA
Source organism: Perdita meconis (assembly GCA_030770465.2). NCBI lineage: Eukaryota > Metazoa > Arthropoda > Insecta > Hymenoptera > Andrenidae > Perdita > Perdita meconis. Next base: position 2,230,134 of record JASKOS020000014.1, on the reverse strand, counting down.
CCATGCCGCCGTTGCGTTGGTTCGGTGTGCGATACGTCATGCCGCCTGGGTTTGGGTTGCCTCGCTGAGTGCCGTTACGCTGCCATTTTTTAGGAGTATCACGACTTTAGCATGCCGTACCATAGGCCATGGGATTGCCCTTTTAGCCCATCTGGCCGTGATCGCCTAGCGCTAGGGGTGTGCGGGTACCCGGCTTTACGGGCTCGGGCGGGTACCCGCAACATTAAAATATTCGGGCTACCCGATACTCCACAGGTAGCCCGACACTGTTCGGGTAGACCGACTCGTTCGGGCCGATTCAATGGAGAAAAAATCAGACGATCGACGATCGGGCAGAATCCCTACATTACCGACTACCACGATCATTGGCAAATATCTCTTGACTATTTTCAGGCAGTAATTTCGTTCGTGCTGCAGATACAATATTGCCTGATACAGAAAATAATCGCTCGCTAGTTGCTTACGTAGCGGGTATGGCAAGAAAATATCTTGATGCTAACGCTAGTATAGGGAATCGTGTTCGATTTTCTTTCTACCACTCTAGAATATCAGTCTTTTTCGATACGATATTTTCTGCCAAATATGTCTGCATCTCTTTGTTCCTTCTACTAGTAAAAGTCTGTACTTCTGTTTCTGGATTTCCTAGCGTTTAATCTAGTGTGATGGTCGTACGATTGGTGGTTGGTAAGGGACTGTCCTCGAGGCTCGCGAGTCGCGAGCTTCAGCTCGCACACCCCTAACCCGCGTCGGCAGGGCCGTACATGTACATGACACTACCCCCCTTGGAAGAGTGGATGCTCCTGCATCAAAATGTAGTGTCGTCATATTAACAATCCCGTTTATCTGAAAAAATTTGATACTATAGTCATGAATTTGCATGTCATGATATAATTCAATTGTGATATAATATGATAAGGATTTCTATACAGGGTGTAACAAAAATGTTGCAGTTCCTTCAAAGGTGTGATCCCCGAGACGATTTTAAACAACTTTTCCTTAGCGAAAATGTTAGGTGGAGCTTTGTTAACGAGTTATTAACGAAAAACATTGACCATTCAGAGCGCGAGTTTTGAAGCGGCCGCGGTAGCGAAGTCTACAGTGCTAGGCGCTGCGCTTGTGCTTCGAACAAGCAAGTCGACACGCATCGATGGAAATAACATTATTATAAGAAATTAAAGCGGTATAACAAAACAATAACTTCCCTATAAATCGAGAAGTTAATAAAGTCAAGTCCTTTACCATTTTTTGTTTATCATTGAAAGTGATTAATTATTTTAAATCGGGGGAAATCACGTGTAGCGTAAAAAGGCAAATACACAATTTGTTTGTTAAGGTGAATCAAAAATAATAATTATTTGAAGCGAAAGAATAAGGAATACGTAAACTTCTTTTTCAAATAACGTATAAAGGTGTTACGTCCGTAGAGTCATGAAATCCTTTTGTTTACTTGCCCGCCAATGGGGACTTCCGTTTCTGGACACGTGAGTGAAAGGAGTGTTAAAAAGTGAGAGAGTGTGAATAGGGGGAAAAGGCAGAATAAGGAGTGAGAGAAAAGTGGGAAGGTGTGGAGAAGGTGAATTGAGGATTGGAGGTGCTGTGGGTAGACAAGGGAAGAAGAAATAGGTCAAAAGTAGAGCAGGTAGGAATAATAGGAGAGACATCTTTTGAGGTTAGGCGAAGAGAAAAGGCGGGAAGGTTTTGGAGAAAGTAGAAAGTCAGGTAGACAGGTGAGAGGTAGGTGGCGGGATCTAGCGGTAGAGAAAGCACTTGATAAGAAAGTGACAAGGCAGAGTAGAGATGAGGGATAAGGAGAGGAGGCGGTAAAAGGGAATTGGAAAGAATAGTGGCAAAGGGCAGGTAATAAAAATGATGGAGGAAAATAAGGGGGAAAAGTAGAGTGAGGAGGGAAAGGAAGTGGGGAAAGGTAAAGTTAGGACAGGGAAGGAGAGTAAGATGAGATTAGAAAATGTGAATAACGCAAAAGGGTATGGCAGTTCAGAAAGCCTGTGGGGAAAAAGAAGAAGAAAGGCTGAGGCGAAGGAGGGGCTGAGGTGGACGAAGAACTAGGAGCCTTCAGTAAAAGCGCGAAAACGGGGAGATCACCGGAGGGGGAGAAGAAGGAGAAATACAGGAGCAAGGAAGAAACGGGGATGGAAGGGATATTGAGGGAAATGATGGAAGAAATAAGAGGGATGAAGGAAGAAATGAGGAAGGAAAGAGAAGAGAGGAAAAAAGAAGGGGAGGAATGGAGAGAGGAAAGGAGGAGATGGGAAAGTGAAATGAGGGAAGAGAGGAAGAGGAGGGAATTGATGGAGAAAAGGTTAGATTCAGAAAATAGAGAGTCAAGACAAAGATAGAGAAAATGGGGGAATGCTAAGGGAAAAAGAAGGGTTAGAGTTTAATGATAGAAGGATACGAAAACTAGAAGTGAAACAGGATAAGAAGGAAAGGGAGGGAAGGAGAAACAATGTGTTAATAAAGGGGATCAAAACAGAGGGAAAGGAAATAAAAGGAGAGGTGAAGAAATTGTGGGAAGAAATGGGGCTAGAGGTAGACGGAATAGAACAAATGGTAAAGATAGGAAGGGTGGGGAAGGAAGGCAGAGAGATGGTCGTAGTAAAGCTGAAGGGGAAAGCCACCCCAGCCAATCTCTTTTGCGAAATTGGGAATATTGCACCCGGCAGTCATTTCCTCCAGTCAACTGATTTTAACATGCAAAAGAATCCAGGCCTCGTCCGCATTTGACTTTCCGCTGACCACGGAAGAATTGCATTCGGAACAGATGCAGGGTGTGACAAAATTAAACGTTGCCTACAGCAAAGGACGAGTTTTGGTGTCTCTGGATATCCCGTTACTAGATAAATCAATTTTCGACCTTTACCAAATTTACCCTTGTCCTTCCGCCCAAATGATCCAAAACAAATCCGTCCGCATTTTCATAGAACTCCAATCCGAGTACCTTGCGATTAAACAAGAGTCCGAAGATTACTTCCTGCCAACCTGTAACTACTTGAAATCCTGTCGACCCCATCCACGCAGCTATATCTGCAAAACTTCACTACCGATCCAAAACATCCATGAGACACCACGCTGCGAAACAGACTTGCTGATACGACCATCGCAAACCGTATGGTCCACCTGCAAGGTCCATTTACTACCTAGGGGAGGACCCTTCATCCGGAAGATGGCTGCAACTAATACCTGGTTATATTCAGTCAATGACACCAAACCCCTGCATGTTAAATGCGAACAAAGAGCAGCCGGATACGAGCAAGTACAAGGAGACGGAATTTTAAAACTGCGCGGCGGATGCCGAGCAACAATAGGAGCAACAACAGTAATAGCCTCTGAAATCATCACGGAACCCTTGAATTTAACCTACAGACCACCCTTCGGAATCAACCTCTCACACTTCATCCCGGAGATCAATGAACACCATATGCAGATTTTCAAGGACCACGAAGGAGGCCAAGCAGGTCACTTTGACTTGCGTTCAAAGGATCAATCCTTGGCATTAAAGGATATAGAGAACCAGGCCCAGAACCTAGCTACTCACCATCGTGCAAAACAGATGATGGAATATGCTACATACGGACTCCCGACAGTAGGAGGAATAGCTGGAATAGTATTACTGATCTACGTGGTCCGGAGCTGCTATTACAAGAAAGAAATAAGAAAAAAGGGAAGCACTCTAAAAACACCAAGACCAACAACACTTAATTTAAATCCGGCAACCATTTCTAGGCCCATCCCTATCTCATTCACAAATAATGTGGCAGCAATTACTAACGGATCACCCGGTACCGACGTATACGAAATACCGAAGTCGATCAGCAAAATTCAAAACGAGGTTGAGCCGACGGCCAGGGTGACAATATTCTAACCCACTTATCCCTACTCCAGGACCCCAAGGTATATAAAAATCGAAAACCCAATCAACCTCACCATCACTCAAAGTCTGAAGTTCATTAAATCACATACTAAGAATCCACCGAGATAAAGGAGAAAAATGGCTGCGAACAACGGAATCAAGACCTTTGCCAGCCGACCGAGCGACATCCCGGTCTTTGACGACAACAAGCGACTCTCGCCGAACGGGTCCTGAACCGAGGGGACCTAGGACAGTTCGGACGCAGGTTGTGTTCCTGATCATGGGATAAGGTACTATACAACGCTACCACCCACGAAATCCTCTGTGGAGGATGTGGTAAGGATACTCCGGAGGGCATCACAGGCTATCGCTACAGCCAAGTCCATCTTCTCATCCGAGAAAGCGCCGCATGCGCCTTTGCGAGATGCGGAAATTGCCCGGCCAGGGTAATGCGCGTTCAGATGGCGGATAACTCCCCGGAATGCGTGGGCGCGTTCAACCGGGCATCCAGGGAGGACAAAGAGGAAAGGCGCTGCATCGAGGCGGTGGCAGGACCGTCCCGATACCCGGACCGGGAGACGGAGGAACCTTCCCAGGACCACCGACACCCACCAGGGCCGCCAGAAGAGGCAGCTATCAACACCGAAGACAACGCCCAGCCCTCCCCCTCCCCACGCCCAAACCAGCAACTACCTTCTTGATAGGCGCGATACAGAATTTGTATTTATAGGCCCAACTACCGAACCCCCACAAAGTAAAAGATATTAAGGAAATCAATGTAAATATGTCATCAATGATCATGTTAATAATAAAAGAAAATTTTTTTTTCAAAACAAAAAAAGAAAGAAGGAAAAATAGAAAAAATATTTGCAAAGCATTGCGTGGAAACCCTTTATACAAAGACGTTTTCAGGGTTTAATGTTAACAGCGGCCAAGTAAACAAAAGGAATTCCTCTTGTTCTTTTGCCGAAAATAGACTCTTGAGACTATTTTCGGTCTAACGCGGGAGGTGTTACGTCCGTGAAATCATGAAATCCTTTTGTTTACTTGCCCACCGATATAGCGATTCAGCGGAATCGTTATAAACATTGCGTGCGCCAAAAGAAAAGAACTTGACGCACAAAAATCACTGACGACCGATTGCGTGTCAACCGCGTTTGACATTATAAAAGCAAGAGCTCAGCGTCTCGACGGTGTCTTATTTCGCGGAGTATTGTTTACACGCGGAACACGTGTCAACGGCAGAGCAAGTCGTGCCACGAGTCGAAACGCGACCGAGAGGAACGCCAAAGGTATCCGCGCCCTTAACAACGTGCCGATTCGAGATTAGGGAACAAACGCCACGGTCACGTTCGGTCTAGAAGTCCGGGTCCAGTGTCTATCGTAGTTAGGCGATTATCGATACACAGTGAATCGTAGCCACACAACGCGAAGTGCTACCCCTTCGAGTGCCACCGACGACGACCAAAGAGGGTGCCCGTCACGACCGCCGCTAAACCCTAGGGAGACCGAGGATCTTTCCTGAGCCGTCTTCCGACAGCTGGACTCCACAGCATAGACAAGCCTGTACCGAAACACCGACCGAGTGAGTTGTATGAGAGATACAGAGTGGAAGAGTGCGAGAGATGCGACCGCGACAATTCTTGTAAATCCTCGACCAAAGAGAATACATGCAAGATTGAACAAGGAAACCACGCGCCTCACTTCTCCTAACCTATCCTCTTTTACTTCTTAATAATAATAGCTTAGACAAGGTGTGTTTTAGCACTTTGAAGGAGCAAGGATCCAGCGCACGTCGTTCAGCCGCTCGAACGACGCGCGACGTAACACAATATTAATAACGGACAAGAGCGAAAAATTCGTAAAACATTGCGATAAATTAAAACGAGCTCATATACGCAAAAGACCACCGGACGGAAACCTGAGCACAACCGGTCGCCCAACATAACGCCACCTGATAACCACCGCACGCGCGCGTAAAACTCATGCCACGCGCCACGCTAAGGTACACCGTCAGCGAATTCCCTGATCCAAGCTATCGCGGCAGGGACGTATTGTGTGTTGAATGATATTTAAGTTATAAAAATAATTCTCCTCTTTTCCTTTATATTTAAACGGCATTAACTATGTATACCTAGAGATAAGTAGGTTAGAAGACAAACAAAATTTTCCCCTTTCGTGGTCGAGTGCCTCAGTAAGAAAATATATCTACTTTTCGTAACGCACCACCGTGCGACCTTACTAGAAATAGCCTCTCGAGACCATTTCGAGTCTAAGCATGGGGGGGTGTAACCGGTACCTAGGCACGAAAACCGAAAGTCAGAACAGAAAAGAAAACGATAAACTTTTTTTAGGCCAATACGACAATGAAGATCGAGATTTGGATTTTGTTCGGCACGCTCGGCGCATGTTTGGCTGGGAACACTCTCGAAGATGATTATCAAGTAACCACGTTTAGACACAACCCTGGACTGTATTTTGAAATTACAAAACCCATCCGCACGTATCATACTTCATGGAAGATCGTAACCGCCTTGGAAATCTCTCGAATTCTGGATTCGCGACCCGAAATCAGCAGTCAGATACAAGAAGTAAAATCGCGCTGCACAGCGTGGAATTGGAAACCTTGCCCAGTCGACTCCCTTAGAATCGACTTGGAATGGAAGCTTACCGACTCAAGGAAGTACGAGGAACTTCTGTGCGACTATTTAGGCAAATCACACCGGACCAAAAGAAGCGCGCCCCTAGGATTCATCGGCAGCCTCAGCCGAACGATCTTTGGTACTCTTTCCGAGGACGACGCGCAGTATTTCTATCAGGAATTGGATAAAGTATACGCCGATCAAAGACAACTTTCGGAAATAGTCGGAAACCAAACCCACATTGTGCGGTCCGAATTCCAGAACATACACGACGATTTGAGGACCTTGGCCAACGACACCATAATCGTGCATAATCGGATCCAAGAGACAGCTGCCAGAACCCTGAAACTGGAGGACAGAGAAAGGGTACTTCAGCTCGAGATAGCCATCACGGGCTGGATGTATCAGATCACCCGAGAAGTGGACGAATATGCTACGGCCCTGGTAACGCTGACCGATGCAATCGCCTTCGCAAAACTCGGAATTTTACACCCGGCCATACTCTCCCCCCGGCAACTCGCGAATTCCTGCGAGAAGGCCAAAAAACTCACGCCATTCGACTTTCCGCTGACTACGGAAGAAATCCATTCGGAACAACTACAGGGTGTGACAAAATTAAATGTGGCATATTCCATGGGACACGTCATCCTCTCCCTTGATATCCCGTTGCTCGATAAATCCACCTTCGACCCATACCATCTACACCCCTGCCCGTCCTACCAGCATCCCCGAAACAACCTCTCAATTCCCATCTTCATACAACCTCAAACCGACTACTTAGCTATAAACCAAGGAGCCAATGAATACTTCCCGGTTGCTTCCCGATACCTAGAATCCTACCGACAACATCCCCTCCATTATGTCTGCAGGGCCTCCATACGTATCCACTCCTTGGACCAAGCGTCCTGTTGCTAAACGGACTTGCTGACGCAACCCCAAAAGATCCGATGGTCAGGATGCAACATCCATGCGTTATCCACAGGATATCCCTTCGTTCGGGAGTTAACAGCCACTAATACCTGGCTGTATTCCATCGCAGATATAACGCCCCTGCAAGTAAAATGCGACAGAAGGGCGGCGGGATACGAGACGCTCCAAGGGGCGGGAATCCTGAAACTCCGAGCAGGATGCCAAGCAACCCTCGGGACTACTAAAATCACGGCCTCTGGAATGATAACCGAAACCTTGAATTTGACCTTCAAGCCGCCTCGGGGAATCAACTTCTCTCAGCTCATGCCCGACCTCAACGAGCACCATTTGAAGATACTAGCAGAACATCAGGATAAACAGACCTTCAACCTCCACCTGCATTCCGGGGATCATTCCCTAGCGCTGAAAGATTTGGAATCCAAGGCCCAGAACTTGGCTACCCACCATCGTGTCGAACAGACGATCGAGTATGCCACGTACGGGGCCTCCACTCTTCTAGGCGTCGCGGGAGTCATAACCATCGGATGGGTTGGCCTCCGTTGCTGCAAAAGGCAACGTCGCAGGAACAATCCACAAGCTTTCGTTAGCAACCCCGGAATCAGCCCCGTCACCATCTCCCCATCCAATTCCCCTCACGATAACGGACCTTTCAACCGGAACACCCGGTATCGCGGCAAAGGAAATTGGCAACCGAGGTTTGATGACCATCAACGATTTTGCACCGGACTCGGGGACCGACTCCTTGCAAAGTATGGTCGTTTTCTAAGACTGGGAAATTTCCACGAAACCCCCACCCTCAAGAACCGACGGACGACCGAAGCTCGTGCCTCCTCGCCGTCCGACGGGACGGACAAACGCGTTCAAACTTTGAAAAGTGACGGGTCAGAGAACAAGTACCAACAATACACCATGAAGTGCGAGCGCGCCACCCAAACTTTGGAGCACCCCGGTTACGTCGCGCCGGAGTTACCGCCAATCACCCTGGCGGAGAGGGTCTTGCCACGGGAGGATTTGGCGCCCTTTTTCCGCCGACGCTGCCTCAGCTCCGCGGGACCGATTTCTTTCAACCCCCGGACCTCGCAGGTGATCTGCGCCGCCAGCCTTTGGGTAGGATACTGCCCCGAGGACCGAGCGGGGTATTTCACCCAGCCCGTGCACCTCCTGGTGCGGGAGGCCATCGCCGTGGCCAAATCAAAGTGCGAGTGGTGCGGAGAAAGGGTCCTCGCCATTCAACAATCCGGAAACTGCGCCAATTGCATCGGCGTGTTCAATCGGACGAGGAGACAGGAGCTCCCGGGGCGACCGTGTTTGAGGGCGGTGCCATAACAAGGACCAGGATTCTCCGACCCCCCCCTTCTTCGCCACTGTATAAAGGGAAAATAAAAGGAACCCTGAAGAGGCAAGTGGCCCAGCAAAAAGGGAAAATTTAAAACCTGCGTTCTTTCACTCGAAGGACCTCCCCCTTTGCGACTTAGCGAGTAAGTGTTCCTTAGCAATAATTCCATACATTTCTACCAACGAGAATAGCAAAAAGGCACCTGTATACCCGAAATAGCCTCTCGAGACTATTACGAGTTTAAGGAGGGGGGTGTAACATAACCCTTATATTTCGTTGTCCCCTTTTTGCTCTTTTCGTTCCTTCAACCCGCGACCGTAATCCCAGCGGCGATTCAGCGGAATCGCACTTCGCGGCACGCGAGTTGCGACACCGGAGATCGGGAAGTCGGAAGCGAAACCCGAGTCGCTGACGGCTGACCGTGCACCGACCTCCGGTGCACGGCCCCGATCAACGACCGACGGGACGACGCCCGATCAAGCAATGACCGGCCACGCAATCATCGATTGCTCAAGGAAGTATTCGCGCTACCGCCCAGCGACGCGTCAGCCCATTTTGTCGGTATTTAAGACCTTCGCGAAGCCGCGACGTCGTCAGATTTTCGTCCTCACGAACCGCGAGTAGATACCGTTGGAGAGTCGCCGCCGACGCTCGAAGTCCGGGTTCCGCGCCTGTCCCGGAGATCAGGAAACAACGTCCCGATTGTGTATCGTTTGAGTGTGGCGAGCGATATCTCGGTGTGGCGTGAATAGGTTCGTGTAAAACCCCCGGCTCTACTCCGAAAAATCCCTTCCGCCACGAACGAGACCATCGCTATCCTGAGAGGACGCCTGAGCTACAAGGACCAAGGACCACGGCCAACCGGATCGAGCAGACATCGTCCCGACGAGCCCTCCCCAAGCCACCGTATCTGCAAGCTGTGTTAGTCGAACTGAACCAAGCGAGTGTGCTTATGTATGAGTGAGAGTCACGCGCCGTATACACGCGAAAAACCTGTACTCCTTTCGTTTCTTAATATATTAAATTCCAAGGGATACAGTCTCTCCACCTCGCCCTTCTTTTCAATATCCTATCCTTATCATTATTTCTATAGCGAGTAAAGTCGAGTCGAGGTAAAGTATACGGAAGAGCGAGCGTCTCCAAGCAACGCTCGACGTAACAGCCAAACGCATTCGAGCTTTGACAAGTGACGGGTCTAAAAAAAAAAAATTTTTTTTTCCATAACGAGTACGATGAAGAGTGTGTCACGTCCCGCCATAAAATCGCGTTCCGTAACCAAAAACCACTACCACTGTCCCGCTAAACGCGCAAATCCCAGACTTACAATAGCAATAATTAACGATTACTCACGATAATTATAAAGCCTGGGGTACCCGTCTGCGTGAATCCAAAACACTTTTGCACCGTTCTTCTCACGAAGTTCAGAATCAGACTAACTGCAATCACCTGACGGCTACCCCCGGCGACATAGAAACCTGACCGAGACCCTCACACACGTGAAGATCTCGGCCAGGCAATCGCGCACAGCATCCGAAGAAAGACGCTGGCGACCTTGGTAAGCGTTATTCGAAGTCACCCGGCTCACGCCACCGGGCCGCGAAAACGCGATTAACGTTAGACCTCCGAAAGAGCACGAGACATTGCATCGGCAAAAGATAACGTCCAAGGTCCCCAGCTCGGACGCTGCGTCGCAGCATCCGCGGGAGAATTCACTGAGACCCCGATAAGCGTCCCGCGGACCCACCTGGCACGTGCCGCTGCATGTCCACCAGCACGCGCCAATCCCCCACACCTCCAGAAAGGCGTGGGCATAACTAGGAAGATTCCCCACTGGACCACAGCGAAGTAGAAGGGATAAATCCCATAATATATATGTATATTAGGACGGAACCTAATTAAGTTTCATTCATTATTATTCAAAGAATTAGAATCGAGGTATTAGTGATAAAAGAGTGAGAATTGGAGCAAGTTTTTGGAGAGTAAAGTAAAGTTGAAGGAAGCGACAATCGACAAAAAGAAAACCAGTAGCAGTGACCCAGCGGGAATTTTCGTTGAACTAATTATGTAAGTTAACTTCAACAAATATTCTATACTTACGATTATATCTTCATTGTCTGCGTAAATTTTATACTTACCATCATATTTTCGTTGTCCGCGAATATTTCATACTTACCGTAAGCAAGTGCAGCGTTAACTCCATCCTGACTTAGAACTCCACACTTAACTAAAAACACTGTCGCCCCTCCTCACCCGTCCGAGAGACGGTTTGTTTAGTGACATCTTCTTCGTAGTGTCAACTGATTGAACCCGCTCGATCAGAGACGGCGTTCTCTTTTGAATGCGAAGTCGCTCGCGTCTCTAGAAAATACCCCTTCTGCAGTTTGAGCGATCGAACCAGTCTTGACAAGGCTGAGTTCTCACTCAAAATCAGAAGAGACGAAATCAATTGCATCGTTATCGTTTATGCCAAACCGAAATCTCGTGATCCCTCAACACAGTGACGTTTCGATACACATCTTCTTCGTGGCATCGAGTGATTGAACCCGCTCTTCGGAGACGGTGTTCTCTCTCGAACACGAAGTCGTTTGCTTAACACATTTGTCTCCTATGATCAGGAGTGACCAAGCACGTTCTTCGCGAACGGAGTTTGCACCCTGACATAGGGCTGACCAGAATCATTTAATTAAGCTATTTCAAATTCAACTACAGAAACAATACTGCACACCAATCCACCAAATGAGTCCCCCAAACTCCACCGATCAGCGCGAGCACGAACAAGTTAGTATCCCAGCATTTCCCGCCAATTTAAAGCACTCCTCTGTCAAGCAATTATAGTAAAGACTTTATCTTTTTTACCGTAAGGGTTTGAGCCGCACCCGCAGGCGGAATTACCGCCGATCCCGATCACGCCTAACCTACACGCAACTCAAAATCCCTCTGGGGATAGTCGAGGCCCTCGAGTTATTAGAAGCATAATTGAAGGAAGAAGCAGAACTTGTAAAATTAACCGAAGCCCTCGGGGCCCTAGTAACTTAAATGTAGACTGCTAAACCCGCACCGAATTGAATAAATAAGGATTTGAACATAACCCATTTTCGTTCACTAACCTACACTTTCCTCAATTATTCCCGAGCGATAGATCCCAGGATCTGCTCGGAAGCGAAAACAACGATCTTGAACTTTAGCCGCTCGAAGTTCAGGATCGTTATCCCGCCAAATCAATTGGATACGTAACAAGTGACAAAGAAACGCAGACCCTCGAGCACCCAGGGTATGTCGCCCCCCCCCCCCCCCCCGCTGCCGCCCATTACGTTGGCTGAAAGGATCTTGCCTCGAAGGGACTTGGCGCCCTTCTTTCGGCGGCGTTGCCTGGCGTCCACCGAGCCAGTGGCACTTCAACCCGCGTACATCCCACGTCGTGTGCAGGACGTGCACGTGGCTGGAGCGACTACCGGAGGACTGGGAGCGGTACTTCCCCCAGGCGGTACACCTCCTTGTGCGCGAGGCCATTGCGGTCCCAAAGGCCAAGTGCGAGATGTGCCAAGAGCGGATCCTCACCATCTCAGACCCGGGGAACTGCTGCAGCTGTATCGGGGCATTCAATCGAATGCCCAAAATAGAACTACCCGGACGACCTTGCTTGAGGGCGGTGCCACAGCCAGAAGCCTAGGATTCACCGACCCTCTTTCTTCTGTAAAAAAGGGAGAAATAAAGAGAAACCCCGAAGAGGTCAGTGCCCCACAAAAGGGGAAAATTTAAATCCGCGTTCCTTTACTCGATGGACCTTCCCCTCTGCGTCTTGGTGAGTAAGTTATTCTTTGTAATAAGTCCATATTTTTCCGATCAACGAAAGTAGCAGAAAGAGGGAACACCATTAACCGAAATAGTCTCTCGAGACTATTTCGGGTTTAAGGAGAGGGGTGTAACATAGCCTTTACATTTCACTGTCCCTTTTTGCTCTTTTCGTTCCTTCAACCCGTGACCGTAATCCCAGCGGCGATTCAGCGGAATCGCACTTCGCGGCACGCGAGTTGCGACACCGGAGATCGGGAAGTCGGAAGCGAAATCCGAATCGCTGACGGCTGACCGTGCACTGACCTACTGTACACGGCCCCGATCAACGACCGACGGGACGACGCCCGATCAAGCGATGATCGGCCACGCAATCATCGATTGCCCAAGTAATTATTCGCGCTACCGCCCAGCGACGCGTCACCCCATTTTTCGGTATTTAAGACCTTCGCGAAGCCGCGACCTCGTCAGATTTTCGTCCTCGCGAACCGCGAGTAGATACCGTCGGAGAGTTGCCGTCGACGCTCGAAGTCCGCGTTCCGACCAACTGCCACGCCTGTCCCGGAAGTCAGGAAACAACGTCCCGATTGCGTGTCGTTTGAGTGTGGCGAGCGATATCTCGGTGTGCCGTGAATAGATTCGTGTGAAACCCCCGGCTCTACCCCGGAAAATCCCTTCCGTCCCGAGACGGAACGAGACCATCCAGAGAGGACGCCTGAGCTACAAGGACCAAGGACCACGGTCAACCGGATCGAGCAGACATCGTCCCGACGAGCCCTCCCCAAGCCACCGTATCTGCAAGCTGTGTTAGTCGAACTGAACCAAGCGAGTGTGCTTATGTATGAGTGAGAGTCGCGCGCCGTATACCCGCGAAAACCTGTACTCTTTTCGTTTCTTAATATATTAGATTCAAAGTGAAACAGTCTGCCCACCTGGCCCTTCTTTCCAATCTCCTTCATCCTGTCCTTATCATTATTTCTATTGTGAATAAAGCTGAGTCAAGGTGTGCATCAGCACTTAGAGGGAGCAACGGATCCAGGTAAAGTATACGCAAGAGCGAGCGTCCCAAAGCAACGCTCGACGTAACATTACATTTATTATAAGCATTATTTTTTTTTTACTTACGTTTTGTATTTGTTGTACAACAATCGTTTTAGAGAAGGTGTACCGTCAACCAGTGGACATCCCAGAAGAAGCCGTTTCACGTACACATAATGCAATTGCGAACATCATACGATGCTCCAACGCGTGCAGTGGTACATTATTTTGCTTGCGCAAACGTGCGTCAAGCCTGACGGTGGCTTTGTGGAGCATTTCCTAAATTGACAGCAATCAACCCCTTTCGGAGCCACCAATTGTTATTGTAACATAACCTTTATATCTCGTTGTCCCTTTTTGCTCTTTTGGTTCCTTCAACCCGCGACCGTCATCCCAGCGGCGATTCAGCGGAATCGCACTTCGCGGAACGCGAGTTGCGACACCGGAGATCGGGAAGTCGGAAGCGAAACCCGAATCGCTGACGGCTGTCCGTGCACCGACCTCCGGTGCAAGGCCCCGATCAACGACCGACGGGGCGACGCCCGACCGAGCGATGACCGGCCACGCGATCATCGATTGCTTAAGGGAGTATTCGCGCTACCGCCCAGCGACGCGTCAGCCCATTTTGTCGATATTTAAGGCCTTCGCGAAGCCGCGACGTGGTCAGATTTTCGTCCTCACGAACCGCGAGTAGATACCGTCGTAGAGCTGCCATCGACGCTCGAAGTCCGCGTCCCGCGCCTGTCCCGGAAATCGGAAATAACGTCCCGATTGCGTATCGTTCGAGTGTGAGTCGCGCGATATCTCGGAGTGCCGTGAATAGGTTTGTGAGAAACCCCCGGCTCTACCCCGAGGAATCCCTTCCTCCATCGAACGAGGCCATCGCCATCCTGAGAGGACGCCCGAGCTACCAGGACCAAGGACCACGGCCAACCAGAGCGAGCAGACATCGTCCCGACGAGCCCTCCCAAAGCGACCGTGTCTACAAGTTGTGTGAGTCGAACTGAACCAAGCGAGTGTGCGTATGTATGAGTGAGAGTCGCGCGCCGTGAACCCGCGAAACCCTGTATTCTTTTCGATTCTTAATATATTAGATTCCAAGGGAAACAGTCTCTCCACCTCGCCTTTCTTTTCAATATCCTACCCTATTATTATTACCTTAGCGAGTAAAAGTCGAGTCAGGGTGTGCATCAGCACTTTGAAGGAGCAACGGATCCAGGTAACGTATACGGAAGAGCGAGCGTCTCGAAGCAACGCTCGACGTAACAAATTTGGTGTCAGAAGTGGGATCCCTCCGATTACATTGTAATCGGAACGCTCACAACTTGACTAAGCTTTTATTCGCAACCTTCTCCTTTTAAAACTTTATAAACATTACCTTCTAAACATGACTACCCATCGGTCACCACCTAACACTCCCCGAGACTCATCCCTGAGACCACCCCCTCCGATTCCCAGTCTGAATCCAGCGACTGACCCTACGGGATCCTCGTTCAACTGTACCGGAGCTGAGGCGTGGCATGATGACAAACGGGTGCATAAAGCGTTAGAATCAGTCCCGCGATTTGACCCCAAACGCGTAACCTTGGAAGAATTCGTGAGCGCGGTACAGGGCGCGTTGAACCTAATTCCCCCTCAAGCAGAGGGGAAGTTCGCCAAAGGCCTTCGCTTTAGATTGTCCGACGCCGCGAGATACCATGTCGAAGATGGTGACTGTACCACGGTACAGGCCATTTTGAAAAGACTAAAATCCAGGTACGCCCCGGGTAGGGAATTCCAACAGCTTCGCTCAGAATTACGATACGTTCGCCAAAACCGACACGAAACCGTGTTAGAATACGTGGAACGCGTACACCGGCTGTATCGCCAAGCCGTCGCGTGCGCGCGCGAGGAATTCGGAGCAGGAAGCGACGAAGTCATTTCAAAATTAACCCTCTTAACTCGAAGGGCCTTCATTGCAGGGCTCCCGAGCTCTACTTCTCGCCTTCTCTATATCGACCCACCTAGTCGTCTGACGGAACTCTTTGACGAAGCCCTAAGCGCGGCAAAAGAGGAAAAACTTGCCCCGGCCGAATCTCGTCACGATACAGGATCGTTTAGGCCTGCGTCGAGATCTCCCGCGCCGCGCCGTACGATCGCGACCGGAAATGGACCGAATGGCGGGAGACCCCGGAGGAACGAGATTTCGAATACCCCCGAACCTCGTACTCCTCATATTCTTCCGTTACCAAAGACCGCGACCGAGCGACGGATGACGACGATTCCGATACCTGCGATTGCCGTCGTGGACGAGACCGGAAACACGGACGACGACGCGATCGTAGCACATCTCCCTATCGAGGATTACCGCGAGATCGGCCGAGAAGTAGGGACAACTCTGGCTCCCGAGCAAATTCGCCCTCCGAACAGGACCATTTAAACTACCAGGGCGTCCGCTCGTCCCATCGGAACGAGTCGGGCGAACACACATCACCCGTGCAAAAAACCGTAGCATTCAAAGAGGACCAATCCCGTACATCGGACAAGCGCCCTCCCCGCGAATCCGGCTCAAGGCAAAGGAACTGGCGAACGGTGAGGGAGAATTCATTGTCGACACGGGCTCCGTATTAAATTTATTAGATTGGAAATACATTCACGAAGATGCGCCAATTGTAAACGAGGAAAAGATTGATATTTCGGGAATAAACGGCACGGTGACCACCTTAGGCGCGACTTGCATGAAAATAAACGGTAGCTGGGCTATGTTCTATGTAGTAGACTCCCTGGGCCTAGGCAACGAACTTGCAGGCCTGATTGGGAGCTCCTATCTACTGCAGGAAGAAGCCATAATATCGTATCATTATCGCACCTTAGTAACGTCCAACCGCCCTATTCGTCCGGTTCCCTTTTCCAACGGCAGGCAACTTGAGAAGTATCTTCGCCTTTACAATCATACCCAGAACGCCCTCCGGTCGTTCTTGGCCCAACACCCCGAACTCGAAGACGAAGTCCCCGCGGGAGGTACAGTAGATTCGCCTATCACGGCCCCTCCTTCTGACCTACCTCCTAACGAGGATTTCTCCGCGTACGAGGAGAACGATTTGGGTGACTACAAGATCGTGCAATACAACCGCAGCACCCGATTGAACCTCATCATGGACACTCTGAAACTGGGCCATTTGTCCCCTAAGGAACGTCGCGTGGTCGAAAACTTAGTTGGCAATAACGTGGACCGTTTTTTCGTACCCGGCGACCCCCTCGGACAAACAGACGCAGCAGAACATACGATTCCGACAACAGAACCAAACCCCGTGTTCACGCGGCAATACCCCTTCCACCCCACTCAGGAGGAGGAAATCAGAAAACAAATTAAGAATTTAGAAGAACTAGGCATTATAGTTCCCTCCAACTCTCCGTACAATTCACCCCTCTGGATAGTTCCGAAGAAACCCGATTCGCAAGGTAACAAACGCTGGCGAATGGTTGTAGATTTTCGCAAATTAAACGAAAAAACCGTAGATGATCGTTTTCCGTTACCACGAATTTCGGATATTTTGGACCGACTGGGCGGGGCCAAGTATTTCTCGATATTCGACCTGGCCAATGGATTTCACCAAATCCCCATGGGATCCGAAGATCGGAAAAAGACGGCCTTCTCCACACCAGAGGGACATTACGAATACGTGCGCATGCCCTTCGGACTAAAAAACGCACCAGCGACCTTCCAACGGTTAATGAACCAAGCGCTCAAGGGACTGATAGGAAAAGAATTATATGTCTACTTGGACGACGTTGTTGTGTATTCGGATACGCTCGAGGAGCACGGACGCCGACTCAGGAGATTCTTCGACCGACTACGCAAGCACCGCCTCACTTTACAGACGGACAAGGCCGAGTTCTTGAAAACCGAGGTCAGCTATCTAGGTCACATCATATCAGCTGATGGTGTAAAGCCTAACCCAGAAAAAATCAAGGCCGTCGCAAAATTCCCCGTACCCAAGGACCGAAAATCTGTTAAACAATTTTTGGGTCTGGTAAATTATTATAGACGATTTATTCCTAATATGGCCAAACGGGCCAAACCATTAACCGAAATCACAAGCACCAAAATTCCTTTCGTGTGGTCTGCAAACCAACAGGCGAGTTTCGAAGACCTGAGACAAGCTCTGTGTAACGAACCCGTTTTGCGTTACCCGAATTACGACGAACGTTTTATCATCACAACGGATGCATCGGACGTGGCCGTTGGGGCAGTTTTGAGTCAAGGAAAAATCGGAGAAGATCCGCCGATTGCATACGCCTCTCAAGTCCTCTCGGCTAGCGAGAAAAATTATTCAACTACGGAAAAGGAATGTCTCGCGATTATTTTCGCCGTGAAACACTTCCGTACCTATATTTACGGACGTAAATTTCTCTTAGTAACCGATCATCGGCCTCTCCAGTGGCTAATGTCCGTTAAAGATCCAGTTTCGCGATTAGCCCGCTGGAGAATTCTCCTCGCTGATTACGATTACGAAATTGTTTACAAACCGGGCCGAGTGAACGCGAACGCAGACGCGCTATCACGAAACCCTGTCGCCCGAGCCTTCCCGGCGACACCGGGAAATAATAACGTTGCCAGTAAACCAGGCCCTTCGGCACAGGGAATCGCGCAGCGTGTTAGAGAACGCCGAAACGAGCAACCTCGACCTAATTACGAGGAACCACCATCCTTTATCCTCGAAGAATTAGAAGAGACGACGAGACCTCCGACGGAAAGGAATCTTGGCCCCACCGAAATAATCGACCTAGACGACACCGGACCGCAGGCAAATTCTACAATCTACCCGGAAAACGCCGCGGGAGAGCATGAATTCGACGACACCAACCTCCCGACTGAAGAACCGCCACCGACTGTCTTTGAGCAGCCTGTCATCAACTCTGAAGCCCCGACAGCCTTTTCACCGATCAAAAACAAGAAAAAACGTATATCATGGCAAATACCATCTCCTGAAAAAATAAAAGGAGTACCGCAATCAACCATGATTAATCCCGCCTGTGAAGACCTGATGTACGAATCCACAAGTCACGAAGCCAGCTCCGCGACCCGCTCGAATCTGGAAAAATCACCACCAGACAAAACGACCCCCGACGAAATCACAATCGATTACGACGCTTTTATAGATTCTCGAGAACCACCCCTCGAACCGACGAGATCTTCCCCGGCATTCGAAATCCCGTATCAACAATCAACGCGTTACAACCTGCAAATTTCCAAACTCACGCTCTGTGCAGCGCCTGGGAATTATGCGCACTTCGTTCCCGCGGACAGAGTATTCATAAGCCCTTCCTGCAAAACCTTAACGGCGTTAGGATTGCTTAACGAAATTAGCTTCTCATCAGACAATATGAAAATAGGGCACGTCGTAGTTTCTCGGAATTCAGAAGGGAAAGTCCTCAGTATAATTGGAACACAACACTTTTACCACGAGATAACAGATGATCAGCTCGGAAGTTTGCTTATCGAACTCCGAACCACAGTACTATCAGAAGGAATCGGTTCCTTCCGCATTGCCTCTCACGGCGAAACTTTACACAAATTCAGCGCCGACCATCTGAAATCTCACCTAGACGAAATCTTTCGGACCATCCCCGTCAAAATTACTATATGCACCGGAGAAATTAAACTACCGCCCGAGGAAAAACGCGAGGAAATAATTCGATATTACCACGAAAGCCTGGTGGGCGGCCATAAAGGGGTAACTAAAACCTACAGACGCATCCGGAGCCTTTTCGATTGGCCCCGAATGCACAGGGACATCGAAGACTATATACGAACTTGCCAGAGTTGCCAGGAGCAAAAATTAGTCAGGATCAAGACCCGGGAACCGATGCTTATTACGGATACCCCCGCCAAACCCTTTGACAAAATTGCACTAGACACCGTCGGACCGCTGCCTGAAACCCCTAGCGGAAACAGACACGTCCTCACTATGCAATGTCAACTCTCAAAATTTTGTATGGCTGTTCCATTGCCAGATATACGAGCCACCACCGTCGCCGATGCCCTATCGCGTTATTTCATCACCATTTTTGGCGCACCGCGAGTAATTCTGACCGATAGGGGAAAAACATTCATAAACAATACTATACAGGGAATAGCAAGTACTTTCTGGATAAAACACGTGACCACTTCCGGTTACCGACCTCAAACGAACGGATCCTTGGAAAGGAGCCACATAGTCCTGACCGAATACTTAAAACATTATTTAGAAGAGTATAGCGACTGGGATCTACTTCTCCCGTTCGCTACCTATTCTTATAACACCTCGGTACATGAGGCGACTAATTTCACTCCGTACGAGGTAGTATTCGGCCAGCTAGCTAGGGACCCTTTCACTCCTATGTCCGAAGAAGACCTTCTAACTTATCCAGCCTACGTCCAAGACCTTGTCCAGAAATTAGACAAAATACGAATGACGACTCGAGAAAATTTAGATTCCAGCAAATTGCGATCAAAGGAAATATACGACAGGAAAAGTCATCAGGTAAATTTCGAACCGAACGATCTCGTTTACGTATTAAAAGAACCACGCTTCGGAAAATTAGACGCACATTATGTAGGTCCATTCACCATACATTCCATTACCGACAACAATAACGCAATATTGGTTACGGACAAGGGCGAAAAATTCGTAAAACATTGCGATAAATTAAAACGAGCCCACATACGCAAAAGACCACCGGACGGAAACCTGAGTACAACCGGTCGCCCAATATAACGCCACGTGATAACCACCGCACGCGCGCGTAAGACTCATGCCACGCGCCACGCTAAGGTACACCGTCAGCAAATTCCGCAATCCAAGCTATCGCGGCAGGGACGTGTCGTGTGTTGAATGATATTTAGGTTACAGAAATAATTCTTTCTTTCCTGTTATATTTTAAACAGCATTAACCATGTATACCTAGAGATAAGTAGGTTATAAGACAAACAAAAATTTTCCCCTTCTGTGGTCCAGTGCCTCAAAAAAAAAAAAAAAAAAAAAAAAAAAAAAAAAAAATCCACTTTTCGTAACGCACCACCGTGTGACGTCACTAGAAATAGCCTCTCGAGACCATTTCGAGTCTAGGGAGGGGGGTGTAACCGGTGGCTAGGCACGAAAACTGAAAGTCAAAACGCAAAAAACACGATAAACTATTTCTAGGCCGATACGACAATGAGGATCGAGATTTGGACTTTGTTCGGAACGCTCGGCGCGTGTTTGGCTGGGAACGCCCTCGAGGGCGACTATCAAGTAACCACATTTAGACACAACCCTGGCCTGTATTTCGAAATCACCAAACCCATCCGCACGTATCATACTTCATGGAAGATCGTAACCGCCTTGGAAATCACTCGAATTCTGGATTCGCGACCCGAAATCAGCAGTCAGATGCAAGAAGTAAAATCGCGCTGCACAGCGTGGAATTGGAACCCTTGCCCAGTCGACTCCCTTAAAATCGACTTGGAACGAAAACTTACCGACACGAGGAAGTACGAGGAACTTCTATGCGACTATCTAGGCAAATCACGCCGGACCAAAAGAAGCGCGCCTCTAGGATTCATCGGCAGCCTCAGCCGAACGATTTTTGGCACTCTCTCCGAGGACGACGCGCATCACTTCAATCAGGAATTGGATAAAGTATACGCCGACCAGAGACAACTTTCGGAAATAATCGGAAACCAAACCCACATTGTCCGGTCCGAATTCCAGAATATACACGACGACCTGAGGACCTTGGCCAACGACACCATTATCATGCATAATCGGATCCAGGAAACAGCCGCCAGGACCCTGAAACTGGAGGACAGGGAAAGGGTGCTCCAGCTCGAGATAGCCATCACGGGCTGGATGTATCAGGTCACCCGAGAAGTGGATGAATATGCTACGGCCCTGGTAACGCTGACCGATGCAATCGCCTTCGCGAAACTCGGAATTTTACACCCGGCCATCCTCTCCCCTCAACAACTCGCGGATTCCTGCGAGAAGGCAAAAAAGGTCACGCCATTCGACTTTCCGCTGACTAGGGAAGAAATCCATTCGGAACAGCTACAGGGTGTGACCAAATTAAACGTGGCATATTCCAGGGGACGCGTCATCCTCTCCCTTGATATCCCATTGCTCGATAAATCCGCCTTCGACCTTTACCATCTACATCCCTGCCCGTCCTACCAGCACCCACGAAACGACCTCTCAATTCCCATCTTCATACAACCTCAGACCGACTACTTAGCTATAAACCAAGGAGCCAATGAATACTTCCCGGTTGCTTCCCGATACCTAGAATCCTACCGACAACATCCCCTCCATTATGTCTGCAGGGCCTCCATACCTATCCACTCCTTGGACCAAGCGTCCTGTTGCGAAACGGACTTGCTGACGCAGCCTCAAAAGATCCGATGGTCAGGATGTAACATCCATGCGTTATCCACAGGATATCCCTTCGTTCGGGAGTTAACAGCCACTAACACCTGGCTGTATTCCATCGCGGACATAACGCCCCTGCAAGTAAAATGCGACAGGAGGGCGGCGGGATACGAGACGCTCCAAGGCGCGGGAATCCTGAAACTCCGAGCGGGCTGCCAAGCAACCCTCGGGACTACGAAAATCACGGCCTCTGGAATGATCACCGAAACCTTGAACTTGACCTTCAAGCCGCCTCTGGGAATCAACATCTCTCAGCTCATGCCCGACCTCAGCGAGCACCATCTGCAGATACTAGCCGAACATCAGGATAAACAGACCTTCAACATCCACCTGCATTCCGGGGATCATTCCCTAGCGCTGAAAGATCTGGAATCCAAGGCCCAGGACTTGGCTACACACCGTCGTGTCGAACAGACGATCGAGTATGCCACCTACGGGGCCTCCACTCTCTTAGGCGTCGCGGGAGTCATAACCATCGGATGGATTGGCCTCCGTTGCTACAAAAAGCAACGTCGCAGGAACAATCCCCAAGCTTTCGTTAGCAACCCCGGGATCAGCCCCGTCACCATTTCCGCGCCAATTCCCCTCACGATAACGGACCTTTCAACCGGAACACCCGGTATCGCGGCAAAGGAAATTGGCAACCGAAGTTTAAAGACCATCAGCAATTTTGCACCGGACTCGGCGACCGACTCGTTGCAAAGCATGGTCGTTTTCTAAGACTGGGAAATTTCCACGCAACCCCCACCCTCAGGAACCGACGGACGACCGAAGCTCGTACCTCCTCGCTGTCTGACGGGACGAACAAACGCATCCGAACTTTGACGAGTGACAGACCTCAAAAGGGAAGTTTGTTTTACAAGTGCAATGAAGATCGACAGGGAAACACAGACCCTTGAACACCCGGGGTATGTCGCCCCCTCGCTGCCACCTATCACCCTGGCCGAAAGGATCCTGCCGCGAAGCGACCTGGCGCCCTTCCTTCGGCGCCGCTGCCTGACGTCCACCGAGCCGCTGCATTTCAACCCGCGCACATCTCAGGTGGTGTGCTGCACGTGCGCGTGGCTAGGACGACAACCGGAGGACTGGGAGTGTTACTTCCGCCAGTCCGTGCACCTCCTCGCGCGCGAGTTCATCGCGGTCCCAAAAGCCAAGTGCGAGATGTGCGGGGAGCGGATCCTCGCCATCGCCGACCCGGCGAACTGCTGCGGTTGCATCGGGGCGTTCAACCGAACGCCAAAAATGGAACTACCCGGACGACCCTGCTTGAGGGCGGTGCCACGATCGGAAGCCTAAGACCCACCGACCCCCCCCTTTCTTCGCTGTAACGAAGGGGAAAAATAAAGGGAACCCAAAGAGGCAAGAGGCCCAAAGAAAGGGAAAATTTAAACCTGCGTTCTTTCACTCGAAGGACCTTCCCCTCTGCGTCTTAGTGAGTAAGCTATCTTTAGTAATAAGTTCATATTCTTACGACCAACAAAATAGCAAAAAGGTGACCACCATAACCGAAATGGTCTCTTGAGACTATTTCGGGTTTAAGGAGGGGGGTGTAACATAACCTTTATATCTCGTTGTCCCTTTTTGCTCTTTTGGTTCCTTCAACCCGCGACCGTCATCCCAGCGGCGATTCAGCGGAATCGCACTTCGCGGAACGCGAGTTGCGACACCGGAGATCGGGAAGTCGGAAGCGAAACCCGAATCGCTGACGGCTGTCCGTGCACCGACCTCCGGTGCAAGGCCCCGATCAACGACCGACGGGGCGACGCCCGACCGAGCGATGACCGGCCACGCGATCATCGATTGCTTAAGGGAGTATTCGCGCTACCGCCCAGCGACGCGTCAGCCCATTTTGTCGATATTTAAGGCCTTCGCGAAGCCGCGACGTGGTCAGATTTTCGTCCTCACGAACCGCGAGTAGATACCGTCGTAGAGCTGCCGTCGACGCTCGAAGTCCGCGTCCCGCGCCTGTCCCGGAAATCGGAAATAACGTCCCGATTGCGTATCGTTCGAGTGTGAGTCGCGCGATATCTCGGAGTGCCGTGAATAGGTTTGTGAGAAACCCCCGGCTCTACCCCGAGGAATCCCTTCCTCCATCGAACGAGGCCATCGCCATCCTGAGAGGACGCCCGAGCTACCAGGACCAAGGACCACGGCCAACCAGAGCGAGCAGACATCGTCCCGACGAGCCCTCCCAAAGCGACCGTGTCTACAAGTTGTGTGAGTCGAACTGAACCAAGCGAGTGTGCGTATGTATGAGTGAGAGTCGCGCGCCGTGAACCCGCGAAACCCTGTATTCTTTTCGATTCTTAATATATTAGATTCCAAGGGAAACAGTCTCTCCACCTCGCCTTTCTTTTCAATATCCTACCCTATTATTATTACCTTAGCGAGTAAAAGTCGAGTCAGGGTGTGCATCAGCACTTTGAAGGAGCAACGGATCCAGGTAACGTATACGGAAGAGCGAGCGTCTCGAAGCAACGCTCGACGTAACATTATAACGTAGGAACAAATCGTTCCGCAAAACAAAAATGAAGTGATCGTGACAAGTGATTAGTGTATTAGTGGCTGTAGTGAAGTGAATACATTCGTTATTTTGTGCCTTATGGGCGGAGACTGTTTCGAGGGTTCCTCCGAATCGATCGGAGCGGCATTTTTTCTAAGCGGCCGTTATCAAAAATAAATAATCGATAAAATTATTCGGCGTGGAAATGTGACAGCGCGACTTCTAACGGTGATTTCTAAAAAGAAATTCTGTTTCCTTTTTACCTACCACATGAGTATAAAGATGAATATTATCTTTACATAAGGTATGTAATATACGTGCTTCGATACAAATGTCGTCTGCAATCATTGCAATTTCATGTCAGTGAAGTTGCCCGATTTGTTTGTATTTGTGAAAAATATAGGGCCGAGACCAGAAATGGGCAAAAAGTTATTTAAATAAAATCAGATGACAGATAACGTCACATTTATCCGCTATCCAAATATAGAATGGAAATAACCACGGAAAATAACGCGATTCATCTTTATTCGAGGCTCATGGACGAAAATAATTTATTCGTAATGAAGTTAGTTGAAGTAAAAGATAATTTTTTCATTCTAAGCATGGATCTATTTACCACTAATTAATTAAGAATAAAAGGGCTTAGATAGAGTTTAGATAGTTCAAATATTAGAATATTAAGGGAATAAGGGAGTTAATTTGAAAGAGAAGATACATTTAAATCGAGAAACATGCAATACTCAATATTCATTAATTAATAATAATAAATTATTGTCAATAATTATTAACAATCTATAAAAAACGACGAGTGCGATTGTTATTAACAATACAGATAGCAAAAATTAATGAAAATAGGGTTCTAATAATTATTTTATCGAAAATATAGTTTTCTGGGAAATTGAATTAAACTGATGGACTTTCAAGTAACCGTCAATGTCTAGGTGTAAGTATGGCAGGGGGTCGTGAAATTCCTCAGTCTGCGGCGATCCGCCGCCGGGAGCGGATCGCCTTCGCGGGTCTTACTGGCAGTCGGAAGTGTCTGGGGGATATCCGGAAGACCTGGGGTGTACCAAGCGGTCATGGAGGGACAAGAAGTGGACATCGCTGACCATGAGTGACCACTGGTCATCGGGGGAGTTTCTAATGGCGCTTGCAGCAGATCGCTTCAGCTGGCCTCTGGGACCTTCCAGGTCCATCGCAGCCTCATAATGGACATCCAGTGGACATCAAACTGTAAGATTTTTTATTTATTTACCTTACTAATAAGAAATTCTTCCACAGGTTTTCTTCGAATGGTTCGAATCACCCGTGTGATTCTTTCCTCGCTGTTCTCTCTTTTACAAATTTTCAACTGACAAAGAATGGTTGGAATCGCCCCTGCGATTCTTTCTACATTGATATCGTATGGTTCGAATCGCTCCTTCGATTCTTTTTACATTGACATCGTATGGTTCGAATCGCTCCTTCGATTCTTTTTACCTTGATATCGTATGGTTGGAATCGCCCCTGCAATTCTTTCTACGTTGACATCGTATGGTTCGAATCGCCCCTGCAATTCTCTCTCCCATTTCTTTCTTAATCCTCAGGTAGCTGCGGGAGTACTCCCCCTCCCGCAGTACGGGTCTGGCGCACCCGGGGTCCCGAGCCCTCCGCCCCTCGTGGGGTGGGGCCCTGTCCTCTTGTTAGGGTGCCCCATAGAACCCATAGTTAGGTAGGCTACTAATCAATTGAATTTTTCCCTCCAGCTTCTACGAGGAAGAAGAAATACGGAAAGAAGACATCGAACGAAGACGTCGCAACCATCGTGGGATTTAGTATAAGTTAGTTTAAGATATAGGATTTAAGATATAGGATTAGGATTGTAACAGTCAATGTAAAATTGCCAAGGTATCATTTGCTACTTTTGTTTGGTCGGTAATTCGCTCCTCATCTCTGATGAGGAGATCACCTCTGCTTCTATGGATAGAAACAAGTGATCGACTGTGGAATCGGCATCGATGGGTCAGTCCATCCCTTGGGAGAACGGTCGAGGGAAAAGTGTCTCGGACGTAGGGGGGTGCGTGGTAACACGTATCTGCCTGCGGAAATCTCACGGGGGCAGCCCTGTAAGCCTCTGCAGTAAGTCGTTCCGAGTCAGGTTCACGCTTGCGTGACTCCTGGCAGGGCGCAGGGAGCGTGGTCTGTCGTCGTGAGGTGCCGATCACTTTCCTCTTTACTGCGATCTCGAGGTGGTAGGATCTGCACCATCGAATGTCGGTTCTCAGTTGCGACGCGGTAAAGTACCTTTTCCCCCTTTCTCATAATGATACCTTGGCAATTCTTCGAACTGAAAGAATGGATGGAACTTTGATTCCATTTATCTGCTTGGTTCGCTAGATTAAGATCCGAGCTGAAGGGTTGGAGGGAACTTTTATTTCTTCCATCTCTGAGGTTCTCTAGTTTTAAGGTTTTTGTGAAGGGAGATCGATGGAACTTTGATTCCATCCATCTCTCTCTGGGTCTCCACTCGCAGCAACCTCCACGTGGTGAGACCTGGGCAATGGATAATAATCGAGCTAATTGGCTGCGATTTTGTAATGAAATAGAGATAAGTTCGCGGCTATTAGACTTAGAGATTTAAGACTAAATGTCATTGAGCATATAGTGCAATAACTCATAATAAAAGAAGAAATGTTATTCAAAGTGTTCGAATTTGTCTTTATTCCAATTCCACATTTCCTTCATTATAGAATTTCTTCATTTTCAAGTTTATTGCGCTAAAAGATGAATAAACATGAAAACCTTATTCAGCGGCTGGAATAAATTCACTTCGAATGAAAAAATTATCTTTCATTTTCGAATATCACGTCGAATAATAAAATTATTTGTCGTTTTGGGATAATTTCACTTAGAATGACAGAAAAAGTTTTTATTTCAACTATCTTCATTTCAAATAAATTATTTTCATTCGTGAGCCGCGAATAAAGATGAATTGCGTTATTTCTTTGTTCGGAGAACGGATAAAAGTAAAGTTATCTGTCATTTGATTTTATTTAAATATCTTTTTTGCACAACTCTGGCCGAGACACACGAGCGTCACGCGTCATTTTGCAGTCGCGTCAACATATCAGTATACATATACATGCACACATAAATCAGGTGTATGTATTGTTGAATAACAAAATACAAATACGTCCTGTTTGCGTTTCGGAAAGGGACGCAGACATGACGCTAACGCAAATTTGACGCTAACATTTAAACAATCTAAATTTTATCGAAATCGGTGAGGTGTACCTCTTTCTGCACAGTTACCAAATAAATTTTGATCCATATAGTTTTTAAATTATTATCCTTTTACATATAATGTAGACATATTTTCTTGTAATATAGCGCCGTGGCACGGTGCGTGTCTCGTAATCTGATATTTCAGCGATCGAATCTCTCGATAGGGGTTAATTGATTTTTTTTCTTATTTTATGAAAAGTAAAGTTGCACCTATTACAGAGTCTTCAAACCAGAGGCGCTTATGTTACAGAGTATCATAATTTACTTTACTTTTTTTTTAAATATATGTAGTTTATTCCATAAAAGCACATTATTAATTTTTACTTACGTAAAAATGCGACTTTTTAGCACTTTTATTTGGACTATTCGAAAAATTGTGCCTAAAATACCCGCTTCAGCATTAAAATATGAAATTGAATTATTGTGGTTCAGTTATCAGGTATTGAGCAAATCGAATGTTTTTAATACATGAATATGGAGAAATCCTCCAGAATAGGGACACCATCCGTAATTAGGACAGTTACCCTAGTGATGTTACAAAACGGTAAAAATTAAAAAATGTCATTGCAACAAACAAGCCTTTATATTATGTGGAAAAAATAGAATTTTGACGAGTTGGCAACTTCGGAATTCGACCCTTTCAAAAAACGTACCTTGCTGGCCAAAGCACTGCGAAGTCCTGAAAGATCGAACACTGAAATTCATAAGATTTTCAAGTAATAACATACGATACTTTAATTTTTCGAAGCATTTTAATGTAATTTTTTTGCAGGTGAAAATCATCTTTCTTTTGCCATTTTCGTAATTTTTCGAATTTTAACAAAAGTCTACGCTACACTTTAGCTAATGTATTATGATTATAAAATCTCTTATGAATGTCATTCTACGATCTTCCAAAACTTCGTGGTATTTTTGGCCAGCAAGGTATATTTTTTTTTTTGATACTTTGCTATATTAATTATTAAATATTAAACTTTATATTACCATTAATTTTAACTGGTCACATGTGTTCGAAACAGAGAAAATAGTTACAATTATAGTGTTATAGTAACAGGAAACTTTTGCCACAATTCTTCATCTATTTCTTTTAAGTTTACGAAAAAATGTTTTAAGCAAAATTTAGCCAGTTCTTGGTTAATAACGTATTTCAGTAATGAACATTACCAAAGAACATTTTCATTGAATAAAAAATTGATATTACCTCAATTTTTTTTTTATACAATTGTATATTTTTCAAGCATTAATCGATGTATTCTTGTATTCTCTTTTAAAAAAGTATTAGGGTACTTAGGCCGAAAAGTAGTTAATTTGGAAGTTATGATTTTTGTCCTGTTTTTGAAGGTAATCGAAATCTCGGCTCGAGCCGTTCAAGTTTTCTTGATGGACAGATCATAGTAAAGCAAATGTGACAACATCGTAACAAAACTTTCGAGGCGTTTCGGCAACTATGCTTTTCGTCGCGCTGTCAAATGCTGTCAAATACATTACCGACAATTACAGTTACATTACATTTACCAACAGATTTATTTTTTCATCGATTTTGATGATGACGTAATCAAACTGATTAGCAAATACCACAAGCGCCGTCAACGGAAATTTGTTGAAGTTTTTTTGACATGACATCACATGGTGATTGTATTTCCAAGTTCCCGTCTTCCAGGAGTGCTTAATTGACAAAAATCGGATTTCAGTGATATTCTATTAGGGGTAGGAAGTGCGCTCAGGGTCGATATGAATGATTAAACCATTAAATCGTGAAATATTTGGGAAAATGTGGCTTTGGCAGCCATCTTGTTTACTTTGATTACATCTGTCTCAAGGTCTCACTTTCGTATTTTCCAATTTTTTCAACATATGGTGTTTATTGTTGTTCAAACGGGACCCTGAGCGCACTTTATCTAAATCTACTGATGAGTGCTGTACCCGCAAAAAATTTATTTATGCAATTTTCGAGACGGGAACTTGGAAATACAAAATACCCTTGCCTCTCTCGCGCATCGCGTGCACATATACTGCTCCCGTTGCTTGTGTGAGTGTGCGCATACTCTCACGTTCGGTAAAATCTCCCGGATGCACCGGATGTTGTGACCCTTAAGTGTGGGTGGTGTCGTATACCTGCGATCAGCTGTGGTCTAGGCGCTGGGTTATCATAA
This sequence comes from Perdita meconis, assembly GCA_030770465.2. Taxonomy (NCBI): domain Eukaryota; kingdom Metazoa; phylum Arthropoda; class Insecta; order Hymenoptera; family Andrenidae; genus Perdita; species Perdita meconis. The sequence continues at coordinate 2,200,176 of JASKOS020000014.1, read as the reverse complement.
ACCATGACCAGGACCGGTGCAGTGACCCAGTGACACAGGTTTAAAAACTACAGGTGAATTGCCGAAAGGGTGAGTCGCATGTAATTTATTGTTGATTATTATTTTTTTACTTTAACGCGGACTTCTTTTCCCCAACAATTCTCCCACGTTCCATATGCACACTTTTTTTCGGATTTTTTAAGCACACTCATTCATTATAAAACACATTGCTAACCGTTGTTGAACTACAAACTTTTATCTCAGTAACGAACTAGGATCACTTTTCATGCATTTTTTATTACATTGCCTTTTCCTTTATACGTTATTTGATATAGAAATTTACATATTCCTTATTCTTTCGCTTCAAATAATTATTATTTTTGATTCACCTTAACAAACAAATTGTGTATTTGGCTTTTTACACTACACGTGATTTCCCCCAATTTAAAATAATTAATCACTTTCAATGATAAACAAAAAATGGTAAAGGACTTGACTTTATTTGTTATGCCGCTTTAATTTCTTATAATAATGTTATTTCCATCGATGCGGGTCGACTTGCTTGTTCGAAGCACAAGCGCAGCGCCTAGCGTTGTAGACTTCGCTACCGCGGTCGCTTCACCGGTAAACTCGCGCTCTGAGTGGTCAATGTTTGTCGTTAGTAACTCGTTAACAAAACTGCACCTAACATTTTCGCTAAGGAAAAGGTTGTTTAAAATCGTCTCAGGAATCACCCCTTTCAAGGAACTGCAACATTTTTGTTACACCCTGTATATACTTTTGAATATATTGTATTAGTTACCAAATTATGTATGTTCAAAGAAAATTTGCATTTATATTATTGTTTTATAATAGTAGGTGTTTTCTTTTTTCCTTTTTTCTGTTGTCCTGAAACTCTTGAAGCTTATTTATTAGATTTTTATAGAAATGATATATACTAAGTAAGATATATGTTTTTTATTCTTTTCTTTTCTTTCTTTCTTTCTTTCTCTTTTTTATTTTATTTATTTAAACAAATGTGGTTATAAAACAGAAGCATAAAGATATAATAAAAACATATAGTACTATCGCAATATTTATAAGCAGTATAAACTACATGTGCATTAGTGCACCTATAAACTAATATAGCCTATGTTTTATGTTATATATGAGAAAATGTTAACTCTGTGTTATGGAATAATACTTTGTGTATGGTAGTGTAATGTTTGCATTGGTATCATTTCGGTTCTATTTATGGTTTCAATTTGAGGTGTCTTCTATACTTCGATAGGATTATTTAACCGTATTATTCTTTGTTCGTTCGTTGGTTGCGGTCGTGTTCTATTTCGTTCAGCAATATTTGTAATAAAGTTTATTATTGAAAAGATTTTACTGAATATTGAAAATTTCCAGCAAAGTCCTAATGTGAATATCATTGGCCCTATTGAAAATCCTATATATTTCATTATTTTTTCAAGTATAGAGAGTCTATTATGTATGTAGTGTGTTTTACTGATTTCTTTAGCTTTTGCTATTATTGTCTTTAATTTAATTTCCTGATGAGTTAAATCTTCTGTAATACTACTTTGTTCTAAAGTTTCTGCATATCTGTCTGTTTCTCTTAATATTTCTGTAAGGTTTACGTTATCTTCTAAATCTATTGATTTTCTTATTATTTCGGTAATATTCAAAACTACTAACAATAAGTGGGTGGAAAAATTTGTTGTTGTATATGATGTTATTTCGGTTGACGGTGTTAATTTCACTAAATGTGTTTTGGCAATACATAATTTCTCAATTTGGAGTATTCCTGATCCTTCTATTGACTCTATAAAGGATTGTTTATTGTTGCATATAATGTAAAGTGTATCGGTTTTTAGTGCAGCGTATAACCAATTATTTGTATTTCGAATTCTGGACCAATAAGTTTGTTTCAGAGTTCTAAGTCGTATGTCACATATATCTAAATTGTGGAAATTTGGATTTAGTAGCAGTTGTACTTCACATTCAGCGTCGCTACTTATAGTCTGGCTTGGACTGATTTGATTGCATATATAGTAAGAATTTATGTATTTACAATTATCTAAATTTTGAATGTTGAAATAACTTTCAAAATCTACGGAAATTGCGGTGTACTTTATGAATGGTTTTATGAAAGCAAATTTTGAGCTGCTATTAGCATTAATACATTGAGGAATGAGCACTGGAAAATGTTGATACAGTTTATATGAAGTGTAATCTAGAAGTGGTATTTTCAAAATGTAAATTAATTTGGCTCCATTGTGAAATACTGTTAAATTGATTATTGCAAGTAACTGAGGTATATACTATTCATTAGGGGTGTGCGGGTACCCGAAAATACGGGTACCCGAGCCTCGGGTCGGGTCGGGTAACGATCGGGACGGGTCGGGTCGGGATCCCGAAAGTTTGTCGACACATAAATATATTCGGGTACCCGTAATTTCGGGACCCGATTTTAATTCGGGACCCGATTTTCAATTCGGGACCCAACTTTCGATTCGGGACACGATTTTTAAATCGGGACTTGGCACTTAATAGAGTACATAACTTTTCATTCTGGTTTTCTACTTAAACTGTTAAAATGTAATTTTTCTATGAAATCAGATGAAATAATTTGTAACTGAGGAGAAAATTATGTAATATGGCGTGTATCGAAAATCTGGTCCCGAATTGAAAATCGGGTCCCGAATTAAAATCGGGTCCCGAATCGGAAATCGGGTTCCGAAATGACGGGTACCCGAATATATTTATATGTCGACAAACTTTCGGGATCCCGACCCGAACCCGAAAAAAATTCCCGACCCGACCCGATCCCGTAATTTCGGGTACCCGCACACCCCTACTATTCATCCAATGGTATCGGAAATTCAAGATTGTGTATGGATTTATGTATAGTCTCAGCACAGGATAATATTTGCTAAGCCGACAAAATTTGAGGGTGTATTTGACCAGTTTTTGCAAAAAGAATAGCGTCGATAAGGATGTTACTTTTTATTTCTAGTTCTGTTAGTGCTTCGTCAATTTCTGTTGCGTATGCTATTGCTTTTTGATTGTATTGGAGGATTTTTGCCGTATTAATATTTGCTAACAAAACCTGGTTAATTTTCTTAATTTGATTTTCTATTCGTTCTGAGGTTGATATAATTTGTTGTTGTATAAGATTAAATTTTGACTTAACTAAGGTAAATGTCCCAATTTCTGCTCATGTGCCGATTTCTAATCACTTGGTATTTTTCTTATTATTATAAATGTTACGTTTGTACTATAATGGTAAAAAAATAATTATATGTTCTTTGATCATCCATGCGAGTGATGCACAGGTTCATTAGAAAGAAAGTGCTACGTAAGCAACGAAAAAATGTTTAGAACAAGGAACTTACTCGTTCTGATCGTATTCTTACTGCTTAGACCAAAGAACAGCAATTTCATTGTGATTCGATAATCGGACCGAATGTAGTGTGTGCAGAAATAAATCGTATTTAACACTAAAAACGTTTACTGTATTTTACTCTGGATTTTTTGTGAGTTATTTGTTGTGAGCAGAAATACGGACATTTAGAGTACTACATTGAATTAGCCATTATTAATAACTAAACGTCCTATAACATTTTTTAAAAATATTTTTGAATTAATTGATTCATTATCGAGGTACTAATCAATTACTTTGCAAATTTTTACTGCAAACAAATTTTTGATATCTTTTTCATAACAAGTGAACGCTTAAATGAGCAGAAATTGGGACATTCACCTTATGTGTATCTGATCTGTCATTAGTTTTGCAATTTCTTGTCTTGTGTTAGCTAGCGATTCGATTCGTTTGTTAATTTTGATAGCGTCTTCTTCATCTAGAGTTCCAAAAAGAGCTTTTTTAATTTTTCCAATGAATTCAAAAGGTGCACATCTTTTCCTATTGTGTGTGTCTAACTGAAGAGCTGGGAGTAATTCGCGAAGTACTGCTTCTGATGTCTTCATGTTGTACAGACGGGATTCCAATATTTTTAGTTGTCCGTAAATTAAGCAAGATGGTCCTATTGTTTTACAGAATTCCTTAGTAGCCTGTAGGTTTTCCCACAATTGAATGCGTTGTGTTACGAAGCCTTGTGTATCCGTGTGTGTTATCAATGTCCAGGTATTATGGTACAAGCGTAGTGTGTCTAATACTTCCGAATTTAAGCCAGGGTTTTGTGTGAGTGGTGTTATCTTGTACGGGTTTTCTGTTTGCGCTAGTGATGAGAAGCATCTGTAACATGTGCCAATTTGATTTTGTCTACATGCACTATTTTTGATTTGTTTTCGTTAATTTTTAGTTTCATATTATGCTTATCTAGAATTTCTAAAATTTCGAAGGGTCCAATATAATTGCTTTCGAGCTTGTCTTTTCTTTGGTCTCTAATTAGAAATACAAGCTGACCGACAGAGAAGTTTAGTGCGATTACTCTTCTATCATAGTATCGCTTCGTTCTTTCTTTAAATTGTATTTGTTTTTGCATTGCGGTTTGTTGTATTCTTTTTAAGTGTTCACTAAGGTTTTGTAAGTAGTCGTCATACGTTAGAATTTTTTCGAGAGGTGGAAATTCTGAAGGCGTACATGCTGTTCTACCAAAAACTAATTCAAAAGGTGTAAAACCGGTACTTTCATATATACTTGTATCATAAGATAGCATCGCAAGCTTGAGATATTGATCCCAATCGCGCGATTCGCATATAAAATGTTTTAAATATTCTATAAGACCATGATGGCTACGTTCAACAGCACCATTTGATTGTGGATGGTAAGCTGATGTTTGGTAATGTTTAATTTTAAAAAGGTTTGTAAATTCCTTGAATATGTTGGACATGAAATTTCTGCCTTGATCGGAACGAATCACTCGGGGAGCACCAAATATGGAAATGAAATCTGTAGCGAGTGCTTCAGCGACTTCTACAGCTGTTTGCTGTTTTAGAGGTATGGCTATTCCGAATTTGCTAAAAAGGTCGATAATTGTTAGAATGTACCCATAACCATTTCTTGTTTTTCTTAAAGGTCCGCATATGTCTATAGCCACTTTGTAAAATGGTTCTGTAGGTGTGTCTGTAACAATCATGGAAGCTTTAGGTTTAACTCGCACTAATTTGTTTTTTGGCAATCGAAACAATATTTTATAAAGTTTTTAACATCATTTTTCATGTTTCTCCAGTAATACTGAGAAGCAATTCTTTTTTAAGTTTTCGATATACCCTTGTGACCGCCGATTGTAGAACTGTGCAATTCTTCAATTATCCTTTTCCTAATTTCTGGTGGTGGAACTGATACAAGCCCTTCACAAAGTGTAATGGTGAGGCTTGTGTGTGGTGTATTTGTGAGTAAGAATGTTTTTATGTTTGACCACATAAATGAGTCGATTATTTTGGTATCTTTGGATATAGTACATGAATCAATTTGGAGTTTGTTCAGTGTATTTAAAAGTGTTGTGAGACATGTTTTTGTAACATGAACATTTGTATCGTCTGTACTACTTTTCTTGGAAACTGTACCAAAATAACAAGTAAGGTCGTGTCGTGTAATAAAAATATCTCCAACGTTTGGATTGCATTGTAAAAGAGATTGTTGGGTTATAATTCCTTTCTCAGTGTTTGTGTTATCGGTGTGTCACATATGCAATCTGCGGAAACGAAATATGCGACATTGTCTTTTTTTGTTAAAAAATTATTCGGCGTAATTATAATACTATTTCGTATTGTTGTGTTCCTTGCGCGGTGCGTTCGTTGTGTACTTGACCTTGGTATGATCAGCTGCTTTCTGTGATAAGCTGATGGCTGGTATGCTTCGTCTTGTGTTTCATCCGCTGTAGAGGTGCTCGAACTGCTTGGTTCTACACGTGTCTTATACTTTTGAAATGTGAAGTTTCGGTCTTGTGTATCTGTTGTATAATTTTTGTTCGGTGAATTTGTTTGTGTTTTAGCTGTATTTTCTTTATTATATTCTTCAGAATTTCGCAATATTGGTTGGGATGTATTTACATTATCTTGAGGTTTATTATTATCCGACTTTGTAAAATTTTGAGTACACGGTGGTGGTGAACGGAAATTTGGCGTTACTTTTTCCGATGATATATTTGCATCTGTATCGAGAAGATATGTATTGTCAATGTAATTCGTTGTTGAGTTTTCTTCCACAGCATGTGCTGGTCTTTTTGTAAAAAGTGATGCATGAGGATATATTTGTTTATCGTCATTTAATAGACAGTCACTTTGTTTTTCATCGTCGTGTAGCGGACGTTCGCTCATTGTTGCATCAATATTACTTTCTACTTTAAGATCATCACTTTCACCTGTAATTTTATTACTCAAATTTGCTTCTGCTCTATCGGCTATGTTATTACTAGGTTCATTTACCTCTTCCACCGTATATTTTTCTGTATTGTCTTTTATTTGGTGATTTTGCTTTGTTGGATTCTTTTTTCATCTGGTGGTTTTATACCGTTTATGCTTCATGTGTTTTCGTTTTATCTTTTGTCTGTGTGATATGTAATCTTCGCCCGATGATACAGACGATAATGTGTCCCTGTTATCATCTGACTCTATATCTGTACACTCCATGTCCGATAGTATTAGTGAGTTATGGTTTAGTTCTGGTACCCAGTAAGTTATGTTCTCTGGTGAGTTCCATTGTTTCTTGCGCGGTGTTGGATTTCCTGATCCGTTATCCGATGTTGAACGTATTCTAGTTGGGGGTTGGTGGCATGTCTTTGGTTTTTTATTGTTGTCTGTATCTGTAGTGTCCGATAGTTGTTGTCTTGGCCTAATGGGCATAATTTTCGTAGGGTTTCGAGATAAGGTATCAGCTACTAGGTTTAATTTTCCAGGTTGATGGTGAATGTCGAAGTTGTAGTCATTTAATATCATTTGTCAACGTTATAATTGTTGAGGTGGATTTGGTTTATATTTTAAATATATAAGTGCTCCAATATCCGTGATAAGGGTGAATTTTTTACCGTATAAATATGGTCTGAAGTATTCAATCGCATTCACAATCGCTAGTAATTCTTTTTTCATCGTATCATATAAGTGTTCTGATTTTGTGAGTGATGTCGAATAAATGCCACTGGGTGATCAAAATTATTATGTTTTTGACTTAATACAGCACCTATTGCATGATCAGACGCATCAGTACTTACTGTGAATGATTTTGAAAAATTTGGATAACGTAAAATTGGCTGTTTCATAATCTTATCCTTCAATGTATCAAAAGCAATTTGGCATTCTGTATTCCAATAAAAATCTACATTTTTTCGAAGTAATCGCGTTATTGGTGAAATAATGTTTGCGTAATTTTTTATAAATCGTCTGTAATACCCGGTTAAATCAGCAAATTGTTTGATATTCTTTTTGTTTTGTGGTCTTGAGAAATCTTGAATAGCCGATATAATATTGGGATTTGGTTTTACGCCATCTTTTGTAATTGTGTGTCCTAAATATGTTACTTGTTTTCTTAAAAATTGACATTTTTCTGTTTGCAATGTTAGTCCTGGATTCATCAATCTATTTGCTAACCTTCGGAATTTTGTTGCGTGTTCTGAGAGACTATTTGCATGAATTACAATGTCATCTAGATATACAAACAAATCATTTCTCTGTAAACCAGATAATACGATGTCCATAACTCGCTGAAATGTAGCTGGCGCGTTTTTTAAGCCAAATGGCATGCGATTAAATTCAAAATGACCATTCGGTGTAGAAAATGCATTTCTATTTGGTGGAAACCTGCTGCTAAGTCCAAAACGGTAAAGTATTAAGCGTTGCCTAGTTGGTCCAAAATATCGATGATATTTGGTAAAGGGTATGCGTCAGCGATTGTTTTTTCATTTAATTTTCTGAAGTCTATGACCATTCGCCATTTTTTGTTGCCATTGCTATCTGGTTTTTTTGGAACAATCCAAATTGGGGAATTATATGACGAAGTGGATGGCTGAATTATGTTTTTCTCTAATAAATTTTGAACTTGTGTTTGAATTTCGAGTTTATGAACTGGGGGATATCTGTATTGTTTTGTATTAATAGGGTTTTCATATGTTGTATGTATTTCATGCTTAATTACTGAAGTATGTTTTAGTTGATCTCCAGGAATGTTAAATAAATCTGAATACTGTTGCGCCGCACAGTGATCCGGATCCGTAAAAACACGATCTAAATTAATAGCACTCTTATTTTTAAGTTTTTCTTTATAAATGAAACGGTTTTAGGAGTTTTTGTGGTCGCAGAATCCGTTTTTGATATTATTTTTTTGCTAAGATAAAGAATTAAATTTATAAATTATAAGGTTCGAGTTTCCACTGTGTAAATTTTATAATACTTAACTTTTTACATTTGCTTTTCTAGATATTCGAGATTATATATATTATATTATATATATATTGCATATATAATATATATAACCTATTATATGTATTGTATATTACATTATATATAGATTATGTATATTCGAGAGTATACATATATGTATATTAGTATTGTGTATACTATATTATTATGGGAGTATAACGAGATGAATACAAGTAAGAGTAATGATAATAAACATTTTTAAATGTATAAAAAATACAGAAACATGTAAATCATATTGTATTACCTTACATCTCAGCATTTGACGGTGATACAGCACTCTCAAAATCCATCTCACTTTCAGTATCTATGTCGGCCAGTGTATCCGCGGGTAAAACTATTAAGTTTAATAAGTCATTGTCTATTTCTTTCTTAGTACACTTTGTGGTTGTGAAGGAACTTAACTTAGGATCCGAACTGAGTAGTAATCGTGTGAACAAATCTTCATTTACTTTTTGTACCGATATCTTACAAGTGTGGTGTTCTCTAAAATAATTTTGTTCAAAGTTAAATGTAATGTCGTTCATATAAAACAGGGGTGAGGGAGAACGAATAAGGGAGGGAGTTCTGTCGCTTTTTTTAACATGAAGTTTATACGCGGAAATGTGCTGTACACGGTTAAGAAGAAGGTCTTTAATGATGATTCCTTCGATTTCATGATGTGAATTTTTTAATTTTTAATCAAATCCATTTATGCTATTGCAGTTTTTGAACAAAAGAATAGTTGATTCATGTAAAGAATATAAAGAAATTATACTGAATTGCTTGTGGGTTTCATTAATGTGAGAGGATAGTGTTGTCCATCAAGCATCTGCAGTCAAAGCACTATGGGCCAGTGTTGATAACTTTATTATAAATGTGACTGTATTTTTTTGACGTTTTACCTACAAAAGGAATTATTAATGAACATACAAACATTAAAATTGACTCCGCAATGAGTACTAACAAATAGTGGTGCGTAATGTTTCAAGCAAGCGAGCCACGCGGCTACGTAGTTGGAGATTATGGTTAGCCGCGCACGGTACCGATCACAAATATACGTTATAACTTCCGCGGTCGCAGCTGGTCGCAAAAAATTCTTTTTCAGCAATGTAGTCAAGGTTCTAAGGAATACATTCGTATAAGATTTATCGTGACTTCGCGTGAATTAAGCTGTGTAGCTCTAATTAAAGTCGAAAAAGTGAGAAAAAACAGGGGTTTACAAAATAATATTTTTCAAAGTGTTACAATAATCTCATGCCATTATTCTTTCATGTACTAACAGCTAAAGGAACACTCTTTCACTCAACATAAATACTTTTAAATAAATTCCAACCTAGTAGAAAATATAATTAGCTAAATATCGAGAATTTTAGAGAAAAGTGCGATCAGTTTGAAGCAGACATTTTTCTTCATTTTTAAGACTAAAAAAAAGTAACTTACAGTAATTTTCAGCGACTCGCATAAACGCCAAAATTTAGTCCAATGATATAAGAACCTGTAGTTAAAATATCATGCATTTCCATTGAAGTCGAAAATTTGACTTTAGTTCGTGTTTTTGCGGATCCGGACCACTGTGCGCTGCGCCGGTGCCTCTGGCCAGGGCTTTAGTAGCCTGAGCCGGTTGGTCACAACCAAAATAATCGAAGAAGGATCTCGGATTGAACCGAGGGTAGTTGGGATCTTGGCCGGTTAAAGAGTTGGAACTCACCGTAAACGGTTAACAACGTTTATTGAATAAACACTGTACTAGACTCTGCGCCGCGATAGATGGAGGTTCGCGCGCTGGTCAGCTGTTCGGAGCTGAGAGCTGTTTACTAAGAGCTAAAAGCCGCTCGCGGTTCTTCCGCGTGAGTTTTATATGCGTGGGAAATACGTAGCGGGGCAAGGCGGTGGCCCGGTGGTCAGCGGCCTTGCTCGCGTGGAATGACCTGAATTACGAAAATCCGCGTCTGCACTTTTGAGGTGCCGCACAGTGGTGCATTTTCCGAAAAAGCTGGCCAAAATTCATAACTTCATCCGATTCTCATGAAAATTGGTATTCTTATGTTTTTAACATTGCTGAATTTGAATATTTTGTCAAAAGTGCAAAATTCAAAATATTTTAATTGATTTACCTGACATAAATGTTATTTTTAAATTAATTTTGTAAGCATCAATTATTTTTTTGGGTGTACGCATAAAATTATATAATTAAAATATCGAATTTAAGATGGTGATATTAAGGGCCTATAAGTTAAGTTAAGTTGCTCAATGCTACGCGTGCACATTCCTATGTGTTGCACTATCTCACGGTTTGGGTTGTGTGCGTCAACACAATACTCTGATGCTAATTGTAAAACATGTTCTTTCTCCTCATCATTTAGATTTTCTAAGTGTAGGAGTGTTTTTAGTTTTTTGAATCGTTCATTTATTTTTATACTATAGATTTCTGCATTATATTCTAATGGAATACTATGAGAATCTGTTGTACTTGTAATTGTTTCTAAAGTATTGGAAATTTTTTCAATGAGCTGCAATTCTAATTCTGAAATTTCTAATTTTATTGGTGTTGTATTTGTGTTTGTAACGTGTATATATATGCTATATTCTTGTGATTTTTTACTAACGCATTTCCAAAATATAAATTTTCATGTGTTTTAATTTTCGGTATGTAACCTTCCTGGAGATCTGTTTGTTTTAACGTAATGTGCATCTGAATTTTTGATCTAGCCGGTATTTCTACTATTTCCGGTGTAGCAAATGGTATACTTCTAAGAGATATGCAAGTGACAGAATATAGTATATCAGCTTGAGTTTGCTTAAAAAAGGCGTCGCCTAAAATACCGTCTTGTGTAATAGGAAACGAGTCTGCAACGACTTGAAATTCCACTGGAATATTTTCAACGGAAATTAAACATGATCCTATCGTGTAACTTTTGCCTTCTGTTATACCTTTCAGTTCGTAAATTATGTTTTGATTAATCTTTATGTGTTTCGCGATTTTACTGATTTTTATGAGATTTACCTGTGCTCCTGTATCAATCAAAAATTGTATAATGTTATTACGTACTTCAGGTGTATGTATTATTATTGTGGGTGGTCGATGATTTTTTGAAAGTCCGCATGATACTTCTTTACTATTTGTTCTGTTTGTGGTTCTTGATTCAATTTGTTTCCATTCGGTACTGAGATAGTGTATCCCGCGCCGTGCCCTCTCGCGAGACATCGCTGAAGTTTTTTATTACTAAATTTTTTATTGCTGTTTCTAATTCACTTGTACTGTTATCTTCCGATTTGTGTCTAGCTTTTTCTTCTATTTTATTATACGGGTCGCATGTATTGCTGTAGTCAGTGTAATCGCGTCTGTCTTGCGAATTGTCTCTAAATCTATTTTTTGAATTACTTCTATTTGTATGCTTAAACCTATCGTTTGAATCATTTCTGTATTTATACTTGTTGTAATAATCATACCTGTCTTGCGAATTATTTCTATACCTACCATATGAATATCTATCGCGTGAATTATTTCTATATCTGTCATGTGAATTATCTCTGTATCTATCATGTGAATTATTTCTGTACCTGTTACATGAATTATTTCTGTATCTATTGTGTGAGTTATTTCTATATCTGTTATATGAATTGTTTCTATATCTATCGCGTGAATTTCTTCTGTACGTATTTTGTGAGTTGCCTCGATAACTTTCTGCGGATTCGTCAAGTCGGTGGTCTCGTCTTCTGCTGACTTCCGGAATTTGGTTTCTAAAGGTAGAGTTACTTCTATGATTCGACCCATGAAAAGAGTTACGTTGATTTGTTTTATACCGTTGCAAAGAACGACATTCTTCTATTTTATGTCCTGCTTTTTCGCAAAAATGGCAGTAATTTTCATCTCGTTCTGCAGTTTTCTTATCAAATGTGTCCAAAAATCTAACGTGCGCTTTATTAAGACATTGTAGTTCTTCTTCGTAGTTTATATTATTTTGACGTAATTTTTGTCTTCTCAGTAATTCATTTTTTACGTTTATTGCTTCGTCAATTGCCGATTGAAGCGTTGCATTATTTTTGGGCATTTATTGCTATATTTGTTACGTCTACTATTCTATTTGCGAGATGATCTCTGTATTCTACTGCATTATAAACCGTTTCTAATCGTTCTATTATTTTATTTAATATTTTATGTATTCGTACAGAATAGTTGATTACCGATTCACCATAATTTTGTGTGGATGATTTTAATTCAAATTCTAAGTCAAATAATTCAGTAGGTTTGCTAAATGCGGTTTTTAAGTCTGATAATAAATCATTTAAAGATGCATAATTTTTGGTGTCTATTATTTCGATAGCATTTCCAGTTAATTTACATGGTAACACACTCAGCACAAAAATTAAGGGATGACTTGTGCAAACTCGAAAAATAGGCCCTAGTTCAAATGTTCATAACTCCTACAAAAATGGACATATTGAGATGATCGAAACGACATTTGAAAGCGTGAAATCTCTGCTTTCGCCTATTGCTTTCAGTTTTTGACTTTGTTGTTTTTTCGCAAAGTTATAATAACATAAGCCTTAGTTTAAACTTTTTTTAAAATTTCGTCCAACTTTCTCATACTCCATGGGGCACAACAAATTTTTTAGGCAAATTGCATTTATATCAGTTGAAAGCGACTACCTTCATGTTTAAAAAAGTGTTTGCTGAATGTTGTACAATTTTTTTTGATAAAGTTATTCAACTTTGAAGAGAAAACCATCTTTTCAACTTTAATTGCTACTGGAAGGCGACAGAATCATCGTAGAACAAAGTTAAAAAAGAAATAAAAAGTTTAAACTTTACTCTTGAAGGTGCACTATTTACTTTTGCAATTTAATTAACATTTCGGTACACTAAATCCCTTTTGAAAATATGCTTAAAAACGGTACAATTTCCATTTTCTCTTTAACTCGCTGTATCTCGATAAGGGCTAATCGCAGCATCATGATTTTAACGTCATGTTAAAGCGGAAGGTCTGCCGATTCGATTGATCGCGGCGACGGGAACGCAAACCGAACTCCCTGAGTCGATTCCTGACAGTTTGGATAGAAATTGCACGCCCTAACCTACGATTAAGTATATTACTGGCTATATTTCTAGCAATTTCATTACGTTTTTGATTAATGTGTCTTAGAATATTTCTGTCAGTCCTCCCGGTAGTTTCACGTTTGCGACCCTGTCCGCGTCGTCTACAGAACGAGTCAGTCCGCTGAAATCGAAACCATGTCCTGCTGATGACAGATTGACTTACGCCTATTTCTCGAGCAATTTGCCTTTGACTATAACCATTTTGTATACGAGTAATGACCTGCATTACGTCCATTTGGTTAAGATGACGCCGTGGCATATTAGGAGTGTAGTACTCTAATTTCCTCAATCTCAAAATCTGATCGTCTGTAAATCGTGTATGTGCATACGCAACATACATTAGGAATAGGAAGCGTCACGTCAGGAGTCGGGGGTGGTCGGACTCCGACCGTCGGAGACCTTCGGCACGCTTTCGGATATTTTCGACACCGACGGCCGGAGGTGGGGGATAAGAAGCAAGAGAACTCGCTTGAACGGAAGGACGGCGCGGCAAACTAACCTAATAGCCTTATTTTATGCAAAACGGTAAATTCAAACATGCAGGCCACAGGGAAAAAATGGTCATAGCAGATTCGCTAGCAGATCAATCGAATCGGCAGACCTTCCGCTTTAACATGACGTTAAAATCATGATGCTGCGATTAGCCCTTATCGAGATACAGCGAGTTAAAGAGAAAATGGAAATTGTACCGTTTTTAAGCATATTTTCAAAAGGGATTTAGTGTACCGAAATGTTAATTAAATTGCAAAAGTAAATAGTGCACCTTCAAGAGTAAAGTTTAAACTTTTTATTTCTTTTTTAACTTTGTTCTACGATGATTCTGTCGCCTTCCAGTAGCAATTAAAGTTGAAAAGATGGTTTTCTCTTCAAAGTTGAATAACTTTATCAAAAAAAATTGTACAACATTCAGCAAACACTTTTTTAAACATGAAGGTAGTCGCTTTCAACTGATATAAATGCAATTTGCCTAAAAAATTTGTTGTGCCCCATGGAGTATGAGAAAGTTGGACGAAATTTTAAAAAAAGTTTAAACTAAGGCTTATGTTATTATAACTTTGCGAAAAAACAACAAAGTCAAAAACTGAAAGCAATAGGCGAAAGCAGAGATTTCACGCTTTCAAATGTCGTTTCGATCATCTCAATATGTCCATTTTTGTAGGAGTTATGAACATTTGAACTAGGGCCTATTTTTCGAGTTTGCACAAGTCATCCCTTAATTTTTGTGCTGAGTGTGTTACCATGTAAATTAACTGGAAATGCTATCGAAATAATAGACACCAAAAATTATGCATCTTTAAATGATTTATTATCAGACTTAAAAACCGCATTTAGCAAACCTACTGAATTATTTGACTTAGAATTTGAATTAAAATCATCCACACAAAATTATGGTGAATCGGTAATCAACTATTCTGTACGAATACATAAAATATTAAATAAAATAATAGAACGATTAGAAACGGTTTATAATGCAGTAGAATACAGAGATCATCTCGCAAATAGAATAGTAGACGTAACAAATATAGCAATAAATGCCCAAAAATAATGCAACGCTTCAATCGGCAATTGACGAAGCAATAAACGTAAAAAATGAATTACTGAGAAGACAAAAATTACGTCAAAATAATATAAACTACGAAGAAGAACTACAATGTCTTAATAAAGCGCACGTTAGATTTTTGGACACATTTGATAAGAAAACTGCAGAACGAGATGAAAATTACTGCCATTTTTGCGAAAAAGCAGGACATAAAATAGAAGAATGTCGTTCTTTGCAACGGTATAAAACAAATCAACGTAACTCTTTTCATGGGTCGAATCATAGAAGTAACTCTACCTTTAGAAACCAAATTCCGGAAGTCAGCAGAAGACGAGACCACCGACTTGACGAATCCGCAGAAAGTTATCGAGGCAACTCACAAAATACGTACAGAAGAAATTCACGCGATAGATATAGAAACAATTCATATAACAGATATAGAAATAACTCACACGATAGATACAGAAATAATTCATATAACAGGTACAGAAATAATTCACATGATAGATACAGAGATAATTCACATGACAGATATAGAAATAATTCACGCGATAGATATTCATATGGTAGGTATAGAAATAATTCGCAAGACAGGTATGATTATTACAACAAATATAAATACAGAGATGATTCAAACGATAGATTTAAGCATACAAATAGAAGTAATTCAAAAAATAAAAAAACAATATGCGAAAGCAGAGATTTCACGCTTTCAAATGTTGTTTCGATCATCTCAATATATCCATTTTTGTAGGAGTTATGAACATTTGAACTAGGGCCTATTTTTCGAGTTTGCACAAGTGATCCCTTAATTTTTGTGCTGAGTGTAGTTCTAAAAATTTAGGTTTATCCAAGTCTGATAACGCAGTATTTGCTCGATTGCACGCTCGGATAAAAATTTCTATAGGTATATTTTTACCGTCGAATGTAGGGATTGTAAAATATATATCGCGAAATGTCACTGTATTTGGCATTATTGTTTCTGGTTCTTTATCTTCTGGGATTTCTAATGGCGCGTAAAAAATTGGACTCTGACGACTTTGTTTTGTATGACGTTCTGGGCGTGTAGGCGGCATGCAGTTAGTTTATATGATACTGTTTGTAACTTACCTTATGAATATGATGTGGTATAGGATGATAATTATTATTCATATTATTTTCCTTATGAGCCTTTTGTTTGTTCTCTTCCTCTTCTTTTTCTTATTCTTTTTATTATCTTTCACTTTGTTTTTGTTTCACTTCTGACACCAATTGTGATGGTCGTGCGATTGGTGGTTGGTAAGGGACTGTCCTCGAGGCTCGCGAGTCGCGAGCTCCAGCTCGGAGACCCCTACTCCGAGTCGACAGGGCCGTACATATACATGGCACTAGGAACTCCATTAGTTTTGATTTTGTTCCAGCTAATCAAAGAATTGTAATATAAAGACATCTTGAAATTCGTGAAATCAATTAAGGAATACTGTATTTATAATTTGAAAAACATTCCATTTGTACTGAAAACTAAGTCGAGCTCGAAGGATTGTTGACTCGAAGTCTAAAGCAACTGCAACATTGTGTCTTTCAATGCTTTACGTTTTCGCCTTCGCTATCTCGCCTCGTGAAGGTCCTCAACCTAAGAGGCTTGCTTATTTTAACATTCTTTTAATTACATTATTCATACTCTTTCTTCGATATTCAAATGGTGTATTGCATGTATTTGAATTTAATGTTATACTTAACGTCGCCGAGATCTCAATCCTTGGCTTTGGTGTATGAGTACGTCGCACAATGTCTTATAAAAATAAAAACAATTGGAGTTTTATGATGAAATCAAAAAGGAGAAATGGAAGCTTTTATTAGAAGAAAAAGCAAAGGGATCGTATCATAATCAAACACGATTCTCTATACCAGCGTTAGCAGCAAGATATTTTCTTACAATACTCGCTGCATAATAATTTAGGAACAGACTAAAAACTATTATAACTCAAAAATTTGTGTTGTCTATTTTTATTCAATAATTAGTTTACGTTATGTATTTTAAATAGTTCAGAGATATTTGCCAATGATAATTGTAACCGGTAATGTAGGGATTCTGCCGATCGTTTGATTTTTCTTCCTTTGAATCGGCCCGAATGAATCGGTCTACCCGAACAGTGTCGGGCTACCCGTGGAGTATCGGGTAGCCAGAATATTCGTATGTCTCGGGTACCCGCTCGACTTCTTCCGAGCCCGCCCCAACAGTGGGGTACCCGTGATTATGGGTACCCGCACACCCCTACCTAGCGCGCTTGCGCGACTACGAGTTTCAAATGCTCCGAGTGACTTTCGGCGCCACGCGTCTTACGTCACTTTGTCAAGTAATCGCTCAAGCTTGGGAACTATCGAATTGAACTGTTTGAGAAGTAATATTTAAGACAATTTATTAAATTGTGGAGAAACATATTATTTTAAATAATCGTGTGTCAGTTTAGTAATGAAACGAATGATTTATGTTGAGATTGTTTTGTTATTTGTATATAAAATGAAATAATTCATCATTATATTGTTTCTGATAAAATATTTCTTCAAATAATTTTTCAAATATTAATCTAATCCTGTGACATAAATATAGATTTTGATAATAAATGAACATAAATTATATATTTCCTTTTCTTTCACAACAGAAATGTTATACATAATATCATAATAAAACAGTGCTTTATAATACGTCTTCGTAAAAAAATACATCGAACTTCTAAGGCCGGTAGGTGGCACCTCTGTCGCCTAGGCCCAGGTATACAGGGTGTAACAAAAATGTTGCAGTTCCTTAAAAGGAGTGATTCTTGAGGTGATTTTAAACAACTTTTTCCTTAGCGAAAATGTTAGGTGGAGCTTTGTTAACGCGTTATTAACGAAAAACATTGACCAATCAGAGCGCGAGTTTACTGGTGAAGCGACCGCGGTACCGAAGTCTACAACGCTAGGCGCTGCGCTTGTGTTTCGAACAAGCAAGTCGACACGCATCGATGGAAATAACATTATTATAAGAAATTAAAGCGGCATTAGGTTTGTAAAAGAAACACCGGACGTAATAAAGCAAGAATTTGAATATATTGAAGAACAAATCGCTAATTTACAACCCACAAAAATAAATTTCTTTAATAAAGAGTTTACATTCCATCACACTTTACTGAAATCTATGGTGGATGGAAAGATATGTAATTCAATGTTAAACATAAATTCAAGTCAAATATGTTATATTTGTAAAGCTTCACCAAAAGAAATGAATGATTTAGAAGCAATAGTAAAAAAAAACCTTGCAATATCGCCTCTTTTGAATTTGGCTTATCTGTCTTGCATGCACATATATAAGGTTCTTCGAATGCTTATTACATATTGCGTACAAATTACCAATAAAGAAATGGCAGGCCCGAGGTATAGAAGAAAAGGAAATAGTACAGAAAAGGAAACAAGAAATTGAAGATAAATTTAAACGGGAATTAAATTTACTTGTTGATGTACTAAAACAGGGTAGGGGGACCACAAATGATGGCAACACTGCACGTCGATTTTTTGAAGATCCTGAAGTCGCTGCAGAAATTACAGGTATAAATAAAACCTTAATACATCGCTTTGCTATCATCTTAAGTACTTTGTCCTGCGGATATACTATAGAAAAAGAAAACTTTAGGCAGTATGCGAAAGAAACAGCAGAAATGTACGTAAATCTTTATAGTTGGCATTTTATGCTAGTTAGCGTCCATAAAATTTTAATCCACGGAGCTGATGTAATCGATTCCTTATTATTGCCTATTGGACAACTGTCCGAGGATGTTCAAGAGGCAAGGCATAAAGATTATAGGAATATAAGAGAACGACATACTAGAAAATTTTCAAGAGTCGATACAAATACAGATATTTTCCATTATTTACTGCTTTCATCGGATCCTGTTATCAGCAATTTAAGAAAAATGCGGGTAAAGAAAAAGAAAAAATTGCCTGAAGAAGTACTATTCCTTTTACAGAAATCAAAATTTTTAAACAATGGAGAACAACAAATTTCATCAGATAGTTCAGATATGATATCTGATATTGACCCCTTCGAGTAACAATAGCGTGCATATAGCATTTTTCAAGTTATAGGTTTTGTCCCGCTAGAATCACGAAATCGACCACTGTGGGGCGCAGCCCCCACACACACCGGGGGCCACACACAAGCGCGCCACGGTGGAACGGGTGGTAAAATAAACCTGGGTCGTCAGCTAGTTGAGGTCAACTTACTAGCTTTTCTAACTCTTTTTTTCATGGCGCTCTTCGCGCGCGAAAAAATATAACATCCCCCTTTTCTATGGCAGATCACCGAAGGTAGACAGTATCTTCCAAGTTGAACCCTTGCTTTCTGTCTAGTGGGGGGGGGGCCCTGGCCCCCAACCCCCCACCGGGGGCTCTGCCCCCGGCCCACGGTGTTGCGTGGGCGCTGCGCTACCCATACCCCACTTAGAGTCTTGATAGCCATTGTTCCTAATAATGTAGAGATAATGTGGGAAATTCAAAGTTTCTTTACACGCATGCGCGTCTTATGATCCCATGTAAGACGCGCATGCGTAAACTCACGTTCTGCCAAAACCGTATTTTCATACATATAAGAATTTTTATCTCGAAAACACAAAGAGAGCGACAATTATTTCATTTAGATTAATTAATCTACGTATCGAAATACATGACATAAAAAAGTTTCAAAGAAATCGGTGAGGAGGACGTAATCCTTAATAATTACCTTTTAATGTTTATTAGACTTGTGTACTAACAGACTAGTTGATGTTTATATTCTAAAAGACGAGGGACTTCAAGGGAAAGGAATGCTTGAAAGTGGAAACTAAAATTTGTACTTCGAAATTTTGAGTTTTAAAAGCATTTATATTAAGTTTTTAAACTTACCGAAACATAGATTGTTGTGCGGAGATTACTAAAAGCAGAAGGTGTGAAAAGAACAAACCCTCGATCTTTCTTCCAATATATTTATTCAGTTTATTTATCCATAACGACTTATACCCTTATACTCTTCAAATATACAGTCTTACATCTGGCATAACTCGTACCGACGGTTATTTACAGCAACTCTCACAAAACGCCACGTAACAATATCATGCACACCCTTTGTAAATATAACGTATCTCTGTAAACGACATCTCTTATAGGATCCGTGCGTCCTCGAAACTCGAAAGACGATTCTCTCTCTCTCTCTTTCTCTCACTCTCTCGTTCTCATTCTTAATTTCTAGAGCTCGTCCATTTTCGTTCTCCCATCTCGTAGAAAAACTCTATGCGTGAAGTTCGCGTCAAAGCTGTACGCTTCAAAAAATACTTCCCCGTTTGGAAGTCAAAGCCTTGTGAGAAAAAACAGAAACCAAACAGAGATTTACGCGTATTGTCGGGCAATGATTCGTTCAGGAAGCTTGTCTGAAACGAAAGGAACCGCGTGTACATCCTGTGAACATTCTGTGAACTGAAAAGCAGTGAAATGTCAACGCGGATTCGTTTATCTTCTTCTTCGCAAGACACAACGATCAACGGTTATTATCATTTCCTTAATAGCTACCTATGTCTAAAGATAATTGCATTCACATTCGTTTCGCGCGACAATCATTCATTAAAGCACCTTCACGAATACTTTCTTTTCCTCACAGGCAATTCTGTCCGATGAGTTTGATCGCGCCATTCCTCGTTTCATCCGTCAAGAAGATATTTTATCTAATGTTATGGACGAGATACAGTGAACGAAGAATTTATTCATTTATAATTTATATATTGTTAAATATTGTTACAGATTGGTGAAATTTAATTGTCTTTCTTTTCCCTTTTTTTCTGTAGATGTATATAAAATCCAGCATTTGAAGACAATAATTTTGGATTCAAGGTTATACATTTTATTTTATTTTGTTTTCCTCTGAACAGTTTTTAAATAAGACGTTGTTTATCTGTAAGTATGGACTCATTTCGAAGAATTTTATTAAAATTATTTTATTACAATTTTGATAAAATATTCGATATTCTATGTATTGAATTTGCAATAAATTCCACTTCAATGCATCAGGGGTCGTATAACAATGTAATCACGAATTTTGTTACACGTCCTTAAATAAATGTTTCTATTAAAAAACTTCCAATTTTTTAAAAATAAAATGACTTTCTACCAGCTGAGTTACGCTTCCTGGAAATATTTGAAGTCGTCATATGAAGTAAGTTTTAATCTTTTTAGAAATTTTGGATAATGGTCAAATGTTATGTAAAGTTTTTACTACCAATGCATTCCCCAACTCTAGAAAATAAACTAAAAATTAAAAAAAAATTATCTACAAATGTAATTATATAGAAATAGCATTGTTGAATTTAGCAAAAAGATCATCACTAGACATAAAATGTTCAAAATCTCATAAAAATAATAAAAAATATTGTCAAATCCTAGAGAAATATTCGCAAAGTATACGTTGCTTCACATATAAAAATATAATAATCTTTTTCTCAATGACGAATTGAATAAAACAATCATTTTAGCCTATTTCCTCATGCTGTGTAAATCGTTAACAGTTATTATGCATATCATTTGGTCATTGTCTATGGATCTTAACAATCTCAAAATCTAATCTCTTATTGAAAACTTTGCATATATAATTTATTATAGGACCATAAATATACGTCTATACGAATCAATCAATTGTCTTCACAACTCATTGTACCTCGTCCATATCTAGCAGGATGATCCTTTCTGCCGCAGGAAAGTTTAGACGCATTGTAAAGTTGATGCGAAAGCTTTGCGTGTGATCTACATACGTTTCTGCCGTCGAATGGAAATAGCGTTCCATGACACCTTCCCGTCGTGAGTTTCAGCAAAAGTTGTGCCGGAAGCGAGTGTAGATACGTAGAGAATTTTTTCTAGAAATCTTTGAAACGTCTTTCGACGGAAATTGATATTGGGGTAATTAGAGGCACGTCAACGCAGCTACTTTGGAAAAATGTTTGGATTTCTGATCCCTCTAGGAAACGAAATGCATCGTTCAGAGTCTTTCAGTGGTGCATATAAAAATTTGCACGTGACGAATTGACGAATCTACCTGTTATCGGTGGGTAAATTGGACGTAATGGTTTATAGAACGATTTCAACTCCATTATGCAAGCCAATGAAAAATTTTTTGTCGACGATATTCACAGTGAATCGCGGTGTCTGCAGTTTCGACAGGATTGGAATGCAATTTTGATGCATCAGGTTTATTCTAGTTCGTGGTAAAAAATTTTTAAGTGCAATCTCTCAAAAGCATCGTTAAATAAAATTTTCGCACATCGCATTTAAATGAAATGTATATGGTAGAGAAACAGCCACGTATCTTGGAACCCGCACGCACGAACACAGATGACTTCGGGTTCCGAGATACGTGGATAATACTGTATAGTATAATTTACGGCGATTCTTTGTTTAAAAATTTACAGATTACGCAAATTAAGGTATTTAATGTATCTTCGTAAAAAAAAAGTGTTTTATGTCTGAGTTAAATTAGTATAGCAAATATGATAACAAATATAGTCGTGACCTTATTATACTATTTGTATAATAATATTGACACAGGATCATTAGAGCAGCAACGGTTAAATGATACTGTATACTAAAGGAACCTTCATAATTATACGTATGTGAATATCTCTGTCGTAAGAGGTATTCGGGTATATGCGACAGACAACAGTTTACCTGTTAGGAAAGCAAACAAGTTATCAGTATGTGACTAGGTGCTAAACTGACACACCTGACGTAACATGTCTGGCATTGAGACCTAGCTAACCCTGGATCGCAATTATCTCGTGTACACAGCCAAATTCGAAGTCAATCTCCTCGATAAGTGATTATTACACAAATGAAATAAATTATACGATATTCATTAATTTTCGAACGAAGAATCGCCATGAATTTTTCTCAAACAATTCTCCAAGCATATTCTTTACGAATACAATAAATACTAATCAATCAATTTTCACTGTCCACGCCTCGAAATAACGAGATATCAAAAAAGTAATAAATGACGCGCTAAACTAAATATAATTATTGTACGTTTTCGGTTCGTATAACTCTGTTGTTTTGGCAATATCTGAGCAGGAGTGAAGAGTCTGCAAGTAGAACGATTATCTTAAGCATAACTCGGCTAAGCTCATTCACTGACGGCGTTTAAGTATGGTAGGATAATTCTCATATTAGAAACATCTAAAAATACTACACTTTATTTTTGTTTTCCTTTTTCCTTTGTATATATAAAAAGATCTCGAGCGGCTCTGACATTCGGCTGCGTTTCAATGTACAATCAACAGGCTCACGTATGGTTATGTACATAATTTTGTTTGTTAAACCCACTCCCCTTTCGTGTTCGGCCACCTAATAGCATGTCGTTACTTTTCCCCAAACTATCCACCCCACGCGGCTAAGTTTGCGCAAACACACCGACGAGTTAAGCTCTAATCGCGGCTCCGTTCCTAACGATTTCTATAATTTTATACAATCTCCCGTGGTATTATGTTGCATCTGTTTGAAGGGAAAACTCCACGTTGGCCGGCGCAGTCTCGCGATCATGATTTACGATCGCATGCGAGATCACTGTAGGCGAAGCGAACACCGCGAGCAGCAGGAGGAATGCAAGGCATTTTGTTAACGTTCCGATCTTTTTTTTTTTTTTCTTTCTCCTTTCAGTTTCTATTCTTCCCTTTTGCCAAAGCTTCGTGTGCGAGCTGTCGTTGAACCAATCGGCGACGCGATAACGAGGTTCCTCGCGAGACTGGAAGGAGATCGAAGGCATCGAATTAAAAATTGCAAAGTGAGTACTCACGAATCTTTTTACACCACTTGGCGAACGTCCCTCTGTCTCTTAATCGTGTTCCTCCTTCCGCTGCAGAAATGCTCATGAAGCCGTTTGTCTCGTGTTTCTTTGTTAAGCAGAGCTCGTAAAAAATGTTCGTAATTAGTCAACGATCCATAGACTATAAACATTCGAAGAAAACGGAGGTAATGATTAATGCTAGAGGGAAGTACGTGGATAGAACGGTGAAAATTATGTTCAACGTCGGAGTTTGTTGAGCGGTCTTTTTGTTGTAACAAGTTGAAGTCGCACCTTCGTTAGCCTCGTATTCTACAGTCGGGATACTATTGCTCAAGGCCACTACCTCCACCATACTGGTTACTACCCCCACCCCTTCACTCGACATTCCTTTTTATCCTACAATTTTCTCTCTGTGTATTACAAAAGCTTCTCAAAATTCTCAGCACATTTCTTCAGTCCTTAAAATCCACCCAACTGATAATCTCAGAATCCACTTTCGTTTTTCGCCACGCGAAACGAAGGCAGACTTCGTTACACCCTTAAATCACTGGGAACGTGTTTACGTTAATAGTACGTTAATTAATAACATTGTAGATCTCGCAGTTATAACAGGTTGTACTGATAACAACATCAGTCTCCACGAATTGGAAACGACGATTTAGGCCCACTCTGTTAACACCGAAATTGCCGTAGTACAGAGGTACCTTGCACCATGTGAACCTGAGCCATTTCAGATCCGTATGGAACCAAGTAAAACAGCTAAACCCATAATGTAGAGTCTTAAGTAGAATCTTATTATCCTCCTGCACTACGATCTTTTCAACTGTCCCGTATCAGAACCCTGGGGTGAGTAGAGACCCAGCTTTAATGTCAGTTCCTTGGGCTTCCTGGGAGCATTCCTAACGGGAAAGGGGCTAAACTGCGTCTTGGGGCTGATCACAGAGGTATAATTATTCTCAATACCCTTGTCTGCGTGTCCTATGTTGCCAAGGCTCAGAGAGGACTTCTCGTAGCTACTTGACCCCGCCCTGTCGGGCAACTCGGTGTAGTTGGTGACGCTCATCTTGCCAGGGAATTCTGGGTGAGATACAGGCCTCTTGGTTTCATCAGTCAAGTCAGGAGACAGTTTCGCGGCATAGTGGTTCACGCTAGAGGGAAACTGTTGCTCAGTGAATTGGCGATTAGGCGACAAAGGATGATAGTCTCTGTGCTTCGTCGGCAGGTACGATCCTATGTCGGAATCTGCGTCTATCATAGGCAGCGTGCCCGAATGTCTCTCGTATTCTACACTCTTCCCATGGGAGTATTCCTTTGGAGATAATACCTCGTACTTTCTACGAAGAAGATCCGAAGATTCGGTGGGGTAGTCCAAGAAGGAGTTAGAAGTGTCCAAAGACCTCTCCTCTTTGACTAGGTACTTTGTGGGTGTCAATGGTTCGGCACTACCATTACTATAGTAAGGTGATGACTTGTTCGACGTTATTATCGGCCTGTCATTCTGAAGGGACATGTAATCGGCGCTAACGTCTCTGACAGGCTCATCTTCGTATTTAACTCGGAACTCTAAAGACTCCTTCGTCATCATTGGACTTTTCAGGGGCAAGTCGTAATTGTTAGCCGCAATCTCTGGCTTGTGATTAATGTACTCGAAACTAGTGTCTATGGTAGGTTTGTCGTAAAGGGTTGATACGAAAGGGTTAGTTACTACGTGATTGGGAGACAATTTGAGCTTGAAGTCAAAGGTCTTATAGGGATCGTAGGAGCTCTTTAAGGGTGACGTGTCGTAAGAAACTGGCTTGGAATACCTTAGTGGCGAAGTATCCTTATACGGTGACGTGTTAGGGACGTATGGAATCGAAGAAATTTCCTTCTGAGGAAATTCTAGAATCGGATCAGGCAGTATCTGCGCAGAAGAGATTTTATCTAGCTTCTCTAATTCTCTGTAGATATCGATATCACTCTTAGGCGAGGAATCTTCGTCCCTGTACTTCGACATTGTGTACGGCAACACTTTTTCAGTGTACTGAGAGTATTTGTCCACCGAGATCGATGGTTCTTGCGTAGATCCCAGATCGCTTCTGGTTTCGATAGAATCGCTCGACGACTTGTAAGAGAATACATTGGTGGAGATGCTGGACAAATCGAGCCCGTCGATTTCGCTAACGTTCTGATTAGAGGAGCCCTTCTCCAGGTTCGGGACGCTCGCCGGCGAGTGTATATCGTAGTTTGCCAACAGTTTCGACAGCTCCTCGTTTATCTTGCGATCTATCAGGGCCTCTCTCGTGTCCATATATTCGTGTGTTTTAACTTCTTCCACATCGTATTGATCTATTTGCTCCGTGTCATCGATTAGAGAGAGTTTCGTTAGCTCTTCATCAATCTTCGCGTCGAACTCAGACACGCTGGTTGCGGTCATACTATCGAAATCCTTGAAGTTGATCCTGGCTAGTTCCTCGTTGATCTCGTGCTCGTTCAGACCCATTTTTTCTAGTATGGGGCTGAAGATCTTCGAGATCTCCTCGTTTATAGGACTTATGGTGATCTCCTTGGATATTTCTTCAAGGTCTGGCAAACGTTTCTTCGCCTGGCAAGCAAGGATCTTCTGAAGAATAACAGAATTTTCTTGTATTATCTTCAACGCCCTATCGCTATTTCTACGCCCATCATTACCTTTCTTTCGAGGTTTCACCTTCGTCCAAACTCCCAGTTTCGACTCTCTGCCGTCGTCCGAGTCACCGTTGTTTTGACTACATGCCACGGTCTTCAGGATACTATCACTATTTTCGTCTATGTTTATTTTGGGATGCACTACGTAAGATTTTCTCCGTTCTCCACTCACGTTAATGTCAGGTATCTCTAAACGATGTTTGGAGAAGTTACTCGCTGAATTACTGAAGGTGTCCTGCCTCCTGGCCTCCAAGCTCTTCAAATCTTCCCAAATGTAACTGCTCTTCTTTGTTAGCATATTAGTGTCAGGGGAACCATCATTCGCTTTGGCTTCCAAGTGTTTTATATCCTCCAGGATATCACTGGATCTTTTCTTCACTATAGAAGTACTGAATTCATCCGTGGATGATGATGATTTAAGATCCATGTATTTTCTGCTATCTAGACTACTAGAGCTCCTCTCTAAACCCTTCGACCTATCCCTATGCCTGTAATTGTAATTCAAGTAGTGTTTGTCTAGTTTCTCTTGCGGTAAAGAAGGTACTACATCCTTCTCTGATAGAGGATCATCTGCACCATCATCGAGGGGCTCCTTATCTTTACAATAAAAATCGCTACCCGACAGATAAAATATATCGTCACCATTCCTATTGTCAGTTAAACTAGAGCTAGAATCCTCTTTCTTCACGGTGAACTCTGGTCTAACGATGTTCTCGTTCTTTCTAGATATAGTTTCACTATCTCTCACGTCGGACTTCAGCGATGAGTCAAACTTTGTCTGGAAACTCAGAAACTTATTTGACTCCTTTGAAGTGGTTGATTTCTGCTCAGGCGACGTCTCACTGCTGTCCAAGCCCGACCTTCGTCTAGAAGTACCGTATGGAGAGGGAGGAGTCTTTTGATTTGGGTTTGAGATCGGGTAAAATGGTGACGTGGCGGCGCTCATGTCAATCGGCGAACCAGATACATCGTCCTGACCCCTTCTATTGTAATTAGAGGTATATTTTATCGAGTTGGCACTTATCGGCGATTGAAGGTCCGAACTGAATGACCTCTCGGAAGACTTTAGCTTACTGGGGCTGCACGAGTCGCTGGAACTGCTGACTACTAACTTTGGGCTGTTCTCTGACTTATTCCTCAACGAATCGGTACTGATAGGAGTGGACGAGGTGGATTTTTCGTACGCCTTTTTCAGGTCCATTTTTGTGCTATCTCTAGTTCCATCAGAATCTCCCGATTGAAAGACCAGGGTCTTTGAGTCGGAGCTAACCGAGGAGCACACAGACTTATCGATTGAGAAGTCCCGTGAATCGGTCCTGACGGGAGTCTTTGGACTCGCAGTTAAACTAGAAGGTTTCGAATCAGGTCCCATGGTTTCGCCAGAACTAAAGGATTTAGCACTCTCAGGTGTTTTAGGACTCTTTTTCAGATCTAAAAACACTTTTACTTGAGGTTGTTGTATTTTATCGTTGAAGTATACCTTGTCTAATGGTTTATCTGTACATGAAGAGGTTTCTGAAGTCAAATTTACAATACAGTTCGTCTCATGGGTCAGTGGGATAGCTTTGCTCAACTTCTGATCGACTGTTGTTGGAGAAATTGGAAGATGACCGATGTATGTCTTAAAATAAGATGATCTCTCAGTGTTCGCTTTTGTAGAAAACACATCATTAAGTGGACTACTAGGTTTTGGAGATTCATAGGTATTCGTGTCTGAAGAGACTCTGCTGGCGAAATCAAAGGACGTTCTAAAACGACCCTCGCTTTCCAATATTAAATCCTGAGTAGGTTTGTCAGTGACTTTGTCGTAGTTAGCATCTAATTGCAATGAAAACTCTGAAAATGCGTTTAAATTGTCTTGTCGAGATATCGTAGAGGTTGCGTCCTTATCCTCAACCTTCTTTAGATTTGTAGTAATAGAATCAGGTGACACCTCTTCTGTTTCTTTCAACACCTGTCTGGGTCGATGCCTTTCATGTACCAACACTTCATCATCTTTAGTGATAACTGCGTTGCTACTGAAACTTATATAATCATATCTGTCTAATGCCAACGATTTCTTCAGGCTATTTGTATCTGAAGTATAATCTACAGCAATATCTGGAATCGGTGTGTTCGTCATTAACGTCGACTCCTTGCTTGATGAATCGTCTGGTGATATTTTGCTTTGCTTACTGAAAGTTTGAGGAACCATTGAATTATTGTCATCCTCCACCGACAATCGTCGTATTTGATCGGTAATCTTAGCGATTGACATGTCGCTAAAATTGTCCTCTGTTGTCTTTAAGGTTTGCAAACTCCCGATTTTGTCTAGTTCGATTTCATCAGTCAACGAACTTTCCAGTGACTTGTCAGGAATCGGTGAATTCTCCACTCGGCTGTTCTTCTCCTCGTCGGTAGCCATCACGTACGACTCGGACGCTGATGTAAAATCTTCGCTGTCAACGTCACTCAGACGATCTGGCTCGTCGCAGAGTTCGGTCGACGTGCTGTCGCTATCACTATCGCCGTTGATGCGTTTCGGAGACGGTAGGTCAGCTTCCGAGAATTTCAGCGTTGTTGGGCTTGGTTCTGGCACATCTGGAATAAGAAAAACAAAAGTTCATAACTATGTTCGATAGCTTATAATTTAAATCTAACAAGGGGACGGCACGGGTCATGAAATCGCTTTTGGAACAACACTATATGGAAGTTGTAGTACACATGTAGTATAACAAAACCCTAATAGGTTTCTTCAGAATGGGCCTTGGTTTTTGAGATATTGTGATTTAAAGTTTAATACGCATCTAGTAATTAAATTTTGCGTGATACTATCCCAAGAGTGATCGGTTGCTGTAACGGTAGAGTATAGGATTGTCACGCCGCCGGCCAGAAGTTCGAATCCTCGTACTTCGTGATAAATTTTTTTTTCCTCTTCTTCCATTTTTCACTAATTTTTAATCAATCAAGTGCACCTGCATTTAAAAATATGTTGCTTTATGCCTGATATGCTGCGGGATTAGTGACCACTGAAGAAAAGAGAGAATTTAAAAATGTGATCGAGGTTTGTTTTTCTCGTGATTTATCACCATGTGCATGCGAACAATTATCATTATTAAAATGTGCATGGTGTGGGAATGCTTTATGTTTCGTATGTGTTTACGATGCGTACCATCCGAAACATTATGTGGAATATTTAAACACTTACAAATTTAAAATATACATATCATAAAATGTAAATATAGCATAGCATATCTATATAATATAATATATACGTATATAATGTTTATTAATTAGTATAGTATATTAATAAAAAGAAAAATTATTTCGCAGTACAAAAATGTAAAAAAAATCGTTGATAAAGAGTAGAATATATTGTATTATAAATACACGTTTTATAATAATGCGCGCAAAGTAATATGTAACATGTATACATAAAGTATCAAAAATGTTATTCCACGATTAAAAATTAGTGAAAAATGGAAGAAGAGGAAAAAAAATGTATCACGAAGTACGATATTCGAAACTCTGGCCGGCGGCGCGGCGTGACAATCCTATACTCTACCGCTACAGCCACCGATCACTCTTAGGATAGTGTCTCACGAAATTTAATTACTAGATGCGTATCAAACTTTAAATCACAATATCTCAAAAACTAAGGCCCATTCTGAAGAAACCTATTAGGGTTTTGTTATACTATATGTGTATTACAACTTCCATATAGTGTTGTTCCAAAAGCGATTTCATGACCCGTGCTGTCCCCTTGTAATTTGTGAAACTCTAAATTATGGATCCTCAAATTGGAGACAGAATTAAATCACTTTTGACTTTTCGATTCAGTGAAATTACTAACTTACAAGGAAGGTATCCCAAGTGTCTCTCTTCGATTTTGTTCATCTTGAAATATGTTATAGTAGATTAAAAAATAAGAGATACGTATTTTTTTTTATCGGCGGAAAAACACTTTCAGGGGGTGAAACAACCCTTCAAAGGTAAGCGCGTCAGACGTGGATTTAGTCGTTTCACATACTTAAACGCAATCTTTTCGGATAAAATCACCGGAGAAAGTTGTACCACAATGAGGAATAAAAAATACAAGTCAATTAATTTTATTGAACAACTTTATGGGGGTAAACTACCCCATAACTTTGTAATAAATACATGAAAATTTGTAAATCAAGTCAAAATTCAAGCTGAAAAATCTAGAAAAAATATATGTTCTACAACACAAAAGAACTCAATTGACGTGTTTTTGGATTTTTTCGAAAAATAACGTTTAAAGGGGTAACTACCCTTATATACATTTTATGTTATTCTTACGAGAAATGTAATTCACGGTAATGGAAATCATTAAATATATTGTTTTCTAGACAGATATACTTTATAATTATGTTTTTTGCTTATGTGATGTAATTATTATTTATAATAATAGACAGATAATTTAAAATCGTATAGTATATATTCACGAATATAATTGTTATCGAATCTGAACGAGCGAGACGGGAATCGATTCTTTCTGTTCTTTGGATAAAAAAAAGTCCAAACACGACGTAAATCAAACTACAATTAACGAAATTACGGGAAAAATTAATTAATACATGTAATTCCTAACTTTGCCAAAAATAGACCGATTTATATAAAATTCGGTGTCATTTTAATAAGGATAATGCCAGAAATCTAATAGCGTTACTTTTACAACTCTACGGCTAGTAATAAGATTGACGGGAAAGTGATAAATTAATTGACTTGTCGTTCGCGCAACTCAAAGACCGCCGGTTATCGACAAGGGACGATTCATCGTAATCCGAGCTCCTGGCATATTATAAGAAAAAACGAAGTCTGTTGTTTTGAAGTTTTTATTTCTCGCACAACCAACTATCCTCCCCACGATATAGAAACCTTTTCAAATACTCGTGGTATAAAAGCGGGTATATCATGGAAAAACCCGGAAAATCCGGTTGATTTCAGTTTCGGAGATTTCTGTAAATCATACTGCGAAATAGAAGGCTGTACAAGCATTGCTATGATTAGATGTTCATGGTGTAAAAAATCATTGTGTTTTACACATTTTTTTGATAATTATCATGTTTGTTCAACATTTGAGAAATAAAAACTTCAAAACAACAGACTTCGTTTTTTCTTATAATACGCCAGGAGCTCGGATTACGATGAATCGTCCCTTGTCGATAACCGGCGGTCTTTGAGTTGCGCGAACGACAAGTCAATTAATTTATCACTTTCCCGTCAATCTTATTACTAGCCGTAGAGTTGTAAAAGTAACGCTATTAGATTTCTGGCATTATCCTTATTAAAATGACACCGAATTTTATATAAATCGGTCTATTTTTGGCAAAGTTAGGAATTACATGTATTAATTAATTTTTCCCGTAATTTCGTTAATTGTAGTTTGATTTACGTCGTGTTTGGACTTTTTTTTATCCAAAGAACAGAAAGAATCGATTCCCGTCTCGCTCGTTCAGATTCGATAACAATTATATTCGTGAATATATACTATACGATTTTAAATTATCTGTCTATTATTATAAATAATAATTACATCACATAAGCAAAAAACATAATTATAAAGTATATCTGTCTAGAAAACAATATATTTAATGATTTCCATTACCGTGAATTACATTTCTCGTAAGAATAACATAAAATGTATATAAGGGTAGTTACCCCTTTAAACGTTATTTTTCGAAAAAAATCCAAAAACACGTCAATTGAGTTCTTTTGTGTTGTAGAACATATATTTTTTCTAGATTTTTCAGCTTGAATTTTGACTTGATTTACAAATTTTCATATATTTATGACAAAGTTATGGGGTAGTTTACCCCCATAAAGTTGTTCAATAAAATTAATTGACTTGTATTTTTTATTCCTCATTGTGGTACAACTTTCTCCGGTGATTTTATCCGAAAAGATTGCGTTTAAGTATGTGAAACGACTAAATCCACGTCTGACGCGTTTACCTTTGAAGGGTTGTTTCACCCCCTGAAAGTGTTTTTCCGCCGATAAAAAAAATACGTATCTCTTATTTTTTAATCTACTATAACATATTTCAAGATGAACAAAATCGGAGAGAGACACTTGGGATACCTTCCTTGTTAGACCACAGATGATTATAATGGAGTAAGTTTACCCGTGCAAGCAATTTCTAATAAGTAACTATTATTGGTAAAGTAGTTTCCGCTGCATCTATATTATCCAATTATAACATCGATCAGATACAGGATAGAGATAATGGCCAATGAAATTCCATATCGAATTTGTGAAATTTAGACTCAATGAACTGTATATTGGATAGATATAACGTTATATGAGTCTCTGTGTGAGGTCAAACTACATTACCGAGACATAATTTGAGGCCTGAATTTAGTGCCCCCAACTTATGATTAGCGTTTAAATCAAGGACAACTTTAAAATGTGTTGAAATATACAATAATGTATGTATTGTTTGTGTTTCTATGTACCTATGATACACCTATATTTATTTTTATCACATTACAATTAGAAAATCCGAGACTTTCGCACATTTTAAAATTGTTAAGTAGACGAATATAGTGAGGCGGTGAGCGGCGAGGATAGCGGCGCGGACAAAAGAAAACAAAGAACATAAAGACATGTTATCCTTTACTATCCTGTTACCGCGCCGCTATCCTCGCTGCTCACCGCCTCACTATATTTCCGACCTAAGAACTATATAACCCTATATAACTATGTATAACTTAAGTCTATGTTCTTATATCTATCGCAGCCAATTAGCTCGGTTATTACCGATTGCCCAGGTCTCACCACGTGGAGGTTACTGCGAGTGGAGACCCACAGAGAGACAGATGGAATAAAAGTTCCATTGATCTCCCTTTACAATGTAAAGTCTACATGAATTTCATCATTTAAAATGGTTTATACATTAATCTCTTCAGCTCAGACCTACAGAACTGTCAAGCAATCATGATCGAAAATTTAGTAAAATTTCAACTCCGCCGCGTCTCGCAACTACGAAATCGATTTAGGAGCAGTTTGTATTATCTTAGATGGTGCAGTGGAAAGGAAAAGTGATTGGCACTTCACAGAAATAATACCTGTTTCTCTCTACGTTCTACTCAGAGCACACTTAAGAGTATGATCTAGCTTAAAACGTCTGACAAAAAGAAACACACAGTTATGAGAGAAATATTGACCGAATGTTGTAGAATCTACAGCCGATCACTTTATTCTATTAAGAAAAGCAGTGGTGACAACTTCATCAAATTTGAAATCGAATACTTGAGGGAAGAAAGTTCATAAACGGTAGTTCTACATAGAGAATTCCAATAAATTCTTAAATCTAGCTATCTTAAACTAAACTTAAACTAAATCCTATAGTGACTGCACTATCCTTTTAAACTTCCTGAGTGATTGAAATGTCTTCGTTCGATGTGTTCTAATATTTTCTCTTAATATCCCCTTGAATACTAATGACAGAAACCAAAAGCATTAGTAAATGGATAAAAAGAAACTTTGACCAGGAGTTAATGGGTTGGGAACAGGGCTAGGTGAATAGAACTTACAAAAGATCACACGTGTGATCGTACTTCCACAAAGGGATAAAGAGGGTTAGTCACTCATCGAGGGAATCGTGGAGGAGATTCAATTCCTTCGAAGTCAAAGAAAAGAATTACACGTGATCATCCATGTGATCCCTTTTGTTTAATTCGGGGAGGTAGAATCACTTGCATCACACGTATGATACTTGTTATTGTCTTCGAAGAGGTAGGATCATCCGTGTGATCCTTTGTAAGTACCCCCTCCCTATCCCGTTCTGTCATCAATACTTACACCCTGGCCAAATTTCCTTTTTTCTAATTTGCTAATGCTTTTGGTTTCTGCCGTTAGCCTTCGAATCAATATTAAAATAAACAACAGAAAACATTAGAACACATTGAACGAAGACATTCCAATCACTGTCGAAGTTTGAGAGGACACTACAGCCTCCGTTGAATTTAGTTTAAGCTACCTAAATTTAAGAATTTATTGTAATCTTCGATGTAAAATTGCCAAGCTATCTTTTATTAGTTTTCTTTGTTCAATTATTCGCTTTTTATATTTGAGTTCACTTCTGTTTTTTCTGATAAATGTAGGTGATCGATTGTTGAATCGATACCGATGAGTTTATCTCTTGAAATCCCAATCGAACGCGACAGAGCCGAAACATTAATCAATTTTTTATTGCGATTGTTGTTTAATGTTTGAGATACACTAGTTTAGATTTTAAGATGTGAAATTCATGTGAACTCTATAATGTAAAGAGAGATCAGTGACATTTTGATTTCATCTAGTTCTCTATGAATACTCCACTCGCAGCAACCTCCACATGGTAAGACCTGTGCAATTCATAATAATCGAGCTAATTGACTATGTATTTGTGATATATTAGAAATAGAACTGTAGTTATAAGGTAGTGCTAGAAGCACTAATAGATATAAAATCATAGTTCTAAGATAAACTTAAGAATATCAATCGCAGTTATAAGATAAACTTAAGACTAATACTAAGTACAACTAAGCGTATCAGGATAACTTTTATTATGATACTAGAATAAATAAAAAACGAAGTATTTGAATTAATTCTTATCCCGATTCCAATCACATATTTTCTCAATTATAAACTAAAGACACTTCACTTTCTACTTTTAGCATTTAAAATAGGACATAGTTTGAAATAAAACGATAGATAGAGCATAAAATATATTGTACTCATATAGAAATAAATGAGATTTTGAACATTCTTACAACCCCCCTTCTCCAACAGCTTTTCGTAATATTCTAAGCTCCAACATCTTACTCTGTAGTTACAAGTCTCTAATTTCGAAAACTTTCAGTCTTGCAATTAGTGAAATTCAAAGCTCCAGTATCACTCTAAAATATTACAATCTTGCTTAAATACTTTAACTTCTATCTAGTTTATAAAAAACACTTTTATGGTTTGTAATAAATTATGAGTCACAGAACTCTGTGATATCGAAAATTATCACAGTCTTTTTTGTTTCAATATCTTTTTAAAATTACGTGTTTCCACTCACAGTAACTTTGACACGGTGAAACCTGGGCAATCAATAACAACCGAACCAATTACAATTTCAGTTAATTACGTTTCGACTTATTACTTGAAATAACACAGATATCTGCAGTGGGTAACTTAAATTACAGTTAATGTGACACCCTATATATTCGGTGGCTAGGTAGAAACATTTTTTTTGTTTGCTGCCGTTGCAAATCCCAGTGGTGAAGACGTAATGTATTTATCCGCTTATCGCATATTCACCGGTTAGAATGTGCAGAGAAAATTTAAAAACCTTTTATAGGAGATCGGTATTGTAGAACATGACACCCGAAACTCTATGTGGTATGGGGTTTATCCTGTATCTCATCGGTGATAAAGCTAATAGTAGGAACTTCCTTTCCAACAGAGGGTAAATGTGAATAAGGATTTTTGTATTACCCACTTCTGGTATAACCTTGTTATCGTTAGCTGTTACAAGAATATACACTGAATTTTTACCATAAATATGTTATAAGAAGATTATGTGTTCATTACTTATTCTCATTAATCCATTAATTAACTCGTTAGACTTTGCAAATGTGTTACACCCTACCTAAATTTTTCACACAAAAATTGCTATCTCATTTTTGTCTAGAATGTATACCCTAAATCAGGCTTGGGATTTGGGAACTGCTCTTTTCGGCCGATTCTCGAAGACGACGCGACGCCTCCTTCCTCCAGCCACGCATCCTGCTTCCCCCGACGGTCTTAGTACTTTACAGGCCTCCGGCGCGTGCTACATGAACCACGCGTGGATAGTGATGGGATTTAAAGTACTTCGAATCACTTCGAATCAGTATACAGGGTTAGTAACGTAAAACAGAACACCTAAATATCTCTGTTAATGTTGAAGGTAAGAAAAAATGTCACAGAGGTAAATTGGTACTGTTCAAGGGGGCAAATATGGTGATACTAAAAATCTCCTAAATGATTCGTTTTTTTCAATGTTTTTTGAAGGTCACCGATGTTTTTTTTAAATGAAACTATATAATATTTATTTCATTGTATCGTATAATAGCTGATGCCAAGATGAGTTCAACGGTATAGGATATTATGACCTTGAAATGACCTTGGGTTGAATGAATTTGGGTTCGATCAACAAAAACAGATAATGTGTGTTTGGATTCCTTGACCATTAGGTTTCATAGATGTCAATAACGCATGTATAGTTGGTAAAAGGTGATCTCTAAATGTACACAAACATGATTATCAACATATAAAGGTGAGGTCTGTTATTATCATCCAATAATTGCGGTAGTGTATCAGCTTATCGATGTACGTTTAACAATGCGTTACTCGAAGGAAGAGAAGATTGATCTAATTTCTATTTATCATGAAAGTCGTCAGTGGCTTAGAAAAGGTGCCCGTCAGAACCAAGAGCGGTTTTCCGATCGTAGTTGTCTTCCTTCGAGTAACGCATTGTTAAACGTTAAACGTACATCGAACACTAGAGTCGTCAGGGGGAGGAAAACGCGCGGCGGGAGGAGGGAGGCGTCTCCTTAGAAAATCGAAAAGAGCAGTTAATTCCCAAGCCTGCCTTAAATTGTTAAGAGAAATTGCAATTGTTTGCGAAAGTCGTTGAAATTAACTGCATATTAATTAATTGCGTGGGTGGTTTAATAACTACATGCTTTCGTGGGGCAAATGAATTCTCAAATTTGAGGTCCAAGGTAAATGTCTAGAATTTTCTTGCACTTTAATCTTATTTTAGTACTTTAGGCACCACAAATTATTTAGTATTCTATTATTTCACATCTAATTTATAAATATCTTTATCCGTCTACTTTCAGACAGTCAGAATATCTCGTTTAGTTAGAAATACATACCTGGCGAGGTAGGAGACTTCTGTTTCACTTTCTTCGTATCCTTCCAATGGAGCGTGACGCTTTGTCTGTCCCTTCGAGTCTGGCTATGAGGTGCGAGCCGCGTCTTAGGCGTTGCAGTACCAGAAGGTAGAGCGAGGGCTCGATTCTTCGCGCTCACGAGTGCATTTTTGCCCACTAAAAGATGATTCATGGCCTGAGAAGCAGGAGTAGGTACCATGGTCTGCCGTGCACATGCAGCTGCGCCAAGAAAAAATGTATGCACTGTTGTAGTTGTTCTATCTCAAGCAGGCGCATTATCCTCGCACTATCCTAGCTTTAGACTCTCAGTGCTCGAACGACGCAAAACTTAACGCTTTTCTATAACTCATTACTCAAAACGTCTCTCGGCAAAGCATCGCCAAAGAAGCCTAAGCTGCTAGTATCCCTTCGTTATTAAAATCAACTGTTACCAGAGAGTATAATGTGCTCCTGTCGCTGGCGCTGCCGTTGCTTCGCATACTGCTGCTTCAAGGCGCTGATGTCCAAAGCAAATGGTTCTCGATCGCAACTAGGTGCCATCGCCTGTAGCACGCTAATCGTCTGAGGTATTCGATCTACAACCATGACTCTTGTGACGTGAACAAGTTCGAACAATAGCACTATTGTAGCGATGATGTACATGGTGTTAAAAAGTAGGGTCTAAGACTTTAGGTGTCTTCAGATGCATAGCCATAGTTGAAAGAAATGAAAAGCGGTAATGTAGGTACTAAATTCAGTCCTTTCGATATGAGATTTATTTAGCAAACTCCTGAAGCTTTAGATCCCGTTTCTTAACACGTACTTTGCCATCTGGTACCGTTCTTCAGTCGCTGCGCTAAGCTGAACATCGCAGCAGCCACAGCCAACCTCTCGTCGTCTTCGGTGTCACTCTCGTCGTCGTCGCTGAGCTTCCTCGCCCACGGAGTGATATTGTACCTGTGCTTCTCCCTCAGACTCGTCACACCTTGCAAAGGTCCCATACTAACTATATTCTATCAAAATAATTCATGAATAATTATTTGGAACGTAGCAGCAATCGAACTTGTCGCCTGGTTTTTAAACGACTCTTACGAGGCGATCAAACGAACCTTTATGAGATTATTCGTGTCCGTGAAT
This sequence comes from Perdita meconis, assembly GCA_030770465.2. Classification (NCBI taxonomy): domain Eukaryota; kingdom Metazoa; phylum Arthropoda; class Insecta; order Hymenoptera; family Andrenidae; genus Perdita; species Perdita meconis. Next base: position 2,161,714 of record JASKOS020000014.1, on the reverse strand, counting down.
TCCAGCATTTCCCTGGTCAGGACCCCCATTATGCTGTAAAACTCGTCTGACGATGTCACGGCCATGATACGACTAAAAGAAAACGATATTATAGTATCCAGGGCGAATGAAATCAGTTTACGTAATTGTAGTACTACTTACTCTGAGAGTCCCTCCCAAATAGTCAACGCGGTCTTCAACAGAATCTCGTCTCCTTCGAGGAATATCAGGTCCCAGACACGCAGGACCGCCTCTTGGGGCAAACAGTGACAGAAGAGGGTGAGGAACCATTGCATCGTGAACACATTCGTGAGAGGTGGCTCGTAGCTACTACCTAAGTAAAATAAGGAAGATTACAGAGCATTAGTGATATTTGGATAAAGAATCTGTATTTGGGTCATGGAGATCGGTTCAAGAGGTCTTAGCAGAATCGTAGTGTCTCGTGGACAGGTGCGTTAGTACAATTCTAGTCACCTTTATTTTGAAGTTAAAATTAGTTGACCTTGAACAAACATTAATAATGGGATGAAATATGTTGCAAGTACGTTTGAATATTGACAAAGCGAATTGAAATTCCCTACAAGCATTTTGAAGAATAGAAGTAATGCTTCCAAATTTCTCTCTTCACCAAAAATGCGATCAAATGGTGTTCTCAATGAATACACACTTTCGAAAATAAAAATAAGTACTGTCAGGTACAATCATAAATCGGTACATGTATCCGAAATTTTGTCCGCACTTACTTACTTACTTAGGTACTTTTCTTTGCTAATAGTTGACTACATTTATAGTTCTGTAGATTTCGCCAAGGGGGTTAAACCCAGTTAGAAAGTCGAAAAAAATCGAAATTTCAAAAATGACAATTTCTGAAAATATCTTATCTTAGAAATATTCTCTGAAAGTTTCAAATTTGTCTGACTAAATTGCATAGAGATATAGACACTTACAATTAATTTTTTCATTATATGTATGTAATTAGCTTTTGAAACTTTAAACACATTTTTCTCGAAAAAACGTTTTCAAAGACTGTGAGCAAGATATTTCGTTGCTAATAACTTTCACATAAATTAATATTTTTACACCAAAAAATTTGGAAATACTTTTTAAATAGAAAAATATATATGCTTATATTGGACTTGCGTTTCCGGGCTTGGAGAGAGTGGAGTGTGAAAAAGTGGTGATGGGAAAGAAGTAGTGAGGCAGAGGAAAGAAAAGGGTTGGAAAGAAGAATTGTGTGAGAAGTGAAGGAGGGAAGAGTGTTGGCGACCGGGGAGAAAGAATTGTTGGAGTGAAAGAAAGAGTTGTGAGAGAAAGTGGGAATTAGTGACTGGTTAAATGTGAGGTTAGGGTGAAAAAGAAAAGCGCGGGAAAGAGTGTGTCGAGAGTGTAACACCTTAGATAAGAAATGCGACGGTTTCTGTTTCCTGACCTTGCACACGGCACATAAGCCTCGTGCCCCAGCTGAACTCTGTAGCTGTTGTCAGGCGCTCAATAAACCGACGATTAGTCCTCAGTTTGAATCAAACCCATACGCTTCGTTATTTCGGCACCTAACCTACTCTACGGATAGTTTTAAGTGTTTATTAGTCAGTGCGGATTACTGAATTTCATTATACGTAGTGAATTCTCGCGCTGTGCTAAATTAACGATAAACTGACATTAAATAAACATAAGGAACATTCGTATTTATTATTTTTTTTTAACGAGTTAATAAAATTTCCTCGTGACAAATTGGCGATCCTGCTAGGATATCGTCAAAACTTTTCAGAGGAAAACTTCCAAAGAATACAGCTGCGGCGTAAACACCTTGAAGGGACTACAGACCATCCATCTGGATATTGCGATATTCTGCGGACCATCATACAGGTGAGAAGCTGGCTTTCGTAAATTATCGAGCCGTCGCTCCCACCATTCCAAGTGAAAGTGATTCTTTCTCTTCCGCTACTTCCGACGATTCGACCGATTCAGGAGAAACCATCGTCATTACATCTAAATCATCGAACATGGAAGACGCGATCGAAAAATTAGCTACCCAAATGAGTGCAATAAGCACACAATTTAATTTGCTGTGTGAAAAAGTGAATCAATCCGAAATTAGAACGGCTAACCAATTAACATCGATTAAAAAATTCGTAGAAAAATCGAACCGGAATTGTTCCGAAGAAATACGTAACCTCGCGAAAGCAGTGAATGTGCAAGCTGAAACAGACACGGACGTAAGAACCAATGACAACCACACATCCGCCCATCAATGAAAATTAATTGAATTAATTTCGGTCAACTTATCAATCCTCATCCACGAGATCTGGAGCTCGACCATCACCAGCTCCAAACACTACTTACTACATCAGGTATGAAAGCTAAAGATGCTATACGTACTATCGAAACCTTACACGGTAGAGATGATAGTGGCATTGAAGATTTCATACACTTGGTGCGAAAAGCGAGAGCTCGATGCAATGAACCAGATGTATTGCTCAATCTCATTCTTGTTGAAAAGATCACGGAACATGCCAAACGCTGCATCCGCTATTTAAAAACTGATACCTTTGAAGCCCTTTATAGTCATCTCAGACAACACGTATCACCACCAACTACTTTGAGTCATTGCCGAGATAAATTAAAACAAACTAAACAAAGAGTGACTGAATCAGTGCAGTCTTATAATATGCGATTCAGACAACAATTAAATGAATTACAGTACGCGGTACAAAACGAAAATAAGACTCAAATGGAAAGGAAAATAGCTATGGGCATAGAAGAACGCGAAGCATTACGAACCTACGTGCTTAACCTACGCAGAGAAATTGGGCAGATCGTTACAGCGAACGACCCGCAAAACATCGCCAAGGCACAGCAAATTCCAACAGATAAAGAAAAATGGATTCGAGATGCAAATGGTACAGGTCGAGAGATACGACGCCAACCTCTCCCTGCACCACACAGGCGCAATCAACAAATAAGGTACCATCACAATCAGAATCTCTCTCCAATATGCCTCTTGCCCAACGTATGGAATTCAAATGCACCAAATGCAACAAAATTGGACACACCGCCGACAGATGTTATCAAAATTTTCCACGAGCTCTCAGCACGGCAAACTTCAACCTACAAAACGCGTAAACCAGACGACGGAAGATTCATCGGACGACCAACACACCAAAGATCCCCAAATCGAGGACAACCAGCCCGAATACACTGCACAGATGACCGACTATAATACATCCGAGCAAGACTCATTAGAATGCGAGACTTCGGACGGCTACTGTTAGCCACCGGAGCAGGAATAAATATTATAACACGTTCTAACATTCATCCTAAACACCCAATCCAAACTAATAACAAACCAAAAATCTTCTACATGGGACACGACAAACACATGACATACGATACGACGATTCTAACTTCCTTTGATAAGAAACATCTCTTCCACGTTGTACCAGATTCCTTTCCTCTCGTCGAAGACGATATTATTGACCTACCATATTTAAATCAATACGAATACGAAATTAATAAATACATTCTGGGCATAGACAACTTCGCAATCCGGCTCTACAAGGAACCCCAAAAGAAGGTGGAAGCACATTCGTATCTTATTCGAAATTAATACATTGACAACAAACCAACACGGGTATGCTACTTCAACACTGGTGAGTGCGAAATCCTTACCAATTCTATTGAAACAGAAAAATCTAATATATCCCAACTAAATGACTTCCTAAAACTACTTCGTACCGAACACATTGATTCAGAATTTCGAAATACTATTGAGAAAATCCTTGTCTCCTATATTGATATATTCTCGATTGATCCTACCTCATTACCATGTACCAACCTAACCGAACATACCATCACTCTAAAAACAGAAAAACCAATTAATATAAAATCTTACAAACCTCCCGAATGTCACAAAGAAGAAATTCATAAACAAATACAGGAAATGTTGACGAAACAAATCATAGAACCATCCGGCTCTCCTTATAATGCTACTGTATGGGTAGTACCAAAGAAAGCAGACGCTTCAAGCAAAAAGAAATGGCGAATTGTAATAGATTTCAGAAAACTGAACGAACAGACTGACCAAGACGCTTACCCTTTACCCAAAATTTGTCTTCAGGTTTCCACCAAATTCCTATGAATGTTAACTCCAAATAGTACACTGCATTTTCCACACCTGATGGACATTTCCATTACAATAGAATGCCCTTCGGTTTAAAGAATGCCCCAGCAACATTTCAACGCATGATGGACACAGCACTTAGAGGATTAATTGGTAAATACTGTTACGTTTATTTAGACGACATAATAATTTTCGGAAGTACAATACAAGAACATAATAAAAATTTAGCAATCATATTACAAAGACTTAGGGAAACCGACCTTAAACTCCAACCAGACAAATGCGAATTTCTCAAACCAGCACTAGAATACCTAGGACATTTAGTTACAGCAGATGGAATAAAACCAAACCCAAAGAAAATAAAAGCAGTTAAAAACTTTCAGCTTCCCAAGAATCCGACTCATATTAAATCATTCTTAGGACTTGCAGGATATTACCGTAAATTTATAAAGAATTTTTCCAAAATTGCTAAACCTTTGACAGACTTAGCAAAGAAAGACACTCCCTTTCATTGGACAGACAAACAACAAGTAGCATTCGACACTTTGAAGCAAAAATTATGTGAAGCATCTGTACTAAAATATCCCGACTTTACGAAACAGTTCACCCTCACAACAGACACATTCAACGAAGGACTAGGAGCCATCTTATCTCAAGACGGGCACCCTTGCTGCTACATATCCCGAACTCTCAATTCAGCTGAACAAAATTATACAACAAGGGAAAAGGAGCTACTGGCTATCGTTTGGAGTATCAAACGACTTAGACAATACCTCCTTGGACGGAAATTTATTATTCAAACTGACCACCAGGCTTTGAAATGGCTAAAAGATATCAAAGATCCCTCTTCACGCCTTATGCGATGGAGATTACGATTACAAGAATATGAATATGAATATGAAATCGAATACAAAAAAGGAAAAGAAAACCAAGCAGCCGACGCTTTATCCCGCATCTTTCCTACAGTCTCTCCCTTATACGACGAAATAGAACTAAATATAGACCTACCTACAACTTCTAGATCACTCCCTGACTACAATGAATATGTAAAGTGGAAAACAGACTCATCTATAAGTTTTCCTATAATCAATAAAGCTAATCAACCAAAATTCACGCAACTAACTAAAGAAACTATAGGTCCCTATAACGAAAAACAATGGTTCCCCGAAATCAGTTTACACTTTACAAACACGTCTCAAAAAGATTTTTATTTCGGAATAAATGATCCCACCATAACACCTTTAGAAATTGTTAATATAAAACTCATGTTGCAATATCTCTGTTCAGTCATCCCTAATAGTAAACTAACTTTCGGAGAAAATTCTTTGAAAACATACACTGCCGATGAAAAACAAACAATTCTTAAAGAAAATCATAACGCACATAGTTCACAACATTTCGATGAAAATCAAATGCTAGCTAGAATTCAGGGACATCACTATTGGTCTGGATTAGAGAAGGACGTCAAAAATTTTATAAAAAATTGCGAAACATGTCAACAACAAAAGCTAACACGTATACGACCCAGAGAAGAAGCAGTCATACCAGACACGCCTCTTCAGCCTAACGATAAAATCGCCATGGACATATTTGGACCTTTACCTAAAACTAAACGAAAGAATCAATACATTCTTTCCATTCAAGACAACTTCAATCAACTTCAATCAAACATTCAATCAACAGGCACCTACTATAATTAACGAACTCCTCAATCACTATGTATATATCTTCTCTTCTCCAAAACATATCCTTACTGATCGAGGTAAGAATTTCGTATGTCAACTTATGGAAGAATTTGAAAAAGCTTTTCAGATCAAACACATAAAAACAACAGCTTTCCATCTTCAATCTAATGGTTCACTAGAACGAGCTCACGCGACAGTCAAAGATTTAATTCGAACTTGTACCGCCGATTGACAAAATGATTGGGACGAAGTATTGAAACTCATCTGCATGGGTTACAATACCTCAGTTTCAGAAACAACCGGTTACACACCTTTTGAACTGACTTTCGGAAGACAAGCCAACTTGCCCTCTACAATAGCCACCACTCCATCTTTAACACAAACTGAATTATTCCAACTTTGGAACAAAAGACACACAGAATACATCACAAAAGCACGACAGACGATTGATAAAAATAAGAAACGATATAAACAACGACAAGACAGACAAATAATACGCGCACAATCTATATTTAACATTGGAGACAAAGTACTGTTACACAATGATCATAAGAAACACAAACTCGATCAAGAATGGCTTGGACCATACACAATTTTACACGCATCACCTCCTAATTATTCTTTACAGATAAACGAATTTTAAACTGTAGTTCACGGTAATCGTTTAAAACCATTTATTACAGGACGCTAATCACCACAGGAATCCTCTATCTGCTCAGATTAGTACGGCCCCTAAATATTCAACCCTTAAATTCTTCCTCTATATTTATTGAAAAACTAGAATCATGTTATTTTTATCACAGTCAAATAAAAATTGTAATAGTAATAGATCCAAATGACATTATAATCCAAAGTCAAGCTGTACAAGAGTTTTTAAACAAAATTAAACAACATTGCAACGGTTGTGAATACTCAGCAAACATCGAAGCCTTAGTTAGAAAATCGAATAGACTCAGACTTCTTGATAAATTAAAATATTCGACTCATTCCCGCAACAAACGAAGATTGTCAAATATTATTGGATCTGTTTCTAAATTCTTATTTGGAACATTAGATGAAAACGATTTACAACTTGTAAACGCGAATATAGACAAACTCTTTGATCTGAACAATAATTTAACTTACATTATCAGTAATCAGACGAATATGATCAGAACAATTTTAGATATCACTCAACCCGATGCGATAGAAAAAATCCGGAAAGATCTCTTAAAAAACACCTATAGAACTGATGACGCAATTCACGAAGCAAATGAACTTTTAATCATTGAATCTACACTTTCGGAAATTATAGAACAAATAGACGATTTGAATCTTGCGATTATATTAGGAAAACAAGGAATAATCAACCCCAACTTTGTAAAACCGGAAACGTTCATCCAGCACTTGCGACAAACTATCGAACATAACACGCTACTCAGACACATACAACCCACATTGGAAAATTACCAGTTAATATTAGATATCAGCTCACTTAAACTCTATACATGTAGAAACAAAATTATTTATCAAATTAATGTACCGATATTAGAAAAAGAAAAATGGACACTATCAAAATTATACCCTATACCACATAAACAAAACAATATTTTTGTAGCACCCATTATCGATAACGACATTATCTTTTTCACATCAACTATATGTTAAGCGACGCGCAATACAGAACAAACAAATGTAAAAGAAATATCCTGACAACTTGCGAAAGAACCCAACCAAGTCACGAAAGAACACAAAACAAAGAATGTCAGTCTCAACTTATCAACGCGAATAGTCAAATCACAAATTGCAATCTCGCTGTATTTAAAATTCAAGAACTCACATTTATACCTTTAGAAACATCAACTCAATTTATAGTTATACCAGAACGACCAATTGAGATTCATACTCTTTGCGAAAATAACGTTATAATTACAATTTCAAATCCCGCGATTATAAGCAGCGCTAAAGAATGCACAGTAATTTACAACAACAATGTAATGAAGCTTGGAGGTATCATCAAACGTATAGAATACGAATTCAATTTCAAAAACTTTTCCCTTGGTTATACAAACGAAGATTTAAATCTAATATACGAACAAATCAAAATAGCTCCTAGAATAACTCCAAACTTCAATAACTATCATGTTACGTTAGATCAAATGACTCAAAAACTCACCACACTAAGACAACAACACAGAATAAATAGTTGGAAATCTACTGGATTAAGCATATTACAAATATTAGGACATATAACATTAGGACTCACGACATTTTATACATTAAATAAATGCGGCGTATTCAAATGAATAAGTGATTGTATTCCAAAACATTTACTCTATGTTGCCCAAAAGTAAAAGTCAGAACAAAATGAACAGAACAAATCAACCGTACCGTCGACATACGACCCAAGAAACAACGAACATTGGATTTATCAGGCTACCCCCAGATGACAGGCCCTAGAGTCACATGAGACCCCAACATCAGCGAAGAAGAAACATTATTTTCGAAACCGAAACAATTGCGATTTAAGGGACTCAATCGAATCTAAGAAGAGGGGAATGTAACACCTTAGATAAGAAATGCGACGGTTTCTGTTACCTGAACTTGCACACGGCACATAAGCCTCGTGCCCCACCTGAACTCTGTAGCTGTTGTCAGGCGTTCCATAAAACAATGATTAGTCTTCAGTTTGAATCGAACCCATACGCTTCGTTATTTCGACACCTAACCTACTCTACGGATAGTTTTAAGTGTCTATTAGTCAGTGCGGATTACTGAATTTCATTATACGTAGTGAATTCTCGCGCTGTGCTAAATTAACGATAAACTGACATTAAATAAACATAAGGAACATTTGTGTTTATTATTTTTTTTAACGAGTTTTAACTGAGTATAACCCCTTAAAAAATAGAATTCTATAAAATAGCTTTCTTGCTTTTTGTGACTCTCAAGATGCCATTAGCACGAGTAATTAGTTTGAGAACTATTATCCTGAATTTTGGCTATCCAGAGTTTAGGGGAGATTGGGGTAATTACGAACGCGGGGTAATTGCGAGCACAGCTATTTTAGTCTATTAAAAAAGGAAAATAGATTAAGTCCAACCGCCAATCGACAGGTCCGAACACGTTCAGTGTCAGGAAACAAGTGGTAGAGAGAAGTAGCACGTACGGTTTAAGGTAAATACACTTTAAACTTTTCATTACTTTTCATCTCATTTTTCGTGATGTTACTTTGTCATATAGCCTCTATAGTGAGAGTGTACTTTTATTTTCAAATTTTATCGATATTGATTACTGTAAGTTATATACGAATAGTTAAACTACAATTATAATCAGTAAGACAACTTTTTTCATACTCAGCTATCGTTTTATTTGAATTCTTGCTTAGGTGTTCGTAATTACCCCACTCTTCCCTAAATTATTAAAAATTCCGACATTAAAAAGTGCAGAAACTCTTAAACATTTCGTTTTATCGAAAAGAGTTTTAAACATTTGACTTAATAAACGATTATTTAGTGAAATAAGGACTTGGATACGTGTTCTACCTTTTTTGATTTCTTAAAATCCCATAACTATAAAAAATTCGTTCGATTTATTTACTTAAGCAATGTGAAAACTATGCTTCCCTAGGGAAGGTTAAGTACCCAGGTGATTTGGAGTGAAGTTTAATGCCATCTTGACAGTGGCGGTCACAAGAAAGTTCAAAAGGTATATTAAACAAATAACATTGTAGTTTTTACAAAGCGAAACCTCATTAGAACATAATAATGAAATTTTTAAAAAAATCTGTATTTTATCAAATAATAAGATCAAATGAAATGTACAAAAAGATAGAAAGTTAATTCATATAAAATAATAAAATCAGTGAAAAAATGAATGAAAATGAGTTTAATTTTACGTTTATCATTACACTTTTGTAGTAGAAAAATTTACTGATGTTAATAATTTGCAGAGTCTCCGTTGCTGTTCGTTATACTCACTCTACAGGGTGTAACAAAAATGTTGCAGTTCCTTGAAAGGGGTAACTCCTGAGGTGATTTTAAACAACTTTTTCTTTAGCGAAAATGTTAGGTGGGGCTTTGTTAACGAGTTATTAACGAAAAACACCGACCAATCGGAGAGCGAGTACAGCGGATTAATGATGACGCGGACGATGGCGAGCCAATACTACTCACAGCTGGAGCTCGCGCTGAAATTCATCCACTGTACACGCTCCCTAATTGATCGGTGTTTTTCGTTAATAACTCCTTAACAAAGCCCCACCTTACATTTTCGCAAAGGAAAAAGTTGTTTAAAATCATCTCAGGAATTACTCTTTTCAAGGAACTGCAACATTTATGTTACACCCCGTATAGTCTTTATGGTATACTTTCAACTTTTCAACTAAATTATTTAATATATACTACTAACTGAAATAACTCGTTACCTATTGGCTGTATCGAAAAATGTTTTAATGAATTACGTAGTATTTTGAAGGACGCATTAGACGGATGCAATTCGATTTTTGTATATCTTAATGTTTTTGAGATATCAAGCTGACCTTAAGTTTTTTCAAGGCCAATGCATCTTTTTTAATACCACCTTGTTGCTGATGAAAGGAAAAATTCAGTAAGTATAATAAGATGACCTTGAGTTAACCTTGAAAAAATTCAAGGTCACCTTAATGTCTTAAAAAAACAATCAGATAAAGAAATTAAATTATATGCATCTGATGTGTCTCATTAAATGCTACATAACTCTTTAAAACGTGTTTTGATACAAGTAATAATAACTCGTTAAGATAACGAGTTATTTTAGATAGTACTACTTATTGACTGACCCCGTATTTTTAAGAATAGTTTTGGTGTCTGTACATAATGTTTTCCGAGAATATTCTTTATTTATACGGAAATTTAAAGGAATATGCTATGGTAACTATTTCAATTTTTCCATTTTGTTTTTAGCAAAACATTTCAATGATACTTTCGAAGTGTGCTTAGGATTATACTGCTGAAACAGAAACGTCCCCAAACACATTTTTCCTATTGGCTTTATCAGATTCTTGTTGAAAGTATTCGCGCTACTAGTCAGTTTGTCATTAATTCCTAGTAAATTTGCAATCCAATTTTTAGGAAAAAGGCTCCAAAGTAGGTGAATATAAATATAAAGTGGTTTGGCGCCTACGCCATATTCTTTCCCCCATTTTTTATGTATTATATTAGAAATAGGGTTAAGTCTTGATAAGAATCTATTTTTATGTTTTCCCGAATATGTTTTACATTCTATTTCCAAAAATTTCGTACGATTTGGCATTTAAAATACTTTGTATGGCTTAGAATCAATTATATGACGAAAAATTCAAATCACTTCAAAATTTCGAAAATGTTTCGAAGCTCAGAAGTTTTGAAGGTTTTAATCTTCTCTAGATAGATTTAAAATCCATAATGATTGCTGACAGATTTTTATGAGTAAGGTAAGCAAACCAGTAGATGGATTATGGTTTTATAAGCAAAATTCAAACACTTTGCAAAAAAAATGTGTATGATTTATGAAAGAAGTAGTTCTATGTGTAATACAATTAATTTATTCAATCATAAAATGATTAAAATTCTACTCACAGTCTATGTATATTACCAGTATATGATTATTATGGATGGACGGTATTGTGAAATATTTTTTATTGAAAATATCAGATTTCCAACAGAACAAACAATTTCTGTTCTTTTCTGAAAAAACCTAGTTTTTTCGTAACTATTGCTTAATCGAAAGTCTGTCCATCAACTGGGGTGTGTATCCTACCGCCCATCTATTACCGTATTTACCCTATTCGATATCTTAGAAGCTTTTCAATTACTTTTGCTCGAACATAATATATATTCAAGAAATCCCCTAACATTTGAAACGTTGAAAACACATTTACATTCTAAACATTTTTAACTACTAGAAAGATTAGGCTATCAACGCTTTCAAGAATCCTTTTAAGATTTTCCAGAAAAGAAAGGAGTGAAGTGATATGAGTTTCTACAATTTTAAAAACCTTCGAGCTGTTTCGAAGTGTAGGCTCAAATGTTCATCACTGCACATAACGTATACATGTTGAGCCAAGTGTATCGAGATTTTGCTACACATTTCTGGACCTACGATTCGACCTCTTCAACATCACAGGACCTACGATTTGACCTCTTTAACCGAGTGCCGGTCCATTGAAGGAACAAATACAGTAAACAATCCTACTTATCACGAGAGGACAGCCTGTCGCCTTGTCCTTCGCGTCGGTCTGCAGCGCCTCGAGATGTTTCGACAACTTGGGCAGCCTCGCGCGCAGGAGGTCCCTGAACACAGCCATGTCCACGGACAGTCCGCGCAGATTGTCCGCGAAGTAGCCCTCCGGCAGGACACCCTCTATCAAGTAGATCATCACCTTCACCGCGGCAGACTCGGCGCGATCCATGACCTGAAGAATGAGGGCAGCCAGCACGTTCAGGCCTTGGCAGTAGCCGACGGATTTGTTCCATCGAGCAAAGCCGAGCAGAACGCGTCGAAGCACCGCCTGATTGTCTCTGCCAGCCGCGCCGCAGAATAGACTGCAGCCTGTTCTGTGTAAATCCTGAAAGAGCACAGTGCCGTTAGATATCTATAGCATGGTTCTGCTGGCGAGAGCCAACCGTTCAATTTACGACTTCCGAACACGGCGAAACGGCTCAGGGCAGACTTTGCTCACGGGGTTTCAAGCTGCGCATTCGTTAAACATTTCTTCGTGGGACGCAACTTCGCGTGCGCACGGACTAATTGGAAGGCTCATCGGCGACATTTACTTGCCCGGCGTGGAAGTGATTAACGATGGAAATTTAATTGCATGTAATTATACACCAAGTGGTTTCGAGCCGCGAAGTTGAGCGTGATATGGAGTTGCGTCACGTGGACGAGCTTTCTGAATGCGTTCGATAAGGTGTAGAGTTACGTTTGATTAATTCAGATGGTTTTCAGGCGGAGTTTTTTTTCATACTGTTTATGTCAATGTGTCTTAGAACTGCTGTGAGTTAAAAGAAAGTGATTCTACATGATAAAAAGAATCGGGATTGTAGAGAAGAAAAATAGTTTTTTTTGTCCTACCTGCACGAAAAGTGCGTCAATATATACCCGTAGGTCGTGCACAAAGTCGCCTGTTGACATACTAGGACGGGACAGTAACATTCTAGGGCGAAAAGTAACATCCTAGGGTGGAAAGTAACATCCTAGGGCGGAAAAGTAATACATCACCGTCCTAAGAAAGAATACTGTGTATAAGAATTTTCGTGACGGTTTTTGGTCTCGCTTTGCATTTCATGGATCGATTTTACTCATAACGCGCGCTAAGAAGTGCTCGACTTCAGTAACCAACTTTGCACCCTCCCTTTGTGCATATAATCACGCGCTTCCTTTCCAGGTAGGGCAAAAAACATGTGCAACGCGGACGTAAGGCTATTGCTACTCGTGCTACTAACTCTCGTAGGCATAACCTACTTTGCGCCCTTGATACACAATGTACTATTGAGGATTTATTCTAATTTTTCTAATCTTATAATATTAACAAAGTTGTACGAAGAGGAATTTGCACATTATTAATATGATTTACTACTTGAAAATGTGAAAGAGCTACTTTTTATAATGATTGAGGTTTAGTTTCTTTATCCCCTCTTACATCTAAACAAATTGCTAAAAACAATTTGACAAACCCTCTGTTTACCTAGATTTAGGTGTAGATGGCGCCACAGCTAAGTGTACATGGACTTCAATAAGTCTTCAATATAAAATTTCACAATAATACTTCCTATAAAACAAAGCCATAGTATACTTTCTATTTACTTCTTTATATAAATTTACCTCCTTCTGGATTTCATAATTCATAGCGTAGAATACTCTGAGGAATGAAGTTAAGCAATAGTAGAAGCAAAATGTAGTTAAAGTAATTAACATATTGTTAGAAATTAATTAGATTTTTCTGCAATTGTTCATCTAAGGAATTTGTGTATTACAGAAAATGAGAACCAGTATTTTGTAGCATACAGACTGTTAAAACCGAGGGAGACAATTTGTCACCATAAATCTAATCCACAGTCTGCCCAGGCATACTATAATAATTAATATCAATAAAACTTGAGATCAATTTTTCATAAAAGAAGGGGATTCCTTTGCAAAAAGGGCAACGTATTTTATTGCGAAATTTTATCGAGCACTCTTGCAGAGATCTCATCACACGCAGCATTATGAAGAGGCAGATAGAATGAAATGGACATTGAAGTAGAGTCTGAAGTTCGCGAAGACATTAATGCGTACGAGCAGCTATTGTCAAAAGTTTTATAGTCTTACTTTAACGATTTGTATACCGAGCTCTTCATCGTCAGGATTGCTCCACTCGTTGAAGCAGACCTTCTCAGCCTGCTTCCAATCTACGCCGCGCTGCTCCAAATGACGTTCCGCCAGCGTCAGCCATAGCTGCGAAATGAAATTTCAAAAATGAGAAGAAAACTGTGATTCTTGGACTTCGAGAAATTCCTTCGAATCTTACTTTCTTTCGAAATTCCGGTGGTATTCCTCCCTGCAATCTGGCGACCATTTTCATCGCGTCCAGCCATTGTATGAAACCACTTTCTCCTGGTTGCGGTGTCAGGCTGAATCTCATCTTCGTGTCTTCAACTGTAAATGGAAAAATCCGAGAAATATTATCTGAATTTCAAACATTTAGTTACAAAAATTCCTAGGACATTATGAATTCCAATATTTAGGGTTCCAGCTGAGAAAAAGTGACTAATTTGGAACTAGTGACAAGTTTCTGTAAGGGCTGCTAATTAAACTGCATCAAAATAAGCAAAACGATTGATATAATATATTTCTTAAGAAATAAATAAATAAAGTTAAATAATGCAAGTGGATACTATTTAGTTTTAGCGTAATTCAATTCCACAATCTGCAATAAACCTTAATAACCGATGAATAAATAATTTATATAATGAAGACTGTAGAAAGAAACGGAAGAAGAGTTAACAAGATCCAATTGTATTTGGAGGACTGAACCTTGCCTTTGCCGTTTTCTGTATATGTTCTCGTTCCGTATGTAACTTGTAATTTTGGCAATAAAGACGTTAATAATAATAATAATAATAATAATAATAATAATAATAATAATAATAATAATAATAATAATATTAATTTAACGGTACTTATGAAAAATTCAATTTTCTGATGGATCAAGCGACAGAGCAAAGAGGCGATTGTAAATACCAGAAGCGGCACAAATTTAATGCCAACAGTCGTTTCGCTAGCGTTGAACAAACAGAAACATTGATGCATCTAATTCGATCGAAATGTCGATTGTCCGAAGAGTTTCACAGTCAGACGTCCTACTTAATGCACCGCGACGCATTCGGTAAACGACAAAGTATGTGCATTTATGCGGAATCAAACGTCCCGTTATTCACAGGTTCGTTCGCGCTTTTATCGGGGATACAGTATTATCGCTTTTTATATCGTAATTCGATTAACCACTGCTCTTCGTCGACTTGGTTCTACGACAGAATTTTTATCGGTTGTCGAAACGCACTTATTATTATTTCTAGAACTTTTTTGTAAAATAAAATTTTTGAACTTTATATACTTATTACTATGTTGTATAATTAATGTGTGACATTAGTTGAATTTTAATATTTCCATTTTTTTAATGTTTGTGCAGATTCTCTTTACTTTCTACACTATTTTTAACTTCCATTAACGACAGGACTTGCTCATTAACAAAATGCATAAGAATATAATTGTTTACCTCAAGTACACAAATTTCTAATTACTGAGCATAATTACGTATAACAATTTCAAGGTCGTCTTTCAACCCTCAAAGGTCTCTCAGTTTTCAGACATTTAATTGAACGATCAAGTCAATGGGACAAATAATCTTCCAATTATTTCGAGCCCTGCATAAGATGTACAAAACGAAGATTTTCCTCTAGTTATTTAGTAGAAAAAAATCGTTGCTCCATAAAAACATCTATTTTAAAGATGTTACGAAGGTCGCGCAACTATCATACGATTTCTTTAGGAAACAGTATTCAACTGCAATTTGGCCACTTAACAACTAGTTCATTAGCCGACAGCGCTATTTCGCATCGGTGAGCTCAAGTGCACTCTTGTCGAGTCGTAAATTTTACAACTACTCTGGAATAATGCGAACTCTGAAACTATCCATCGTGGCGTATCGCAAAGGTAACGTAAATTATCAACCCGTTATCCCTTTGTTGGAGGACGAGTTCTCGACAATCGAATTAGCGATAAACGTAACCGTATTCCAGTTGACGGTGTCAGGACTCTCTTCAAATCGAATTCGCGTAACGCAGCTTCATTCGATCCGAAAAAGAGGGCAGATGAAGGGAATCTCGATTCCATATCATTTGTGTTTCGTGCAATAGATACACTTTTTATTGATCGCACAAGTCAGCATATATTCTTTAAATAAATGTTTGCTCTGATAACTCCGATCAAATCCCTCCTACTTACCATTACATTTTGTTTGCAGAGATCTTTTTATCAGTAGTTGACCAACATTTGAAATCGATTTCCGTTGGATGTAATCGTTTATGAATAGAGCATTCATTTTAATGTTAGATTTATTAACGGAAGAGTGCTCTTTTTTTCGTTGTACGGGTACGCAGTAATTGAGAATACTTGGTATGGAGAACACTTGTAAAAATGTGTAGGTAATTGTAGATACTTGTAAAAGTGGATTTGCTCTAAAATATGTGGATATTGAAAATCATCAATGAGTTTTCAATTATGAGCTATGAATTTAAAAGTTTATCAAGTAGAGTTTTCTTTCAGTTCTCCATAAATCAGTTCCGTCACCCCTCTTTATTTATTTACGGTGTGTACTTCATTTTCTCTTCAGAACAATACTATTAGGTTAATAAATAGTATATAGGTAAAATATCAGCATTGATACTTCATGATAAAGAGATATTCTACGATGAAGCTGTGTCAAATAAAATGAAAATGCAAATGGAATATTTTAGCAACCTCTTGGACCGTGAGGAGAAAGATTATCTCTTGTCATTATTAATAAAATACTTACAAGTTATGAACTCCAGTAAAATTCATGAATAATTAAAGTCCTCGTAAATATTCAAGACTTCCAATTTACATTCTATACAATCAATCACCCTATTCGGATATTACCCTTTGTTCTTATTCCTCATAAAAAGCGTGGTTTGTACGAAATTTCGTTTAAAAAAATCTCAAACTCTATACACTACTATTTGAAGTTCAGGTTAAGGTTTTATTAACTACATATTACTTCATATTTAGAATCACAAGTATGTCAACACTCTAATGGGAAAGAAATCGATGTTCGTAATCGCTGCGAAGCAAAGTATAAAAACGTAAGGCAATGTACTGAAAACTGCATCGTGCGTACAAAAAATTGCAGATGGCATGTAACGATTCTTCTGAAAAAGAATAAATAATTCACCTTCTAGTTCTTCGTACTTCGAGGCAGAGCTGGCGGCGTACGCGGCTCCCGACGCGAAGTTTTTGAGGGAGTTGAAAAATCCGCTCATTCTCCAATTAGGAACGCCACTCTTTCTTCTTCATCGTCACTTTCACCTCTCCCGCATATTGTTGTACTGCGTACAGCCGCCTTTCAGCCGTTTTCGAGTGTCATTATCATTAGATGTCGTGTACAGTTTGTCAAAAACACGTTTCACTGTTTTCCGTTGCGATTCTTCCTTCGCGCGAGATGCATTTTTCTCACGTGTCTGAAAGCCCGATTGCCGCGTTCAGTTATCGACCTCGTGCCTGGAACGGCGCATCCTCGATCGACCTAACCCAAACTATCCAAGAAAAACGAATCTCAAGATCGCCACGAAATCATTCTCCACTGTCAAATAAAGAACTGCTCT
Organism: Perdita meconis; assembly: GCA_030770465.2. Lineage (NCBI taxonomy): Eukaryota > Metazoa > Arthropoda > Insecta > Hymenoptera > Andrenidae > Perdita > Perdita meconis. Next base: position 2,144,051 of record JASKOS020000014.1, on the reverse strand, counting down.
GATCAATTTGAATACACCGAGACAACTTCATGTAACTAGTCATGACCGATAGAATAGAAATAGGACTGTGAATCGATCCTGCAACCATTTTAAAGGTCTATAGATAAAAATCGAGTTCAATAAAAATTACTTGGCACTACTTGAATCCACAATGGAGATTGCCAAGCGCCAAAAGGGAAGGGAGAGAAAAATTGTTCATTAGGGAATGCGGTCGTTTTTAACGTCCTAACACTCCCTTAAGCTCTTCGCGGTATTTGTCCAATTAGATACCGTTATCAGAGATAACAGCAGACAGATGTTCCGTTTCATGAAATACAACGAACGTATAAAATTCTTTAAAGTGCAACGTAGCAGCTTCTTTTTGAAGCATTAATCCTACCGTTTCGCGACGCGCTGTTGTTATATTAAAAAGAAGATTATTCCGGGCGTTTAGCGACGAACCAGTCCCGCCGGACTTTTTCCTCAGCGTGCGGACATGTACCACCTGTTACGAAACACCTACTGCATCGTTTGTGACCGATTTTGCGAGGATACTCGCGTCCGCGACAGCGAAATTAATCGATCGGTTATCTGTGGTCCCATTGAAACTCTGACGCACGTAGAAGTCGGGTGCTCGCTGCGAAACTGACTTTTCGCACGAAGAGAACTTTCGAGCGAACCTTGCGAGATTAAATGCACCTTGAAGGTCAGCAGATTCCAATTAACATTAAATATCAGCGAAAATGTGGGCCGACTTAATGAGACACGGAGTTGAGGAGAACTTTGTAAGTGGCTAAAAGTTTGAAAGGAAGATCAAAGGAACTGTTCCAACGATACAAATACGTAGCAGAAAAGTAATCGAAACAGGTGTGAAAGACTTTGGAGATAAAGCGAAGAAGAACATGAGCATTCGAAACAGCTGCGTGTGATTGCTAGCCTCGGGTATCGAGTAGATACACGTTACACGAACACACGTCTGAAAAGTGCCAACGGAAGGCATGGACGTCGAGCCCCTACGTTTTGATTCATCTAATCCTATTCGACGGTGGCATTGATTTCTCAAGTCTTTCGAGGCCTAGTTGCTTCTCGCCAGCAACAGAGTATTCGACGGAGTAGAACGTTCTAAACTGCCTGGCATCCACAGTTCATCCTCGTCGCGCATCGCCACTATGCTATATAGGCTTCCCGGCCGCGATCTAGATCGTTCCCTATCGTAAATCAACATCAACGTTCCCCCGTGGCGGTCAAAGGACCCACCAAAACACGTCTCCGCGATGCGGAGCTTCCAGGACGCTTCGTCCTTACCATGTTCAGCCTGCGATAAAGTGGTCGCGAGATCTCAACCGACCTCGTGCCCCTCGGATCCCTTCACTTCGAGCTACGCATCTGTCGTCGTCTCCACAAGACACACGGTCCTCAGCGACCCCCTCGTGGCACATCCCCTCGATACAACCCCGCTCCGACGTCCAACCCGCGTACTCGTTCACGCGCTCCGTGCACGGGTCACACGGGCTGGGGAACTCGATCGAACTCGCTCGCGCGCAGAAACTACCGTGGAACGGACGCGACTCGTCGAGACTTCTCCTCTTTTTCGCTCCCCGGTCGGGTCTTCCTGGCGAAGCAGAGAGCACGTCAGAGTCAGCTAAACACGGCACGACACACACCACTGCGCGTCGAGGAAAAGAGACACTCCAGGACGCGTAGGTGCACACGCGCGCGCGCGCGCGTGCGTGCGTTTACCGTGACTGATACAGACGGTCCACTGAGCGAGCGCGCGAAGGGGTGCGTTTCGCTTCGTGGAACCCTGCAATAGGCACTGAAGCCGTTTCCGTCGGCTACGGATGCCGTAGCGATCAGCCACTCCCGGCACGACGCACGCGCGAACGCCCACGCCGCGCACCACCCCGCTGCGAGGGATTTGTAGCGGTTGGGGGTGCTCGCGTGCGCCTTTCCTCGCCGACGGCCAACGAGAACAGGGCAATCGCTCTGTATGGGGTGACTCGAATCCGGTTCTTACGCTTTTTTATACGCCGTCGCGGTCTCGCTGCTTCTTCCTGTAATTTGCATGGTGCGGAGTTTTTTGATTTCTCTTATAGAATTGGGAGCTTTAGGTTTCTTTACATTTCTGTGGTTGTCTGAGAAGTGGTGATTCTGTTGAGGGCTTCAACTTTGCGTGGATTCTTCTGTTTTGCATTGGCGATTGGGTACAAGAGTGTAGCTCTTCTGGTCTCTGACGTAATTTCCATAGTGCAGGGGCGGTCTTCTTGCTTCAATGAAATTGGAAGTTTCCTGGTGTAGGATCAGCTTAAGGTTTTTCGCATTGTTGTGGTTTGCCTGGTGGTAAAAATTCTTTCGAGAGACTAGCTTTTTTGTGATTTTTCTGTCCTTCGTAGACTAGTAGGATGAAAAAGAGTGGTTTTCTAGGTTCTCGTGTAATTCGTGTGGGGAAGGTTGGTCTTTCTGCTTCAATGCACTCTACCCTGTTTCGTTGTGGTTTACCCAGGTGTGAAAAACTTTTCAAGAGTTTCCACATTTTTTCCTTGGTTAGTTTACATGAACTGCGGTGGGTTTTCTGATTTCCGAAGTAACTTACATGGAATACTAATATCCTCACTTCGCTAATTATCACAGCAAAATGGATGAGATATGCTCCTTTATATTTTTGTGGTTTGATAAGAAATGAAGCAAACTATAAGTGCTTCAATATTCTTGTCTCAAGTAATTAGTGATTGAAATAATTTTATTGTTTCTCAGTCACATAATTTACATGGAATATTTGCTTTTCTCTTTCCATGATCATGTGAATTAAATTAAGTGCCTTCAGGTATCGTGTCATTTTTGTAGTTTAACGAAGCATGGACAAATCGTCAAAAATTTTTATTTTTAATGTTCTTTTTCTGCAGGTGATTAGTGGGAAGTAATTTGAGTTCGATAATAGGGTGGAAATTAGGGGTGTAAATGATAAGAGAGGAGATTTTATTGCAACTTTATCGCGGTGTAGTCGATTTTAATCCGCGTTCACAACGAAACGTGCCGTGGATCGATGAAGTTATCGACTCGGTCCCTTTATGGGTCAGTCGGAAATGTCGTGAGAGTCAGTGGCAATGCAACTGAGACTAAGGCCATCTGATACATTCGCAGATGAGGGGGGTGGTGTTAGCACGCCCTTCGCGTTGCATACGGAATAGAATTTTCCTTGACGAAGTCATTGAGCATTTGATGTTGCTCGTTGCGAGTCATAAAAGGAGAACGCAGACTTTTCTCAGTGGTCAGAGGAATACAGAAGAAATATGTGAATGTTGTTTTGTAATTAAAATAAATATTCTAAAATAACAATTCTAAAATATTTAATTCCTTATACGAACTGTTTTATAAATACAAATTTATTTACAACATTCACTACTTTGAAACTACGAATTTCTAAAAAAACTCAAAAGTTTAATGAAGGGAGAGCATGTTTATTTAGTTCAGAAATCGCTTTATTTTTGCTTATTTTAATTATTAAGTACCAGCATAGCATATCAAAGACTGATCTATGATTTTCTAAAGTTCATGGCCTTTCTGTTAGAAATTTCTTAGTAGTTTTTTTTTCTATCCATGATGAAATCTTATTTATAAAACGAAGATCCTTATAATTCATCTAAATTATGTCAAGCTCATTGTTTCTTTTCCTAATGTCTAATAATAACACAATAACGATTACAGTATGTTTTTAACACGAACTAACAGGTACAAACAATATTAATAGCAATACACCTCAATTATATCGGTGAAAACTGGCACACAACTGTTGAAATCCACTTGGAGTTAATCACAATGACGTCTGATGTTCATCAGCAATTTAAAGACCATATTTATGCCATCTCTCGACTGTACATAAACTTATCAAATTAAGTTATTTGCTTTGCTGGAAGCTGAACATTAACCGCATGTATTAATAACAGCATCGTGAAAATAATAATACTTATCATTATTATTATTCTTACACTGGTGCACAAAATTAAGGGAACAATATAAAATTTTGCGAAAAATTTGGTCATCTTCAAATGGCTGTATCTCCGCGAAAAATAGGTATAAAAAATATTGAAAGCAGCTATTTTTTAGCCTGAAGTTTCTAGTTTTTAAATCATGTATTCACTTAATTTTTTGTGCAGTATAATGCCATTTTTTTCAAGATAAAGTGCAATAAAAAAATTTTTTTAATTTTCGTCAATTTTGAAGTGATGCATGGGATGAAAGAAATTTTTCTTCGCGAATCCATTTGAATACTCATAAAGCGCAAATTTTTTCCTTTAATTTCGTTTTCTTGGATTTGTTCTACCAATTTTTTACCGTGTTATTTATTATTGTGTGAAAAATGGTACTTTTAATTTTGAGCGCCTATAATTTACGACTGCGTTATCGTAGAAAAATTGCAAAGGGTGTTTTGGAAAGCTGAAAAGTTTCTCTTTAAGTACGTTTCCTCACAAATTTTGTGAGAATTTTTTTAATCGTATACAAGTCACTTCAAAATGACCTAAAAAATGAGGTAATTACCACTTTTCACAAAACATGCTGCCACTTTTAGAAAAATCATGGAAACATCCAAGTGTCCACGTTTTTTTTACTCTAAAGTACCCGTAACACCAGTGCCAAAGGCCAAACTGATCCAATTCTTTTACCTTGTGCCCTTGTTAGTGGAATATGCGATACGATCTGAAAAACAGCCAAATCACTCTTTTTTACGTACGATTCTTCTTCAAAACTGTTCCTTCGCTTCTCGCAGCGCTTGAGCTGCAATCTCATCTTTTTCTCTTGGTTCCACTTTATTTTAACAGAAAAAAAGATTTACGAAATGTAAGAAAAACATTTCTATCCAATTTTTTCACAATGACAAAATTTACGCAACCCGCCGGCAGCAGAATTACCCAAAGCGTAAAACGAGGAGATTACATGGTTGGATTTACACTTTATTGTTTGTCTAAAAACATGTTCGTCACTTCGCATTATGTTCATCGACTGTTCGTTAAATCTACCCTGATCGTAGGTATCTATTGCTCGTGCCATGTAACTTATTCTTCAAGATTACGGACATTGTCGTCTGTCTGAAACGTAAATACGGTTTTCCTGAAACGATACTTGTCTTATCCCCTGAGTAAGAGATATCCGACGTACTAAACAAGACATATGATAATGTTGCATGAAAAATTCTCAAGGCTGTGACCTATTAATTATTTACAAGCTATCGAATAATAAGGTAATTGGGAACTAGTTTTTCATAATCTAAAATACATGGGAACTAATTATTAATGAGTTGAGATAATTAGTTATTAATTAGGTGAGAAATTAATTTGTGGTCATTTACAAGCTAATAATTATAAATACATTAAATTTTCTAGCTTTCAGTTTATTCTAAATAAGTAGTTACGGGTTACGTATCTTATATTAGTACCAAAATTGCAAAATTCTTACGTGTCCGTCTCCTTAAAAACATGTGTCAACATTAAACAAACATGTACAATAAACTAGCTAGTCCGTGTTGCTCGCTCGCTTCGCGAGCTCGCGGGTGGAGTCCGTGTTGCTCGCTCGCTTCGCGAGCTCGCGAGTGGAGTTATTATAGCTCGCTCGCTACACTCGCTCACGAGTAGTGATGCCTGTAGCTATTCATGTTTATTTTGTGTGTGACCCTTTACGGGCCACGCAAAGAACTTCCCGATTTGCGAGTTGTAATTTATTATTACCATTATTAATTGTCACTAATTAGAAAATTATTCGTATTCGGGGAAATTTAATAGTTTTCTACTTATCAACATTGTTGCTATATGACGTCGCATTAAACGAACATCTATATATATATATAGGGAGAGTGTCCCATTTTAATCCGCCACTACGGACAACTTAAGAAATATGCATTGGATCAAAAAACATCCTGAATAAAAGTTTGATGGTTTGGAGGGGGACATCTGACCCTGTTAAAAAAGTTCATCCCTACCCCCTGGGGTATATATGTATGTATGTGCGTGCTGTGTATATGGATATTATGTATATTCATTTGTTTTCAATATGTAGTTATTGAGTATATATATATATTTATACGTGTATAAATATACTCATATATATGTATTTATCACAATTATATCATTATAATTATATATTGTAATATATATATAGGCGAAAAATCGAGATAGGCGAAAAATCGAAATTTCGCGATTACAGCGCCACCTACCGCGAATGAAAAAAAATGTTTGAAATAAAACCTACATATTTTGTGGCGTGGAATCCGAATCTGCAATAAAAAGTAGGTGGTCCTATTTAAAATTTTAAAGTAACCCCCCCCAGGGGGGTAGGGGTGAAATTTTTTTGACAGGATCAGATGTCCCCCTCCAAACCATCAAACTTTTGTTCGGGATGTTTTTTGATCCGATGCATATTTCTTAAGTTAGCCGTGGTGGCGGATTAAAATGGGACACCCTGTATACATATATGCATATATATATGTGAGTGTGTGTGTGTGTTATATAAATATAATAATAGTAATAATGTATGTGTATATATTATTTCAGTTTAGTTATTCTCTCATAAATTTATATTCTCCCATTTAGATTGCGTTATTCTGTTAGGTTTTCTTAAAAAAACTAAAAAACTACTGGACCGAATTAGAACAAAATCTATTCAGCTCTAAGTTACATTGATACACATCGATTGCATCATCGACCATTTTGATCTGACCATTAGTTTTTTAGAAAACGTTAACGAAAAATTTGATCACATACGTACGTACGTACGAACGTACGTACGCACACACACACACACACACACACACACACACACACACACACACACACACACACGAACAATTTGTTAAAAATAGCCTAAAATTACTCCAATGACCTTGAAACATGGAGATCTGCTAAAAAATCGATTTTTCATTTTAGGGGCAAATACAATAACTTCCCTATAAATCGGGAAGTTAATTAAAAATATAATTATTTACATATGTGTAATAAATTAAAAATATAATTATTGACATAATATAATTATTGATATAATATTTCATATTTTGATATTCTTATGTTATCCAATTTCTTGTTGCCGTGGACTATGAGTTACAACGAAAATAACAGATCGGATCATATAATTCATTGCCGTGTGTTCTAGCGCGCAGCGCGCAATCATACGCACCGTGTACCTTCGGTCGTATAATTGCATAAGCCTGCAATTATACATAATTGTTAGTATAACCTCGTAACTTTTTAGTTTATAGTATACCTCGAGCGGCAAAAGTATAATGCTTTTAGGATCGTTACGCGTTCGCCTCATCTTGGATACAGGAAAGGTTTTGATTGAACTAAGTCCAATTTAACAAACCCTTTTTAAAAATATATATTGTTACAAGTTAAGTTTGATTTGAAGGAATACAAGTGTTTAAGATATTTGAATATCGCGGAACTACCTCCTCTGTCTCTAGATTACGCACAGAGGTATGCGGGGGACGCATCTCTAAGACTACGTTATAGTGAAGTTACTTTACGTACTGTACTCTTAAAATCTGCTTGAAGGAGAACTAATGCTCGATCTTGCTTCCAGTCTAAGCCGCGTACTAAACTCGAACTGGATTAGAAATGAGCCCCCGAGGATCAAAATACGTCTCCTTATATACCCAAAAATAAGTGAAAATTAGGTGGTGGGAGACGCATCCCCATACTCGGTTTTCCTGGGAAACTGTCTCAACAGCTGCATCAGCATGGAAACAAAACCCTTATCTAAAATTCCTAAAACTAAGACGGTTGAGATTTGCAGTAAGGGTTGGTCACATTCTTTAGAAATATACAGAGATAACGGAAGAACGCGGAACACTATTATATATAGTATACAGAATCTAAACTCTGAGGGTTGCGACGGTTGCGTCCCGTCTCGCTATCGCCAGACGTTCCAGATGTTCGGAAAAAATACACAGAGGAATGTGTATACATAACAATTTATACTCTAAAAAATGAAAGCGCCCTTTTGACTTTGAGGTTAGTTTTCATACCCTTAAAGGTCGATTGGGCACGAATTAAGGGTACTGTTATTCTTGTATTCGATCACACTGTAAACCTACAAAGTTTCATTCAAATCGGTTATTCCGAGTTCGAAGTGTTCTCTTGTCAGGGGATAAGACAAGTATCGTTTCAGGAAAACCGTGTTCACGTGTCAGACAGACGACAATGTCCGTCATCTTGAAGAATAAGTTACGTGGCACGGGCAATAGGATCTACGATCAGGGTAGATTTAACGAACAGTGAATTCACATAATGCGAAATGTTTTTGGACAAACAATAAAGCGTAAATCCAACCATGTAACCTCCTCGTTTTACGCTTTGGGTAATTCTACTGCCGGTGATGTGTAAATTTTGTCATTGTGAAAAAATTGGATGGAAATGTTTTTCCTACATTTCGTAAATCTTTTTTTCTGTTAAAATAAAGTGGAACCAAGAAAAAAAGATGAAATTACAGCTCAAGCGCTGCGAGAAGCGAAGGAACAGTTTTGAAGAAGAATCGCACGTAAAAAAAAGTGATCAGGTCGTTTTTCAGTTCCTATCGCATATTCCACTAACAAGGGCACAAGGTAAAAAAAATCTGATAGGTTCGGCCTTTGGTGTTACGGGTACTTTAGAGTAAAAAAAACGTGGACATTTGAATGTTTCCATGATTTTTCTAAAAATGGCATCATGTTTTATGAAAAGTGGTAATTACTTCATTTTTTAGGTCATTTTGAAATGACTTGTATACGATGAAAAAAAATACTCACAAAATTTACGAGGAAACGTTCTTAAAGAAAAACTTTTCAGCTTTCCAAAACACTCTTTGCAATTTTTCTACGATAACGCAGTCGTAAATTATAGGCGCTCAAAATTAAAAGTACCATTTTTCATACAATAATAAATAACACGGTAAAAAAAAATGGTAGAACAAATCCGACGAAATTAAAGGAAAAAGTTTGCGCTTTAAGAGTATTCAAATGGATTCGCGAAGAAAAATTTCTTTCATCCCATGCATCACTTCAAAGTTGACGAAAATTTAAAAAAATTTTTTTGTTGCACTTTATTTTGAAGAAAATGGCATTATACTGCACAAAAAATTAATTGAATACATAATTTGAAAACTAGAAACTTCAGGCTAAAAAATAGCTGCTTTCAATATTTTTTATACCTTTTTTCGCGGAGATACAGCCAGTTGAAGATGACCAAATTTTTCGCAAAATTTTAGTGTTCCCTTAATTTTGTGCACCAGTGTATTTATTAAAAGGGTATTCAGACCCTTTAGTGTACAATACAAATATTACAAATATATATGAAATACAAGATACAAGATAATACAGTATAGACTACAAGATACAATATACTTAAATATTAAGATATTAATATTTTGGACATTAAAAGCTGGTTAATATACTGCTTGAACAAGCTGTTACAGCCAAACAGATCTAAAACTTCGCAGTACTCATTAACGTTAATAATAATCGGGTTACTACAATTGAAATAACCAAAGAAAGTGCGGTGCGTGTCTTGCTAGAGAAGCGGACGACATCTTAAGCCATCAAAATCAACAAAAAGCAGAGTTAGATATAACCATGACGCAGATTTTACATCCAATTTGTATTCGTTAGCACCAATACCATCCTGTATCACATACACCGGATACAATTTAAGTTTCTAAGCATCCGAGGCATCTCCAGCACCCGGGCTTATCGGAGTTTATCCGCAGGTTAAGTAGCCGGCGTAGAATCCGGGAAAAGTGGATCACGCACACATGAATGTTCCTGTACAAATAAATACAGAGCATGGAATGATCGGTATCGTCAAACTTTCCTCCGATTAGGGGCGACGATAAATGGCGGGTGACGTTATCATTCTCGGGATTAGGTGGTGGAAATAATTAGGAGTTCTGCCAAGTGATTAGCGATACGTTTCGCAGGGGAACGACGAAGTCGATTTCGTGGAAGGGAGCGAAAATAAAAATGGTCGTCTATCGACGTTCTCTAATCTTAAAAGATTGGATCTGGAGACGGACTGGAATCTGGTTGAGAATCGATTAAATACTGAAGTTATTCAGTCTGTAGGCGGAATTACCTTTCCCCCCTCGATGTCAACAGAGCTGAATTGCGTATTTTCGATTCGATTGAGACAGACGACCCCTTTTTTGTGGCGCTCGCGCGAACTCGATCCAATTCGACTCAATTTTATCCAGCAGGAACTCGGTGTAATCGCTTATTTACTGGACTCGCGCGCGGTCGCAGCTGCCGATCGAATTCCAATGGGCTACGATCCGCGTGGGTATTTCCTGTTCCAGAACAGTGACATTCGGAGAGAGCACGCGAGATGGTGTTGTGGGTGTGAGTGTCTTCTAGTTCAGTACTCTTTTCCTGTATCAATTTCTCATTCTCGATTTACCAGGGGACGCGTTCCGCCTCGTGACTCGACATTCAAGTTGAAAAATCCCTTCTGCGAGTGGAATTATGTTTACAACGAATCTCAACAAATAAACTTTTATTTATTTCTCTTTTTGTGAACCAAAAGGTTGCTTTATGTGTGGAAAACTACTACAGGAACACAGAAATGAAATAAATCAACAGCTTATAGTAGTTTACTTGTTTACTTTACTTTTCTATTGTTTTATTATTTCTCTTTGCTAAGTGAGATAGAACAACAGTTGCCTTTGTTCCACAGGATATATAAAAAATTGACCGTTCTATATAAAAAGCTTAACTTTTAGGATGCGAGAATTTGACCTTCACCTTTCCTTGACACCTATGTCAAACATATTTTCTCTATACGATTCCATTTTGTACCTTCTCTCGTGCTGATGAACCTTCTACATTTCCTCAAACTTCGAAAGTAATAACACAGCTCACTTTAGAAGCCTCACCATATGCTTCTCTTGAAATAAATTTGTCTAAACGGCCTTAAATGCCTTTATCAACTTATCTATTGAAGCATTTTCTAGATAGCTACAAGAAGAAATCTGATGTTTTCACACATACATAAAAATCATAAGGATAGATACAATACTGTTCTATTAAGCGTCCGCAACTCAGCACCATATTCAGACGCCTATTGGGGCGGGTAGATATTTCGAGAATTCTAGTGTGCGACGGAGAATAACGAGTGTGAGGAAGACAGCGATAATTAAATCTGTGTTACGTTCATTTATCTTACAAGAGAACAGATCGAACCCGCACACTCCGATTTTGATGGAATTTATGTGACAGCTAGTTCTCAGAAAAATATTTTACACGTATTTCTCCTTATCTGCCATCTTCCATGTTGAAGGGGTGATAACAGCCCCCTACATTGAGGGCTGAAAGAACGTTTTTTGAAATATCTTTGGAACTAGAAGGTGTAGAGAGTCGTTTTTTTAAATTCCATATTTTTAAACGACCAATTAAAATATGTACTCAATTTAAAGAGAAAGTCATTTGTTTCAATAATATGTATAATTAAAAAACGTAATTTCTTATATAAAGTTTTGGCTACATGTCAATCGACTTTCTTGTAAATTTATATACTCAAACTATGGATCAAAATAGGGGACACGTGTCTCGGAAATTTTGTTTTATTGTATAACAAAAATTACTGGGGCGACCTCACCTATTTTTATAACCTTGTAATATATTATCAAGGCTATCATTCTGAACAACTTTTCCCTGTACTTGTTACAGCCGCGCAGCGTTCGGCAGGTTGAAGCGGAGATTTTCGACGCGCAGCGTTCGATTCAATTAATTTTCATACGGTCAATTTTAAAGTGTCCATATTTTTGAAAGTCCGTAAGAGGATAAATAAGGTTATATCCTCAACTTTATTCAAATTTTCAAATATTTTCCCGCTATACAAAAAACCTTCATTTGTTAACAACAATTACAAAACGCATGGTTACAAAAATATTTTTGCAATTGAAATAATTTTTATTACATATTTCTATGCTTTAGTATAGGCCAGAGGCACATTTTTATTACTCCCCTAACTCAACAGTTAAAATTGTTAGAAAAAATAGGACCATTTAAGTTCAAGGAGCTTAAAAACAACAATTATTAACATTTTTCAAAAATCCTCTGAATTACATTTATGTATTTCTAAAAACTACAACATATCCAAATTTCGTCCAAATCCAAGATGTTGCTCCAAAAAGTTTCCAATATCGCATCGAATGACCCAATAAACAAAGCAACAACAATTCTTTGCAATATATTAAGGTGTAAATGTTAGAAAGTATGAAATTTATCATATGACGCATATTAAGAAAAATTAAATACTAAGAAAGGTCGAAAGGAAGTAAATGAATTTCAGTGTCACAAAAATATTCAGAAAATTTATAAATTTAAGCTAAAAAAATTGAATTAACAATTTTTCATAACAATTTAATAATTGATTCAATTCCTCTAGTGTTCTATGGGAGCTTAATATACTAAAAATAATTTTTTGTTAATAATGAACGATTATTTTGTTAATAATAGTTGCATTGATTATTGAACAGTGTTATTGAACAAAAGAGTCGTCGAATCAATTACTAAACACTTTTATGAAAAATTCCGTTTTTAGTTTTAGAAACTATTCGAATATCTTTGGGAAATGAAAATTGACTTCGTAGAAGTGACCTAATATTTTCATTATTCACTATGCTTATTAATATTTTTGCGTGAGAATAAAACAGATGTTCATATTTCGTGCAAATGTCACATGGCTATCAGTATTTTCGTGTATCATTGAGGTATACATACAGGGTGTTTCGCAATTCGTGGGAAATCTCCGAGATACAGGTACTAGACACGAAAATAATAAGAAAAGTTCTTATGCAATATTCTCGGAAATGGTTAGTTTATTAGTTACACGCGGTTTTACATTTCGTAAAATGCCGACGTAACACTGCTTCATCCCCTTTAAAGCCAGTGACCGCGCTTAAAGGCCCAGGCTTCTCTGGGCCTAAGTGGGCCCCGGTGACTCGCAACGTGTATCGGAATGAGATGTTTCTTCGAATGAAAAATCGTATATTTTGTAATTAAAAATTGAAATTATGACGAATGTAACACAGCTGATACTTTTCCACGATGCAGGGGCCCAAATCGCGGTCACTGACCTTACAGGGGATGAGCCTTTGTTATGTGCCTTTACGAAATATAAAACTGCGTGTAACTAATAAACTAATCATTTACGAGAATATTGCATAAGAACTTTTCTTATTATTTTCGTGTCTAGTACCTATATTTTGGAGATTTCCCACGAATTGCGAAACACCCTGTATATCAATGCATGCATGTATGTATCAAAGAAGTATCTATCAATATACTAGTATGAATGCAGATATCTGTCAATACCAGATTGCAATTCGTAAGCTGACATTGATAATATTGATATACGGTATCAGTAGCTCCGTGACCAGTTGTTTGTAGCTCCATTCTTTTCTACATACACACTACCTTTCGTGGATTGCATGTTTCTTTTCCTAACTTTCGGGGTTACCAATGTACAATGGTGTGGATGAGTGGATTGATCTGCGTCCTGTGAGTGTTCAATTCCTTTGATGTTTCGGTGAAAAACCGACTTCGGATGGATACGGTCTGAGCCGACAGCCGAACAAGATTTATGAGGGGCCAAGACCTTCCAAGGCTCTCTTTCGGTCTACGCTGCTCTAGGCACGAGCCAGAGTCGAACATTTAGCTGCGTAGAAGACCCAGGAAGAAAAAAAGTCAGGAAGAACGGCATCCTACGCGTGCAGATGCTGGCATTACTAAGCCCGGTTCGGTTCGGGGTTCTGCTCGGGGCTCTAATGGAGACGGTACCTTTATGGTGCGTCTCCACCATGAACCTAAAGGACGGAGCCTAGTTCTCCGGGGTTGAAGTGCAAGACGGAAGGGGTATCGGCCTCTCTTTGATCTTCAGCCATCTTGCTCGAATCGTTTTGTGCTGTTGGTTAGCAGGTTAGCACACGATCTGACTAGATGGTAGCACTTGAGTGATCCGATCAAGATGGCGAAGATACCCCGCAAACCCCCAACGGTTGGGCATCAACCCCCGTGTCATAGTTCGACTTTATGTTCCGTCCTTTAGGTCCATGGACCCCACTGAGGCGAACACGTTCGAACGAACTGGGCTCTACGTTTTAATGGAAACGGCCCCCGGCCCCTAACAGAGCAGTGCTCTATTCGTAATATTTAAGAAAATATAACATTTTTCATGATTGTATACGTATCGATGAATTTATTATCATTTCATTACTTTTACTATCTTCACCAATTTATAATCTTCGAGGAAAATTAAAGTATGAAGTGTAAATAGCAGAAGAAAATGTAATTCTAAACACGTGCTAACATTTATTTTCTACGTTATTATTTTTTATTAGCACAATTTACAGCAATAATTAACAATTTTCTCGAAAATAATATGAAGTGTGCTACTGCATGGCTTTAAGAAAAACTGGAGCGCGAAATGTGAAGCGAAGGAGAAAATGTTGCACGAGCAATGCGCTGGAATTTGTCTCTCTTTTTATTAGCTTTTACGTAATTTGTAGCAATAATCACTATTTTTCTTAAAAATAATACAAAGTGTGTTGCTACTATTAGTATTGACTGAAAGAAAACGAATTTCTAGTGTTACGTAAGTTGCTCCTGGGGATTATTCACGGTAATCGATATAATCATCAACATCAACACATAATCCACGCAGATATATTCAGTAGACACGGCCATCTCTGGGGATATCCGTGTTTTTGTCGCTCTCTCGCGAGCGCATCGGTTTAATGACTTGGAAACGGTTACTTAATATTTTCAACGCTTCGCTGAACTATTGAAGCAGTCCGGGCAGAAAATGCAGGAGTTCAAGAGACGTTTGAAAAATTGCGCGGGGTCAATAAGTTTCTGGAGTTAAGGATGAAAAATTATCTGGGAACCGTACGACCGCCGACACTTCGGGAGAAACGAGCATTTGGAAATGATCGTCGCGAAGAAAAGTAAAGACGAGGAGGAATAAAAACTCGCCAAGTAATAAACGACTTTGCTAATCTCCCACGACAGGCGAGATGGTTCATACATTCAGGGAATGGAAAGAGTTGATTCAGTAACGCGGTTTGCTTTGAAAATGCATGGCAGAACCTCGACCGTTGTAAGGGAGGAGGTTGTCAATGAGCACAGGTATCGAGGTTCATGGAATCCGTTGATATCGATTTTGTTCACCACGCTGCCGCAGAAATATCTTCGTTATTCATTATGAGTATAAAAAAGACAGTTACCATAAACCAAGAAATGTTACCCCTTTTAGAAGAAGATAGAGAAGAGTAGCAGAAGAAATATTTGCATTTGTTAACGAGCTTCCTCACTCTCTTTACCATATTTTTCCATAAGGACATCGATGCATCTATAAAATGCAATTTCATGTGCTCCCCAAAGGTCACAATGGATAAAATTCTTGAAATGTTGCAATTTCTCTGTCAATAACAATTAATTTAAAGACGACTGCAATAAATGAATTGTCACCATTTATAAATAAATGGATTATCATCATTTATAAGAAAAACAGTTTTCCTATTACTATTTTTACGTATTGTATAATTTTTTCAAAATCTAAAGAAGTAATCGTAATAATATTTTTTAGTAATTCTTGAGAAGTAACGAACATATTGGATGAAAAAATTTACAGAATAATGCATTGGGAGGAACAATTTATTATAAATAAACTGTGGATCTTCATGCGTTTATGACAAATGTAAATACCATGTAAGTATATCGTATCAAACATAGGTAGAGGAAAGTAGGGCAAAGCAAAATAGTAAGACAAATTGGAATATTATTTTCTGTGAGCTATCAATGGCTGTATGTAGCCACTATTATGATAGGCATGTAAAAAAAGAAAATTCCTATCGATGCTGCGATCCTTTTTTGGTGCAATGAAGCACTAAATCGGTTATTTTTAAAGTCAGGTAAGTAATGTCTTGTTTGCGTACACTTTCTTTATAAGAATTTTCATTTAGTTTATATGAAAGTATGTTAAATTAAATTTGTTCCGATATAGTAAAAACTATTGTAACTAGTAAACCGTTTAATAAATGTATCAACGTAATTGGAGACAAAGTAAAAGAGGCAGAATGAAATTGCAAAAAAAAACAAAATCATGAAGTTACTAGTTATGTACTATCGTCGGAATAAAGAAAGAATATGCGTCGAGCCTATATTTTGCTTTTGCAATATTGCCGTTTCTCCATGCTTACGACTGGTACTTCTCAGAGACACTTTTACCCTGTGTCCTGACCAATGGTTATTGACTATTCGTCGTTGGCCCATAGCTATTTTCTGTCTTTGTCAAGCATTTATCGCTATCCTTTTCTAGAGCACCCAATCAGAGCCGTGCCTATAATCATAAACCTGTGCCAAACCTTATTGGAGAATATGGAAAACAGGAGGTGTGCGGAAAGAATAGCAGAGGGAAAAAGGCGCCTGACCGACAACAGACAAGAAAGTAGCTATATTGTAAGATAGATGCAGACAGTCTCTGCTACATAATTTGGCACTCTCGCATTCGAATACGCTACAGCAGGGACGTCCAGAAGTTCGGGCTTCGAAAGAATGGGGACAACGTTATGGTGCGTAGTGGGGACTATCAGCGCGGCGTGGCGGCTTCCGCACTCCCATGGCCTGTGGTATGGCATGCCAGAGTCGTGATACACCTAAAAGATGGCGACGCAACGGCACTCGGCGAGGCACGGGAAGTCGATGTAGCCGACCTCCCAGACCGCCGTTGGTTCGATGTGCCATATGTCATGCCGCCTAGAGCTTGGGTTGCTGGTTTATTTTTCGAAGGGGACCCACGACTATATACAAAACCGAGATGCGAGTCCTTGCCTTTAGCGCGCGGTGTACCGATCCTCGGTTGCACAGGCCCGGCAACTCAAGCCCAGGCGGCATGGCATATCGCACACTGAACCAACGGCGGCCTGACAGGCCGCCTGCGTCGACTTCCCGTGCCTCGCCGAGTGCCGTTGCGCCGCCATTTTTTAAGTGTATCACGACCTTCACAAATGTATCACAACGGATAAGATCACGGAAACTGAGAAAAATTGACGATTCAACGCCCGAATAACCCCAGGCACGCGCGTAACTCGATATCGTCACGCGGCAAATATCAGAGAATACCGCGCGTGCCTAGAGTCGCTCGGGGGTTGAGTCATCAATTTTTCTCAACTTACGCGATCTTATCCGTTGTCGTATCGATACAAAAGTTTCACCACTGGATTCTAAGCGATCTCCTGATTGAAATAACACCAAATTTCATGTAAGTCGGACTATTTTGACCGAAGTTAGGGGCCGTTACCATTAAACCGTTACCGGGGCCCTATTAGGCTGAGATCCCATAAAGCGTGCTATCACGAGCCGCGCCGCGCCACAGCAATGACAGCGAAAAAACAACTCGACGAGAGCTACGGCATAACTCGCGTTACTCGACGTGAATAGCAGGTCCAAACTGTGGCGCGTAGTACGTGATGGGGACGTGGAGCGAGATGCGGCACGAGAACCGTTCCATCCGAGGTCCGTGGAGCAAGGAGCGTTTCGTGCAGCACGGATCGTGCCGTGGTTTTCGCCGAGATGCTTTTTCGTCGCCATTGCTGTGACGCGGTGCGGTGCGGCTCGTGATAGCACGCTCCGTGGCAGCTCAGCCTTAGAAAATGGCGCGACGCGCACGATTCTGAGAACCACCTGAAAAAAAACGATTTTAACGAGGAGACTCATTCTCAAGTACTAGACGCGCCTTGACAGAGCACTTTGAGTACTTTAGAACGAGTCCCCTTGTAAAAATCGACTGCTTCAGGTTATTTTCAGGACCGCGGGCGCCGCGCCTTTTTCTAAGACTGACAATGAAATCCCATGGAGCGTGCTATCGCGAGCCGCGTCGCGCCTCGCCACAGCAATGGCGAGGAAAAAGCATTTCGGCGAAAGCCATGGCACGATCCGTGCTGCACGACACGCTCCTCGCTCCACGGACCCGCGGTTGGAACGGTTCTCGTGCTGCATCTCGCTCCACATCCCCACCACACACTACGCGCCACAGTTGGGACCCGCTATTCACGTCGTGTAGCGCGGATCGGGTCGTGGCTTTCGCCGAGTTGCTTTTTCGCTACCATTGCTGTGGCATGGCGTGACGTGGCTCGTGATAGCACGCTCCATGGGATCTCAGCCTAATGGACCGAGCGCCGAGTCAAGCGGGCCCAGTAATGCCAGAATCTGCACATGCAGGATGCCATTCTTTCTGACTTTTGCCAGCTGAGATTTGGGTTTGGGTCTTCTGCGCAGCTAAATGCTCGACTCTGGCACCTGCCTAGAGTAGTGCAGACCGAGACAAAGAGCGTGCGAAATGACTCCAAGATAAAGCCTTGGAAGGTCTTGGGCCCTCATAAATCATGCTCGCTGCTTTGCTCGGACCGTATCCATCCGAAGTCGGTTTTTCGGCGAAATATTAAAGGAACTGAACACTCACAAAACGCAGATAAGTGTGGTGGTGTATTTACTCACCCATACCATTGTACGTTACTAGAAAAAGAAGCAGACAATCCACAAAAGGTAGTAGAAAAGAATAGAGCGAAAAGAATAGAAATGACTAAAGTCGGGGCCATCTCACAGGCGGCTCAGGGTCACCAAACCCCTCGCGCGCCTTTCTGGAAAGTGCCCCCACCGCGGCAGCTCCCCGTGCGCGCGGACACACTTGCCGCGTTTGTTGAATATCCGTGAGCGGACTCTTCTTCCCCATTACCTTTCTTGGTCCTTCCTATGTCGCTCCGCTCAGCCACGCTCCTTCACGTTGCGTCCTTCTTTTTCCTTATCTACCGCTCTCTTTCCTCGCGGCGTAACGCGCCGCGAAGTCGGGGTGGGAGGAAGGAGAGTTCCCTCACGGATATTCAACACACGCGGCAAGGGCGTCCGTGCGCACGGGGAGCTGCCGCGGTGGGGGCACTCTCCAGAAAGGCGTGTGAGGGGTTTGGTGACCCTGAGCCGCCTGTGCGATGGCCCCGACTATAGTCACGGAGCAACTGATACCGTATCGATATTATCAATGTTAGGCTAGGAACTTCAATCTGATATTGATACATATCTTCATTGATACTATATTGATACATATTTCTTTGATACATACACGAATGCGTACGATAGCGATGTGACATTTTCACGAAATATGAACACCTGTTTTATTCCCACGCGAAAATATTAACAAGCATAATGAATAATGAAAATATTTGGTCGCTTCTGCAATTTCAGCTTCTATGCTCTTTATCTATAAATATTAAAATTTGAAAAAAGTATTGAAAGGAAATAAATTTTCATTTTATAAAGATATTCGAATAATTTCTGAAACTAAGATAGGAATTTTTCATAAAAGTAATTGATTCGACGTCTCATTTGTTCAATACCACTGTTCAATAATCAATGTAACTGTTATTAACAAAAAAATCGGTCATTATTACAAAAAATAATTTTTAGTATATTTAGCTCCCACAGCACGGTAGAAGTACTGACCCAATTACTAAATTGTTATGAAAAATTGTTATTTCAATTTTTTTGACTTAAATTTATCAATTTTCCAAATATTTTGGTGATGTGGAAATTCATTCGAACTTCCTCTCGACGTTTCTTAATATTTATTTTTCCTTAATATTTAAACAACTTTTTACTTTTAGGAGCCAGAAATGGGAGATTTCTGAGGTGATTCTAAACAACTTTTTCCTTAGCGAAAATGTTCGTTGCGGCTTTGTTAACGAGTTATTAATTAAAAACGCAGACCAATGGGCGCACAAATTCAGTGGAGCAACGAACATTTTCGCTATGGAAAAGAGCCTTTTTCGGCTCTTACACTTTGTTTGGGACACCCCGTATTGCGTTTCTTATGCATATCCATTATAGCACTCTTTAGAGGAACGTTTCTAAAGCATCCGAAATTTGAGTCTTCCGACCATCCATAAAACTTTTAAAACGGACGTTCCTAAAACATCCGAAATTTAAGTCTTCCGAACATTCACAGAACTTTTAAAACGGACGTTTCTAAGATATCCCAAATTTAAGTCTTAGGAATGTTCAAAATGAACGTAAGACGTTTGAACGTAAACTGGACATAAAACGGACGTCCTTAGGGCGTATGATGCTATCTGGGATGGCTAGTGTTATCCTTATCTTTTATGGCCCATTGTTCCGAGAGTTGAGCTTCCGGACGAGATATTTCCCACGGTCCAAGTCGACAAAAATAGTGGTTGAAGAGATTTACCAGTGCTTATGAAAATAAAATCGCCAGGGCTTAAGCGAGCACTACTGTATTCGCTCTCGACGAGTGTTTTTGCTAATAATTCGTTAAAAACACTCCCACCTAATATTTTCGTTAAGGAAAAAGTTGTTTGAAATTGCAGCAAAAGTCACTCCTTAACGTTTCCTGCACTTTTCTTCATTTCTTCTTAAACAGCTGGTAGCTTACTTTTGATGGACCAGTATTCGATGAAAATACTTAATTTCGGTAATTATTTACATTTAGGGCTTCCTCACCGATTTTGATGAAATTTAGACATGTTATAAAACTCGAAATTCTGAACAACTTTTTCTATACATATAACTGCCGCTCTGCTTTGGTTTCTGAGATATTCGCGAAAAACCGCTGCCACTACTACAACCGGGGCCGGGGGCAGAGCCCCCCGTGGGGGGTTGGTGAGGCTTAGTCCCCCTCCCCACTACTTGGAATGTAAGGGTTCAACTTTAAAAATACTATCTACGCTCGGTGGTCTGCCATGGAAAAGGAGGATGTTAAATTTTTTGCGCGCGAAGCGCGCCACGGAGAAGCGAGTGACGTGGTATACTTTCTATCTAGGCCCAGTCGATTTTCCGTGGTGCGCTTCGCGCGCAAAAAATAGAACATCCCCCTTTTCCATGGCAGATCACCGACAGTAGACAGTATTTTCCAAGTTGAACTCTTAGTTTCTGAGTAGTTTTTTCGCGAATATCCGAAACTAAAGCCGAGCGGCGGTAACATGTATAGGAAAAAGTTGTTCAGAATGATGACCTTGACAACATATTTCAAGGTCATCAAAATCGGTGAGGAAGCCCCTAATGTAAATAATTAGCTTAATTTCTTCTAATTTATCAACTTTCTATTTTATTTTTCAGTTGGTCCCTGTGAAGATTTCACTTTACACCGGTAGGAGCACAAAGTGAAAAAATTGCAAAAGATTCTTTAAATAAATATTTGATAATATTCCACAATTCATACAGTTTATACATCGTAGATTTTGGAAACTAAGAGTCTATACTACAATATAATGAGACTTGGGTTAGTTCGCATTATTTCTGTGACTTTCATATCTGACATAAAAGTATCAATAATAAAAGACAAATCACTGTATTTAAAAAATTCAATACAGTTATAAGTTTCAAGCCTTTATGTATCTGTCTTTATAAAAATCTAAAATTACGTAAATATCCAATTATAAATCATTTAACTTTATTGTAAGAGCTGTATAAACAATTTAATATGTAATTCACTATGAATTATTGGCAAAGCACTGAATTCAAATATTTATATCCCTAGGTAAATGTCGAACAACGTGCAATGGTAGAATTCTCTCTGCAAACAGTACTTGTTCACGAGACCCGTTAAAATGAATTCAAGCTGTCAACATAAAACGAAGATATTTTCAACCGCATTGTTGCAACCTGAAAAGAAACCCTCATCGCGGCGACGCGACGCGACGTCTATTTTGAATTCTGACGTGTTGCGTTGGGTTCATCGCGCTAAATGTCGCTCAGACGCGAACACCGAAAGGTAAGTTCCGTATTTCCGGTTCTAAAGGGCGCAATATCATTAAAACTTTATCAATGATGATGCGCGCGTACCGTTCGTGGAGCATGCGTCGTCCGAGCGATAGCCGCGAAGCAAACTCTAATTATTGATCACTGGCTTCATCGTGCGTGAAACGACAGCTTTTCGTTTTCCAGAAGCGGTCACTGACAACACAGCGCGTGTACTCCGCGTGTACCGATACCGCGTTTAAGTTATCGATAACCTGTTTCCTCCAATGTCGATTTTCGAGTGGTTGGCATCGAACTTTCAACAAAGTCTCCCGCTGAAAGGTTGGCCGCAACTCGTCTGGTCACGTGTCAGTGCGAAACTTCACGTATACGCTCTGATTGCGATTGTCGCGGTAAATGTTTCGTAATTTAGTAACGATAAGCGCATTTGCTTCGATGCAATCGTTTTTTGGGTGATTTGGAGACGACTGCATCTCGGCGCGTACAAAATTATTGAGGGTCGAAGTGTAGCTGGGATTTGAACGAGTTTTTCTTTTTTTAATTTGATATAAAAGTAAAAGCGTAAGATTTCCGGGACATATTATAGTAAAAGAAGTACTATTTTTAAGTTATTGGTGGAAACTTTAAAGGTAGCTTAATCAGTTTGTTGTAAAAGCAATTTAATTTACTCAGAACTCGTTTGCTTATTTTTACTTAGTTTCGGTGACAAAAATGTATAAACAATAAATTGATATTTCTCTGAATTTATGTGAACGAGTACTGGCATGTTTTTATACATATACAGTATACTACCTTCATTTATATAAACCACTTTTAGTAATGCCTGATTAGTTGCTACTGAGAGTCATTCTGTTTATGAATGTGAATGTCCAAAATGTTATATTTTTCTATTTAAAATAGGGACCCATATTAAAACTGCTAAAATATTGTAATACAAAATATTTATTATTCTGTGTTATATAAAATACTTCAGTATCTGATGAATTCTAATATTATGATACTCATATCTTTTAGATACTATTATATCTTCTGTACAATTCGAATAAATAAAAAAACGAAATAACATTGATTCGTTAAGCACTACGCGACTATTGTGGTTGTGAATCTGAATTTTTGAAAGATTTATGGGTTATAAATAAGGTTTCATTGTAGATCGGCGGTTCCATAAATTTAAAAACTTTGCAAACCGGATTTTCCCAAATCGAGTTTAAAATATTTACCACATACAGTGTTTAATCCACATAGAGTTAATAAATAAATATAGGATTAGCAAGACCAAATGAGTTAATTCTACTTATTTAAGTGATTGTGAAAAATACATGATGTCACAAGTAATTTTAATTTCAAATGTAACTATAAGCTGAAGAAATGCTTACACATCAAACATATAAATTAGAGAATTGGAAGAATCATCCTTGTTAATGAGATTTAGTGCCAATACCGCTTGCCATTATCTTTCATTAATCATATTCTACGAAGACAATGAAAGGCGTAAAGATATTTCCTCTAATTCGTTCTAAAGTTACAACAAGAAAACATGCGCCTAAATTAACAAATTCCTTATTCCCCGATTTTGCATTCAATTTGTACGGATGTGATACGGTGAGTTTCGACTTCATTCCTGAGCACAAACTAAAATTTCCGCTTCTACAGTTTCATATTTATAAATGCAAACCGGCGATAAGATAAATACTACGCTGCCGTAGGTAACGAACTAAGTCGCCGTAAATCGCGTCACTGTCTTTAATGTCAACCAGAAGGAAGATCCCTTTGTGAAACCACCATTTTATTGTTGGAAAGGAAGTGTAGCTGCGCCGACTAACACCACGCAAACTATTGTATTTTTGCATTATACGAAGCTCTCTATTGTTTATTCAACGTCGTCACCGTCGTAGTTGAGACATTTCTGCTTGGTTAATAAAATCTCATTCTCCTTTGTTTTGTTTATTCTAATAACACGCGTAGATGTTAAATAGAGTTTCTGAAATTTTGTTTAGAAATTTCCTATAGGTTTCAAATCAAATACCACTTTTTGGATTTCCGATTTTGATACTCTTTACTTTTTATTGCATAAAATAGTTTCAAATCATTAAGTACGTACGTATCATGTTACTGTCATTAAAATCATGTTCTTAAAATTGAAACTTTCATATTACGTACGGTTATCTTTTTTGAAAGTTATGTATCTGTAGGTATAAGAATCGATAAGAATGTTATTATAAATGCTGTTAATAAGTGAATAACTTAAAATGTGTTTCTTACGTTTTTTATTCTATATTGGGATTTCAAAAACAAAAGTTGCGCTTGTTGAATTTCTAATTTGTGTCCCTTAGAAGACAACATAAGGTGAATGTCCCAATTTCTGCTCATTTAAGCGTTCACTCGTTATGAAAAGGATATAAAAAATTGATTTGCAATAAAAATTTGCAAAGCAATTGATTAATACCTCGATAATGAATCAATTAATTCAAAAATATTTTGAAAAGATGTTATGTGACGTTTAATTATTAATAATGGCTAATTCAATGTAGTACTCTAAATGTCCGTATTTCTGCTCACGACAAATAACTCACAAAAAATCTAGTAAAAATCCAGAGTAAAATACAGTAAACGTTTTTAGTATTAAATACGATTTATGTCTGCACACACTACATTCGGTCCGATTATCGAATCAGAATGAAATTGCTGTTCTTTAGTCTAAGCAGTAAGAATACGATCAGAACGAGTAAGTTCCTTGTTTTAAAATTTTTTTCGTTGCCTACGTAGCACTTTCTTTCTAACAAACTAGTGCATCACTCGCATGAATGATCAAATAACTTATAATTATTTTTTTACAATTATAGTACAAACGTAACATTTATAATAATAAGAAAAATACGACGTGATTAGAAATCGGGACATGAGCAGAAATGGGACATTCACCTTACAAGATAATAATGCCAACGATTTTTTTTCAATAATTACACAAAAAGTGTAAAGAATGTACTCACTACGTTTTGGGCTATGAGCTTGAAGATAGGCGGTGATCAAGTCACACTGTTTATCTCTCTTGATAACGAGATAATCCTTTCGTCGCAGTTGTCGAATAAGTATTCCACCGGTGTGCTTAATGTGGTCGCGTAAATTGAGCACCAAAATCTGAAGTTCATCTTTGCCTGAAAAATTAAGCAGACGTTACAAATAAACAAATAAACGTTACCTCATAAACACGTCATTACACAACAACCACTTTGGTATTGTCTAGAAATATCCGTATGAATACCACAACTTTCAGAAATGACCACTTGCCACCTAAAAAGGTGGTAAAGACCTACTTTTCCTCCCCCTTCTTTGACTTTACTTGTGACTGCCGTTTGATCTTCGACTATCTGCGCACCTGAATCGCGGAACGTTTCACGGCATAAGAACCTACGATATTTAAAAAAGAAAATCTGAGAACGTGAGAAGCATGCACGATATTCGAGATTGCACGAGTCACGAGACACTTTCGAATTGGAGGAGCCACGTTCATTTCAGCGCGGTTAAAAGGGCGAGACGGTTCGGGAAGTCTTTGAATTGCAGCTGCGATCTTGATAACAGCTCGAAAGGGCTCTCCCTCTGCACACACTCCGCCAGGATTGCAGTTTTCCGACTCTATCCGCCGCGCCGGTTGCATATGCACCCTGCGTGCTTCGGCGACTTGCTTGCCGAAGCGACCGAGGCTCGACCGTTTTCTTTGATCATTCTGAACAAGGGGCCAGGTGTTCTCAGTCACAACGTTGGAACACCATCTAATTCCTCCTTTAACGAAGTTGAATTACATTAAACCTACCTACGTTTAAAATTTAAATTGGAAAAGTTTGTATATCGTTCTTAAGAATCCCTAACGACATGGAAGCGATTTTATGTATCATATACTGAGGATGGTTTTTTATTGTCGTACGAAGCATTTTAAAGAGATTTTTGATCGTGAATTCGTAAATCGTAAATCGTAAGTAATCTTCATTTCTTATTAGTTTTTACGAACTGCTATCTGCTTTTAACATGTCAAGTCATACCAACGAACGGAAGAATCAATAATGATCTATTTCGAGATCCGTCCAACTGACAAGGAAGGTATCCCAAGTGTCCTTCTCCGATTTTGTTCATTTTGAAATATGTTATAGTAGATTAAAAAATAAGAGATACGTATTTTTTTTTTATCGGCGGAAAAACACTTTGAGGCGGCGAAATAACCCTTCAAAGGTAAGCACGTCAGACGTAGATTTAGTCGTTTCACATACTTAAACGCAATCTTTTCGAATCAAATCATCGGAGAAAGTTGTGCCACAATGAGGAATAAAAAATACAAATCAATTAATTTTATTGAGCAACTTTATGAGGGTAAACTACCCCTTAACTTTGTAATAAATATATGAAAATATGTAAATCAAGTCAAAATTCAAGCTGAAAAATCTAAAAAAAATATGTGTTCTATAACACAGAAGAACTCAATTCACGTGTTTTTGGATTTTTTCGAAAAATTACGTGTACAGGGGTAACTATTTTGACTTGATTTACAAATTTTCATATATTTATTACAAAGTTAAGGGGTAGTTTACCTTCATAAAGTTGTTCAATAAAATTAATTGACTTGTATTTTTTATTCCTCATTGTGGCACAACTTTCTCCGGTGATTTGATCCGAAAAGATTGCGTTTAAGTATGTGAAACGACTAAATCCACGTCTGACGCGCTTACCTTTGAAGGGTTGTTTCACCCCCTCAAAGTGTTTTTTCGCCGATAAAAAAAGAATACGTATCTCTTACTTTTTAATCTACTACAACATATTTCAAAATGAACAAAATCGGAGAGGGACACTTGGGATACCTTCCTTGTGAGTACAGCTAAGTGCACGTGTGCCTAGCGAACAAGTTTCATTTCACATTTTAGCTTATTTTTTTACGTATAAATTAACTGCCTTACAAGTTATAAGCACTATATTCGTAGATATAAAGATATTTGAAGAAACAAATCGTTTCAGTGCAAAATTTTGTGCTGTACTTCCTTCCTATATTTTTTTACGTAGAATTTTCTTCCCAGTTGTACTATGATCGCTGAGACATTGCGCATAATCAAGTTCTTTTTGCATTTGTAGATCTCTTAGGAACTCTGGATACATTAGTGTAAAGCCAGGAATATACAATTGAAGTTTGAGTGAGAGTGTGTCTTCTTATTGTTTGTAAAAGCTATGTCTATTCATCGCTGTCTACTGTCAATATTATGTATGCATTTAAATTACACTTTACCAACTGCAGAGCTGAAGTAGGGTAGCCCGGGCGAAACGGATTACTTTCTGTTTAATGATAAATAAATGATAGTTGAATAATAAAAATTTAATTTTCTGTTATAACTTCGTAATTAGTACCTATTTGGCTTTAGTATCAGTAAGAGATCATAAACAAGAATTTAAAATTCTGTGTTCTTTAAATCAAAACACCAAACAGTGAAAAATATCTGACTCGCCCTGAAACATGGGGAAAATGAAAAACACAAGTATTCACAAGTATATTGTCCTTTTTTGCCTCCTTTGTCAGCACAAGTTAAAAGTTTTCAATTTTTAACAATTTTCGATTTGTATGATTGATTGATTTTAGATGTACATATAAATCATATTTACTGAAATGATTATTATATTTGTAACAATAAAAAGATTAGCCCCATGTATAAAAGTTTTAAAGTGAATAGGTTATTTAAACATGTTTTAACGTACATATTAATATGAAACATACTAAATACTAACTTTAAGCACCATGCATACTAATAATGATAAATACATTTAAACAATCAAGCTTTCCTTTTTATTTTAAATACCAATCTGTGGATTACATATTTTACGTTTGCATAAAAATCATAATGTCTGTGTGCGTCTATCTCACTAAAAACGTCGCCGATACTAAGTAACGGTAAACAATTAATGGACTATTGTAATAAGTGCAGGGAAGATTGATGAGATAATATGAGCAATCCAAATACTTGTTTCTATCACGATGTAAAAAATACGGATTGAATTGTTATTTTGATCCGATTTATCCCGGTCTACCCTAACATAGATTTTTATAATTAGAAATACAGAGTAGGGTAGAACTCGTAGTACAATCGAGTGGAGGCTTATTCTATGTGAAACAATAAAAAAAAAGATTGTGTAACACTTTTTTATGTTGTCGTTTTCGAGAAAATCGACTTTGAAGAATAATCTGCACCATTTAGAGTCGGCTATTTACAACAGGTCACTTGAATAACTCGTTTGCTGTTGAAGATAGAAGAAAATGCATTAAACCAAACTCATTTGGTATCGATGGGCTCATAATTTGATGTTACTGATTTTTATACAGGCGAATGCGTCAAGGAGATACAAAGGTCAACTCGATGTTTTTTTTAATGTAACAGTGTTTTTCATTTATACTCTGACAAAGCGTTCGAGGACAAATACATGGCCTCCTATGAAGGTCATTAAGCTCATCTGCAATAGCAAATAAATTGTCTCAGAACTCAGAACACTCTTCGAATACCTACATTAGTGACTTTTCTGGTTGTTGGCAGTACTGTTGGTATGTAGAAATGAAAAATTACAAATTATTAGGCGTACGGTATTGTCTCAAACGGTGGACATAATGGCATTAACTTCATCTTTTCTACACGTACTCTAAATGGTATCTATTCATAGGACCTTCCACTTAAATATAGAGAAGACCGGGGCAAAACCGGGACGCTAAGGATAAAATTTCATAACTTTGACATTATTAATCTAAACAGGAAATTGTTATAGGGATTCGTTGGAATGAACTTTTATTAAATAATAGTAATGATTTAAAATATGATCCGTTTTTACGATTAGATACTGGCCCTAGCACGTATAACAACGAGATTCATCCAATTCTACCATTTCGCAACCAGTACAGCCTTCGCGAGTTCACTTAGAACCAGAGACTTATACTGAAACTGAAAATGCCGGTATAATACCGCCACATTAAAGTAGTGTACATGCACATGTATTTTAAACATAATTAATGTGCCAGATTTGTCGCAAATACCGAAATGTGCTATTATTCGTGGTAAATCAGCGAAATGTGTTAGTTTCTGCGGCAAAAGCTCAGGCGCTGAGTGGTCCGGGTCCGTAAAAACACGAACTAAAGTGAAATTCTCAACTTCAATGGAAATGCATACAATTTTAATTGCAGATCCTTATATCCTTGGACTAACTTCTCGCTTAAAATCACTGCAAGTTACTTGTTTTTATATAGTCTTAAAATTCTCATCATTTAGCTAATTACAATTTTTGCTAGGTTGGAATTTATTCAAAAGTATTTATGTAGTGTGAAAGAGAGTTCATAAACTTGTTTTAACACTTTGAAACATATCATTTTCTGAATACCTGTTTTTTACCGCTTCAATTAGAACTACAAAACTTGATTCATACGGAATCATAATAAATCTTCGTTAGAAGTTTAACTAGATTGCCGAAAAAGAATTTTCTACTGCCAGCTGCATCTGCGTAAGTTATAACTAGACTGCGGATGTTTATGCAAATGCATATATTTATAGCAAGGAGATAATGTTATGGGACTTGGACAGAAAATGGTTTTATTATTAGAAGATTCAATAAATATATTTTTTCTTGCATAATTTGCATATTGTATATGTTTTGTATATTGCATATTTTTGTGCATATATTTGTCTCATTTTTGCATATTTCGTATATATTCGATTGACCAGATTCCCTTGATCAAAATCAAACGTTAGAAATATCGCATTCATAATTATATCATACTAATTACAGTCGCCCTTGTTATTGACAAAAAATATGTACTACTGTGTCTTACAAGGGGAGGGCCAGACATTCGGGTCACCGATTCGAACGACAGTTGATGAGCATGTAGTCTTTGATGTGTACAATAAACTGTTTGTTACTCGATGCGCTTCTGAAGCGTTTTCGAGAAATAAATAATTGAATTTCGACACGCGGTCGTTAGTTCGATCCCCAGTGGGTGTAATTTTTTATTCTTTTTTTGTGACATTCATTATTTTTAAATAGCAATTAAGTTTCACTACTTTTTTTTAATTCCATTATATTCAAATTCCATTATTTATAAATACATGAAATTTAGGGGTGTGCGGGTACCCGAAATTACGGGATCGGGTCGGGATCCCGAAAGTTTGTTGACACATAAATATATTCGGGTACCCGTCATTTCGGGACCCGATTTTCAATTCGGGACCAGATTTTCGATATACGACATATTACATAATTTTCTACTCAGTTACAAATTATTTCATCTGATTTCATAGAAAAATTACATTTTAACAGCTTAAGTAGAAAACCAGAATGAAAAGTTATGTATTGAATTAAGTGCCAAGTCCCGATTTAAAAATCGTGTCCCGAATCGAAAGTCGGTTCCCGAATTGAAAATCGGGTCCCGAAATGACGGGTACCCGAATATATTTATGTGTTGACAAACTTTCGGGATCCCGACCTGACCCGAGGCTCGGGTACACGTATTTTTGGGTACCCGCACACCCCCAATGAAATTGTATTACTATACATATAGTAAATGCAACAATAATTGGAAACGATTTTAAGTAAATATACCGCAGTCAGTTGTGGTGTAACATTCCGGGTGTAACGTGAAGATTGAAATATTACTCGTGCTTCATTAATTGTGAGTAAGGGATTCATAATGCCAAAAGTAAGTAAGAAACGCGTAATGATAAGAAAGTGGGTTTCTGAAATCGGAGATAATCATTTCAACATCAATGATGATACAGTTACTTGTGACGCTTGTAATAAAGAGTGTTCAAGTATCAGGAACGTGCATGAAAATTAATATTTTAAATTATAAATGTGATTTTAATCGTATATCGTCCTCCACTATTCTTTTTGTGTAAATTAATTGTGAACGAAAATCACAGCTAAAACAGCATACACTTACTGCTATGGAAAAAGTATACGTGTGCTCCTATCACATCCTGTGATGTTGAAAGAACATTTTCCGCCTACAAACTAATTGTATCTGATAAAAGGCACAAATTGACAGTCCAAAATATAGAAAAAATAGTCGTAACATATTGTAATGCAAATTACGGTAAATAGTAGTAAGTACAGTAGTAGCAGTAACAGCAGTAGTAAGTAGTAAATAGTGCAAATAATAAAACAATTTGCATACAGTTTTCATATTTTTTGCATATATTTTTCATATTCCTGAATATATTTTGCATTAATTTTGCATATATTTTGCATATTTCGACATATAAATTTTGCATAAACATCCGCAGTCTAGTTATAACCTATATTTTTAATCAGTACCGTACGCGGCTAACTTGTTAGTACTCATTGCGGAGTCAATTTTAATGCTTCTATGTTCATTAATAGTTACTTATGCAGGTAAGAAGTCAAGCAATACATCCACCAGCCTACAGTGTTTCGATTGTAGACGTTTTCTGGACGATACTGTGTCCTTATACATATTGATTAAACCTACATGTAATCTAGTTGAATTTATTTATATTCTCGGTGAGAATTAACTAGTTTTTTGTTCGAACAATACTATAGTATTAATGGTTTTGATTAAACACTGAAAAATTCACATCATGAAATGGAAATAAGCATCATTAAAATCATTCTTCTAACAGTGTAGCACAATTCCGCATATAAACTCTGTATTTAAAAAAAAGGTTTAAGCTTATTCTAATTGTACTAAGAACAAAAATGTTCGCGGTTATTGTTGTTTATTGAATGTATTAAAAATAATAATAAAAGTATTACAAATTATGAATGAAGCTAATATTAATATTATTCAAATAAAAGAATAGTTAGTTAATATCGAGAGCATAAGAAATGTGTATATTTATTTCACTAGATTTTATTTAGGTTAATTTTATAATATTTGCATACAAGAAATTCCATTTTCATAATTTATAAAATAATTTTTTATTCTAATAAGAAAATAATGTCAGAATCGGGTTCTACGACTCAAAATACCCTCAAACCGTTTCATTTATAATTAAAAACTTAAAAATAACTCTTTAATGAATTTAGTTCGTTTTAGCTTTTACGGATCCGGACCACTGCGAGACGTGTTACATAATATTCGTAAGAAACGATGAAACGTGCTTTTTTCGCAACAAACCGAAATATGCTGTTTTTCCTAAGCAAATGGAAACGTGCTGCATTTGGTAATGCATGTCGAAATGTATACCCCGTTATTTGAGCCCATGTTTTTGATAATATGACGAATAAATCTCGTTTTCAAATGATTGGCGCGTGTTTATGCTCCAGCTCAAATAATTATTCGTGGGACTGGAGATTGACGCGCAATGACGAAACTTAAAGGTTGATAATGGTCATTTTCTCTTAAAACATGGTATTACTAGATCGGTGATGTTCGAAAAAAGTTTTCAGGAATAGTGATCAACGCAAAACATATGAATTGAAAACTAGTGTCAAAAATATTTTTATTTATAGACATTTAAAAAGATTTGCACGCACAATGAATTTACAATTTTTCACAGAATACAGAAATCTATGGCTAAAGTCTAAACTAAAGTCTGAAAATCTTTATTTTAAATATACAGAGTGTAAGAAAAACGATGCAGGTCCTTGAAAAGGATGATTTCTGACCTAATTTTAGAAAACTTTTTCTTTAGCAAAATGTTAAATGTGGCATTGTTAATGCATTATTATCGAAAAAGACCGACCAATCGAAGCCTATGCTCAAATTCATTCACTATATTCGTGCTCCGATTGGTCAGGATTTTTGTACTTATCTCGTTAACAAAGCCCTACGTAATATTTTCACTAAGAAAAAAGTTGTTCAAAATCACTTCAGGAATCACCTCTTTTAAGGACTTGCAACATTTTTATTACACCACATATAAATCTTCAGCTTTATGTCTTGAAGTTTTTAACTTTAAACAAATCTCTATTGCATAGTAATTTTAGTAATTTTATGAATCTTCAGTATTTCTTACTCATATTACATTATACATAACAATCAAGTCGCATTTAATCACTTGCGAAATTGATCGATTTTCAAAACCAATTTTCTGGTAAACAACTCACCGAACAAAAAAAAATTATTCTATATTTTTTTTTTTTTTAACTTCCCGATTTATAGGGAAGTTATTGTATTTGCCCCTAAAATGAAAAATCGATTTTTTAGCAGATCTCCATGTTTCAAGGTCATTGGAGTAATTTTAGGCTATTTTTAACAAATTGTTCGTGTGTGTGTGTGTGTGTGTGTGCGTACGTACGTACGTACGTATGTGATCAAATTTTTCGTTAACGTTTTCTAAAAAACTAATGGTCAGATCAAAATGGTCGATGATGCAATCGATGTGTATCAATGTAACTTAGAGCTGAATAGATATTGTTCTAATTCGGTCCAGTAGTTTTTTAGTTTTTTTAAGAAAACCTAACAGAATAACGCAATCTAAATGGGAGAATATAAATTTATGAGAGAATAACTAAACTGAAATAATATATATACATACATTATTACTATTATTATATTTATATAACACACACACACACTCACATATATATATGCATATATACAGGGTGTCCCATTTTAATCCGCCACCACGGCTAACTTAAGAAATATGCATCGGATCAAAAAACATCCCGAACAAAAGTTTGATGGTTTGGAGGGGGACATCTGATCCTGTCAAAAAAATTTCACCCCTACCCCCCTGGGGAGGGGGGTTACTTTAAAATTTTAAATAGGACCACCTACTTTTTATTGCAGATTCGGATTCCACGCCACAAAATATGTAGGTTTTATTTCAAACATTTTTTTTCATTCGCGATAGGTGGCGCTGTAATCGCGAAATTTCGATTTTTCGCCTATATATATATTACAATATATAATTATAATGATATAATTGTGATAAATACATATATATGAGTATATTTATACACGTATAAATATATATATACTCAATAACTACATATTGAAAACAAATGAATATACATAATATCCATATACACAGCACACACATACATACATATATACCCCAGGGGGTAGAGATGAAATTTTTTAACAGGGTCAGATGTCCCCCTCCAAACCATCAAACTTTTATTCAGGATGTTTTTTGATCCAATGCATATTTCTTAAGTTGTCCGTAGTGGTGGATTAAAATGGGACACTCTCCCTATATATATAGATGTTCGTTTAATGCGACGTCATATAGCAACAATGTTGATAAGTAGAAAACTATTAAATTTCTCCGAATACGAATAATTTTCTAATTAGTGACAATTAATAATGGTAATAATAAATTACAACTCGCAAATCGGGAAGTTCTTTGCGTGGCCCGTAAAGGGTCACACACAAAATAAACATGAATAGCTACAGGCATCACTACTCGTGAGCGAGTGTAGCGAGCGAGCTACAATAACTCCACTCGCGAGCTCGCGAAGCGAGCGAGCAACACGGACTCCACCCGCGAGCTCGCGAAGCGAGCGAGCACCACGGACTAGCTAGTTTTCTTATTTTTTCGCATAGTATCACAAACTGTGTGGTTATAGTATAATTCCCACCCCACTCTGCATATCACTGATAGCAAAACTCACTATAGGAAAGATCCTGTAAATATATTTCTTAGGTAAATCGAAGTCTCAGGGCACAAAGAAATTTTCTTCATGGGTTTCGTTCCAAAGCCCACGTAATCTCACCCCTGTTTTTCCCTATGCATGTTCAACGAGGCGAAACGAAGTAGGATCGTGTATAGAGATAAAAGAAGTGGCTTCCCCCTGGAAGAAAAAAAAAGAGAAAAGGTAGTACTCTAAGTCAAAGAACCTCCGAGGCTTCAAGTCAACGAGGTCGCTTGCCTGTCTCGTCGCTGCGACCTCTTGTCTCATCAGCTACTGCCGAAGTGTCGTCTCCTAATTCGTGGAAATTTCGATCGCCCTGCGTCGAGGTAAAATTCAACACACGATGTGCTTAAATTATACAGGGTGGTCCGTGTACCTTATAAACCTTAAATAACTCCTAATGTATGCGTTGTATGAAACAATTTTTTATGGAAGAGTTGCATGGTTTTGGAGGAGTGCATTATGTAGTATATGTATACACATTTTTCGTATGGAACGATGTTTCGGGCATTTCAAGGTCAACTTCGTTATTTTAAATAAAATGCTATATTTTTGTATACCAAAATATCGAAGAATGTTAAATTGTGAGCAAAAAATAATTGACTTTTGTTTACCCTAAACCTAATAGTTAACGACTTTCGCTTCATTTCTTGAAAATGTACTGTGCACAATATCAAAAGGGAGATTCGATGCCAGTAAAGATTTTCGCAAGAATGCGGTTTTTCACTCGACAATGTTTATGAACACTACAGATTCTACCTTAATGTAATCGCCTATTCTATGATTCAGTACTAAAGTTGTCGAAAGCCTTTATACTTAGGTAATTATTTCGGTAAGATAAAAGTATAAAAGTAAAAATGAAATTTAATAATAGTACTAATTGAATATGGTTTTAGTTTATGGTAAGTGCCGTAAAAATGGCAACAAGAGCGAAAGCTATGTATGCTGAAATGTATCCTGAAGGAAATCTGCCATCGCGATGGATGTACGAGAGACTTTGCAAATTGTTTCGAGAAACCAGAATATTCAATGTAACCACCAAACGTAACGTCGCCAAAACTGCTACATACTTCTGAAGAATACAGGGTGTAACAAAAATGTTGCAGTTCCTTGAAAGGAATAATCCCTGAGGTGATTTCAAACAACTTTTTCTTTAGTGAAAATATAAGGTGGGGCTTTGTTAACGAGTTATTAACAAAAACCCCCGACCAATCACAGCACGAGTATAGTGGACGAATTTGAGCGCGGGCTCCAGCTGTGAGTAGTATTGGTCCGTCATCGTCCGCGCCATCATTAATCCGCTGTACTCGCTCTCCAATTGGTCGGTGTTTTTCGTTAATAAGTCGTTAACAAAGCCCCACCTAATATTTTCGCTAAGGAAAAAGTTGCTTAAAATTATCTCAGGAATCATCCCTTTCAAGGAACTGCAACATTTTTGTTACACCCTGTATACTATTGCGGTCTTAAGAGCCCCATACACTAGCGAACTGCTCGGCCGAGAGGCTGGTCGAGCCACCACATACACGCGTCTACGCATCTTCATTTTTCATGTGTAGACGCGGCTGAGTGACGGCTCGACGAGCCACGCGGCCGAGTGGTTTGCCAGTCTATGGGGCTCTTTAGCAGCTGTAACAGAAAATCCCCATATCAGTACCCGACACATTTCACGGGGTTCTGGAATTAGCAAAAGAAGTGTACTTCGAATTCTTCACAAAGAACAATATTATCAAGTATCAGCTAGTTCCTTAGCAGGAGCTGCACGGAACGGATTATAAAAACCGCATCCGGTTTTGTCACTGGTTCCTGCATCAAATGTACAATGATAATTTCTTTTCACAAAAAGTGTTATTTATCGATGAAGCGATGTTTAATAATTGCGGGCAAATTAATTTGAGACACATGCACTACTAGGCACCACAAAATCCTCACAGGACGAGAGAAGTTGATCTCCGCGTTCACCAGATTTAACGCAGTTGGACTATTTTCTATGGGATAGAACAACAAAAACAACTCCAGAGAATATAAAAGAACATATTCGTGAAGCATGGATTATGTTCAGTGCAAAAACAATTCAGAGTGCAGTTTCCTTGTTTGTGAATGGACTACATCATTGTTGATAAACAGTGTCATGTTAATTGTAAATACCGCAGTCTTACGGAAATCTTTGCTGGTATTGGAACTTCCTGCTGATATTTCACACAATACGTTTTCAAGAAACAAAGCGAAATCACTCGTTCACTATTAAATTTAGGACAAACAAAGGTCAATACTTTTCCACTCAGATTTTAACATTCTTCGATATTTTGGCATAAAAAATATAGCATTCTATTTAAAATAACAAAGTTGACCTTGAAATGTCCGAAATGCCACCACCTACAAAAAAAGTATATGCACTACATAATGCAAATCAATTTTAATTTTATAAAAAATTCTTTCATACAACGTATATTTTACAAGTTATTTAAGATGTGCCGGTTACATTCCGGAGAAATAATCGAAGAACATCCGTGTTTGAGGTTTACATACAATATTGTGATAACGGTGTTATGACTTACGTCACGGATGAGACGCCCAAAGCGTGCCCGCCACGAGGAAGGGTTGAGGGGTACTGCTCGAAGGAGAATTAATGCTCGGTCTTGCTAAAGAAGAGTCGTAGGTAAGGATAGTATTCAGGTAAACACGACTGGAGGAATCCAGGGAGGAAAAGAGAAGATGTGTTTCATCTTGGATCCGTCAGCAGACTCATCAGTAGGGCTATGCTGACGGACCCTTGCCTTAGACGCGCTGGGGATGGGAAGGTTTAAGACCGACGCGCACTATGACGAAGCGCGGCTAAGCGAAGAGAAAATTTGATAAATAATTGGATCTTATGGAGCCACGCGAATTAGTCAATTTCTTCAAGTCGCTTCGGTCGCTTCGCCTCGTATATAGAGGGTGTCCCGAAATTATGCAGCTTACCGAGGCTTCATTTCTGAGACATTATGAGTTAAACAAACACTAATCAGCTGATCGGACGACCACACGTATGCGCAGACACAGCTACAAAGCGGGTGACTCAGGTCATTGACCTGTGTTTCTTGATTGTGTCCACGCGTACATGTCTCCTGTTTAACTGCTAATATCTTGGAAATTGAGCCTCGGATTACGAAATAGTAAGGACTTTCCGATTTGTTTTATCACGTAGAATTTGCATGTTTCGACTAGCTGCATTGTTTTAGGAGACCCTGGCACTAGCGAGAAGACGGTTAGAACGAGAGCACTGTACTGGTAGGACGCCGAAGCACTACCTATGCCCATGCTAGGCCTATGCCCAAATTCTACTAACGGCTCGAGCCGTAACAACGGAATAAAGAGACGCAAAGGATGACAAGTGGCTTGTGAAAACGGTAATTATGATTCTAATTATTCTCTTCTATCCAAGGAGCTACGTTCTGGAGCAAACGGATGATCGCAGGTCTCCGGTTACATGGTCATTAGACAGCGAATCTCATTTTCTACCCGGCTTGAAATTGAAACCCACGTTTTTCATGCTTCCACAGTCGGCGATTTCAATTATAAATGTGCCCGAGTCCAACACATTTATCAGACGCCTACGTTCTTTGCATTCTTCTCCCTCTGTTATAAACGTTTCTATCTCTCATTGAATTGCACTTACTTTTCCACAACAGACGCGCCTTTTGCAGATGCTGATGCTGCGGAGGACGCGTCCTTAGAGACGAGGCTGTTGAGTCGCTCTCTGACCGTCCTCTGTCGCCGTCTGGTAGACCGTAGATATCAACCAACAGCTGATCCACCAAAGAGGAAACCGCTCCTTCCTGTTTCACTGGTGGATTTGGTAACGGCGGCGGATACATCTGAAATGCATATTTCTTTCGTGTTGATTCGCATGAATTGTGATTTTAACAACGGACTGTTAGTCGAAGTTGTACAGGACTATACGAGATAACATATCTCTGAAGTTACTGTAACAGTAGGAAGTTGTTTTATGGGTACGCTGTAGTACGTTTGAACATGCACCAGGATGTTGGAACTTAGTATGCACGCTTTGTTTCCACGTTGAATATTGCCTTGCCGTAGACTAAGATGCAAAGTGTTGAAGTAACTTTTGCTCCTGTTGGTCAATGTCGAAATTACGAATCTACTAAATCATCAGATATTGTAAAATTCTCTCCTGAATTTTTCAAATAAAGTTTTAGATGATGAAGAAAATATTATAAAATAACGCTAGGGACTTTTTGAACCATTTCTCTCTGGTTTTTGAGAAATGAATTTTTAAAAGTGTAAAATTTGTTGTTAAATGGTAA
This sequence comes from Perdita meconis, assembly GCA_030770465.2. Lineage (NCBI taxonomy): Eukaryota > Metazoa > Arthropoda > Insecta > Hymenoptera > Andrenidae > Perdita > Perdita meconis. Next base: position 2,105,378 of record JASKOS020000014.1, on the reverse strand, counting down.
CTAAGAAAACCGAATACTTTCCTATAAAAATAAATAGTCTAGGAAAATGACTTCATGCTAGAAAAATGTTAAATGTAGAAATGAAATAGAAATACAAATAAATTAGTGTTACAGTTCAAATCCGAATGCATGTAAAAGATAAGTTTTTCTGGGAAGATTTCAATTTGCTTTTATTGATATAAGTTTACCGAATTGCAATCATATATTATACGAGAAATGTTCATTATGGCTTTCCAGGATTGTGTTATCGTATAAGTATAAGGGACACCGGGACAGATTGTAACACGAGGTAAGATGTAATATAATTAAAATTTTTAGTAAGCTAATGTCATACGAGAGTGGTTTGAGAATATTGGTAACTTAACAACGCGATGTGACGGTTTTATTGGAAGACACATGCGTCATGTATAGATACAAAATAGATCTATTTTGTGATTATATCCCACAATTTTATCATTTAGAGCGCTTAAGTAAATTTTGTCTTCGCATTTTTATGTCATTATAATCGCTATTTGTAAACCGTTTAAATTATTGCTTTATCTCAAACAAAATCATTTTATTATAATTATTTTATTATTATATAATCTTTATTTATAACATGTTTATTATAATATGTGCACATTTGAGTAATTTAATGTTTTAATTTGCATTTGTGACGTGTAATGCAACGATTCAAACTTGGGATAAGTTGTAATAAATTGCTCGGGGTAAAATGTGACGTGTTACTACTTACCCTACTTTAAATGGTGATAAAGCAAACATGCTATTTGCTAAAATATTAGTTATTTTTGGTATGAAATCGTATAAGATAAAAACAAAAAGAGACTTTACAGACAGTAGAAAAAGAATGTGAAAGAAATAACTGTCGCTCTCTTTTCGTTTTTGAGATAAAAATTTTTATATTTTTGAAAATAATGGCCGCGGGCACCTCAATTATTGAGTATCTTGGAAGCTATACGTATGCGCATCTTACGCGCACGGAATCACGGGATGCGGGGAGATGCCATATTTTTGTATATTTTTCGGGTCATTATCTACACTGAGAGAAAAAATGTTTTAATTTATAATATACATTGTGCGAAATTTTACTATATTTTCTACTAAAACGGCAGGATTAGTGAAAGTGGTTATGTTTTTACTACACCAGTGTAGTAATATTTGGTTCTGAAGACTTGGTAAAAGCTACAACCTCGTGTGCTGATTTTTACTACACGAATGCAGCAAAGTTGGAACTTCACTCAAACTAAAAAGAATTTTTCTTTATGGAAATACTGATGTATGCTCGACGACGGGGAAGGCGGGGTATAGGATAGATAAGAGAATTATTATTGGTTATACAAAGTGTTGACGACTTGAGGAGGAAAACTTCGGTATGGAAGAAGAGAAGGTGGCGACGGACCCGCGCTTGAGTTGTGGAAGATTTGTTTTTCTCTCTAGTTTCTTTGAGTAGGGAGATCCGTTCCTATAGGAGCCAGCTACCATGCCTCTTTATCGGTTATTTCGTGAGAAATTTATAGTTGGTATTACCTGCGTGATATAGAGTTAATATTAGTTGTGAGAGTTCGACGACGACGATTATTACGAGAACACTCTAGCGGAAGCCCTATTAAACTAGGCGTATGCTCAGTAACTGCTAACGGTTAGGCCCATAACAAATACCTATGTCAGGAAATAAATTTTTCCAATATTAACTACATCATTTTTTGGACGTTTATGCGATATTCATTGAAAGACTTTGAAAACACAACGCTAAAAGCCAAACAAATTGAGGTTATGTCTCGAGATGCTACTTCTTTCCGAAGCGTAGATGTCGCTGTGTATCACAGCCTTCCGTAAATTTTACTACACTGGTCTATTAAATTCAGAAACACATATGCAATTCTTTCCTTTCTATGTGGTAGAAAGGAACGCATTTCACTCTATCCTGCTTCTTTACTACGTAATGTAGTAATTTCTCCGCCACGATTTTTTTCAGTGTAGAAAAAGAAATCGAAAGAGTGATCGCAATAGCTCTGGGTTAGATTTGAAATTGCGGCCACGATAACCACTTAGAACACCCTTAATCGCGGGTGTGAGGGCGCAGCCCCCACGCACATCGGGGGCCGGGGGCAGAATCCCTGGTGGGGAGTTGCAGGGGCGAGGCTCCACCACTACTTGGAAAGTAAGGGTTCAACTTTGAAGATACTGTCTACGCTTAGTGGTCTGCCATGGAAAAGAGGGACGTTATCTTTTTTATACGCGAAGCACGCGGTTTTTTACACGGTTCCACGGAGAACCGAATGACGTGGTATACTTTCAATATACTTACATAGGTCGTGCTGTCGTGGCGCGCTTCGCGCGCAAACAATTTAACATCCCCCTTTTCCATGGCAGACCACCAAGCGTAGACAGTATTTTCAAAGTTGAACCTTTACTTTCCAAGTAGCGGGGGAGGGGGGCTTCGCGTACCCAACCCCCCACCGGGGCTGTACTCATGGCTTCCGTTGTGCGTGGGGGCTGCCCATTCTGCCAATACCGTACGACTAATATCGAGGCGCCCGCAACCATCATTTTCGAATATATAGAAATTTATATACTAAAACGAAAAGAGAGCGACAATTATTTCTTTCAGATTCTTAATCTACGTGTCAGACTACATGATATAGCAAAGTTTCAAAGAAAGCGGTGAGTAGGAGGTAATTCTTAACAATTACCCTATGATTTAACATGTTTAAGAATGGTATAAGTTTTCATTTATACCTTTGAGAAATACTTATTTTTGTATTAAAGTAAATAAAATGGATCCGTTACATCTTACTCCAGGCTGAGGCTCATCACAACAAAAATTTACATTAATTTAAGATGAAGCTAAGGCCGGATTCAGACTATCGACCCGCTCCGAGAGAAGGTTATTTTTTTGTTTCTCTCTTTCTTCAGCTACTATATCTAACAAGGAGACGTTGTCAGAGTGATGTCTCAGATTTTGAAGGCACGTATTGGCACCTATAGGCTTTTTCTCCAACGTGCCGTAGTTTCGTTAGAAGAACAAGGAAGAGGATTTATGAGAGTTTATCCTCAATTACATCAAAGAAGTGTTTCGCAAATCTCAGTGGTCAAAGTGGTTACGTAGGTAACTCATAATATGAACCATTCAGTTTTTTCTTTTTTTCATTTTACCCCTTTTTCTTCGTCAGAATTGTATAACCTTGTAACTGTTTAAAGAAATAAATTTCTTTAATAATATTAAATTATTAGCATATTATAATAAAAACGATTGGATACTTCAGAATACATATATATATTTTTATCATAAACAAAGGCAGTTACAAGATTATAAGATTCTGACGAAGTGAAAAGAGTAAAATGAAAAAAGTCCCCTTCGCAAGATTTGAACTGCCGACTCCATATTATTAGTTAAATATTCTTCCTTATTTTTCTCAAATACTACGCCGCGTTAGAGAAAAAGCCAATAGGATTAGCTTCTGTGGAACCTGTACTTCAACATGATATTAAGTTTCATCAAAATCTGAGACATCACTCTGACAACGTCTCCTTGTAAGTGTCAAAGATTTTGTCATGTACTTACACCGAATGGATTAACCAAACATGTAAGTAGTAAGTCGCGCAAACTGTTTCATGATTAAAGAAAACATTCTCGAGATAGGTATAGCTATAAACATTTTTTTCGTTACAACCTGCTCCGGTCTGCTCTACCATTCCTTGTATCCTAAAAAAATTTGGTTAACAATTCGCATTGTCTTATGATTATAAATCTTTTTTCAGTTTTTAATATTTCTTTATTTATGTTGTCAGTAAATATCCTGTAGAATTAGCAATTTTTTGCATAAATGACTAGTATAAATCACATGTTCAAAATAGTGATATGTTATCACGATATGCTATACACGATAAATAATAATTTTCTTATGATAGTTTTTAGAGGAAAACATATTTACAAATGGAAGTATAATATGAATTTATCGTTGTTTCTTTTTGGACAAGTATGTTATATACATAAATTGGTAATTATAAAGTTGACAAATGTTGCTATTGTCCACACTTTGACCGCTATTTGAAGAAATCGTTAAATTTTATTTTTCCAACTGTTTTAATAGTAATAGTTTTTATTACCTCCGTGTTGTTATAAATAGATACTTTACCAACGTCGCTACACAGCTCTTACAACAGAATAAGGTAATTCAGTATTTAAGGAACTCGAAAGAATTAAATATTAAATATCTTTTCAAATAATGAGTATTGATAAAAACGGCCAAACACGTGTCGGCATATCTGTACTCTAGATTCACCAGAGAAAGTTTTATCAAAATCGATGACCCAATGACTCTGACCTCTCCTGGTAAGTAACTGACTCTTTTTTTGTTATTCAAAATAGTTTTTTTTATGAAAAAAAGGATGAAGGTAACTTTTATTTTATTATTGAACAAAGGAGAGCTGCTCATTATGATTTAGTCCAAAAATGATATTACAAACATCACTTAAATTGCGCAAGTATATTTCAAAATATTTACAAGTGAAAGCTACGTATTTATACAGAGATTGAACATAACTACCATTATATTTTTGTATTCTCGAATGAAGAATATTGTTTATTTACATAAAATACATTACAAAACCGAATTCTGAAATTTTAAGAAATTCAATTTTCCCACATTTTAAGGGTTTCTGCCTTACTGTGCGTCGATACCAGTGAAAATTGTTTAATTCTTTAAACTTTAATATTTAATAACAAATATATTAAATATCTGACTTAATAAACGTTTGCATAATATAACAGAGATTTTGATAAGTATCTCAGATTGATTGCAAACTTTCTAAAATCCTAAATTATTAAAATATTAATCTTGGACTCATTTCGCCTCCAAATATCGAAGAAATATGTTTGTACTCACTTATCAACTAACAGAAAAATTTGTATGTTAAATATTACCCTTGGATATCTAGTTTCCGTTTCCTTCTTTCCGGTCTCGTTACTACCGCATCCATTCTCGATAACGGCTCTCGCGTCATCAACCGATTTCCATCTCTTCAAGGGCCTCGTGGTCTTTGTGGGGGGAGCGACACTAGCCCTCCTAATCGTTTTCTTTCTATTTAATTCCATAAAATCGGGACCCTCCCAAGCCCTGTGTATCATATTGCACGTTTTGTCGTACAACGAAGGAAACTGATATCCGTCCGCGCAATACAGGAGATTCCGCGTTCGCTGGGTGACGTAGACATCGCCGAACACCCGCTCGTTCTCTACTGACACGCATTTCACGCGGTAGCTGATTTCTGCGTACTTTTTCAGCGGCTTCACGTTGCAGCTCATTTTGACGGTCCCACTGACAGCTTGACACAGGAAAAGTCGGTTCGAATCCACTGGTGGAAAATCCAAGGAGATATTCTGTGAGCGTTCAATCACCATCTGGGCCAACAGCGTTCATCGCGATCGCGCCAAATTTCCTCCTTATATCATTATAATATCAGTTTCTGCTTCTAATGATCTCACGAATGTAACATTTCCTAGGAAATGGACTTCACACGTGTCAACACGAAGGAACCTTTGCTCCTCCGTAGTTTTTGGTTATTACTCCCGCGTGAATCTCGCAAGTTTCCGTCATCGAACAACTTCAAACTCGTTATCGGATTACAACACGAGCTTGCGGCGAATGCAAATTTGTTATGGACGAAATGAGCAGCAATTTCGTGAAACGTGAATGCTTCTCGGATTGTGGGAATGTTCGAAGGGTAGTATTAAAAATTAGGTTCCCCCTTCCGATAACGTGGGTAATAAAAATTAAAATGATTAAGCGATTTTGCCGTTTCTTTGTCCGACTAAGCTAACCGATAAATTTCAAGGCGGCGTTCTCTCCATGACATTTATACACGGCCAGAGATAAAGAACGACCTTCTTCGCAATTGTAATTATCTAATATTTATCATTCTTGATAGGATGCTGCTCGTAGTTGTTCCTCTTGCTGTTGCGGAAATCAAGGTTCCCTTAGCATATGTTTTCATTGTTGTTGCAAAACGGCACAACGTAACGGACAGAACGCACGTTGTAAATTACTGAACAATGTTCACAGGTGATACGATAAAATACGCAGTTACTAGTATTACCGCTAAGAAATGTAAACGAATGCTTTTCCACATTACGCACCGTAAATTTTAAATTAATATTGCAATTATTGTTATCTGAAGATTATTATACTTTTACCATATTTCGGCATCACATGTTTTACGGTCGCACGACCGTAAAAACGATTTCAGATTGTAACGATTCCTTCACCTTTCACTATGAATTCACAGTACTTACAGTCACTGATACTTGAAAATTGTTTGAAAAATTTCATACGGATATTGGCAACGATCTACGAATTTTTAAAAAGAAAAGAGTATTTCAACAGTTTTTGTAACGTATTATCCGTGCACACTGCGCGTGACCTTATCAGAAGACCAGTAATTCGCTTCTGGTGGCCAGACCGCAACTGGAAGTGTCGACGATGATAATCGTTTCATTAAGTCCGTACCTACACTCACGTTGTCGACGAGCAAGTCGCCAGAGGTGGTGCACAACAAATGAAACAGCTGTCGTTATTTATATATCAACACGTGCCATGTGAAAATTGCCAGAACTTTACAAGCGTCCAGGAATTCCAACGAACGTCGCTAATAACTGTCTGCACTATCTGCCTGCTGCCTGCTAATAACTGTCTGTCTGAGAAATTACTGTCGCGCATAAAAATCGAAGGAAGAAAAAATTGAAGATAAATGCGAGGATTAACAGAAACTACGAAATAATATTTAACATCTTTTAAATCTGTAAAAGAACGTGAGAGAGTGTGCTCGACGAGACTTTCCACTTATGTAACATCCTCCTCCTATTCTAATTTCCTTGGCGCCCTATTTACAGTAAATTTACAGGCCACGTCGCATTCCCACGATTTCCTTGCCTTTGCGAAGCAAGAAGTGCTAAAGGAAGTGCCGATTTTAAGGCGGTCATCAAAACCAGCGTTATCGGCGCCGCTGATAGCGCGCCCGATGTAATGTAGTGCATACTCAGCTAGAATTTTAAATGCTCGCCGGGAGTGCAGTAGTCGTTCACCTGGCAGGTTCAATAACCCTCTTTCCTCACGAAAAATCGTTGGCAAGAGACAGGTCCCCCATTTCCCTATCGCAGAGCGCATGCAGAAGATAACTTTCTCAGTTTGCACGAATTAACTCACGCGGAATAGCGAAACACTGCACACATTAATCGAACAAGTTATCAGGCACCTCCTTACACATTTAATCAGAGTCTAAAATCTTGAGTATGAAAATTATAGAAATTATGCACAATTTTTAGACTAGTCAACAAACACTAGTCAAACAATTTAGAAAATATGGCAAAAGAGAATAGTAGTCCTCAAAATATGACAATTCGTTCACAAAGGTGAACGACAAAAATCTTGTTTGATCGATCCGCCATGTGCGTTCAAGATATTGTCGCTATAGAAACGGAACATTATGGCCGACTATCTGGGCAGAAACTGCACCGCGATTCCCATAGTATTCGTGGAGGATTATGCTTTACGACTGGAGCACTACGTCACATTTGCGAGGCGATTCGATCCGCTCGTAACCCGAAAATGGTAGAGACGCCGTGTGTGTGCGCGGAGCAGAGAGCGAAAGCGGAGAAAACTTCGCTGGGTCCACGCACCGATGACGTTTATCGAATCTGCAACCTACCGATGCGATTCATATATCCACGTGAGTTTGTTGTAAATTTATTAGTATCCTGAAAAGGACACGTTATCAGTCAATAAATGATCCGACCGTCTATCGAATTACGTGAAGATATTAATTCATGAAGTGTCGATTGTTGCCCCGAGGAGATGCAGATAGAAGGTTCGCTGAACTCGTAGAAATTGATTCCGCGTATCATGAAAGTAACACATTTAGTAGCCGATGACCACCACGAGAACTTCTTCGTACTAAAACGATAACGTTCGACTATTAATATGCCAGTGTTGACGATCGGTACGTTCGTCGAAGCTTATCTGTGGTGCGGGCATTTTTGCACATGTCGCAGAAACCCTTCACAAGATAGCCATTGTTGCGAGTACACACGATTCCTCTCTTTAACTGCGCATCTTCTGCTGGAGGATCGTTTTATACCGCAGGCAAGGGTCGATCTTTCATGCGGTCGATTTTGTTAAAAAATGTTTAACGGATTCTGAGAGGATACCTCGGGAGAAAGGGAGATACTTTTTACTTATCGGCACGATTGAAGTCGCTATTGAAGTTTAAGTGCTTCCGTTTAAAGAAAAGGTTGTCTACACAATTTATTAAAATCGATGACTGTTTCTCAAATAATACAATGCATGCATAGAGTCATTCGGGGTAAAAGCACGCTTTTTTGCTGTTTTTGCATCACTGTTGCCGAAACTACCATGATATTAGGAACACTTTTTTGCGTTATCGGTAGCATATTTGATAGACTCATAAAATGCAACGAGTATTTGACGATAGGCGAAACGTTTTTTTTTAAATTAAGAATAAGAGTGACTTGGTCAAACTGCGTACCTTTACCCCGACATGTGGGTAAAAATACGCAGTCGTGTGGGTAAAAGTTCGCATGTAGGGTAAAAGTATGCATTCAGGTGTAATAAAAGAAAATGAACAAATAATACACAGATGGAACATATTTTTATATTATCTTTAATAAATGAAGCTAAACATGACAAAAACAATAGAAATTAGGAACTTCAAATTTAAGAAAGTATCATAAAATTATAATTTTTCATAGATTCAAAAAACGAAATTATGTTCAAGCCTTTATCAGAGCAGATATGTTTTTAATCCAAATATTATTAAGAGTTCAAAAACAAGTAGACAGTAACCTAAATACTAGTGCGTACTATTACCCCCGTCCTTTTACCCCATTTGACCGGTAACCAAAACAATTCGTACTAGTTCAAATTCCAATAAAGTTAAGTTAAAACGTAATTCTGGAAAAAATCGTTCAATAACTATATAAAATCAACAAGAACAACTTAACTCTAAGAATACATAAATAACACGTACACAAACTTTTGCCTGGTACGAAAAAAATCGAAATTACACGATAATTTGAAGTTTTTACTTGTAATTCACAAAGCGCGACTCGCACCGCTCAAAAAGTGTTGACACAAAATGGCGGCCCACGCGCACCCAATCCCGACGAGCCAGCGTCCCCGCCCTCTCACCCCCCCTCAGAGAAAACGGCACTGCGTACTTTTAACCGCTGCGTGCTTTTACCCCGAATGACTCTATAATCATGAAAAGTGATTTAAAACTTCAATGACAGGTTATTTAAATGTCATTGTTTAAAACAGCGGTTCTCAACCTTTTTTCCCGCGTACCACAGAACCAATGTATGATCAGGTCACGTACCACTTTGTATATTTTTGACCAACAAATGGTGCACAAGTACATATAAAGAAGTATGTCTCAGGCTTTGAACTATGGGTAAAAAATAAGTAGAAATAAAAAGGAATCAGATGTAATTTATTTTATATATTGAAAATACAAGTTATCTTTTACCCAGACATGTTAAACGAAACTGTTAAGTACAAACTAGATAGGTAATAAACAGACTTTTTGTACTTTGTACATTCTTTTAATTCTTTTGCAAAACTGCATAATTTTTAAATTTGATACCATTTCACGTATCACCTGGGAATATGTATTCTACGTACAACCTATGGTACGCGTACCATAAGTTGAGAACCGCTGGTTTAAGAGTTTGAGGCGACGATCTACTTCTTCTGGCTGAGATCGTCTGATTATGTAATACTTTATAAAATACAAACGGCGTTAAAATGATCGGAATTTAAAATAATTGGTATTCAATTTCAGCTGCTTGAGAATACTAAACTGCGTTCCACGAGAGAAAGGACTCGCCTGTCGACCAGTTTTCGCACGCTTTGCGCAGATGACGCCTACCCTCATTAGTTATTGGCGCTATCTCTCCAGAGCGCATCCCTACCCACGCACCTCCTACTGGGCCCTCGAGGGTCCCATAATTTTTACGAAAAGTCAGTTCTCTGAGCGTTAGCGACGGATACGGTGAGCCTTTTCTATCATTGGGGCTTTTCACGAACCCCCATGGAGAAGTCAGTGGGGGCAGTGGTGACGGAGTGCGCGAAGTAGAGATCTGCACGGGCCGAGCCAAGCGGGCTTTCCCCTTCCACACCTCGGCCCGGCTAACCCGCGTAATCCGCGTAACCCGGCTGAACTGGTCGGCCCGTTCAGCCCGTTCAGCCCGTTCGGCCCGTTCAGCCCGTTCGGCCCGGTCGGCCTAGCGATCGCTTAGCGCGCTTGCGCGACTACCGAATTTCAAATGCACTGCGTGACTTTCGGCGCCACGCGTTTTGCGCCACTTCGCACTTCGAGAAATAATGTTTAAGGCAATTTATTAATTTGTGTAGGGACAAATTATTTGAAATAATCGTGTGCCAGTTTAGTAACCAGAGAAATTATTTTTAAGATTAGTTTGTTTTTTGTATTTAAAATGAAACTATTTATCATTATATTTTTTTCTCAAGTTTAGAATGCGCGTTATTCAAAGATAAATTTATATAGAAAAATTGACTGGTGTGCAAATTGTAAATATTCCGGTATTCTATACTTAACAATTCATCTAGCTCAATGATCTCTTATGTTAAATTATTTTCAATAATTCATGTGAATTGTACATCAAATTGGAGTTCCTTTTCTTATGTTATTTATAATGAATCTTTAAAAATAATTCAGTATTTTAAATTATCTGTTATTAACAATCTGTTATTAATCTGTTATTAGCGCTAAGCGATCGCTAGGCCGACCGGGCCGACCGGGCCGAACGGGCCGAACGGGCCGAACGGGCTGAACGGGCTGAACGGGCCAACTAGATCAGCCGGGTTACGCGGATTATGCGGGTTAGCCAGGCCGAGGTGTGGAAGGGGAAAGCCCGTTTGGCCCGGAGTGGAAGGGGAAAGCCCGCTTAGCCCGGCCCGTGCAGATCTCTAGCGCGAAGCAGGTCCGTTCTCTCGTGGAACGCAGTTTATGTGTAAAAGGCGATAAACAAATCTCCCTCGTGCTACCTAAGAAGCTCAGGACAATTTTAATGGAAATGCTGATTTTTCACAATTTCTCAGAGGACCTCGTAAACTATAATGTTTAAAAAATCATACTTACCTAAGTATCTGAAAAACGATACAAGTTTGAGGGCTTTACTGGAAAAAAAATTGAAATGTAAATTTTATTTCACAAATAAATATATTTATTACTTAAATTTTCTCAAACCTGTAATAGAATATATGTATTAATAATTCACAGAAATATTACTCATAACAGTAGATATATTTTTTTAGTCGGTGAATAGTGCCCAGATCGAACAATGTAAAGACAGAATTCGCTGACGAATCACGTTTTCAATCTTAATATTTCATAACTCTAAAAACTTGCAATTTTTGAACCTATTTCCCTTTAAAGTATTCAGCATTTTGTTTTATTTTACCACATCTGCCTTTAATTTACAAGGGAACATCGGGGACTGATACACGCCGATTTTAATAAAACCGCGTACACGTTCGTGCCCGTTTTTATTTTAAGGGAGAAATAAACCCCTCCATTCGAACTGCCCCTTCTATTGTATAAGTGTTCATGAACCATCTAAAAAAGTAGTTGAAATAAAAGTTATACCATTTCTTGGCTTGCATAAATTTGTGTAAACAATTTAAAAAAAATGGTTTAATAAAAATTTCATTACCCTCCTTTTTTGAAAATTTTTTGTTTTCTGATAATTAAAGATGCTTATTACAAGTATAATTATCATAATTATTGCATATAGTACCTTCACTGTAAATTTTACGTACTTCTTATCTGTATAAAATTTTCATAACAATAACATATTTCTTATCATAATACAATAAAGTTCGTTTATTTATGTACTCTTTCTAAAATATTATATTGTGTACAATGATTACAATTATTCTTTATATGCAATTTATTCTTAAAATGTTTATGTGGAATTAATGTTAAATAGAGGCGAAGGAAGATGAAAATAAACATTATTTTCTTCCATCAAGTATTTTTTATAAAAATTTGTCGTGTTAAATTAATCCCAAATACTATCAAGATCGCAATTACAAGTCAAGATAAAATATACACAAAATTTTAGGTGACACTATTACATAAAACAATTACAATAAAAATTTTGTGTGTATCTTATCTTGGCTAATAAATCAATCACTTTGCATAAAATTTTCATAACATTAATCTTATCATAATACAGAGTATACCAAACTAAGTGCGGAAGCCGTTAAGGGGAGATTCCTGAGGTGATTTTAAACAACTTTTCTCTTAGCGAAAATTTTCGTTGCGGCTTTGTTAACGAGTTATTATCGAAAAACACCGACCAATAGAAACACGAGGAAAGTGTATGAATTTCAACGCGGGCTTCAGCTGTGAGTAGTATTGGCCAGTCACCGTCCGCGCCATCATTAATCTGCTGTACTTGCTCCCCGATTGGTCGGTGTTTTTCGTTAATAACTAGTTAACAAAGCTTCCAAAGACATTTTTGCAAAGGAAAAAGTTGTTTAGAATCACCCCAGGAATCTCCCTTTAACGGCTCCCGCACTTAGTTTCAGACACCCTGTATGATAAAATTTGTCTATTTTTTACTCTTTCTAAAATATAATTATACAACAATAAGAAACTCAGTCGGGATATTATAATCCATTACAATTTGCAACAATAGTTGAAGAAATTTCATTTGATATAGTTATTGCAATAGTGAAATTTCTCAAAAAAGTGCTTGAAACATAAATCGTTTTACTCGAAGCACAACGAAATACATACAGCTAATTCTTCACATACATCAGAGCTCTTTCGCTAACTTGTTTTGCAGAGCAATAATTTACTGGATTTTCATACCGAGACGGACGTTCTTTTATGTATCCACTTTTGTACCATGAATATTTAAACAGATTCTGGAATCTAGATGAGGATAACTGATTATGTACAAGAGATTGTAATCTTATAATATTATTTCTGTGGTGTAATTCAACGTGGTGATTCGAGAAAACTTCTTTGGTATCGTAAGAAATTCTACTTCCCTTTCTTCAGGAACAAGTTCTTGTAAAACATTTGAGCACTGTCCACTATATAAATCGAGTAACAATACGTTTCAAGATCCCACATTTGTTAATAATATTTGCGCAAACCATTTTTTGAAATGATCAAAAATTAGTTTGGTAGATTTTGAAGCAGAAACATTTGGCGGGATGAATAAATTTTCTTTGGTAGATTTTGAAGCAGAAACATGTACATTTGGCGGGATGAATAAATTTTCTCTTATCCTTTGTCTAAATTGCCCAGTTGACTGTTTCAAGCCTATACATATGCATAAAAAGGCGAAAGCAATTTTCCGTCTGCAGACACACTAGGTAATTTTATAACTGCGAGTTGTTGAGGATGTGCATTTTTAATCTCTATACAGCTATTGTTCGACCCGAATGAAATTCCAGATTGAAACCACTTTCATCGGAATTCAATGTATTTTCTGTGCCATACTTATTAAATCTGGTTTTAAAATTTAAGTAAAATAACTAATGATGTTTATTCCTTATAAAGCCAATTACGTACAACAGTCCATAATAATCGTAATTGTTCTACGTAATAGCGTCACCTTTTTTTTTCGAGGGGGAGGGTCCCGAGGTAGTGTGGGACTTGCACCCACTAAAACCCCCCCTTGTGGCCTGCCCGATGCGCTTAGCGGGGGGGGGGGTGTCGGGAACCAGTAGAACAGTAGAAGGGGAATCCCATACCGCGAGGCTTGGCTCGTATGGATCGTGACAGGCCTGAAAACAGGCGCGCGTTAGTTTAGCTAGCGCAGGACGACGCGAGCCCCTGCGTGGAGCGCGTGACGTGTGTTGTGCCGAAGTCTCCCCTCCACGTCGCATCGCGTCGCGTCGTCCTGCGCTAACTAAACCAACGCGCGCCCCACGCGAGCTCCAACGCGCTCGCCAAGCCGCTCGCGTGTATCGCTATCCGGCCATTTTTCAGGCGTGCACGATCCATACGAGCCGAGCTACGCGCCGTTGGATTCCCCCTTAAGACACATCCGACACCCCCCCCTTCGTCACGCTTTCGCGCTCCTTCCCGAAAGAAGGGGAAGCGTTACCTCCCCCTTCACCTCCCCTTTTTTGACGACGAACGGGCCACACCATGCGCCGTGCCTTCCCGGGCTACTATATAATAGCGTCACCTAAAATTTTGTGTATATTTTATCTTGACTTGTAATTGCGATCTTAATAATCTTTAGGATTAATTTATCACGACAAATTTTTATAAAAAAAATACTTGATGGAAGAAAATAATGTTTATTTTCATCTTTCTTCGCCTCTGTTTAACATTAATTCCACATAAATATTTTAAGAATAAATTGCATAGAACGAATAATTGTAATCATTGTCCACAATATAATATTTTAGAAAGAGTACATGAATAAACGAATTTTATTGTATTATGAGAAGAAAAATGTTATTGTTATGAAAATTTTATACAGATCAGAAGTACATTTTAAAGTGAAGATACTACATGCAATAATTACGATAATTATAGACTGTAATAGACAGTTGAATTGATAAAACAATAAGCGTCTTTAATTATCAGAGAGAAATAAAAATTTTCAAAAAAGAGGGAGGTGAGAACGAAATTTTTATAAAAATATTTTTTTTTTAATTATTTACACAAATTTATAGACGCCAGAAAATGGTAGAACGGTAAATGTTCACTTTAGGGCAGACTTTGGAATTAAGTGACCTCCGATTTCCGAGGGCGACGCCTCCTTTCTCCCGCCGCGCGTCTCACTTCCCGCGACAGCCGTAGTGCTCGGTAGGCGCGTGCCACATGAATCGCGCATGGCGCATTGGGGCGACGCTTGTATCAATAAATTTCCACATCACCCACGACGAAGTACTATCGTCGATGCGTGTTTTTTTTTTTTTGTCAATGGCAACAAGCCCTCAAGTATCAAGAAGAACTGTGCGATTTTCAACACGATATTTCTTTAAAAATGAGGCAAGAAAAAGGAGCCGAATTCTTCAAAATTCTAGATGAATCGTACCTCTGTCTTAAAAATTTCGCGCTTCGACTTTTCTCAATGTTCGGATCGATTTATTTGTGCGAATGTTCGTTCTCGAAAAGCGCATATTTGCGAACGATTCTTCGCTCTTGTCTTTGATGCGCACAGCGACGTCCAGCCTCCCCATTGATATTTTAAGTTTGTCGAGCACTTATTTTTCTGTACACGATTTTCAAAATTATTAATACGAGACAGTGGAATAAATAAATAAAAAAATAAGCCTACAGGAGATACCACTGACAAAAGAAAACGCATCGACGATAGTACCTCATGGGTGATGTGGAAATCTATTGATACAAGCGTCGCCCCAATGCGCCACGTGATTGATGTGGCACGCGCCTGAGGCCTACCGAGCACTCCGGCTGCCGCGGGAGTGAGACGCGCGGCGGGAGAAAGGAGGCGTCGCCCTTGGAAATCGGCCGCGGAGGTCACTTAATTTCGAAGCCTGCTTTAGGGTACACCTCACCGATTTTGATGAAATTTAGATATATTATAAAACTCGAAATTCTGAACAACTTTTTCCTATACATATAACCGCCGCTCTATTTTAATTTCCGAAATATTCTCGAAAAACCGCCGCTACTACTACATTGTAGTTAAACTTGTAAAAACGCTATTTCCTCACCGATTTTGATGGGACTTTTTTTAATCACTTTGTTTGATCATTCGGAACAACTGTTTCTTATACATGTAACCATCGGTCGGCCTCGGTTTTCGAGTTATATACAAAAACAGTTTTGTTAATTATTCAGAATTGGGATGACCCCACCGATTTTGATGACCTTGAAATATGTTGTCAAGGCCATCATTCTAAACAACGTTTTCCTACACATATACTAGACGGTCGGCTGTAATTTCCGAGATATTCGCAAAAAATTTACTTTTTTTTACCGATTACTTTTTTTGCCAATATCTTGGAAACTAAAGCCGAACGGCGGTAACATGTATAGAGAAAAGTTGTTCAGAATGATGACCTTGACAACATATTTCATGGTCATCAACATCGGTGTGGTCGGTTCTATTTCGAATAATTAACAAAGCTGTTTTTGTGTATAACTCGAAAACGAAAGCTGAGCGGCGGTTATATGTATAGGAAAAAGTTGTTCAGAATTTCGAGTTTTATAACATAGTTGAGTTTCATCAAAATCGGTCAGGTGTACCCTAAAGTGAACATTTACCGGTAGAACTTCTGTTTCAACTATTTTTTTTAAATCTTTTGCCGTTTAAGATTCATGAGCACATATACAGAAGGGGCGGTTCGGATAAGGGGGTTAATTTCACCCTTAAAATAAAAAACGAGCACGAACGAATTATGGGTAAATTCATGGATAGCTCTCATGAACATGTGGACACAATTTCATTAAAATCGGTGTGTATCAATTCCCGATGTTCCCCTTTTGTTAGCTTTAAAATTTATTTTATTTTTTTGTGTTGAATAAATTGTTCACCTGCAGAGTACTCTTCAAAATATACATTTTTTATTCTCTTCAGTGGAAAAAAAATTTGATTTCTATTTAAATATTTTTTCAAAAGCTTCCACAATTCGTATCTGCGCCTTAGAAAGCTTTAAAATAGCTTTTTTCCGGTGCGATACTTTGAAATATTTTAGCTCCTTTCTTTAAAAAATTTCGAAAACAGTCGAACACTTCGTAGAAGGTAAAATATCCTATATAGGTTAGAATGTTGTTGATTCGTTAGAAATGTTTATTGCTCTTTTTGCCCTTGACGTTGATCTAAAATTTCAGCACATAATTCATAGTAATAGAATTGCAACTCAACTGAGCGTACATATTAGATACCCGGGTATATGAAATACTCGAGTAATTGTGACGTTTTCGACTAACTTCAATCAACTTCTAACTTCAATTTTCCACTAACTTCAGTAAATTTACGATCGCTATGAAGTTAGTTAATAGTGTTTCAATTACTCACGGACCAATCAGAATGTACGTAATTCATTTGTATAGTTTTAAATATTTCCGCGACGTTATATAAATGGCAGCACTAGTTTAACCACTCAAGATGGCTGCAAGTCAAATCCCTCCCCGCGCAGAGCAGCACCTCTCTAGCCTATAGATGTATTTTACTCTCAGTCCTTTAGGTCCGTGCAATTACTCGAGTATCTTAGATATACTCGGGTATCTCACGTGTACTCGGGTAATTTTCGTTTACACGGGTGTTTCACGAGTAACCCGAGTACCCGAGTAGCTCATAAGTAATACCGCACATACACCGTAATAAACAATGTTCATCGAATTTCTAGTTTGAAATAAGTCTTAAATCGCTTGTATCATCAAAATATTCATCTCTGTTTGAATGCAGAAACAATAAGGAAAATTAATTTTTAAACTTAAAATGTTTTACATTTTTTATAAATGGCTTAACAACCTACAGAAAGCTCTCGACTACAATATTCTGTATTCACTGAAAAATCACTCATTACAAATTGCTTAATTTTTCTACTTTTGCCTCGAAATAATCTCATGATCTTGTTATGTCTCTCTTGAAAATTTTAACTGGAACAACTGGTATTATTATTATCTATGTTATTATGAATATACGCATATGTATATGGGGCATTCCACGCCAAATCGGACAGTTTTGGAACTTTGATTTTTTGATTTGTCTAAAATTTTTTTATATCATTCTACCCATTAAATGAAATTTTTTACCGTTCTTTTTCAATTTTTTTATCGAACCGTTTTCGAGATATCGATTCTCTCGGTTTTTTCTTCTAATAAATGTAACTTGGCCAAAAGTAGACGAATTTGAGTGCTTTTTTTTTCATTCTGAAGGATTTTTCGCGCACTTTCTGAAGAAAAATATAAAAAAAATTTTACTCGTTTTTTTCGGTATGATTTTTCAATTTTTAGGTTAAATTATTTTTTTGAAAAATGTTTATCCGTTTTGATTTTTTTGAAAAATTTATATGTTAAAGATCTGCTTTTTCAACAATTTCTGTGAAAATTTCATAATGGGATTCCGATTCTTTATATTTTTTTCATAATTTTGAAAATTCACAAAAAAAATGTTTTTCATGATTTATTGAAAATTAGCATATATTTTTATAATATTACATGTAATAAAATTTTTGTAAAAGATACTTAATGTTATTAAGTAATTTCTTTCGTCATTACAAGTTAAGTACATGGATATTTCTTACCAGCAATCGTGAAATACATCTATATTACTATATGCATCATTTATTTTCGTTGTGTCTCGTCTTACAGTGAAAATCTGATTGAAAGTTCTTCAATTAAACTGTGATGAAAAGTAAAAGTGACACATAAAGTGTAATTTCGATAATTACACCGACTGCTCAAAATTTGTTAACTGCACTATTTATAAATAGTCAGTACTAGTCTCAAATCTTTCAACTGTCGGTGATTCCTTAAATGAAAAGGATTGCAACATCGGTTAAACTGACTTTTTCTTTCCATTATTAAGTTATTTAATGAACACAGTAAATTTTGTTCACAATCACGATTTACACAATAAAATCAATACACATTATGTCACATGTATGATTTTACAGCAATATTGCACGTGCAAGCGTACACACATGTGACACGACTGGCGCCGAAAACGTAAGTGCTCGTGAATAACGGCCATGAACTTGACCACCCCGAGGTATCGATTATTCTGGATCAATATCACTGCGCGCGTACATGGATCATGTGCAGTGTGCAGTTGACAAATTTTGAGCGGTCGGTGTAATTATCGAAATTGCAGTTTATGTGTCACTTTTACTTTTCATCACAGTTTAATTGAAGAACTTTCAATCAGATTTTCACTGTAAGACGAGACACAACGAAAATAAATGATGCATATAGTAATATAGATGTATTTCACGATTGCTGGTAAGAAATATCCATGTACTTAACTTGTAATGACGAAAGAAATTACTTAATAACATTAAGTATCTTTTACAAAAATTTTATTACATGTAATATTATAAAAATATACGCTAATTTTCAATAAATCATGAAAAACATTTTTTTTGTGAATTTTCAAAATTATGAAAAAAATATAAAGAATCGGAATCCCATTATGAAATTTTCACAGAAATTGTTGAAAAAGCAGATCTTTAACATATAAATTTTTCAAAAAAATCAAAACGGATAAACATTTTTCAAAAAAATAATTTAACCTAAAAATTGAAAAATCATACCGAAAAAAACGAGTAAAATTTTTTTTATATTTTTCTTCAGAAAGTGCGCGAAAAATCCTTCAGAATGAAAAAAAAAGCACTCAAATTCGTCTACTTTTGGCCAAGTTACATCTATTAGAAGAAAAAACCGAGAGAATCGATATTTCGAAAACGGTTCGATAAAAAAATTGAAAAAGAACGGTAAAAAATTTCATTTAATGGGTAGAATGATATAAAAAAATTTTAGACAAATCAAAAAATCAAAGTTCCAAAACTGTCCGATTTGGCGTGGAATGCCCCATATACATTGGTATATACATACTCAATTTTTTTTATATAGTATACAGAATCAGAAAATTTTTTAATTTATTCTAATTCTAATAATTCTAATCTTACATCTTTCTCAAAATTAAAGTAGTTGTTATTTCAAATGATCATTTTATTTCTTCAATATTTGCTTTCAAATTTCTCCTGCCAGTAGGAAATTCATTATTTTTCAATGTCTTACAATCAATTGGCCAATTGGTAGAAGAAAAATCAGTAACCATTACATTTTTTTAAATTAGTGATTCCCCTGAGCGGTCCTAGAGAACAAAAGAACTAGAAGGTATTGTTTTTCAAGAGAGCATTTCAAAGTTAACCAACTCGAAAATTATATCAAACTGGCGTCATAGTAATAATTATCTATATTTATACTTCTTGGAATTTCCAAAAAAAATCGTCAAAAATAGCTCTACGTTTTCAAGTAAAATAAAAAGGACATAGAAAGTTCAAATTTTCATTATTTTCAGTTTACCCTGTCCTCACAATCACATATAACTCTTCAACACACATATCTCGAAACCGCTTCTTGAAACTTCTGATAGTCGGTTTCAATAAAACAGACCGCATAACTCAGGATTGCGTCAACCGCGAAACATGGAGATTCCGATAAGGCAGTCGATCGAGGAGCCGCAGTCATCGAAACGAGCAAAACGCTCGGTTTCCACGAAACTGGGCTTACCCAAGTTACATCGCACATAGTATAGTTGATGGTGCGCATATAACGTATCGAATGGTATCTCTTCGTGAATAGTAATTAAGAGGAGCATTCACTCGGCCGCTCTGTCACGCGTTCAGTGCTCATCCAGCGTCTGAACCGCACCATGAGTCGCTTCCTCTTTCCCATTTATCTCATCTTATCGGTCACCGCTCAAGAGGTTCGCGCGGAGGAAGCGGACTGCCAGGTTTACAACCATCTTTACGTTTGCTTGGCCGACGGCGTGCTTCAAAGCGTTGCGTTTGAAGATGTGAACGCGGTGCAGACCATCGAGGACATTGAGCTGCACCTGGAGGGCCTCGGGATCGTCGACATAGCCAGGGACGCGTTTCTCGAGGTCGCCAATTCCTCGGCCCTCTACATACGTGACAACGAGCTCACCACCATCGCCAGACACTATTTCTTAGCCCTGGACCAGCTGACGTACTTGGATCTCAAGAACAACACCATCCGGGACATCGAGGACGGCGCTTTCGCCAAGCTGCGCAGCCTGGAGACGCTGTTGCTGGATTACAACAACATCGCCACGTTCAGACCCAGTGTATGGAAAGGTCTCGTCGATCTGCACGAACTGTACGCCACGAATAATACCATCGTGCTGAGAAGGAACATGTTCAAGGGACTCAGACACTTGGAGACCCTTGCGCTGGATTCTAATGAGATTTCGGAGATACCCGTCGGAGCTTTCAACGGTCTTCCGCATTTGGACCTTCTTTATCTGTCCAGGAACAAGATCTCGTCGCTCCACGTGGACACATTCCGAGGTCTCAGTGAGATTAATGAATTGGATCTCGGACGGAATAGTTTGACGATTATTTCGGGAGGGGTGTTTCGACAGCTGAAAAATCTGAATTCGTTGTGGCTCAACGGGAACGAAATCGCCACGTTGAAGGCAGACGCTTTCGAAGGATTGGACAACCTGTCGCTCCTGTTCCTGAATAAGAACAAGCTCCGTTTCGTGGACATGGCCGCCTTTGCGAGGATGTTGAACGTCACGGTTGATCCAGGATTTAAGATACGGGGAATGGTGGTAGAGAGTGTTTCCAAAGTGTGGGGGCGGTTTCGGTGTAGCCACGTCGAGGATCGCTCGCCGTACGAGTGTACGGAAATAGAGTTGCTGAATTAGTTGACTGGAACTGTGAAAACTGAACTATGTCATACTATCGGAATCTCAAATTACTGTATTCGTGAAAGTAGCCTTAATTCTTTACACTCTAATTTTTTGTAAAATTCGCCAATACTATTTAAGATTAAATTAGGGAAGCAATGTTAATACTTGTGTGAAATAATATGTTAGTTTTTAAATCTTTGAGTTGTAACACTGCATTATTGGAGTACATTCCTTAATGGATTTCTTGTTTAGGTAAAAGGAATAGGAGTGAAAAGGGTTAAAGGACGATCAGTTCATATATTACTGCCTTGCATATTTTTTACTTTGATATTATATCAAAACTTGACAGTGCTATATTAGGCACCTTTATTTCTTATTAGAGAATACTGGTGATCTCTGTAATCTTTTCAAATTTTTTTAAACTATTTGCGAAGGAATTTGCAATCAGACGTGGGACGAAAAGCATTTTATCCGATGGAAGTTATTTTTACAGGGATCTTCAGAGGATACCGGCAGGACGAGAGTCCACTTCCGCATCCTTGTTACAGGAGCACGTCCATGGATTATGGATGGTACGCGCCATCAATTCACACGGTGCCCACGACTTATTATCCTCGAGATACTTCTTTCAGCGACGGTCAGGCGCGAGGGGGGATGTATCAAAATCGCTCCTTGAACACCGCACTAGATAGAACCATTGTTTAAGAATTTTATATTACTCTGTATAATCCAATTGCTTTGTAAAATTTATACATAACTATCTTTGAAATAATACTCAAAGTGAATATTGTCATGTACTGAATAAATACTTTCAATAAATTCGTAAAATATAATTGTATTAAAGGAGTTTGAATCTCAATTATAAAGATGAAAAAAAGCTGCAGTAAAACAGGAGGCAGGATCGTAAAATTGACAAGAGGCCCTACTGCGTTTCAAGTTCATGTATATGTACATATATAGATATATTTTCTTTATTATTACAGTTTAGCTTACGGTTATCGCAGTAATCGTTTTTCAACAGGCTCTACACGTTCCACCCACACGATTGCGCGGTATCCCGACACTAAAAGTGCTCTCTCGATTACTGTGATTAACTCGATTTTTACTCGACTTTGGAAGTAAATAACATCTTATAATTTCGATTGCATGCCATATTTTCTCTCGGTTACGCGGTTGATTTCCCGGGTAAATGTCCATCATAGTGTTAATGGTAACTTCAACTTGTATCTTTTTATATATATATATATTTATATATATATTTATATTTATATATATTTATATATATATATATATATATTTATATTTATATATATTTATATATTTATAAGTGAGCTTACATGACATAATGTGACAGGTCAATTCGATCCAAAGAGTCCTTAACTAATCTTCAAACGCCTTAACAACCATAACGACTTGCGAAAACGCTCGACGTGTTTCCATAGTCCAGTATGGCGAGTATTTGCTTTTTCCTTAATGCGATTGGATGATAGGCAAATTCTAATTCTGTTGTTCCGCGCCGAACAACTCGTGAGAACATCGAGGAACTCCATGCATCGATCGAAGTAGAAATTTGGGAGCAATTGACGTGAATCGTTTCATTCACTTTATTGATGGCAAAAGCTTCGACAGTATATTCTCAATTAATCAAAATTTATTTTACCGTCGCTCCTTTTACCCAGAAATTTTTCCACATTGCGTCACGTATCAAAATGTCCTTCATGGCGTCGTATGGAAAACTGTGTAAAAGGGGAAGGAATCGTCGACAGAACCTTTGGATAATTATTGTGAACAGTTTTGTGTTGAATCGTCATAATAATCAGGGGCCTCTGTTCGACGTTAAAAACTATTCTCGCCAAATGTCACGGATCCCTTAGCGCTCTGCGTTCCGTTTGCTCCCCGTGACTCCTTTGAATCAATCTTGCGGTCATAAGTTAGATCAATTGAGGCACAAGGAAGCTGACACGTACGTGATCCTTAATAAACGTTTTAACTGCGGATATAAAACGATCATTATGGATCGAGCTCTCTGGAGGGAGATCCCTTTGATGTTCCGTGAAATACTGTACTCGTTACTCGTCAGACTCCCTTAATTCATTCAAAGTCTCTTCGAAAAGGAACTTTGATCACCCACCTGAAGGGTACGAATCGTCCACAAAGGTATTAGCATCAGAATCATGAGAAGGATCGGTAACGAGCACCCGACGCGGTCAGTTTTCCACTTTACATGTACCATCTTGTATCCTATACACGATCCTATACATTGTACTACTCGTTATCATTTCTCTCGAACTCTCAATGTGTTTAACGCTTATTGGATTAGGACTACCCCCAATAATACGATGATCTCTTAACGGCTAAACGATGACAGATAGAACTCGCATTTTACGCATTTTTTATTTAACGCTTCTCTCTTACCTTTTTTTTTCACGTGGCGATTAGATAAACGTAGTAAATAATCGTACGATCAGACGATTGGTGATCATCCGACGTATTGATAGAAACGATCGACGCCCTGACGCGATCGCCGCGCATTCGATCTCAACGATTCGTTGTTCGTTTGACGTCCACGATCGAGCCTCTCGAAGGACTTTTACTTCGACGAGTCTCGGTCGTAAAACATTGGAAAAAAGGGGGACGAGTGTCCAGCGATCGACGACACGGTGCCCATTGCTTGCGCGCGACCGAACAATCGCACTCGGTTGCCGGAGGAAGCAACTGTCGTGGTATTGACTCCGCCTCTTCGTCAATTAGCGACGGAGAGGTAGAAGTGAACGTGAGGGATCAATCGCGCACATTTCAGGGGAACGGTCTAAGTGATCCCGTGACGCATCTGGGGTACGCGCGTCGTGGGGGAGAACATCGATATTAAACACTAAACGCTACTCTCTCACACTTGTCTCGTCTCTGAGGGGAGTGGCGGCGCCCCTCGTCCCGTAATGCCTTATATTGTCGTACAATTGATATCGAATAAATCGGTGGATCGTTCCCGTCGTTCTGCCAAGCCGACCCGATCGTGGGACCTTAGTCGATAAATCTGCTCGTGTCGTAACCTGGAGGAAAGAAACGGCCCTCGGGAACGAACCACCTTCGCAAACTGCCATTCGCGTCTTGAACTTACAATAAATAGCATTCCGACCGATTTTATAATTAATTAGACCAGAAATTCCCCTTACACCTTACAACATTTCGCTGCGCGACCCGGAGCAATGGACCGGTTCTCCGATGCTCCGGGCGATAAGCTACAACTGCCGCGTTCGTACAATATTCATAGTCCATACATATACGTACAATATATATCGAGCTTGTGTACCAATGTCTGTGTCTGTCTGTTTCTCTCTCTCCCTCTCTCTCTCTCTCTCTCTCTCTCTCTCTCTCTCTCTCTCTCTCTCTCTCTCTCTCTCTCTCTCTCTCTCTCTCTCTCTCTCTCTCTCTCTCTCTCTCTCTCTCTCTCTCTCTCTCTCTCTCTCTCTCTCTCTCTCTCTCTCTCTCTCTCTCTCTCTCTCTCTCTCTCGCTCTCTCGCTCTCTCTCTCGCTCTCTCCCTCGCTCTCTCTCTCGCTCTGTCTCTCGCTCTTTCTCTCGCTCTCTCTCTCGCTCTCTCTCTCTCTCGCTCTCTCTCGCTCTCTCTCTCTCGCTCTCTCTCGCTCTCTCTCTCTCGCTCTCTCTCTCGCTCTCTCTCGCTCTCTCTCTCGCGCTGTCTCTCTCTCGCTCTCTCTCTCGCGCTCTCTCTCTCTCTCTTGCTCTCTCTCTCTATATATATAGATATATATATATTCGTGTACAGAGGATACGTGAATCAGTAAGTGTGATTATAGTACATGTGACTAGCACTCATTGAAATCAAGTTGGTAACGTACGGTTACATCGAGCCTAAACTAGATCCTAACCTATCGTGATAATAATCTCACCTTAAAGATTAGCGAATCTTATTATCTTTAAGTTCGTTACACAGAGACACTGAATAATCGTAATTAAGGGACGGGGCGTTCGGTCCCGATCAACGTTGAGTCTATCGCATCCAGGCATCGAGTCTGTCACCTTCGATGGATATAGCTCGCGACACTCACAATCCCTCCTTACACTTTTGTTGTAGCGAGATACCGTAGATTTTTGGTGTTCCGTTTCGGAAGGGAATGCAGGACGGACACGATCGGCGGTCACGATCGGCCGAAGTGTCGCGAGCTTCAAGAGGAACGGACAGAAGGAAGGGAAAATGATGCGGCGCTAAATCTGTGGTTATAAGACAACACACCGCATGTTACATGTTTTCATTTTCGAGATAATCGGGATTAAAGTTTTAAACATCAATACTGTCTTGGTTTTGCCTTACAGCCACAGAAATTGGCAGAAGCGCGTTTCCATGAACCGAAGTCGACTGACTGGACACCCACGCGACGGATGCGACCCCGATCGATAGATCGAGCGCCCGATGCGACTCGGCGAGATAATCGCAATCGTCATTTAATGTAACCTAGACTATTATTTTCTTCTCGAGCATGGACCTAAAGGACGGAGCGTAGAGTAGGTATGTGGGGGATGCGGGTGTCGCTGTGAAAGGGGGGACAGTCAGCCACCTTGTGTGGCCTACAGAGGGTAAAAAGACAGTGTGGCAAATCAACTACCTTCGAGATGATTGGTTCCGCCATTTGCAGGAAAACTTCCTGTGCTAATAGGTGGTTGTGTACCATTGATATTAAGTTTCTATATTCATGTTATTACACAAGACATTACATTTTCCTGAGCCAATCCTGAGCTTTCCCTTCAATGGCGGCTTCCTGCTGATTTGCCACACTGTCTTTTACCCTCTGTAGTGTGGCCCAGATAGTGTTGCCATCTATGAGACGCCGCGGCAACATTTTAAAAGTGCACAATTGAATTTTCGTATATTTGAAGTTAATCGTGATTAACTCATTTCAAACCTATTAATTTATACCAACTTCACCTGCGACTGCTTCTTCTATTACATTCAATTTGAACTTCGCGCGTCCCGAGTGAGCGCATTAGTAATTAAACTCGCCTAGACAGGCATTACAGTCTGGGCCACTCAAGATGGCTGAAAG
Organism: Perdita meconis; assembly: GCA_030770465.2. NCBI lineage: Eukaryota > Metazoa > Arthropoda > Insecta > Hymenoptera > Andrenidae > Perdita > Perdita meconis. Next base: position 2,078,890 of record JASKOS020000014.1, on the reverse strand, counting down.
GTTGATACCCCTTTCGTCCGTCGCCGCAACCCCTGAAACTTATGCTCCGCCCTTTAGGTCCATGATCTCGAGAGCTTAGCTAAGGCACGAAGTCAGCGCCGACGAGTATCGAATCATCGCGAATCTGTTGTCGTGCCTCCGCTTCGCTCGTTGTCCTTCCCTTCGTTCTGTTCCTGGCCGGTGTCGCTATCCAAGGCATCTAATTAATTAAGTTCCACGTCTTTCGAGTAACTTCTAATCACGAGTAAGTAGTAGCCAACAATTAATATTAGCCGATGTTACATGACACAAAGAATCCTTAAATACCGTAAGCTTAATCTTAACGCTAATTTCAGAAAAGAAGGAAACATAGAATGGGAAACGTGGACCAGGAGGATTGATAATTATTGAGAACACAGTGAAAGAAGGGATGAGGAAAGCAGTGCAGAATAGCGTAGACGACGAAATGAAGGGTTCCGTATTTATATACGTAAATATTAAATATTAAAAGGGGAAAGGGGATAGATAGATAGATATTGCGTAGGTTGGCTATCGGCAATATTCTACAACACACGGCCACTATAACCAATGGTAAAGGAATCTAAAAGGTTGAATATGATCAAGCAACGAAATGCTTGACGACTGTGTCGCGTATGTATGGTGGTTTGATCATCAACGTACGGTCCTGACGGGGGAGAATCGAACGTTAGAAAATCGAAAAAACTTACTGAATTACGGATACGATAGAGTTAAATACAATTATTATGAAATATCTCCGATTCAATTATTCGAAACGTCTACTGTTAACGGAGATTTAACCATATTTATGTCATGATTTAAGCTGATGGTGTACTTCGGAATTCGATATCGAATTTGCCCCTAGATGCATAATCGCTAAGCGTGCTGCTAAACGCTAGATGCTCGTGGTGATCGAAGTTGATGCTGTTGATTTTCTAGGCTGCAACGCTTGAACCCAACTGCCTTTTCTAGTTTTCTATCCTACCTAGTGCTTAAACTCGCACCCCTGAGATATTCGTTATCTTTAACCGCATCTACGTATCAGTACAGATCGAACACGTTTTGCTTAACAAGTTTATTAGGCTGCGTTTACACAGACTTCCCAAGAGGTTTTAATGTAGATTCCAATTTTTGGAATGAAAAAGAGTAACGTTGTACAGTGACATTAAAGCTGATCGATGGAGAGGATCTTGACTGGTTTCCAATTTGAGTGCTTTCAAGTGATCTTTATAATAATCAGAAAAAGCATTGTAACCATCCCGGAACAGCGTAAACGCGCCCTTAAGCCTTCGTTTTCGTTCTGCATCGTGGCGTCAGCTCCGAAAGTGGGTTTCAACTTTCGTTCTTCGAGGACTTAGTACTTCGCCGAGCAACGATTCCAGTTGTTAAGATTGTCCATGTATTTTACGAACGCTCTTAATTTGTTAATCCCTTAAAATATTAATTGAATATCAGTAAGTGTTTTGATATTGTTTTGGTGTTATTAGTCTGATCTCGCCGTACGGTCGGGCACGCGTAGAAATTTAAAAAATTAGGTGTCTGTAACTAACTCTGCTCGTTTGACGCGTCTGATCTAGCCGCGCGACTCTATGCTCTCTATTCTGTCAGCTACACTTCATTGCCAGTCGTTCTAACGCTACTGAATCACGAAACTTAAAGTCAACTAATTCCACCCGGTAGATTTTTTTTAACATAACGAAAAGACAACGTTGCAACTATTAATTCGATTCTCAGAACAAGTTTAAGATTTAGCCGAGTTATCGTTATAGATGTCGGAGATATTTTTCGTGTTGAAAAGTTGACGGTTCGAGTAAAGCTTTGCTCGCCAGGCTGATCTTTCATGGTTGGACGGTGTTCCTGCACTTATCCATGATGATCGAAGGGCGAATGAGCGACAAACGTCTCGTTGCGATGATCATACAAATGCAATGGTGCACGGGGGTGGCGCTGTGTCTCGTATACAAAAGTACAAACAATAGGTGTCTCATGGTTAAGTGCACATGAAGGGTGTGTGTGAAATGTTGAAAATCGTCTGATACGAATGAGCGAGGAAAGGTGACAAGAAGGACACTTAAGTATCAAGGCACGTCGAAAACCAAATTAGTCAGACGTCTATGAAGTCGCGTAGAAACTAATAGGAAACCGTGGGAATCGTTCAATCAGTCGCTTCTAACTTGAACCTAGTCGCTGCAGAATATCAAACAACTAATTGTGCAATAGAGGATGGATTTGGTTCACAATTTGCACCTGCGTGTCGCTTGCTTTGCGCTCTCGAATCAGCAATTTATTAGAAACTATAAGAAAACGTACTGAATGGATACGTAACAGAGGCAACGTTTTCCCAGTTCTACTTTTACAATCCTATGCATCTTCTTAACTTCGTCTCTGTAACAAATCAAACGATCAATGAAAATCTTTACCTTTGGATGTCTAATTCAGCGAAATTCTATCATGAACAGAAAAATAACAGGGAACAGAATTTGCTAAGAAATTCTCATTTTCCTTCAAAGCTGACACCACGAAATCCGTCTCCGTCGTAAATACGTTATCAACCCTTATGCTAAGGTAAATTTGAGATCATTGGATAAAGATGTTCTTTTCCGTTCCTTCCTTTCTCAATCGTCGCCGATCTAGTTGGCTCGTTATTCTCCCTCGAGTAACGATATAAAGAATCATACTTAATGGAATTTTCTCCTCTCTGTTCTAAAAAGTAAGCGAGCACGAAACATATTTGCAGATTATCAGTTCGCTCGAATGCCCATGTTTCATCGTTCACGCGCGACAAGTGGCCGCTCTATCGGCTTGCTTTTCGCATCCCCGTACCTAGATTCACGAACTCGTCTTCCATACATTTTGATTTCACGGTAACGATCTTAACACTAAAGGAGGAACGAACGTTTTTCTTTTTTCGTGAATTTTCACCGGTTGCGAAGTCGCCTTTCCCCATCTTTCTACCCTCCTCTCCATTCCCTCGCAACGACTCACGATGCGCGAAAATTTAGGAAAAAGAAGCGGTTCGTTATTGGAATATTCGGGACAGTTATCGACCATCGAGATGCTCGCTTTTTTTTCTATTCAAAGAGAGCGTTGAATTTCGAACCGTCCAAATGTGTCCGTCGCCGGCCGCGAGAATTTTTTTAATGTCGAAAATTGTATCGCTTGAAAAGACGAGCCGACGATCCGCAGAAAGAATTTTTTGCTCAACCCGTTTTCGTCTAAACGTTTTTGCGTTGCTCGCACTCACGATGCCAACGTACTGTCCCTCGAAAGCTTAATGACTATTTGTGCGTCTAAGATACAGACTCCGGCGAATCTTGTTCTTAACGGCCAAGCGTCGTCGATCGACGAACACCGACGATCCGATCCGGAAGTCCTCTCTAGCCCAAATTGTTCAAGTATAATGCCCGAATCTCCTCTTTTTGTTTTGTCCTCAATCATTGTTTCGAATGACTTCGGCTTATTACAAATATTTTAACAAATTTTACAAATATTTTATCCAGCGAGACTTCCTTTCTCCCATTTCATTCACCATTCCCATCAATTTTCTTCTTCGTTCCTTTTTTTCAGACAAATGCTATATTATCGAAAGTTAAGCCTAAAAAGGTGTGGATTCTGCCTGAAGTAAAGTCGGATGAGGAGATGACAGGGGCCCTGTGCTACTGCTTACTGTTTCGAATCGAAAACCGGTAGTGCTGGCGTTCCCGTAAACGAGACCGTGCGGTTAATGCAGAACGGATACGTCGATGGTAACGAAACATAAACGGACATTGGAAACCATTAATCCCGTGTCTTTAAACCTGAGAATTTACCTAGCCTCTATTTAAATGCTGAATACATCGAATACATAGAACCTACATTACTTTTTCTCTCTTCTTTTTTTTCTTTAATATACATAAACGACCACGACTTTTTTTTAAATTTCAATAATTTTTTTTCATCCACCCAGTATCGAAACTTTGTTAATTTAGCTCCCAACTAATACACTAAATACATTATACAACATTAATTAATAGCGTTCACGATTAAATTATAGTTAATCAATGAAAAATAACTTTTAGATAGTTGATTCGAAACACAAGCTACCCAACCGAAGATCAAATCGTTAGTTAGAAACGAATAGTCAGAGAGTTTATGTCTATACACATCGCCGTGGACCGTTAGCAAAATTTACATCATTACATCGTGTCCCGTGCGTGAGACACGAGTGTCAGTTGCGCTTGATAATCTGCAAATATCTCGATGTCACACTTGCCTTTCAACAAGCTTAAACTTATCGAAGTTTAAATCAGACCAGCTTGACATTGTGAATAAATTGTTAACAAAATGAAAGACTATCGTATAAGATGTATAACGTAACAAACATCTATAAAATGCTTCAACAAATTTATAGTCGCCTTAAATACGTCTTCTCTTCGTCTAACATAAATCTTGATAACTATAAAACAACTTCTCTTTGCTTCAGTAGTACCATTCAATGAATTTACATTTCTCCGAAAATTCCAGCAAACGTCTTTCGAAGATTCTTCATGGTGTCCTCGGGGTCATCGCTCTGGGACTGACTGCCTTGCCTGTGGAAGGGTACTCTCGATGGTGGTGGTTCTTCCTGGCGTCGGCCCACGGATGGAGCACTGCTCACTGTACTCGATTGCGATGCTGGAAATAGACAATTTTTGCCAAATTGGTTTCTATTGCTGTTATAATTTGTGTTACTGCTTTATGTGATACGGAATATCATTACTCTTCTTTTATGTAGAGTGTTTTGACTTTCGACGAAAGCAGTTACACATTCTGTTTCACTTAAGTATCAATTATTTGAAGATAAAACACACATGCAACTCAAAATCAAGGTTACAATAATTAAAGGATTAGAGGTACATCGTCTGCTTATAATCTGGGGTGCTAATATATACAGAGTGTCCCAAACAAAGTGTAAGGACCAAAAAGGGGTTATTCCTGGGGTAATTCTAAAGAACCTTTTCCTTAGCAAACATGTTCGTTGTGGCTTTGTTAATGAGTTATTAACAAAAAACACCGACCAATAGAAGCAGGAATACAGTGGATAAATTTCAGCGCGCGCCCCAGCTTTGAGCAGTATTGGCCCGCCATCGTCCGCGCCATCATTAATCCGCTGTACTCGCTCTCTGATTGGTCGATGTTTTTCGTTAATAACTCGTTAAAAAAGCTTTGGATAACATTTTTGCAAAGGAAAAAGTTGTTTAGAATCATCCCAGGAATCTCCTATTTCCGGCTCCCGCGTCGAGTTTGGGACACCCTGTATACAGGTGCGCTGAAACCTTGTACATACAAAAAACTCAAGATCTTTACGTTATTGTCCAATTCCTCTTAAATTATTTGATGAAAAATTATGAAAAAAAATCAGTGATACGTTAGCTATCGCAACACATATTATTTTTTCAGATTTTTAAATTAATTACCCAAGTTGTAAAAAATAAAAAAGAGGAGAAAAAAATTGAAAAATGCTGATTTTATATTGTAGCGAAACCGGAATGTGATTATATTAATTCAGTATATAAATATCACTAATACCATTGTTTAAAATTTTTTCCACATTGTTTAAATTAATACGCCATAGTAAAAAAATAAAAAGCAATGTTTCCTACGGATTGTACATTATTCTACCGTGTAACAAAACGTTGGAAATTGTAAAAAAATACTTATTTCGTAAGGAATGTACGAAAATTGAACGTGTTAGTTGCTGTAATCGGTAAAAAGTACGGAACCATCGGTTTTTAGGTTTTTAATTATGATGTGCTGAAGCAAAATATATTTAAATAAATTGAGGTTAATAGTATGACCCCCTCATTCGATTGTACCCTTTATAGGATAGTGATATATATAAATGTTACCTAATAGATATAAATAAATAATTAATAATCTAGAAATAAATAATAATTGATTTATATATAATATATATTAAATTATATAATTATTTATTTTTCTCAATAAGACTTGAAAATAATTAATAATTGATAAATGAGCACTACCGATATTTAATATATGAATATATATTTATAAATATATCTCTGTTAAAAATTGATCTGTTCATATAAGGATAAGTAAAGATAAACGCATTTGTCAGGGAAGAGATAAATACGTGGCTGAGAGTTTTTTTATTTGTTTTGTAAGAATAACCGTCTTGTACTGAAAATCTATTGTTAATTCCTCCTCCACTATGGGATATCAGAGTTGGGTACAATTGAAAAATCTCATCTTACCTGACCGTAAAGATTTTCACCCACAGGTGAGGCTTTTGTTTTGCATCTAGAAAAAATCCTACAAACCTTGAGAATCACGGCGTTGCAGCTGCTGGTGACTATCGGAACTGGTCATATCGCCCGCCATTGCAGTCGTGGATCCTGCAGATCCCAAGCT